>JAFJYI010000242.1:0-1228448 GCA_019022655.1 Acacia acuminata | reverse complement strand
GTAGCTACGGGGCCGCGACCGTTCCTTCTGCCTCGGTTCGTCCAGCTTCTTCGACTGCCCCGCCGCCTCCACCTCCTTCGACTGGGCCCTTACGTCCTTCTTCCATGCTTCCTCGGGGTTTTGTATTTGAAAAGGGGGTGACCAAGGAGCTGGATGTAGCGTTTCTCCCCCCTCGGGAGTTTATGGAGAGCCGGGCCTTGTCCCCTCCTAGTGTTGAGGAGGTGCTCGCCGCAGAGCGGTACCTGTGTAAGTCCGTTGGTTTCCTGCAAGCTTATATGATCGTGAGGGAAAAATACGCCCGGGTCGATGCGAAACGAGAAAATTGAAGGCGTCCGGGGCCGAGGTTGAGGCCAACCGAAAGGCTCGCGCGGGCGGCGTCCGTGAAAAGGGCTTTAGCCGATGCGAGGCCAAGCCGCGCCTTATGGAGGAGGAGCGGGATCTTTGCCGGAACGGGATCTTGCCAAGGAGGCGTTTGTTAAGGTGGAGTCGAGATATGCAACGGGCGCGAGAAGGGGCGGAGAAGACAGCCTGCGGAGTGTGTTCGGGGCCCGAAAGCGCGGCGAAAGTATGGATGTGGTGAAAACCCCGCAAAAACAGCGTGATTCGTTGTTTGATAAGGTTAAAGCCGTCGAGGAGGCTCGGCCGTATCGCGGCGGAACGCTTAGAGTCCGACGAACTTCTAAAGCGGGGCGCGGCGATTGCTTCGAGAATGCACCGGAGCAGATCCAACTTTTGAATCCGAAGACGGAGCTTAACTTGGACTATGACTTCCGTGCCTTTGTGGAAGACGGAACGTTAGTTTCGTATCGGCCTCCTTCCGCCGCTGCGTCCGGTGCGGAAGGGGAGAGTCGGATGCGGAGAGTGAGGCGACCAAGAATGCTCCTGAGGCCGGTCCTTCTAGTTAAGCTGTAATCTTCGTTGTTGGTGGGCGTCTGTGCTTTTGTATTTTATTGACTCCCGGCGTTTGTGCCGTAATTTTATATGACTTATGGGGAATGTATTTATCCGCCCTTCTGCCAGTTTCTTAAATTCCATTGTTTGAAATTTATTGACTGCATTATATACAAGTCATGTACTCGACCAACACCGCGGTGTGGGAGAGTGGGACGGGTTGTGTGTCGTACCCTCGGGGGTGTTCACTTAACCGCACCGCCTCATCCTAGCTTAAATAGCCGGAACGATGGTAGGAACCGTTTTAAGGGCGAGGCTGTCATATGTCGGCCGAGGTGTCTAGTACCTCGATCGGACATTTTGACTTGATCGGGTCGGGATAATGACTGCCTTCTTAAACCGGGCGGCGTTGAGCGTCAATTTCGCGAAGGCCACGTATGGCTTTTTCGCCGAGCTCTTACCTATGCGCGTCGGAGTACAACGGCCGGTGTCATACATCTAGATGTTTTTGGTTTCGGCGGGTATGGGTACCTCGGAGTCAGGTTTTTGCCGGGCTTGGTGGCCTCGGCTTCAAGCTTAAGCAAATAATCGTGCACGTTGGCGCCTCCTCTTTGAGGTATTCCTTCATTAAATAAAGCAGCTCTAAAGAGCGTACAAATGGTCATAAATTATTCAAATGCAAAGCAAGGGAAAGTTGGAAAGCAATTGCAAAAAACATGAAAGAAAGTAAGGAATGACCGAAGCCGATCTTGGGCTAGGCAGTAGTAGATTTTCAACTTATCGGCGTTCCATGTCCTTTTAACCGGCTTTCTTGCCAAAGTTTCGAGAACATATGCCCCTGCGTCAAGCTTTTCTTTAACACGATACGGTCCCTCCCAGTTTGCTGCCAGTTTTCCATCTCGGGAGTTCTTATTACCTATATCGGCCCTCCGAAGTACCAGGTTACCCCGGTTAAAGGATCGTGGCCGAACCTTGCGATTATATTTGGCCGCGAGTAACTGCTTGGCGGCAAGTTCCCGACAATGAGCTGTGACTCGGATCTCATCTATCAGGTCCAGATCTGTCTTTAAGGCGTCGTCATTTGATGCCGGTCCATCTGTCCGCTCGATCTTCCTCCACGACGGCTGCCCGATTTCTACCGGAATCATTGCTTCGCATCCATATGTTAGCCGGAAGGGAGTTTCTGGGTAGAGGTCTGCATACTTGTCCCGTATCCCCATAGAACACCGTGGAGTTGTTCGGTCCAACTAGAGTCGGCCTTTAACATGCGTTTCTTCAATCCGTCGAGAATGATCTTATTGGCGGACTCGGCACAGCCATTAGATTGCGGATGTTCGACGGAGGAGAAGTGTTGTTTGATGTCGAGGTTGGACATTAAGGCCTGGAATCTTTGGTCCGTAAATTGGGTTCCGTTGTCAGTGACGACTTCAGCAGGTATCCCGAACCGAGCGAAGATATTGTGACGAACGAATTTCATAATCCTGGATGACGTTATCGTAGTTAACGCTTCCGCTTCGATCCATTTGGTGAAGTAGTCAACGCGACAATGAGCCATTTGAGCCGTCCGGCGCCGGTTTAAATGGGCCAAGAATATCCATTCCCCATTTATAGAAGGGCCATGGAGCCGGCATCCCTTTTAACTCGTAGGCGGCCATAAGATCCCGCCATGTTTCTGGCAACTGTCACACCGTTTGGCGGTCTCCATGGCGTCATGCATCATGGTGGGCCAATAATATCCGGCGCGCAATGCCTTCCTAGCCAAAGCCTTGCCGCCCATGTGCTGGCCGTTGCATCCCTCGTGTATTTCGGTCAGTACATACCTGGATTCGGACTCGCCGAGGCATCGCATCATTGGGCAATGTACTCCTTTCCGGTATAGCTGGTCATCGACCATAGTGTAGATGGCGGCTTCTCTTATCGGCTTTTCGCTTCGGTAGAGTACGTGGGAATGATCCTCTTTCCGGGTAATCTTCGATTGGTTTTCTCCATCCGATCCGGACGAGATAGTCATGATGCACGTGGGCTCGGCCAAATTCTGTTGGATGACCGTTCTTTGACTCCCCGGACCTTTGGTGCTTGCGAGTTTGGATAGGATGTCGGCCCGGGCATTCTCTTCTCTCGGGATGTGAGAGACAACGACTTCTTCGAATTCCGTCATTATCTCTTTTGCTTTATTCAAGTACTTGGCCAACAAGGGGCCTTTTGTTTGATAGCCGCCATCAATACGTAGCGGCGACGAGTTGTGAGTCGGTGAACACCTTAATTCGCCCGCTCCGCTATCTTTTGCTTGAGCCAATCCGGCTAAAGGGCCTCGTATTCGGCTTGATTGTTAGAGGTCGGGAACTCCAGTGGAGGGAATGTTCGAGCGATTCCTCGGGGCTTTCGACAATGACTCTGCTCCGCCGCCTTTTGGGTTGGAGGACCCGTCCCACAAATACCTTCCAGATTCGGTGTCGGTCATAACCGGAGTCAATTCCCGATGAAGTCCGCCAATGCCCGTGATTTGATTGCTGCCATGCCTCAAAGGTGATGTCGAACTCGAGATAATTCAATTGCCCGACTTGTCATCCGCCCGACGGATCCGGTTTGTGCAAAATCTGCCGGATCGGCCGATTGGTCCGGACCACAATCCGATGCCCTTGGAAGTATGGGCGAAGTCTCCTTGCCGTTGTCGATGTCACGAATGCCATTTTCTCCAGCTTTTGATATCTTAGCTCGGCGTTTTGTAACGCTTTGCTCACAAAGTAGATGGGTGTCGTCCGGCCTCGGTTTCTCTTACCAAGGCGGCGCTTACCGCTTCATCCCCTACCGAGAGGTATAGGAACAAGGTCTCCCCTTTCCGGCTTTGTCGTGCGGCGGGGTTGCCAAGCATTTCTTGATTTCTTCAAAGGCCGTCTCGCAGTCCGTATTCCATCCTCCCCCGGGTTTCTTTCTTCAATAATTTAAAGAAAGGTAGAGCTTTCTCGGCGACCTCGGTAGGAATCTTGTCGGGGCCGCCCCGCGACACATCGTTCTTTGCTGCCTCCTTCTTGGAGTTGGGGGCTGCATATCTAGCACGGCCTTGCATTTGTCCGGATTGGCCTCAATCCCTCGGTTGGTCAACATAAAACCCAAAAACTTGCCGGCGGGCACCCCAAACGCACATTTCGCCGGGTTCAACGTGCGCGTATTGTCTTAGTTTGTCAAACGTCTGCTCCCGGATCCGGATGTCTTTGCTCCGGGTGTTTTGACTTCACTATCATGTCGTCTATATATACCTCCACATTACGACCGATTTGATCTTCAAAGACTCGATTCATCATGCGTTGGTATGTAGCTCCGGCATTCTTCAATCCAAATGGCATGACGTTGTAGCAATAGTTCGCCTTATCCGTCATGAAGGCGGTTCTCTCTTGATCGTCGGGGTGCATAGCGATCGATTGTACCGGAGTAGGCATCCATAAAAGAGAGCGGTTAATCCCCGAGTTATCCACTAGGCGATCAATCTTTGGGCATGGGAAAGGAGTCTTTGGGGCATGCTTTATTCGGATTGGTGTAGTCGGTGCACACCCTCCATTTGCTGTTGGTTTTAACACCATGACCACGTTAGAGAGCCGGGTCGTGTATTGTATTTCCCTTATGAACCGGACAAGGAGCTCTTCAATGTGACTCTCAAGGGCTTTCGCTGTCGTCGAGATATTTCTCCTCTTACGGGCCCGGTTTCGACCCCGGCCATATGGCTAACTTGTGACGACGAAGTGTGGGTCGATCCGGGTATTTCGGGACGTCCGGGCGAAGACGTCCTGGTTTTGCCTTAAAAATTTGATCAGCTTGCCTTGATCTCTCGCGTCCATGTCCTCGATTTTAGTTGTCTTGGAGGGGTCCGTCCCGAGGATTAATTCCTCCAACTCTCCTTCCGGCTCGGGCGTGGGTTTTTTGGTTCACGGAGGTCCGGTTCTACCATGTTGACCGATTGCCGGTCGCCCCTCTTTTCTCGTCATTAGTCATTACCTCGTTGGTTTGCGGCCGTGGCGGGATGACGTCTTTTCCTCCTCTACACGGAGGGCTTCGAAAACACCGCGACGCTTTACGGTCCCCCGGACACTTCAACCACCGATTCGATCATTGATCATTTTCAATTTACGGTGCTTAGTGGATGCCGATATCCCAACTATGTATAGTGGGTCGGCCCGCATATAATGTTGTAAGGGGAGCGGAAATCGCCACTACAAACCTTACCCGTCCCGATTTGAAGGCTTCCTTAGTTCCCAGGTCGGTCCCAAGGTCGACATATCCTTTTGGGAAGGAACGCTCTCCATTGAACCCGATGAGGGTAGATTTGCATGGCTTTAGGTCTTCGACATCGAGGTGCATTCTCTGGTATGCATCCCAGCTTATTATGTCGGCCGAACTACCTGCGTCGACAAATATCCGTTTGACACAAACTTTACGACGATCCGGTGATGACCAATCCGTCTTGATGGCAGGAATAACCTCCTTGAGCTCCTCGTCGGTGAAGACCAAGGGTGGTTTCGGGTTTGACGACGTGCCCTTGAACCTCGGCACCTCTTTTACCGTTAATACCTCTCGCAGGTATTTCTTGCGCTGACTTATTGTATCTCCACCTCCTCCGAAGCCGCCACTGATCCCCGTGCATTGGAGATCGGCGTCCGGGTAGCCCTGTGGAGGGCCGGTTCTCCGCTTCTTTCGAGTCCGAGCGTTCGTGGGCGGACTCGCTTCCGGCGGCTAGCATTCCGCTTGCCGGATTTCCTTGAGTTTTGATGACGTATTGGCGTAGTTTCCCTTCTCTTACAAATTTTTCAATAGCATCCCCGAGTTCGTAGCATTCGTCCGTGGTGTGGCCAAGAACGGTCGTGGAAGCTGCAAAACTTCCCCGGTGTATTGGCCCGGTTTCGAGAGGCTTTGGCTTCGTCACCTTCCTCATCTCGGTCTCGCGCGACCTCCTTCCACAACTGGGATCGCGGGACATTCAAGGGTATAGTTTCCGTACGTCCCTTATTGTCCGTTCGCTCGGTCTGGACCGGCTCTCTCGCCACGTCGGCGAGGCTCCGCCTTGTGTTTGTCGGTCCGGTCTCTTCTTTCGAGTGATGAATTCCTTGCCTTCTCAGGCTCATCTGCATTGGCGATTTCCATTTGCTCGACATCTAGATATTTCTTCGCTTCAGTATAGAATTCCGTCAAGGAATATACTCGATTCTTGCATAGATGTCGGGCCAGGCGCGTCATCGGGTCCAATCCGTTGACGAGCGCAAAGCACATGGACCTCTTCGGATAAGGATCGTACTGTATTGCCGTATCTACGAACCGATCCGATACTTCGCAATGTTTCGCCCTTCTTTTGCTTCACTTTACTCGGCGTGAACGAGATTTCGGTTGTTTCTTCTTTGGTGGCAAAGTGTAATTCAAACTTACGACCAAGGTCTTCAAAATTCGAATGGAATTATTGGGTAGCGAACTCAACCATTTGTGGGCCGACCCGATTAGCGTGGCCGAGAAGAGTCTTAGTATCACCGAACTTCTATTGATCTTACCCACATTAACTTCTCAAATAACTCGAGGTGATGACGTGGATCCACGGGTCCCATCATATTGGGGAGGTCGGCTAGGTCAAAATTCTTCGGGTAAGGAGCCGTGGCCGTAGCTCGTGAGAATGGAGTCCCCCGCGCCGGCCAAGTATTTCATCTTATGCCGCGGCGATCCTCGTGTCCGAGGCGTAGTGATCGCCTCGCGTAGTTCGTCCGAGTCGTGTTCACGATCTCGGTTCTCCGGTTCCCTATCATCGTCATGGTGGCCTGCTCGCCTCCGGCCTTCCCTATCCCGGCTCCGCAAAGGTGCCTCTTTGTGCCTTTTGGGGGTTGGTTGGCGGTCTCGCTCCCTCCTGCCGTCCCCCTCTTTCCTGCCACGGGAATGTTGGTTCGTTTCTGGGCTGGTACGCGGACTATTGCTATCCAGGCGTACAACCTCCTTCCTCTTACGTGGGCTTCTCGGGTTTCCGCGTTGAAAAAGGTTCTCAAGCTTTTCCTCTATCATTTGTTCCGAGCATGGAAATCCTCCCGTCTTTGGAGGTGATCGAACTTTTCCTTGTTTTCGAATCCTCGAATCATCGCCTCTTGGGTTCTCCTCAGTATGCGGACGTCGGTGTCTAGTACCTGAGCGTCCGGAACCGGATCTGTCTGGGGCTGACCCTTTGGGGATTCTTCATGCAGAGATTTGTCGATGGAAGGCGAGGTGGTTTCTGAGTCAGTAACGTATCCTTCCGGAGTTTTTCCTCGGGATGGTCGATCATGGGTCCGTGGACCGCTCGGCCGGCCTTGAGGTTGATTTGGGGGTACCGGGCTTTCCTCGTTCGGCTTGTCCAATTGCTGGTTTTGCGTGTGGCTTCTGGTGTGAGCCATTGATGGTCGCGGGGATAGAAATTTATGGTCCCCACGGTCGGCGCCAATGTTCTGGTATAGAACACAGATGTCCAGCCAAGGGCTGGAAGATTGATCTTGGATATATCAGCAGACCTGGGTATCTATGAAGGAGATAGCCAGGAGAGCGTGGAATCACCGTACACGACAAAGGGGTGCGGTGTGTGCACAGTGAGACTGTATGTAAATAGTCTAGGTTTAGAGTGTGTGCACCTTGTTACCTCGCCTTCTATATTTATAGAGGCGTACGGTGCGATATCCGAGGCACGCCATTAATGGGGGCCATTAATGGGCGGATATTGAACGATATTCCATTAATGTGACGTGTCATTAAGGGCGGATATCCGAGATACTTTCTAAATGGGACGGGTATCTCGGTGGATTGATATGATTGGGGCGAATCCTGCCTAGCCGGGATTTCTGGCTCTCCTGCCATTATTGGCGGATTACGCCTTCTGCTTGGGCCTTGCTATGGACTTGGAGGCTTTTGGGCCGGTCCGTAACAGAATATAAATTTAATCTTTTATTTAAAAAGGATATGACCTTTGTTATCTACCTGGATACCAATTTGATCGACTTGTGGTTGTACTAATTAATGTTGACATAGGAAGGAGCAATTTTTTTGTGATTCTTGGATTCGTCATCCCAATTGTTGCCTCGGTAACACTTTTTGCCTTCGGTTTCTGTTCATTCACGGGAAAACAAGGAAGAGATATGCTATTGTTGTGTAGGAAAACGGTAAAGATAAGATAGATTCTCGCATCAAATCTATTTTTAAAGTTACCATATTAACCGGGCTCAAGCTCTTATATAGTCTTTTGACGTTTATTACTTGATCAAAACGCAGAATTTGCTGAGGTATAGTGGTGGCATGACTGGAAAATGAGGACGACAAACAAGTCTATCTTTGCCCGAGAGAATTTAGCATACCAGCTAGTACCTCATTGGACTCGGTACGGATTTGTTCTCTTCGTTTGTTGCCATTTTCTGATATTAATGGCCACCATTGACGGAGGATGAGGTCTATAATGACAGGGTTGAGTAGTCCAATTTGGTCCGTTGGTTGTGGCTTTGCTGAGAAGAGAGAGATTTTTTTTTTTTTGCCAACCTACTTTTAAAACTGGATGTTTAAAAAGTTTAGTCTGAAAAGTCTTACTTTTAAGACATTATATTTTAAAAATCACGTCTTAAAAGTCGACTTTTAAGAGCTCATATTTTAAAAGTCCGATCTAAAAGGTATTTTTTAAGACCGGTAGAACATCCGATCTTAAAAATAACAGACTTTTAAGAGCTCATATTTTAAAAGTTCGATCTAAAAAGTTTTTTTTTAAGACTGGTAAAGCATTCGATCTTAAAAATAACATATTTTTAAAATTGCATGTATTGAGACCGATTCTAGAACTAGTCTAAGAGGCGTTTTATATCCGATCAAAAAAAATTTGTTATTTAGTAATAGTTGCACTAAATACTACGCTTTAATGGTATCCAAATAAATAAGAGATTGCTCTATCTTTCTTTCACTACTACAAAAAATGATAACTACTTCCCTAAGAGACGTTCTAAATTTTAAAAAGGAAGTTAAAAATGAAAGTAGTGGCATTCTTGTAAATAAATATTGATATTCTCAAATTTGACGTCCCGAAATAACTTTCGAACGTCTAAAATAAATTAAAGCGTCCTAAAAAAATATCGGGGCGCCTAATTTTAAAATATTTTCCGCCAAATTGGTCTTAATTATTAGCGCCATTTATGAATTTTTGTGGCGCGTAATTTTAAAGCGTCCTGATGTATATGTAGGTCTTCTTAATTAGGTCAAAATTTTAATTTTTTGGGCTTTAAAGCGTCCCGATAATATATCGGGACGACTTAAAATTTATTCGGCGTCCCGTGTTCATGTTATGTTAGGGGCGCCTTAATTAATTTTAAGGCGCCTACTCTACTCTATTTTCAGGTCGCCTTAATTGGCGACAAATTTTTTTTTTTGGTAATTATTTGGCTTTTAAGGCGTCCTGTTTATCAATTAGGGCGCCTTAATTAATTTTAAGGCGCCCTACTCTATTTTCAGGTCGCCTTAATTGGCGACAAAATTTTTTTTTGGTAATTATTTGGCTTTTAAGGCGTCTGTTTATCAATTAAGGCGCCTTAATTAATTTTAAGGCGCCTACTCTATTTTCGGTCGCCTTAATTGGCGACAAAATTTTTTTTTTTTGGTAATTATTTGGCTTTTAAGGCGTCCCCGTTTATCAATTAGGGCGCCTTAATTAATTTTAAGGCGCCCTACTCTATTTTCGGTCGCCTTAATTGGCGACAAATTTTTTTTTGGTAATTATTTGGCTTTTAAGGCGTCCTGTTTATCAATTAGGGCGCCTTAATTGATTTTTTGACGTCCTGGTACTTGATCAGGACGCCTTAAAAGCCCACTAAACCCTATTATTCATTCATGTGCTTACTCACACACTGATAATTGAATATTTCATACACTACTTTTTGTCTCTTGATTTATAATTTAGGACTCTTTAGCTAATAAATAATGGCTTTTATACTTATTTGGGCCTTGGGCCTTTTATTATATTTTAGCCATTATTTAATAATAAATTCCAGTTTTACATTGCTTCACCATTTTTACCATAACTCTTGAACCAAACATCGGATTTGCCTCATTTTTGTCTCATATTTCAGATGATTCAGAGAGCTACAATTGTTATGAAGACATGAAGAGCAAATTCGGACAAGAGGGTGGTTGATTTTGGAGCCGAAGTCATATGTATTTTTGGGCTCGAATTTTGTAATTAAAGCCCATTTTATTTTATTTTCGTTCCGGCCCGACTTGTGGATTGGAGCCCCATTTCATTTTTCCATTTTAGGTTAAGTGAGGCAGCAGCCACAAACACACTCTCATTCACGTTTTTAGAATTCAGGGATCAAAATAGTAGTTTTCAAATTCTCGCAATGTTCTTCGTGTTCTTCGCGTTCTTCATCTCATTTTTCGTCTTTCTTAATTATGTTCGGCTAAATTTCTGAGATTGATCCACGATGAGGGTCCCATCCACTATCCGTAGGATTCGCGCCTAATCGGTAACCGTCTAACTCGTTTACGTATCCCTTAATCGATATGATTTTTGGTTCGGATTGGGTTTTTGATTAAAAACCCAAATCGATATTTCCCAAGGACGAAGTTCGGACTGGGTTAAAGTATTTTTGTGCGATCGTACAGAGGTGCGCCAATGATTCGAACAAATTCTGAACGATTGTTCAGTTGAGGGAATTTCTAGACAAATGCGAGATTTCGGTTTGTCTAGAGTCGATTACGAGTTCGATTATAAATCTTTTCGTTCGAGGAAGGGTAGTGGGTGAATCCGAAATCGTGGGTTAATCCTTTAATCCTCTCGCTTTCTCGTTTAATCTGTGTTATTTCATTTCGTTTCTGCATATTTCCATTTTCAATCTCTTCGAATCAAAAACCCCGATTTTATCGTTTCGTTTTCTTCTTTGTTCAAATTAAACCGATTGCGAATTCGTTGGGAAACGACCCGAGTTTACATTATACCGCAAATCCTTTTCTAATCTGGTTATTTTGGGAGATTACGGCAAATCTTTGTCAAAATATGGCGCCACCGCCGGGAATTTGCATCGGTTTGATTAGTAACGGTAGTGTAAATAGCTTCGTTTTTCGGTAGTTTAGGTGGTTCGGGTGACTGGACAGAAATTTTTCTGACCCGATCACTCAAACCAGGTCTTATTCACAAGGAATTGGGCATTCTAAGAAAGAGTCACTCTCCTTGGGAGTGAGGTCTACCCTATTTTCCGCAAATTCCAACGTTTAGACCACTTTTTCGCCGTTTTAATTTCCGATTTCATGATTTCTACTAGTCGGTTTTTTCGGAGTATCTCCGATTTGGCTGAATTTTGGTACGGTGATAGAAAATGGCCTATCTCGCAACGCACATCGAAAATCTTTGATTTTCCATGTGCTAAGCTCCGTTTGCCAAATTCCATCGTTTAGACCACTTTTTCAATTTTTGAAGTTTTTTTATTCCATTTTTGGGTTCCCCAATGGTCTAGGAGTTGCCCCGTCCAAGTCCCAAAAATTTTAAAAATCATTTGATAGTGTTTCTGGACTTGTTTAGGTCAATTTCTACCATAGGTTTTTGTTTTTGTGTTTGCTTTTGTGTGTTCTAGTGTTTTTCTACTTTATACCACTTTTAGTGGCATTTTCGTAATTCGATTGGCTGGTGGCATTTTCGTAATTCTGATTTTTTTGCAGATTCGCCTTGTGACTATCTTTGCATGAGTACTAGGAGCACTATCAATGCGAAGACTTGTTGCCATTTGATCCCGAAATAGAAAGGACAATTCTTCTTGCTAGAAGAGTTGTTAGGCTAAGTCGTGAGATTAATACCGAATTGGACATTGCACTTGAGTCGATGTGGCCATTCGATTGTGTCCATACTTGTTGATCTCTCGATTGTGTTTCGATAGTACTTCGATAGTCTTGTTGTTTTCACGATTCTAGTAGCAATTTTCCTAACTCGAAATTATGGCGGAAGAACAGGGAAAATCGGCCTACTTTAAAGGAATTGAATGAACTCGATGTTAATTATCAACCTTTATGCATTCAATATCCCGCCCTTGCCGCTAACTTTGAGCTTAAATCTGGTCTAATACACTTGCCGCCTAAGTTTCATGGTCTTTCGGTGAGTGTGCCATTAAGCATTTGAAGGAATTCCATCTAGTGTGCAAGACAATGAAACCACATGCCATTGATGAAGATCAAATCAAGCCGAGAGCTTTTCCTTTCTCATTGGAAGGTGGAGCCAAGGATCGGGTTGTTGTACCTTCACCTTCATCTATTGGGAGTCAACAGGTTCGAGGTTATTTATGGAGAAATATTTCCCTTCTTCAAGAGCAACTGCGATCAAGAAGGAAATTGCCAACATTAAGCAAGTCAATGGGGAGACTTTGTATGAGTACTTGGGAGAGGTTCAAAAGGTTGTGCGCAAGCCGTCCACACCACCGATCTCGAGAAAGACTTGATTACCCATTTCTATGATGGTCCGCTACCGTAGACAAAGGTTTGGTGGATGCTTCTAGTGGTGGGGCTCTACGTAACAAGACACCTGAAGATGCCCGAGAATTGTTATCCGAGATGGCAGCCAACTCTCAGCAATTTGGCACTAGGGCCAATAGTACTCCCGTTTACCATGTTCAAACACCTCCAGTCCAAGATGGTTCTCGAGAGATTAGAGAATAGACTTGATGATCGACCTCTCCGGTGAGGCGGTTGGCGGTGACACGACAGGTACAATCTTCTCCTCTTCGATTGGGTACTCATGTGGGTTCTATTCGACCCTTACCATTCTACGACTCTTGCCCTACCTTGCATGATCCTGCTTTATCAAGACCAATCGGTAGCTTCAGGTGGGAGCTTTTCCAGAAAGCCACAATACCAAGAATAATGCCTTCTCCAACACCTACAATCCCGGTTGGAGAAATCACCCCACTTCCGTTGGAAACAGACCGAGAACCGTAGTAACCAATATCAGCAAAATTCGGGAATTACCAACGAGACAAGATAGACCACGGAATTTCCAACAATCTGCACCTCCTTTGCCTTTGCCAGCAGCACCTCCTCGACCAGCCATATGTGCACCTCCACAGGCAGCACAACAGCAAGCTAGTAGTAGTGGTAGTGGTGGTTCCTCCCTTGAGGATATGATGAAGCAATTTGTCACACCAATATGCGGTTCCAACGAAGAACCGACACTTCCATTCGAGTTTGCAAACACAGTTGGGCAGTTGGCAACCTCATTGAACCGGCTTCAACCTCGGGGATCCAACACTCTTCCTTCACAAACAATTCCTAATCCTAAGGGGAATGTGAGTGCTATCTCCCTTCGTTCGGAAAGCAATTGGAGGAACCTAAACCCACTGCGAGATGTGACTTCCACATCGAAAGAGAGTCGAAAAATGTGAAGATTGACTCTAAAAATAAAAAGGCAATGCGGCAAGGTGAAGAGGAAGACATCCCCATTCCTCTTCCCTTCCCTCGAGAGCGATTCAATCTAAGAAGTTGGCGTAAAAAGCACAAGAGAAGGATATACTTGAGACATTCGGAAGAGTAGAGATCAACATTCCTCTCTTAGATGCAATCAAACAAATTCCTAAATATGCCAAGTTTCTCGAAGGAGTTGTGCACCAATAAGAGGCGGCAAGGGGAGTGAACGAGTGAGTTTGAACCGAGAATGTATCGCACTCATCCAAATTTACGATGCCTCGCAAGTGCAAGGATCCGGGGACGTTTTCTATCCCTTGCTGTTTTGGTAACTATAGATTTGATGATTGCATGCTAGATTTAGGTGCTTCTATTAATGTCATGCCTGCATCTATTTATAAATCTCTTGGTCTTGGTCCTTTACGTCCTACTGGTGTTGTTGTTCAGCTAGCTAATAGGAGTAATGTTCATCCTTCGGTTTAGTTGAGGATGTATTAGTCAAGGTTAATGAACCGATATTTCCCGCTGATTTTTACATCTTAGATATGGAGGATGAGTCTCCCGAGTAGATCACCTATCATTCTAGGGAGGCCTTTCATGAAAACAGCTAGGACTAAGATAGATGTGCATTCTCGGTACTCTTTCCATGGAGTTTGGTGATATATCTCGTGAATTTCAATATTTTTGATGCCATGAGACATCCTAGGGAAGAACATTCTCGTTTTCGCATTGATGTGATTGATGATCTTGTGGATGATGTTATTGCCGATTGGTGTCTTGATTATCCCGATTTTGCATCGAGAGTGATTCTCCCATTTGTGCATGTCTTGATAATGAATGGTGCTCTGTTTGCACCGATTTGCTTAATGCTTTGCATTATTTGGTGATTCGACTTGCTTGGTGATTCTACATTACATGTGGATTCGATATTGATTCGAGTTTGAGCTTCACCCCGATCCTAATGTGCATCCCGATTCGATTTTGATGAGCTTAACTCGATTTTGATGAGCTTGATTCGATGTTAACATTGAGCCGTATAGACACATCCTTTGTTTCTTTGAATGTGGTTTCGGGCATTTCCAAAGTGTGATGACATCGAGTTGTTGCAACAACCACCCAAGCTTCTTCCCTCCACCGAGCAACCACCCAAGCTTGAGTTGAAATCCCTTCCGATCACCCGAAGTATGCATTTCGGAGGTGGATGAACAGGTTGCCGATCATTGTGGCAAATAATCTTCTTCCCGACCAAGAAGAGAAGCCGCTAAGCTTATTGAGGGCGAACAAGAAAGCCATTGGGTGGACATTAGCCGACATCGTTGGCATTAGCCCTTCCATGTGTATGCATCGAATTCCGTTGGAAGAGGACTCTAAGCCGGTGAGGCAACCCCGAGACGCCTTAATCCTCTTATCCTTGATGTGGTGAAGAAAGAGGTCACTAAGCTTCGCAAGCCGGTATCATCTATCCCATTTCGATAGCCGATGGGTTAGCCCGGTCCAGTGTGGTTCCTAAGAAATCCGAGTCACCGTGGTAGCCAATCGGAAGAATGAGCTCATTCCTACTCGAGTTCGAATAGTTGGAGAGTTTGCATCGACTATAGGAGACTCAACCAAGCCACTCGCAAGGATCATTACCCTCTACCTTTCATTGATCGATGTTAGAGCGATTGGCCGGCAAGTCCCATTACGCTTCTTGATGGCTACTCCGGATACTTCCGGATCCATATTGCTCCCGAGGATCAAGAGAAGACGACCTTCACATGCCCCTTTGGAACATATGCCTACCGAAGGATGCCTTTTGGCCTTTGCAACGCACTCCGGCACCTTTCGGCGTTGTATGGTAAGCATTTTCTCTCGAGTTTCTAGAGGACCGCATGGAGGTTTTTATGGATGATTTCACTTGTATATGGGTCTGATTTTGATGCATGCTTGGCTAATTTGTCTAGAGTTTTGCATAGGTGTATTGAGTCTAATCTTGTGCTTGAATTATGAGAAGTGTCACTTTATGGTTGAGTCGGGTATAGTCTTGGGACACATAGTGTCTAGGAAAGGGATTGAGGTAGACCCCGCTAAGATAGATGTAATTCTTTGCTTTGCCTTACCCCGCATCTGTGGGGAAGTTCGCTCTTTTCTTGGTCATGCGGGTTTCTATCGGCGTTTCATTCGGGATTTCAGCAAGACTGCCCGACCCTTGTCCAACCTTCGCATAAGGACACCGACTTTATATTTGATGATGCTTGCAAGGCGGCCTTCGATCATTTGAAGCGTTGCGACTACTGTTGATGATCCAAGCCCCGATTGGTGCCTCCCCTTTGAGTTGATGTGTGATGCTTCCAACTATGCGGTTGGTGCTATCTTGGCACAAATGAGTTGATAGAGCATCTCATGTGATTGCATATGCCTCCAAGACTTTGGATCCCGCCCGCCTAATTACACCACTACCGAGAAAGAGTTGTTGGCTATTGTATTTGCTTTTGATAAGTTTAGGTCATATCTCGCTAGCAAGTAGAGTAATTGTTTTCTCGACCATCTTTGAAGTTTCTTTTGAAAAAGACAGATGCTAAGCCACGACTCATCCGGTGGATGTTATTACTCCAAGAGTTCGATGTTGAGATTCGAGATAGAAGTGGAGCACAAAACCGGGTAGGCGACCACTTGAGTCGCATCACTCATTCTCCCTCTCACCCCTCTTCTATTCGGGATGATTTCACGATGAGCGCTTTCTACAAACCGCAAGGTAAGCTTCCATGGTATGCTGATCTCGTTAACTACTTGGTAGCTGGTGTTTTGCCTATAGATTCCACTAGGGCCCAAACCCTTAAATTAAAGAGTGAATCTAAATATTATGTTTGGGATGACCCTTATCTGTGGAAATTTTGTAGTGACCAAGTAGTTAGGAGATGTGTGCCCGATCATGAGTTTCACTCTATATTGCATTTTGCTCATGCTTCTACTGTGGTGGTCACTTTGGACCCCAAAGAACTGCTAGGAAAGTGTTAGACAAAGGATTATTTTGGCCTTCCTTGTTTCATGATTCCCATATGTTTTGTAAGTCATGTGATAATTGTCAGAGAGCAGGGAGTATTTCCTGTAGGCATGAGATGCCCCAGAACCCTATATTGTTTTGTGAGATCTTTGATGTTTGGGGTATTGATTTTATGGGTCCATTTCCTACTTCATATGGTTATACTTACATACTGGGGGCTGTTGATTATGTCTCAAAATGGGTTGAGGCGAAAGCCACTCGGACTAATGATTCTTCTCGTGGTGGTGGATTTTGTTAGGTCTAACATTTTCTCGCAGTTTGGCATTCCTAGAGCTATTATCGGTGACCAAGGCTCCCATTTTTGCAACCGAAGCATGGGTGCCTTGTTACGCAAGTATGGAGTGCTTCACAAGGTCTCCACAAGATACCATCCTCAAACCAACGGTCAAGTGAAGTCTCAAATAGAGAGATTAAGCAAATCCTTCGAAGACCGTTAACTCTACCCGGAAAGATTGGAGTAAGCGATTAGAGGATGCTTTGTGGGCATATCGCACCGCCTACAAGACTCCGATTGGGATGTCTCCTTATCGGCTTGTCTTTGGTAAGGCATGTCATCTTCCGGTTGAGTTGGAGCATCAAGCCTATTGGGCCATTAAACAAGTGTAACATGGATTTGGCCAAGTCCGGGATGGAGCGGAAGCTACAATTGCAAGAGTTGGATGAGCTTAGATTGGATGCCTATGAAAGCTCGCGGTTATACAAGGAAAAGACTAAGGCATTCCATGATAAGCATATTCGAGGAAAGAATTTTCGTGGGCCGAAAGTTCTTCCGTTTAACTCCCGTTTGAAGTTTATGCCTGGTAAGCTTCGATCTAAATGGGATGGCCCTTTTGAGATCACTAACATTTTTCCATTTGGTCTGTTGAGCTATGTGATCCACCCACAGACGAACCTTTAAGGTCAATGGGCATCGCCTCAAGCCATTTCATGAGGGATCCCGGCGGCTGAGGAGGAAGCGTAGATTCTCCTCATTGATGCCACTTATCCTCCATAAACCCCTTGGGGAGTATTCTTCTTTCTTTCTCCCTCTTTCTTCTATTTGTTTTCCTTTTTCTACTTTTCTTTTTGAAATAAATACAGTCTCTCTTTCTATGATTGCTACATATTATGAACTTGGACATTTTGGTTTTAATGGATCATTCTTTTGGTCTCCATTCTTGACTCTTCGATTACATGTCTTGGTAGTTGATTTGATGTTGTTGATTGCCTAAGTTGGTATTGACCTTGTGAGGTTTTGGGCCTGCATGAATGGAATTCATCTTTTGCCATTCTTTCTTTCATGTGTGCATCTTACTTATGATTTGTGTTCTCTAGAACTTGCTCCTTTTCTTTTTGAAACTACATTTTTCATTTACGTGCATAAGTATGATGGAAGCTTGTTTTCTTTCTTTTATTTTCCTCACTTTGGCCAAATAGCCTTTCCCTTGCATTATGATTCCTTTGCTAGCCCTTTGTGCCTTTTTGACTCATTCTTTTCAAAGCTACATTACAAGCCTAAGCGAAAAACCATTTTATTCCGCACCTTGAAAATTTATTGAGCATTGGTTTCACCTTGGTTTTGTGTTTAAGTGTGGGGGTTGCTCGGGAGTGCAACAATTTAAGTGTGGGGGGATGTTTACTTTTGTCATTGTGATTATGTATATAGTATAGTTTCATTTTTTTTTCTCAAAAAAAAAATGAAGAAAAAGAAAAAGAAGGAAAGAAAGAAAGAAAAGCAAAAGAAAAAAAAAAAAAAAAAGAAGAAAAAAAAAAAAAAGAAAAAAAGAGAAGAAATATAGAAAGAAAATACATAGAAAGAAAGGAGATATATAAGTAAAATAAAAATTTTCTTACATAGAGAATGATTGTGTTAATTAGTGCTCTTTTTAATTTCCTTGGTGCTTAACCTCTCATTCCATACTATTACCTACCTTCACCCTAACCCCATTACAACCTTTCATAACAAGCTCTCTTGATTTGTGCATGCATGTGTTATGAGTAGTGGAGACGTAGAAATTGAGCAAGCTTATGGTAGAGAAAATTTCTTGAGTAGAATTTGAGCGATACACTTATTTACCTTAAACACTTGAGAGATTGATTGATTGATTGATTGAGCGCATCATTTGAGAGACCATCTTATGTGATTAGCATCATTAATTTAGAGTACCATGAATTGTAATTTGAGATGAAGGGATTGTGGTCTTGATTGATTGATCTTTTGGAGCTTTGTGTCCCTTGTTCAATTTTTGCATTGTTAGCAATTGTTAGAAAATAAGAGTTTCTCCTTTAGGTCTTTTTCTTTGAATTTTGCTCAGGAGTGCAAAAAGATAAGTGTGGGGGAATTTGATAATTGAATATTTCATACACTACTTTTTGTCTCTTGATTTATAATTTAGGACTCTTTAGCTAATAAATAATGGCTTTTATACTTATTTGGGCCTTTGGCCTTTTATTATATTTTAGCCATTATTTAATAATAAATTCCAGTTTTACATTGCTTCACCATTTTTACCATAACTCTTGAACCAAACATCGGATTTGCCTCATTTTTGTCTCATATTTCAGATGATTCAGAGAGCTACAATTGTTATGAAGACATGAAGAGCAAATTCGGATAAGAGGGCGGTTGATTTTGGAGCCGAAGTCATATGTATTTTTGGGCTCGAATTTTGTAATTAAAGCCCATTTTATTTTATTTTCGTTCTGGGCCTGACTTGTGGATTGGAGCCCCATTTCATTTTTCCATTTTAGGTTAAGTGAGGCAGCAGCCACAAACACACTCTCATTCACGTTTTTAGAATTCAGAGGATCAAAATAGTAGTTTTCAAATTCTCTCGCAATGTTCTTCGTGTTCTTCGCGTTCTTCATCTCGTTTTTCGTCTTTCTTAATTATGTTCGGCTAAATTTCTGAGATTGATCC
The DNA here is from genome assembly GCA_019022655.1 of Acacia acuminata. Lineage (NCBI taxonomy): Eukaryota > Viridiplantae > Streptophyta > Magnoliopsida > Fabales > Fabaceae > Acacia > Acacia acuminata. The sequence goes on along the minus strand of JAFJYI010000242.1, from coordinate 1,209,210 downwards.
ACGATGAGGGTCCCATCCACTATCCAGAGGATTCGCGCCTAATCGGTAACCGTCTAACTCGTTTCGTATCCCTTAATCGATATGATTTTTGGTTCGGATTGGGTTTTTGATTAAAAACCCAAATCGATATTTCCCAAGGACGAAGTTCGACCGGGTTAAAGTATTTTTGTGCGATCGTACGAGGTGCGCCAATGATTCGAACAAATTCTGAATGATTGTTCAGTTGAGGGAATTTCTAGACAAATGCGAGATTTCGGTTTGTGCAGAGTCGATTACGAGTTCGATTTATAACTGCTTTTCGTTCGAGGAAGGGTAGTGGGTGAATCCGAAATCGTGGGTTAATCCTTTAATCCTCGCTTCGTTTAATCTGTGTTATTTCATTTCGTTTCTGCATATTTCCATTTTCAATCTCTTTCCGAATCAAAAACCCCGATTTTATCGTTTCGTTTTCTTCTTGTTCAAATTAAACCGATCGCAAATTCGTTGGGAAACGACCCGGTTACATTATACGCAAATCCTTTTCTAATCTGGTTATTTTGGGAGATTACGGCAAATCTTTGTCACACACACATATCATCGATCCCGCCGCTCACTCACGCTGCTGAAAGCAAACCCAAAATCGCTCACCCCTCACTCACCCGCTCTCTCACTCACTCCTCCTTCCCTACCAAAAGCCCTTTCATTTTTCCCTCTCATTGTGCGCGAGAGCTCCATCGACTTTGCCTGTATTCTCTGTTGTCGTCGCGCGCAAGAGCTCCGTCGACTCTCTTCATTGCTCTGTTGCCGTCCCAAGAGGCGGACTAAGGTATTTAAATTTTAATTTTTTTAAAGAAATTCCCATGCCTTCTCTCATTCTCCTTCTTCCTCGTTTTTGACCTAGCTAGGGATTGAAATTCCCTTCTTTGCCTTCGGACCGTGAAGCTCGGGGAGGTATTACAAGTACCGTGGCTTCCTCTCGTTTCTTCGAGGTGAGGAATTTCAAGTATATTTAGAACTAGATAGATCTCGTCAACATGACTTCCTATACCCACTTATTTTTCGGGAGTATATTTTTGCACTTGCTTACGATCATGGTTTAATCTTCCCAACTTAATTTATCCCACTCGCTATAGGATCCAATGCTCATGAGATCTTAGTCCAGTCAAGTCCATGGTTGTACACTCTTTGAAATGTTTTGATAGATTTAGTCTCACTTGTATAGATTCTTTTGGTACTACTGAACGGCCCCGATTATTCTTATTAATACAATCCCACTTCATTCAAAAAAAATCTGTGTTACAATTTTTTCATATCAGTGATAAGGGAGTTGTAGAAGATTAGAAGAAATTGGGGGAAACAAGGAGGAGGGAGTGCAGAACTGCTGCCACTCATTGATTATTCAACATATTCAACATAAACTGATACAATACATGTCTTTCCTTAGTCTAGCCTCTTGTATATATAGGCAAAGGCTATACTCTCAAGGCCCAATAGCAATTAGTCACTAATCGATGCTAACCAACTACTAACAAAGAACCTCTAACAACTAACAACTATAACAGATACCTTCCTAATCCTAACTGACTAACTACTAACAAACTACCTCTCTAACTTTCTAACTCCCTAACTAATTAACTAACTCTAATATTTCTATGCTTTACATATCAATCAGCTCATAGGATTTGGGTCGTACCCGGGATTAGTCCCTTGTACAATTTTGTGAACAAATTCAATTACCAATATTTGTTGGGAGCAAGTAATTTATAGGTGTTATTTAAATTGCAATATTATTTGTGTATGTCCATGATCTGTCAAGAGGTGTCTCTTAGAGCTCTACACTTAAACTTATGTAACCTACAACATGAAACTTAGATAAATTTAAGAGACAAAGAGTTCCTTATAGATTAATTATCAAAATAAACTCCTTTTAGAACTTTTACATTGAAGATAGAGGCACGAATAAACATATACTTCTCCGGTTTTAATTATAGGATATAGTTTATAATATAAATTACATTATAAATTATTTCTTATATTTAAAATCGAAGCTAGTATAGTATCACTTGCGGTGCAATCGCCCGTGCACGTCCTTGAAACATAAACAACTAGTTTTGGCTGCCTTATTTAGTGTGAGCATAATTTAAATCTCCGAAATTTGTTCCAAAGCTGGCTAATATTAATTATCAATGAATGAGAAAGTCTACGTGGGATCCGAGGCATGAAATTTGGGTCTAACTATATGCTAGTGCCAAGAGTGTGTGTATAGTTTTTCCTACACTCGTGATTTGCCTTTTAACAGTTCTCCCTAGCTACTACCTCTTGATGTCATTCTACATCAATTTTCCTTCTTCATTTTTCATTTCTGTGAAACTTTATGGTTGTTGGGATATATCATAGAAGTTTACTATCTGCAAATTTGCGCTTTTAAGTTCTCGAAACATTACTTCTTTTTTGACTACGGGAAGCTAATAACCCTTTTGACTATTGTGACTTTGCCACGATAGCAACCCACAAGAGGTAGCTTGAGGGGTCATAGGGTAGGTATTTGTAATCATGTTCCTTTTGTCATACAATTATTCCCTCTCACATATGTTAGTTTGAATAATTCTAATGTTCTCTTTATTGTTGTTGTCTTTAGGTTGAATAGAGCAAATAAATTTCAAGCATCGAATTTAAAGTTGAGGTAAGTATAGTTAATTATTGTTGTTTTTTCGTTGATGTGCATTGAACTAGGTAAACTTTGTTGTATGAATAAAGATGATTAGAAGTCCATAATTTAATAGTTTATGACTTGGACAATTTAGCTATATTTTTATACTTTGTATTGATGAAACTATTGGATTTAATAGCTGATATTGATCTGAATTGGCTTAGTTAGTAAGTTTTCTTGATTGAAGTTGAAATTGTTTGTTGTTGAAATTTTGGGATGTGTTACTTTTAAGGGGAAATGCTTTTAAAAAATTTTAGTTCAAGATTGACAAAAAAGCATGTCGTTCTTTAAATTGTTATAAACTTGAGTGTTGGTGGAAATATCGTAGGTGGTATTAAAATGGGGCATAGTTGGATGAATGCTTTGAGAACTAGTGAAGAATATAAGAATGGGGTGGAAGAGTTTATTGAATTTGCTAGAAGGCATGTGGCTACAAAAAAGGGATGTATTATTGTCCATGTGTTAATTGCTTAAATGGGGTTCGACGGATATTCCTACTATAAGGGATCACCTAATTTGTGATGGAATAAACCTTCGATACACAACGTGGATATGGCATGGTGAGGAGGTAATAAGTACCAATGTGTCGGACGAAAATGAAGTTGAGGAAGATGACGATGGAATGGAGAGAATGATTCATGATGTTGAGGTCGAATCTTTTGCACAACCGCATGAATATGATAGCGTGCGGAGTGATGCAGAGACACCGTTGTTCCCTGGGTGTACTAAGTATACACGGTTGACTCGGGACCTTACATTTGATCAACTTAAAGGCAACTTGTGGGTGGACCGATAGTAGTTTCACGTCCCCGCTTCAATTGTTGTGTGATATGTTGCCGACGATAATGTACTTCCAAATCGTATGTATGAGGCCAAGAAAATCTTGTCTTCGATGGGTATGGAGTATCAAAAGATACACGTTGCCCTAATGACTGCATATTGTACAGAAATGAGTATGAAGGCTTGAGTAATTGTCCGAAGTGTAAAACTTCACGATACAAAGTGAAGAAAGGTGGTGGTTCTGGAGATGATGAGACAACAAAAAGGCAACCTTTGTGAAGGCATTGTGGTATCTTCCAATAATACCGCGGTTTAAGCGTCTCTTTACTAGTGAAGCCACGGCGAAGCGATTGAGATGGCATTCTCGATGAGAGAATATCCGATGGAAAATATCTCCGGCACCCTACGACTCTCTCTCGCAATGGAAGAAAATAGATGAAATGTTCCCTCAATTTGGCAAACAGCCAAGAAATCTTCGCCTGGGCTTTGTACAGATGGCTTCAATCCGTATCGGACTCTTAGCAGCACCCATAGTGCATGGCCGGTTCTCCTTGTAATATACAACTTACCTCCCTGGCTATGTATGAAACGCAAGTATGTGATGCTCTCTATGATGATTTCTGGACCAAAACAGCCTGGGAACAATATCGATGTGTACTTGGCGCCCTTGGTCGAGGATTTGAAGAAATTGTGGGAGGAAGGCGTAGATGTGTTTGATGCATATAAGAAGGAGTCCTTCAAGATGCGTGCAATGATTTTTACCACGATAAATGACTTTCCCGCATATGGAAATTTGTCGTGGTACGGTGTCAAGGGTCATAAAGCATGTCCAATATGTGAAGCGACACAAACTTCCATCAACTAAAGCACGGAAAAAAAAAACGGTCTATCTCGGTCACGGAGGTTTCTTGATCGGTTCCACCCATATCGTAAGTTAAGAAAGCGTTTCAACGGCTTACCGGAGCATAGAACGGCTCCAAAGGCATTAACCGGAGAGGATGTTTATAGTCGGGTGAAACATATCAATGTCATATTGGGTAAGCAGCGAAAGATTGTGGGTGAGAAGAATATATGGAAGAAGAGATCAATTTTCTTTGATCTTCCATATTGGCGTAGTCTTGATGTGAGACACGATCTTGATGTGATGCATGTGGAGAAAAACGTTTGTGATAGTCTTGTCGGTACTCTTTTGCACATACCAGGAAAGACTAAGGATGGAATTAGTGCGAGACTAGACATGGTTGATATGGGAATAAGAGAACGGTTACATCCACAAGTAAAAGAAGATGGTAAGAAGGCATATATGGAGCCGACCCCATACACTATCAAAAGCCGAGAAAAAAGTTTGCGTGGGTGTTTATATGACATTAAGGTTCCACAAGGATATTCTTCAAATTTGAGAAGGTGTGTTTCAATGGACAATCTGAAGTTAGTGGGGATGAAGTCCCATGATTATCATGTGCTGATGCAACAACTATTGCCCGTATCTATTAGGGGCATTATGAAAGATGAAGTGCGAAACACTATAACAAAATTGTGTATTTTCTTTAATGCTATCTCGTAACAAAGTCATTGACATTGAAAAGTTGGATGAATTGGAAAATGAGGGTTATATTATTTTGTCTCAACTAGAGATGCATTTTCCTCCTACATTTTTCGATATAATGGTGCACCTGATAGTGCACTTGGTAAGGGAGGTCAGGCTCTGCGGTCCAGTTTACCTAAGGTGGATGTACCCTTTCGAGCGATACATGAAGATCTTAAAAGGGTATTCTAAAAATCCTTATCGCCCGAAGCCTCAATAGTTGAGAGATATGTAGTTGAAGAGGCTATGGACTTTTGTAAAGATTATCTATCGGGACGATGATACGATCTCGGCATGACAAGGGGATAACCGAGGGAACTCGAGGAATCAAACCGAAGAATAAGGGTCGTGAAGAGGTGTTGCAAGCACACCCGTACATCTTGAATAATATGGAAGAAGTTCAACCATACATTGATGATCACAGAAAGAGTTTGAAGAATAAGAATCCAAGGAAGAATGACATGCAAATAGCTCATGAGCAAAAGAGGACGTTCATAAAGTGGTTTGAGGAGAAGGTATCGCACGAGACCGGAGTGTCGGATACAATTGAGTGGTTGGCCTGGGGGCCTTCTTTTCAGGTCATCACTTGGCAAGGTTATGAAATAAACGGGTATACCTTCTACACAAAACGCCAAGATGACAAGTTCAGGCAAAATAGTGGGGTGATGGTTGAAGTCAATCCATGCACTTTGCGAGTACGAAAGACAAAAACCCGGTATTAGCATCAATGGCTTATTATGGAGTTATTGAAGAAATATGGGAGATGAGTTACAACAAGTTCAAAGTTGCTCTATTGAAATGTGAGTGGGTTAGCAATAATGCTTTTTGTAATAGATCCACAATTTGGAGTTGTCTCGCTTGATCTTCACGAGTTGGTCATAGAGATGAGCCATTCATTCTAGCAAGCCAGGCAAAACAAGTGTTTTATGTTACGTACCCCGCAAATAAAAAAATGTCCATTGTACTTCAAAGTAAAAAACAAGTATGGTGAAGAATCCTTCGACTTGAAGATACACCCCCTTTCACAACAAATCCCCCTACAACGCGTGATGTGGAATTGGTAGATGATGAAGAAGATGCTGCAAGAAAAGATCATTGTGAAGGAATATGGGAAACCATATAAAGTAAGATCTTAAGTTATGAAATAGTAATATGTCATAACTTAAGATGGTTTAACATTTTAGTTTATTTTATTAATCTGTTTACTATTTAATAACCTATCTAACATTGATTTGTCCTTGATGAACAGGAACATGTCTAGCTCTAGCTCGATGAGTCGAGGTGAGAGAGGTGGCGAGCCCGTTGTGAGAAGGGGTAGAGGTTGCACACGAGATGAGTGCGCTAGTGCCCGTCGTGACCAAAAAAAGGCTGCATGTGGACTTTGATGACAAGTTGAATCCAATTGGCCCGGAGGAAGACAATTTCATTAGCTATGTAGGCTATTTGACTCGAAGCAAAGTTCGCATTGTGATCTCTGCTTGGAAGTTCGTTCCGGAGAAAACGAAGTAGTTGATTTGGGCACAACTTTTGGTTCGTCACTTTCAATATATTTGCATTTGTATCATTTGGCTTGTTACTTGAAATTTAATTATCTTTCCTTTTACCTTGCAGCAAACGTACGACGTCCCTAACACTAAGGAAATGGAAAAGCATTGGATGGGGAAGTCCGTATACGTTGGAAAGACTTCAAGAATAAGCCGACTAAAAAGTTTGTTCGAGGGCAAAGAAGGAACGAGGATCCATGTCGAAATATCCTTATATTTCTCCGGAGGACCGGAGGGAGTTTGTGGCGTCACGGCAAAATCCGAGTTTATTGTAAAATTAAAATTTCTTTCATTTCATATCATTTCTTTTATTTCACAACTTAGTTTTAATTGTTTTTGTGTCATAGGAAATGAGTCAAGCCAATAAAGAGAGACAAGCGGCAAATAAGTATCCGCATTGTATGTCTCGTGGTGGGTACGAAAAAGCTGGAACGGAGAATGATGGAAGAGCAGTTAGAGAGAATGAAGGAAGCTTCCGAATCCGATCCTTCCACCGTTGTCCAGCCCCACGAACCTCCTCCTCGTCACAAGAAATGGAAAGTCTGCGAGGATGAGGGGCGACACATACATAAATGCGTATGTTGCTTTGAGGTTGCCTCCAAGATTGTAAGTAGTTAAATTAGACGTTTTAAATAGCCTCGGTTTTTTCATATTATAGGGTTTAGTTGTTATTTATGAAACATCTTATGATACGGGATGCACTTGAGGAGCGAGTTCCCAAGGTTCATTTACGCCGGGTTCACGGATGGACATTTTGTCAACGGCGATTGGGAAGTCGGATTACCCCGACAACATTCGAGGAGCCTAGGGGAGTTACAGCCGCAAAATATTTTGGACGGCGTTCACGGTTCTATGACGATAACAACCCTAGTCCTCAGCTTGTAGCCAAAATACGGGCGGGACTATTTGATGAAATCATGCAACAAGTACGATCCGAAGTGAAAACCATGATGGATTCGAGGGACAATACGGAACATACAACTCGTGAATCCCCACCTTCCCCCAAAGCAAAGAGAGTTTTCACCCTCCGGATGTTGATCTCGGCGAACCTTCTCACACGCCACGAGAGGACAACCTTGCACTCTCTATTTGGATGTCCCACACAGCGTATTGTTGCCGATGCTCTTATTTACACGGATCACATCATCCACCATAATATTGAAATTCCAAAAGACCTACGTAGGTGACCGTGACATGTGTTCGAGAGGGGAAGACAAAAAGACATCCCGATTCAAGATGACGAGGTTCCCGATTTAGGCCGGGCCATAGGATCGTTCATCCTTTGGCCGAATCATCTTATTCGGATGGCGGCGCGACACCTCCAATGGTAGGAAATACATTACTAGAACTTGCCTTTCATTGGTAACTCACTCATAATATGTTTGTTTATGTTTTCATAGAATGAAGTGGATAAGGGCAAATTTCCACACTTAGCACTCGTTATTGCGATCCATGTACAAGGACATTAGCTATCTCTCCTTCAAGATGCAACCTGGCATTGTCGGCGTAGACAAGACCTATGAGTTTACATTGACCAAAAAGATCTTGTCGAATTTTTGCATATGGAGGATTTAGATTTAGTCGTTCTTGAAGCTGCGATAATGTACGTTTTTTCCCCCTTTGATTATTGCATTGATCTTTTTTGTTTGCTATACTTAACAACGTTTATCATTTTATTTCGATCATAGTGTATCGCTTTCACGACATATGCGTCCGTAAAGGCCGAAAGGATTTGTATGGATTCTTAAGTCCAATAAACACGGCCGCGGCTCATGCATGTGTTAACCAAAAGGACGCTTTATGTTGGTGGTACAATTGTCCAGCAAGATGATCGTTGTTATCTAGCCCCAATACTTGAAGGGTACGTAATTTAGTTGTCTATTTAAGATTTTTAAGAATAAATTCCTTTCTTATCTTAATTAATATTATAATGTGTTTGTTGTAGTGGTCATTAGACCCCGTGTGTTGTTTGTCCCTCCAAGAACGCATGTTATTGGTTTGATCCCTTAAGAGGTGGCAAGCCGAACGATGAAATCAAATCTATGTTTGCCAAGTAAGTAAATTTTTGTCTAAATCATTGATTCTTCATTTATATGATCTGTTTTCATGTCTTTAATTTCCATTTTAATGTAGTGCATTCGGGCGGCTAGATCGATTCTTTGGAGCACTGAAGGGGCGGACCAAAGTGGTTTTATCCGAAAGTAAGTAGTTTCATTTCAAGTTATTTCATTGACACAATGGTAGCTTTCGATATGCCTTTATCCGTTTTAACAATTTTCTTTTGATTTATAGTGCCCAAAACAACCAGGGAACTCTGAGTGCGGATACTTCGTTATGTTTTATATGCATACCATCGTTACGGGCGGGCATACTACGGGTTTTCAAAACGTAAGTGATCGCTCTGTTTCTCAAATGATAATATTTTTTGTTCTACTTGAGTTAATTATTTTATTCGCTTCATTGGTTTAACTTATACGTTGTTTTCCAATTTATAGCTTTTTGATAGTCCGGATCCGTGCTCGGAGGAAGAGATTGATACTGATTCGAGACGCTTTGGCTGCAAATTTTCTTCAACGCATATAGATATGTACATCATGTGTTGCCTTGTTCGCCTTTAATAGTCTTGGTTTCTATGGAATTGGTAACTCAGATTTGTAAATAGCCCTGAAAATTAAATCATATCAATCATTTAGAGTTTTGTTGTTGCTGTGATCTTTGTTCTGTATTGGAATTGAAACTCGGAGCTGAAAGTTGAATTTTTGGTCAGTTTAAGTAATAGTTTGTTGTTGTTGTTGTTGGTCACTTGCTATTGTTGCTGTTGTTGGTCTTGCTGGTTGCCAAGTGCTTTTTGGTCTAAACTGATCTATCTTATTGAGTCTTAAAAGTTTTGGTCACTTTGCTTGCTGTTGTTTGTTTGTTGTTGTTGTTGGTCTTGCTAGCTGCCAAGTGCCTTGTTGCTATTGTTGGTCTTGCTAGTTGCCAAGTGCGTTTTGGTCTAATTTGATCTATCTTATTGGGTCTTAAAGGTTCTGGTCACTTAGCTTGCTGTTGTTTGTTTGTTGCTATTGTTGGTTTTTGCATCTCATATATATATGCATTTTTCTCGGTTGCCAAGTGCCTTGTTGCTTGTTGTTGGTCTTCTTTGGTTGCCAAAGTGCCTTGTTTTGTTGTTGGTTTTTGATGTTGTTGTCTTGTTCTTTGTACGTTGTTGGTCTTATTTGCATTGTTCTATTGCACACGGGTTTCGAGTTTATATCAATGCAAAAGGGGACATTTTTTTTAAAAAAAAAAAAAATAATATAAGGCGTCCCGATTACAAATAAGGACGCTCAAAGTGCGCTTTTTAACCAAAAAAGCGTCCCGTTTTGATTGCTTTGGACGCCCTAAAAAAGGCGTCCCGTTTTTAACATAGGACGCCTAAAAAAGGCGTCCTATATATATTGTAGGACGCCTAAAAAAAAGGCGTCCTTTTTTAAACATAGGACGCCAAAAAAGGCGTCCTATATCTATTGTAGGACGCCCTAAAAAAGGCGTCCTATTTTAAACATAGGACGCCTTATAGACTATTTTTTCAACTACCCCTAGTCAGACGTCCTTCGCAAAAAAGACGTTAATTGCCTCTAATTCAGGACGTTTTTGACGTTTTTTATAGTAGTGTTTCCAATTCTCTCTTCAAATCTTTCATCTCAGTCTCTTATATTTTCTTCATCTCATGACAATTTAGAATTTCTCTTTTTAAGTGACTTTATATGAACATTTGCCTTTAATTTATCTCAATTCTTAAAACGTAATGACAAAAAATCGTTACTCCGTACTTGGAGCAAGCTTCATATATTGCGTGGAGATCGGGGTTCAAGTGTTCACTCATTGACTCCTTTATTAGAATTTTAGGGGTCTTGTGTCCCTTTTCAGTTGTTCAATTATTGTTTATGTGGTCTGCCCAAGACCTCAATTATTCCAACGTGTTCGGCAAGTTTTGTAATTATTACGCTCTTTTCCTCGTCTTAATAATGTGAGAGATAAAAAACTAATTAATTAGTTATAAGGATATGCGTTGGTGTATCTAAATTACTCATTTTAATTATTTTTATTGGAAACTACTTCATTAATATATGTAATCATTAAAAATATTTTTAAAAAAAATTACTCCTATAGTGCTTAATATGAAAATTATTTATCTAATTTAACTAGAATAATTAATAAAGTTGGTTAAGTCAAGGTTAATACAACATATTATTTCTAAAACATCTCAATCGTCTTCCTTAATTCTCTTAATCTTTCTTATTAGATTATAGTGGGCATCAACTCGCCAATTTAGTCATAGGACTGAAGGAGTATAATTTTAAGATACAAAGGGAGTTAATGTCTTATATTTATTATCAAAATAAACTCCGGTTAACATTTTACAACTAAGATGTGATGAAATAATAATAATAATAATAAATCTAAACAAGTGTATATGTGTGGATGTTTACTGTATTATTATTATTAACAATTTTGTCAACCGCAAAGCAGCGGCAGGGGCCACCCGCATGCATAGATGAAGTCCAGGTTCATGATGACATGTGTGCATGAGTGAATTTAACTTGTAAGAAATGCAAGAAAAAAAAAAGTTATATAACAATTTCCAAGTGTTGATTATGTAAATATTTACTTCATTAATTATTCTCGTCAAGAAAATCGAGAATTCGGTCATCATCCACACACACATCAACTCCATGCAATATCTGATTAACCAAACGTGGCCTTGTTGGTCGTTATCAACGTGTCAAGGGGGCCAAAGAAAGTCGTGATGATCACCTTTCCCGCCCTATAATAGACATGGAGATCAACCTCTCCTCTCAAACCCATTCCAAATACACTCGCTTCACAATTACATTATTGTTTCTTCTTCCTTCGTCTGCTTCCGAAGCATATGGATTGCATCTACAAGAATCCCAAAGAACCCATCGAAGCTCGTGTCAAAAACCTTCTTTCTCGAATGTCTCTCAAGGAGAAGATTGGTCACATGACCCAAATCAAGCGTCGCGTCGCAACCCCTTCCGCCATTACGACTTCTCTATTGGTACTATTTTCTTTTCACTCGCCCTTTTCTCCTTCAGATTTTAAGATTATTGAGGCCATTGCTATTCTAGGTTCGATATCTTTGCCTTTTTTTTTTTTTTTTTTGGAAGGAAGCATGCTCAGTTGTGGAGGTAGGGGTCCTTTTGAAAACGCAATGGCGTCGGATTCGGCTGAAATGGTGGATGGATTTCAAAAATCAGCTCTCGAGTCCCGATTAGGGATACCGCTCATATATGGGATCGATGCTGTTCATGGGAACAATAGTCTATATGGTTCCACTATATTTCCTCACAATATTGGCCTCGGAGCAACTAGGTTGGTGCTTACTTTCCCGTGAACTTAATTTATTAGAATAGCAATACTCCATTTGTAGTAACGTGTAAGTTCTATAGCTGTTTGATGTTTGTTCATGACGCAAGATGGGGTGAACCGAGACGATAATTGCTTGCTTTACAAGAGTTGATACCGTAATAGCTTCCTTATTAATTACTAAAGCTCCTGTATTCATCATATAGAATTCATGCCGTTGCAATTGACGTTTTAGTTTGTATTTCTTGCTGGTGTCTTGCTTGTAGAGATGCGACTTAGCTCAAAGAATTGGGCCGCAACAAAGACTTGAAGTTAGAGCAAGTGGAATTCACTATACTTTTGCACCTTGTGTTCTTTGTAAGGCATCATAGTCAGATTCTCTTATTTTTATCAGTGAATAATGGCAGTTTTAACCACCCAAGAGTACTTGGTTTAGTGGTGAGCTAGATAGATTATAAAGTGGGCAAACTGAATTCGGATCCCAGCTTGTTCAAAAAGACCTTAGGGAGAGGGTCCTAGTAACAAAGCCTAGAGGGTGGCCTAAAGGTTATAAAAAAAAGGCAGTTTTAAATAAGATGTATGTGTGTCTTTTACCATATTTATTTCACCAACCCCTGTAACGTCTCTGTAAAAATGATAGATAAAATCATGTCTCACTTGAATGAACTAATGGGCAGGTATGTAGAGATCCCAGGTGGGGCAGATTCTATGAGATTTATAGCGAAGATACTGAGATAGTCAGAAAAATGAGCTCCATAGTTTCAGGTTTGCAGGGCCAGCCTCCACAAGGACATCAACATGGTTATCCCTTTGTGGCAGGAAGGTAGAGAGAAACTATAATACAATTCCCAAATATATATGTTATTTATGGAAATATTAATTACATGATTGTATAAACCGTTGACAACAGGTTGACTCTATATTTTCTGTTTTTTTTTTTTCTTTTTGATTGTACTCCATTCATATGACTTTCCAAGACTGTTCTAAACTTTCTATGGAAATAGTGATAATTATAAAAATATAACTGTTTTGGTATCTTTTGATGTGTAGTTCATTCATAAGACTTTTTTTCCTTCTTCTTTCTTTTTATTTTGTTTTTTAATTTGTAGCCTATTTATGACTTTTCCAAGATTGACTCATGTCCAAGGAAAGTAATTTTCCATTTCAGACTTCTTTTAGTTACTTCAGTGGCGAATTTATAATGTCTCCAAAGTTTTCATGCTAACCTTTATGACTTTTTTTTCATATTCCCCATTTAAACACTCGGCCACTTGATCATACGGATCCTGGCATAGATTACCACATCCTGGAAAACTCACCAAAATAAAGGGTAATATATGGGTTTTTATCAAAATTTCTATCATATATGTTATTAATATTTCAGGAACAAAGTGATTGCCTGTGCCAAGCACTTTGTTGGGGATGGAGGCACCGAGACAGCAAAAATGAAGGAAATACAAAGTATTATCATATGAAGAGTTAGAAAGAATCCACATGACTCCTTACTTGGATTGCATTTCACAGGATGTTTCAACCATTATGGTTTCTTATTCTAGTTGGAATGGACGCAAACTCCATTCTCACCATTACCTCATTACTGAAATTTTAAAAGAAAAGCTAGGTTTTAAGGTAAGAGACAACCATGATGATAGGAATTAGTACTGATGTTATTGCTGTCTTTGCTATTCTGTCTTCTTATCCAAAGAGGATGAGACTCTTTCCAATTTTATTCTTTTATTCTTGTCCATCCATTTCAAAAGCATTTGAATTGATGGTTTTGTTTAATTTACACCTTTGGCTTTGCAATTGCAGGGTATTGTAATTTCTAATTGGATGGGAATTGATAAGCTTATTGAACCTAATGGGTCTGAATATCGAAACTGCATCAAGTCAGCTGTTAATGCTGGAGTTGATATGGTATAGATCCTCAATTCTAGAAACATTTATCATGGTTTTCTTTACTTCTCTTTTCTTTTATCACCCTTCATTTTCTTCATAAAATTTGTAGGTGATGGTGCCTTATAGATTCCAACTTGTTAATTGAAGAACTGATCTCCCTTGTAGAATCGAGGAAGTACCAATTGCCGAAATAGATGATCTTGAAACGAATATTGAGAGTGAAATTTGCTTCGGTGTTTTTGAATCTCCTTTATCTGATAGATCTTTGCTAGATATAGTTGGTTGCAAGGTAAGAATAACTCACAATATTTACAAATTCTCTTTCACAAGTGTACAAATCTGATCAAGCTGAAAATGTTTCACTGCATTTTGAAACGGTTTTCATGTTCTTGTTGTAAAACTGGCTTGAGGTTTTGTCATATATAAATAAGGGTTAAGAAGCAAATTTGCCCCGAAAATTTTCGCTAAAGAGCAATGTTACCCTAGAAGTTTTTCTTGTCTCATTGTTACCCTTAAAGTTTCAAACATAGCAATGTTGCCAATTTTCGTTAAAAAGTTAACCGTCAACGTCAAGTTTTTGATGGTCAACGTTAGTTTTTTGACGAAATAAGGTAATATTGCTATGTTTTGAAATTTTCGGAGCAACATTGAGACAAGAAAAACCTGTAGGGCAACATTGCTCCTAGACTTACACTTGTAAATAAATATCTTTTGCTAGTTTCCAACAGTTGGATCTTTATGCAGCAACATAGAGAAGTTGCGCGTGAAGCTGTTAGAAAGTCGTTGGTTCTATTGCAAAATAGTAAGCATGAAAGCAAACCTTTTCTGCCATTAAATAGAAAAGCAAAGAGGATACTTGTAGCGGGAAGCCATGCGAGATGATCTTGGCTATCAATGTGGAGGCCGGACTAAAATTGGCAAGGATCCGGTGGGCAAATTACAATCGGTATGCTTTTGTGTTTCCTTACATTTCATCAAACTTGTCAGTTCATTCTCATGAATTTAATCACGTATGCTTTGTTTTCGTTTTCCGGAGTTAGTTTATTTTTCATGAAGAGTTAGTGATTTTGATTATTAGAATTCGTTAACATGATGGATGATTAACATTAGTTTGATCCCTCAAAATAGACTTCCATCTTCAACTATTCACAATCAATGGCATCCTTTTGGTAATCTCATATCTGAGATAACTTACAAGAAAATACAATACTTGTTTTTAATAGAAAACTCACATTCTCCTATAAAACTCATAATCTATGTGGGATATGATTAACAAAAGTTTTTTTTTTTTTTTTTTTTTTTTTTTTTTTTTTTTTTGCCTTGGATTAACAGAAGTATCATCAAACCAACCTTCCCGTTTTCTTGGAACACCTAGACAAAGGGGGCAAAATTTGTACCTAAAATAAATATTATTTTAATATCATGTAATCAAATTTTTTTATTAAATTAATATGGCTATAAAATTTATTGAAATTAAATACTAAAGAAACAATTAAAAAAATTATATCAGTATAATAATAATAAAAATTATCTCAACATAAGCAAGAATTATAGTAAAAGTGGTAGAGAAAGTATTATTAAATACTAGAAATATATTATTAATAACTATTTCTTTCATGGTAGTGAAATTCTTTTTAATAAAATTTTCACTATACACATGTAAAGAACATCGTTTTCTACTATTCTCTTGAAATTATATTTTATTAACTATTTTACAGTATGCTCCAAGAAGTCAAAAATATTTTACTTTATAACAGAGAAAAAGTTAAAGGGAGAATTATAGACAAGTTCTAAACTAACTGCACATCCGGTCTTTTATATAAGACATATTTAGGGAGTTTATTTTGATTTTAAATTTAAGACATGGTTTTCATGTTTTTCAATATTTTTCTAATTTATCCATATTGATGCCCCATTAACCATAATTAATAAGGAGAGAATTAAGGAATATAACTAAATATTTTAGAAAATAGGCATCGTATTAACTAAATTAATAATTTTCCTTAATCTAATCAAATTAGTTAAATATATCTTACACTAAGGTAAGTGGGAGTACTAACTAGTTACCTACAGGTCTTATCTATATATTCAATTGCGAAAATTTGACATACAAATGGAAGTCAGGAAATAATTAATTTTAAAAAAAAAAAAAAAAAAAAATTCTTATGGGGCACAAATGAAACTTGCTTCTAAATGGACGGGCGAGAGGTGAATCACAACAACAATGACGTCAGTCCATCCCTTTCAAAGCCCTAAACATCATTACTTCATCTTAAAATAAAACTTTGTTCTTATTATAGCCACACACAAAAACTTTATTCTTAAACATTTTGACCCTTTTTTTCCAACGTGAGCAATTACAAAATATAACATATAAATTAAAAAAAAAACGTAGTACAAATGTTCTAAAAATTCGAAAATTCAAATTTAAATTCCAATTATCAGGCAGAGAACTAAAAGGAAACATATTTACATACAATAAATAATTTTGATTGTCAAAAAACATCAAATTCACTTAATAAGCTTATACCATCAACTTTAATATTTTTTAAATCAATCGATTTAACATTTAAAAACCCAAAAAGAAACAGAATGGCCCAAGCTCTTATGCCTATGACCTATGAGCCTTGTCCATTGGGCCTCGCTTGCAAAACTTATTTTTTTGAAGCCCATTATTAAAGTTTAGATTTTGTTATAAGAAAGAAAGTTTAGATTTTGAATACACACACATATGATCAAAAAAGGGGTTTACTTATAGGACCTACTTTCCCAACTCTAATTTTTTGTTGGTACTAAATGCTAATTTTTCATGCTTTATACCACTCTTTTACTTTCTTATGCTTGATACATTTTCCCTTCAAACACTATTTTAGGGACAACGCTCTTGGATGCCATTCGAGAAGCTGTAGGAGATGAAACAAAAATTATTTATGAGAAGAGTCCATCAAAAGAAACCCTAGAACGCAATGACATATCTTTTGCCATTGTAGCTGTTGGTGAAAAGCCCTATGCTGACAAATTCGGTGACAATGCTAAGCTAGAAATCCCTTTTAATGGATCTAGCATTATTAGTTCAGTTGCAGACAAATTCCCAACACTAGTTATTCTGATATCTGGAAGGCCCTTAGTGTTAGAGCCATGGCTGTTAGAAAAGATAAATGCTCTTGTTGCTGCTTGGCTACCTGGTACTGAAGCTCAAGGAATCACAGACGTTATCTTTGGGGATCATGACTTCAACGGTCAACTTCCTGTGACTTGGTTTAGAAGAGTTGAGGATCTTGATCAACCGGCTCATGAGGTTAAGCTACCTAATCCCTTGTTTCCCCTTGGCTTTGGGTTAACATATGCAAAGGACTAAAACCTCATTTTAGTCAAAGTGGATCTTCTGCACTCGTGTTGTTGGGCTATATGAAGTCCCTCCTCAATGAATTAGGACCTAAGCCCTCTATTCAATATGTAGGGCCTATTTTAATTAAATAAACTGACTGGGTCGTATGAGGTAGTTTTTCCCCCTTTTTTAAAGTTAGATCAAATGAGAAGCCATTGAGTATGCTGTTGTGAGTTGTGGAGTTGCTTCATCAGTGTCAAAAAAAAAGATTATGTGTAGAATATAGTTTCCCTCTATAGATTTAGACTCATCCTAATTCCTCTTTATCTCCTTTTTACTTATTGCGCACTATTTCCTTAATTTAGAATTTAGAATTTCTCTTTTTAAATGGCTTTATATGAACATTTCCCTTTAATTTATCCCAATCCTTAAAACGTAATGACAAAAAAATCATTACTCCGTACTTGGACCAAGCTTTATATATTGGGTGGAGATCGGGGTTCAATTGTTGACTTCATTGACTCCTTTATTAGAATTTTGCGGGTCTTGTGTCCCTTTTCCTTTGTTCAATTATTGTTTATGTGGTCTGGCCCAAGACCTTCAATTATTCCAACGTGTTCGACAAGTTTTGTAATTATTACACTCTTTTCGTCGTCATAATAATGTGAGAGATAAAAAAACTAATTAATTATTTAAAAAATGTGTGTTGGTGTATCTAAAATACTCATTTTAATTATTTTTATAGGAAATTACTTCATTAATATATGTAATCATTAAAAAGATTTTTAAAAAAAATTACTCCTATAGTGCTTAATATAAAACTTATTTATCTAATTTAACCCGAATAATTAATAAAGTTGGTTAAGCTGGTTTATACAACATATTATTTCTAAAACATCTCAATCGACTTCCTTAATTCTCTCAATCTTTCTTATTAGATTATCGTTGAGTGGGCATCAACTCGCCAATTTAGTCATAGGACTAAAGGAGTATAATTTTAAGATACAAAGGGAATTAATGTCTTATATTTATTATCAAAATAAACTCCGGTTGACATTTTACAATTAAGATGTGATGAAATAATAATAATAATAATAAATCTAACATTCTAAACTGGATAATCTTAATAATATTAAATAAGTTGGCAACTTCCCTTATATTCAACTTTCTTGATTAGATTTTTTTATTATTAATTCTGTGTAATAATTTTCAAAATCATATAATTATGAACACAAATATTGGGTGGGGTGTGTGTGTAAACTACATAAGTATAGCATCCTGCATCCTTATTGGTAACTACATCAAATAGTCCTGGATATATACAGAAATTACTTCATGCAATAATCCCATAATAGGTATAATTTCTTTACTTTTTAAAAGAAATTATGAGCACAAATTAAAGAACATGAAAAAAAAAAATCACCGAACTATTAAGCCCGCCTTTAAGTGCAAATTTTGTGAAGATTTCTAAATTATTAAACTTGTCCAATGGTTCGTGCCAATGAATAAGCCAAAAGAACTTAAATAGATAAATTAAGTGACACAATTATTTGTAAAAGTTCATAGAGCTTATAAGCTTTTAATTGGGGGAAATTTTAAAGTTCATATGACTAGATGAGCTTTTTAAAGTTTACTACGTGGGGAATTTTAATGAATTCGGTTTAAAAAATGGAAGAAATGGGATTAAAAACCTTTAATTAATATTTGTTAATGACATGTTCTCTTTATCAAACATTTTTAACCCCACTTATCTATTTATTTTAAATTGAATTTATAAAAAAATTTCCTCCCCTAATTCTCTCGTACCAAACATGCCCATAGATTGTGTGTTGTTATGTGTGAAAGTTCACATGAGCTGCATAAAAAGATATGTCATTTTCAAGTGTTAGTTTCTCAGCAATACACCTTATTCAATTATTGCAATTCGTTTTTGTTGTTATCATCCATAATCAAATATTCAATGCAGTCGTATTGGACTCCAAAAAAGGGAACCTATCCTTTATGTAATCAGAAAATAATTCAGTTATTGTTTATTTAATATTGTAAATATGTGTTGTATTCTAGATTGATCTTATGGGATAGATGGCTCAATGTAATCGGTAGACTTATACTACGAATAGAATAGTGTAGCTCAATGGATTTATCTTGGTCATTATCACTTATCACCGTGTCAAGAGGGCCTAAAAAAGTCGTGAATTGATTAACTTTCCCGCCCTATAACAAACATTGAGATCAACCTCTCCTCTCACTTCGCAATTACATTTTTGTTTCTTCTTCCTTCTTCTGCTTCCAAAGCATATGGATTGCGTCTACAAGAATCCCAACGAACCCATTGAACCTCGTGTCAAAGACCTTCTTTCTCGAATGTCTCTCAAGGAGAAGATTGGTCAGATGACCCAAATCGAGCGTCGCGTTGCAACCCCTTCCGCCACTACGGACTTCTCTATTGGTACTATTTTCTTTTCATTCGCCCTTTTCTCCTTCAGGATTTGAAGATTATTGAGGCCATTGCTATTCTGGTTCTGATATCTGCCTCTATTTTCCTTTTTTTTTTTTGGAAGGAAGCATGCTCAGTTGTGGAGGTAGTGGTCCTTTTGAAAACGCAATGGCGTCAGATTGGGCTGAAATGGTGGATGGATTTCAAAAATCAGCTCTCGAGTCCCGATTAGGGATACCACTCATATATGGGATCGATGTTGTTCATGGGAACAATAGTATATACGGTTCCACTATATTTCCTCACAATATTGGCCTCGGAGCAACTAGGTTGGTGCTTACTTTCCCTTGAACTTAATTTATTATAATAGCAATACTCCATTTGTAGTTCTATAGCTGTTTGATGTTTGTTCACTACGCATAATTTCCTTCTTTATAAGAATTGATCGATACCTTAACAGCTTGCTTATTAATTACCAAAGCTTCTTTATTCATCATATAGAATTGATACCGTTGTAGTTGACATTTTAGTTTTCATTTCTTTCTGGTGTCTTGCTTGTAGAGACGCTGACTTAGCTCAAAGAATTGGGGCTGCAACAGCACTTGAAGTTAGAGCAAGTGGGATTCACTATACTTTTGCTCCTTGTGTTGCTGTAAGGCATCATAATTAACACAGAGCATACTGCAACAATTCTTGAAATATTGGGCTATTTCTTTTGAATATATGACCTGTGTGATTCCTTTCTGTTGTACTTTTCCGTCTTTGTTTTGCATAGTCAGATTCTCTTATTTTTATCAGTGACCAATGGCAGTTTTAACCACCCAAGAGTACTTGGTCTTGTGGTGGGCTAGATAGACTATAAAGTAAGCAAACTGAATTTGAATCAACCTTGTTCAAAAAGACCCCTACCCCTAGGTAGAGGCGTCCTATTCACAGAGCCTGGGGGTTGGCCTAAAGGGTTATAAAAGAAAGGGCAGTTTTAAACAAGATGTGTGTGCCTTTTACCATATTTATTTCACCATCCCCTTATAAAGTCTCTATATAAATGATAGATAAAATCACGTCTCATTTGAATGAACTAATGATGTCCAGGTATGCAGAGATCCCAGGTGGGGAAGATTCTATGAGAGTTATAGCGAAGATACTGAGATAGTCAAAAAGATGAGCTCCATAGTTTCAGGTTTGCAGGGCCAGCCTCCACAAGGACATCAACATGGTTATCCTTTTGTGGCAGGAAGGTAGAGAGAAACAATAATACAATTCCTAGATATATATGTTTTTTATGGAAATATTAATTATATAATTGTATAAACCATTGACAGAAGTTCCCCCCCTCTTGATGTGTACTCCATTCATATGACTTTTTTCCAAGACTGTCCTAAACTTTCTATGGAAATAATGATAATTATACAAGTATAACTTTTTTGGAATCTTTTGATGTGTAGTCCATTCATATGACTTTTCTTCTTTTTCTTTCTTTTTATTTTGTTTTTTAATTTGTAGCCTATTCATATGACTTTTCAAAGATTGACTCATGACCTAGGAAAGTAATTTTCCATTTCAAACTTCTTTTTGTTACTTCAATGGTGAATTTTATAATGTCTCTAGAGTTTCCATGCTAACCTTTATGGCTTTTTTCATATTCCCCATTTAAACACTCGGCTACTTTATCATACGGATCCTAGCATAGGTTACCACATTCTGGAAAGCTCACCAAAATAAAGGGTAATATATGGGTTTTTATCAAAATTTCTATAATGTATGTTATTAATATTTCAGGAACAAGGTCATTGCCTGTGCCAAGCACTTTGTTGGGGATGGAGGCACTGAGACAGGCAAAAATGAAGGAAATACAATATTATCATATGAAGAGTTAGAAAGAATCCACATGACTCCTTACTTGGATTGCATTTCACAGGGTGTTTCAACCATTATGGTTTCTTATTCTAGTTGGAATGGACGCAAACTCCATTCTCACCATTACCTCATTACTGAAATTTTAAAAGAAAAGCTAGGTTTTAAGGTAAGAGACAACCATGATGATAGGAATTAGTACTAACGTAATTGTTGTCTTTGCTTTTCTGTCTTCTTATCCAAAGAGGATGAGACTCTTCCCAATTTTATTCTTGTTCATCTGTTTTGCTTGTTCATCCGTTTCACAGGCATTTGAATTGATGGTTTTGTTTAATTTACACCTTTGGCTTTGCAATTATAGGGTATTGTAATTTCTGATTGGATGGGAATTGATAAGCTTATTGAGCCTCGTGGGTCTAAATATTGAAACTGCATCAAGTCAGCTGTTAATGCTGGAGTTGATATGGTATAGATCCTCAATTGTAGAAACTTTATCATGGTTTTCTTTACTTTTCTTTTCTTTTATTACCCTTTATTTTCTTGTCAAAATTTGTAGGTGATGGTGCCTTATAGATTCCAACTGTTAATTGAAGAACTGATCTCCCTTGTAGAATCAAAGGAAGTACCAATTGCCAGAATAGATGATGCTGTTGAACGAATATTGAGAGTGAAATTTGCTTCTGGTGTTTTTGAATCTCCTTTTTCTGATAGATCTCTGCTAGATATAGTTGGTTGCAAGGTAAGAATAACTCACGATATTTACAAATTCTCTTTCACAAGTGTACAAATCTGATCAAGCTGAAAATGTTTCACTGCATTTTGAAAGGGTTTTCATGTTCTCTGTTGTAAAACTGGCTTGAGGTTTTGTCATATATAAATAAGGGTTAAGTAACACATTTGCCCCGCAAGTGTTCGCTGAAGAGCAATATTGCCTGAAAGTTTTTCTTGTCTCAATGTTGCCACAAAAGTTTCAAAATGTAGCAATGTCACCTATTTCTGTCAAAAAGTTAACCATCAATATCAATTTTTTGATAGTCAACGTTAGTTCTTTAATAGAATAAGGAAACATGTTTACATTTTGAATCTTTCCAAGACAACATTGAGACAAGAAAAACCTACAAGGAAACATTGTTACATTTTGAAACTTTTCAGACAACATTAAGATAAGAAAAACCTACCAAGCAACATTGCTCCTGGGCTTATAGCGGATTTGCTACTTAATCTTGTAAATAAATAAATATCTTTTGCAAGTATCCAAAATAGTTGGATCCTTATGCAGCAACATAGAGAAGTTGCGCGTGAAGCTGTTAGAAAGTCGTTGGTTCTGTTGGAAAATAGGAAGCATGAAAGCAAACCTTTTACGCCATTAAATAGAAAAGCAAAGAGGATTCTTGTAGCGAGGAAGCCATGCGAGATGATCTTGGCTATCAATGTGGAGGCCGGACTAAAAATTGGCAAGGATCTCGGTGGGCGAATTACAATCGGTATGCTTTTGTGTTTCCTTGCATTTCATCAAACTTGTCGGTTCATTCTCATGAATTTAATCACACATGTTTTGTTTTCGTTTCTGAAGTTAGTTTATTTTTCTTGAAGAGTTAGTGATTTTGATTATTAGAATTCGTTAACAACATGGATGATTGACATTAGTTTGATCCCTCAAAATAGACTTTCATCTTCAAGTATTCACAATTATTCGCATCCTTTTGGTAATCTCATATCTGAAATAACTTATAAGAAAATACATGATTTTTTAAATAAAAAAAAAATAGAAACTTACATGCTCCTCTAAACTCTCAATCTATGTGGGAAATGATTAACCAAAAAAATATATATTATTTTTTATTTTTTTTTTTTTTTTTTGGCCTTCGGATTAACAAAAGTATCATCAAACCAACCATCCGTTTTCCTGGAACATCTAGACAAAGGGGGCAAAATTTGTACCTAAAATAAATATTATTTTTAATATAATGTAATAATTTTTTATTATTAAATTAATATGTCTATAAAATTTATTAAAATTAAATACTAAAGAAACAATAAGAAAAATTATATAAGTATAATAATAAAAAATTTTATCTCAACATAAGCAATAATTATAGTAAAAGTGGTAGAGAAAGTATTATAAATACTAGAATTATATTATTAATAACTATTTCTTGCACGGTAGTGAAATTATTTTTAATAAAATTTTCACTATAAACATTTAAAGAACATTGTTTTCTATTATTCTCTCATAAAATTCTATTTTATTAACAATTTTACAGTATGGTCCAAGAAGTCAAAAATATTTTACTTTATAACAGAGAAAAAGTTAAAGGGAGAATTATAGACAAGTTCTAAATAAACTACTTATCCAGTCTTTTATATAAGATATATTTAGGGAGTTTATCTTGATTTTAAATATAAGAAATAGTTTTCATATTTTTCAATATTTTTCTTATTTATCCATATTGATGCACTATCAACCATAATTAATGAGGAGAGAATTAAGGAATATGAATAAAGTATTTTAGAAAATAAACATCATATTAACTAAATTAACAATTTTCCTTAATCTAATCAAATTAAGTAAATATATCTTATATTAAATATAAGAGGGAGTACTAATTAGTTACCTATATCATATTATTATTATTATTATTTTTTTTTAAAAAAAAAAAAAAAAGAATCTTATGGGGCACAAATGAAACTAGCTTCTAAATGGATGTTCGAGAGGTGAATCACAACAACAATGACGTCAGTCCATGCCTTTCAAAGTCCAAAACATCATTACTTCATCTTAAAATCAAACTTTATTTATGAACCCCAAAAAAAAAAATATCTTTATTCTTAAACATTTTGACCTTTTTTTTTTCAACGTAAGCAATTACAAAATATAACATATAAATTAAAATATGCAAGGTCCAAATTGCTATTCTTTTTTTCCCCCAACAAATTGCAAGTCTTTAAATGATAATTAACAAAACAACGTAATACAAATGTCTTAAAAATTCGAAAATTCAAATTCAAATTCCAATTATCAAGCAGAGAACTAAGAGGAAACATATTTACATAAAATAAATAATCTTACTTGTAAAAAAAATCAAATCACTTTATAAGCTTATACCATCAACTTTAATGTTTTTTAAATCAATTTTTTTTTTTAATTTAACATCAAAAATCCAAAAAACCTAAAGGATGGCCCAAGCTCTCATGCCTATGACCTATGAGCCTTATCCATTGGGCCTCGCTTGTAAAACTTATTTTTCATTTTGAAGCCGATTATTAAAGTTTAGATTTTGTTATAAAAAAAGTTTAGATTTTGAATAACACACATATGATTAAAAAAAAAAACCGGGGTTTTACTTATAGGACCTACTCTCCCAACTCTAATTTTTTTTGTTGATACTAAATGCTAACTTTTCATGCTTTATACCACTCTTTTACTTTCTTATTACAAATGATTGATAGATTTTCTCTTCAACAACTATTTTAGGGACAACGCTCTTGGATGCCATTCAAGAAGCTGTAGGAGATGAAACAGAAATTATTTATGAGAAGAGTCCATCAAAGGAAACCCTAGAACACGATGACATATCTTTTGCCATTGTAGCTGTTGGTGAAAAGCCCTATGCTGAGAAATTTGGTGACAATTCTAAGCTAGAGATCCCTTTTAATGGATCTAGCATTATTAGTTCAGTTGCAGACAAATTCCCAACACTAGTTATTCTGATATCTGGAAGGCCCTTAGTGTTAGAGCCATGGTCATTAGAAAAGATAAATGCTCTTGTTGCTTTGCTTGGCTACTGCATGCTGAAGCTCAAGGAATCACAGACGTTATCTTTGGGGATCATGACTTCAACGGTCAACTTCTTGTGACTTGGTTTAGAAGAGTTGAGGATCTTGATCAACCGGCTTATGGGGTTAAGCTACCTAATCCCTTGTTTCCCCTTGGCTTTGGGTTAACATATGCAAAGGACTAAAACCTCATTTTAGTCAAAGTGGATCTTCTGCACTCATGTTGTTGGGCTATATGAAGTCCCTCCTCAATGAATTAGGACCTAAGCCCTCTATTCAATATGCAGGGCCTATTTTAATTAAATAAAATGACTGGGTCGTATGAGGTAGTTTTTCCCCCTTTTTTAAAGTTAGATCAAATGAGAAGCCATTGAGTATGCTGTTGTGAGTTGTGGAGTTGCTTCATCAATGTTAAAAAAATAAGATTATGTGTGGAATATAGTTTCCCTCTCTAGATTTAGACTCATTATAATTCCTGTTGATCTCCTTTTTACTTATTGTGCACTATTTCCCTAATTTAGAACTTAATTTTAAAAAAATCTTTACAAATTCCAGATTTTTTGGCTTGAACATTCTCCCTGAACTCTTCAACCACACCATATCCAATCATCAAAAGACACCAATAACAAGAATGAGAGAGGAAACAGACACAAAGATGCTTTCCTCCTTAATAATAAATAATCAGAAAATTAATGCCCCACAGAGAAACGTGCTACCTCCTTCTTCCCTTTTATGGACACTCACAAGACAAATAATTCAGATAGGAATTCCGTTTTTTTTCTCTCCAGCAATTACATGATAACAACATACGATAGTGTAACACCTCAAAAATCAAACGAGAAAATATTGTCACTCGACAAAAACCCATTTTTTCAAGGCCAAACTGATTTCCTAAAACATTTACAGTGTCAAAATAAATTTTTAAAATATTTCAGAGTTGATAAAATGTGGAAGTTTCATGATAATGACAAATACAAATAACATAATATGCTCTAGAAGTATAAAAGAGCTTTCAAGACTCACTTCCTATGTGCATTCCCTTACTCTTACCAATCTCTTGAAAAAAATAAATATAGTAACCATAAGATCCAAAATCTCTGTAACCATAACATATGCATCAATGACAAACAATCACAACATTGGCATGTATATATAAGTTCTAAATCACGAGTATAGTTCCAAACAAGAATTATCAAATAATTCATCATCAATCATCTTTAAGATGATAAATAACATCATCTAAAATATATAGTGACATTTTAAAATCATTTATAATAAATAGTATTTTTGTCATAACACATAAGCATGCCAAAACACTTTCCAAAATATATAACTATGCTCTAATACACAAGAATGCTTGAAAAGTTTCTAATCTTATTAATATAATTTTTAGTCAAATTTACAATTTCAAATCAAGTCCTTCATAGGCACAACAAATCCCAAAAACAGTTATAAATATATAGGGGTTATTGTTTGACATGTCACTTGACATAAGGTTATGTCAAGTCACCCTAAAACTACGTCGTTTTGGAGTTAGAGAACTTAATGAACTCCCAAAACAACGTAGTTTTGGGGTTAGGGGAATTAATGAAGGATCTTTTGATAAAATTCATATAATAAATATAAAAACAAAAATACAAAAACACCCTTTATTAATTCTCCTAACTCTCAAAACGACGTAGTTTTGAGGTGACTTGATATAATCTTATGTCAAGTGACATGACAAACGATAAACCCATATATATATATATATATATAGTTGACAAGTATATAAAAGAATAACTAGAGTTGCCTCCACTCCAAGTTTATATGTAATCACATCGAGTTACTCTAAAGCTCTCAATGAGAGTCTATCACCAGAGTCACCAAAATGAGTTTCAAATACAAACCCGTGCTCAAAACTGGCTAATGTAAAATTTAATCTAATGTAATTATTATAGTTACCAAACTGTAATATCCTATAAAAATTAATTTAATAGTGTGTGTGTGTGTGGGGCTGCGTTATTGGACTTTTTTTGATATCCTATAAACCCGAGCTTGTTTGGGATACCGGTGGACAATCGAATTTATGATTTAAGTTTGATTAGGTAAAAATCCGATTGTGAAACGTGATTTATATTTGGATGAGTGGTTGGATAAGTAGCTTATGGAAAAGTTCGATTGAGTGACTTATGGAAAAGTGACTTTTAAGATAATTATAAGAAAAAATTAAAATCAAAATTACCAAAAATATGGAAAATGCTAAATTACAAAATTTGACACTACTAAAATACATAATTTGATCAAATAAATATTACATAAGTAACTAGGAGACATGCACAGCAGCTTCTCAAATAAGAGCTTATCATAAGCTAGGAGTTGGAGCTTTTAAAATAAGGAACCGGCTTTCCTCCTATGCAATTGCTATCCGCTGCGGTCTTGCGCAAAAAGCTGGACATGTGACCTTTTAAAAAAAATTTAAGGTATTGGCCGGTACTAAAAATATATTTTAGGATACTGAACTGTACTTAAAAAATACTTTGATGATCTTGAAAAATTATTTTAGAATTGTAAAAAAATATTTTGAAGTATATTTTTAGTACCAGCCAGTACCCTAAAATACCAATTAGTACCTGTCAGTACCCTGAAATATCTTGAAATATCATTTTAGTGTCATTTAGTACCCCCAAAATATTTTTTAAGATCCTAAAATAATTTTTTAAAATCCTGAAGTATTTTTTCAATACCAGTCAGTATAATAAAAATATAATTTTTAGTATCGGTCGAGATTGAAATATTTTTTTTAGGATCCTAAAATAATTTTCAAGATTATGAAATATTTTTTTAAGATTTTTTAATATGTTGAAGTATATTTTTAGTACCATTCAATATCTTTTTTTTTTTAAGGCAACATGTTGAACTTTTTTAGGCAAAACGGCAACGTTTGACCACAATGGAGGGCAACGGATGGCAATTGCATAGGAGGATAGCCGGTTCCGACTTTCTTTGGCCCCCTTGACACGTTGATAACGACCAACAAGGCCGCGTTTGGTTAATCAGATTTTGCATGGAGTTGATGTATGTGTGTGTGGATGATGACCGAATTCTCGATTTTCTTGACGAGAATAATGCAAAGTAAATATTTACATAATCAACACTTGGAAATTGTTATATAATCTTCCTTTTTTTTTTATTTCTTACAATTTAAATTCACTCACGAACACATGTCATCATGAACCTGGACTTCATCCATTCATGCGGGGGAACCGGTTTCCTGCCTATCCAAAGAATAGGCAAGGAGAGCTTGTCTCATCTGAACCGTCCAGATGAGATCTGGACGATCCATATTAATTTTTTTATTTGGTGATTTTTAAATTAAAAAATCATTTTTGAAAAAATATTAGTTAAGAGATTATTTTTATTTTAGGTTTTCTACCCATTAAAATAATTTTTTTAAAAAAAATAAAAAATTGAATTTGGGCCATACGGATCTCATTTGAACGACCAGATGAGAAATGCTCCCCCTGCCTATCTAAAGGGTAGGTAGGGAATCTGATTCCTGCATGCGGGTAGCCCTGCCATTGCCACGGTTGACAAAATTGTTAATAATAATAATAATAAAGTAAGCATCCACACATATGCACTTGTTTAGGGATATATTGTACTCCTCCCTTGATACCTTTTTTCTCTTCGTATTTATCAATTTTTTCCAAAATTATTCCCATACTCCCTCAACAATAATAAAATAAGATAGAGATGGAGGGAAAATGTGGAATTCCACTTGTTCATAGAACTATTCCACTTGCTTATGATGTATTCGACCTTTGCAAATGGAATTTGACTTAATCATGCTCCAATATGTCTTTGTTTAGAAATTAATTTCTCTTAATCATAGGACTGTGCCACTTATTCATGATGACGTGTTTGTTACTTACAAATGGAATTTGACTTGATCATGTTCTAATGTGTTCTTGTTTAGAAATTAATTTCTAGGACTATTACAATTGTTCATGATATGTTTATTACATGCAAATCAAGTTATCTCTCTTTTCTTTTTGAAAGGGTTATTTTTGTCTTTTTACTTTACAAATTGATTTCACTTTAGATCCACTGGTCTGCAATGAAATTTCAGATTTCTTTGAGCACTAATAGGAAATAATTTGTTACAATGGTCTTTATTTGACAATTTTCCCATATTTATTCTCTTTAATCTATGTTCTAATTAACATAGTTTATCTTAGATAATATTTGAATAATTTTTATAAAAAAATGCTACTCAACCTTCAATTATCATTGCAGTATAAAAATCGTTGGCAAAAAATTTATTGCAATATAAAAATATTTCCAAAAATTTAAAAATTTTTTGTTTAGAGTAGCAAACATCAAAGGCGTGAGCCAACAAGCAAGATTGAACTTACTTATTTAAAAGGAAAGTTTATCATTATTATGTTACACGGCCATTGAGTTTTCAGGATTTTTTGTCATGAAAAACTTTTTGACATTAAGTCAATGTTTTTTAATACATCCCCAACAGCAAACATATATGTCCATTTTTCAAAATTATATCTACAAACGATCAGATAGAAAAAGTGACGGAAGCTAAGATTTCCAAGGAATAAAGAAATAGACTCGGCTCAAGATAAATCCAATCAACCTACACTGTTCTATTTATAGAATAAATAGAATAAGTCTACCAATTACATTGAGCCATCTATCCCATATAGAGCTGGAAATTGGGTCGAGTCCATCGAGCAAGGACCAGACCGTAAATTAGAGCTTTTAGATGAACTTGGCCCTACGGGGCCGGCTCTGTAGGGCCGAGAGCTTGAAAGGGCCAGCCTACAGTGCCCAAGGGCTTGCCCATTAGGCCCTTTAAATATTTTTTGTTTTGTTAACTTGACTTGATCATTTAATTTACTAATTTATATGTATTTTGTATTTATTGTAGAGTTATTTATCCATTTAATTACAAATACATAATAACTATACTTTAATTTTATAATTTGGTCTATTATTTGTTGTAGATAAAGATTATGATGAATGTATTCATGATGTGAGAGAAGATACTTTTGATATTTTTACCCATGAAGTAAAGCCTACTACTCGAAGTAAAGCACAATCACATGTCTTTGAAATTGATGATAGTGATGAAGAATATGAAAATGAGCGTGTCGTGTAGACATTAATGTTGACAACATTTATTTGATAAATGAGATTTTTAATTGTTGTATTTTACTAATTATATTTCTTTTGAAAAAAATGTAGGTAACATAATTTTAATTCATAAAAATGTCTTCCAGCCCTGGCTCGTATGCTCTCGAGCTAGACCTTGAAAAATAGACATTTTTCTTACTCCAGGCCTAAAGGGCCGGCCCTGATTCCTAGCTCTAGTCCCATAAGATCATTCTAGAATACAACACATATTTACAATATTGAATAAACATTAACAGACTTATTTTCTAACTTCCTCTTTTACTTTGAACCTTCTCCTTTTTCTTCTTCTGATTTGATCCTATAAGAAGTTGTTTTTTATGGCGTTTGGTTGGAGCAACTGTAACTCCAAGTTTGTCTCGAAGAAAGCAGAATCTTGCATGATGAAATGGTTTGGTTAAGCAAGATGCTATTTGAAACTTTGATGGAATATATTGAACATTCAACAATTTGGGCAGAACTTGATCTCTCACAAAATGCACATCTATTTCAATGTGTTCGGTCCTGACATGATGAACTGGATTTGAGGGAAGAGCTACTGTACTAGTGTTATCACACCAAATAGTTATTATGCATTTTAGTCTTAGATTTAATTCGACAATAAGGATTTGATCCAATTAAGTTTTGAGGCTGTATTTGCTAATGATCGATATTCTAATTCACAATTGGACTAAGATACATTGCTTGCTTCTTGGAGGACCAAGTTACTAGAGAGTTTCCAAGAAAAACATAGTAACCACCAACAGATCTTCTATTATCTTGATAGGAGGCCCAATTGCATCAGAGTATTACAACAATATCCAGAATACGTGAGGGTTTAATATGTATACCATAGTGTATTGTCCCTCTAAGATATCTCATCACTCTCTTCACTGCTTTCCAGTGTTCTGTGGTTGGTTAGGAGAGAAATTGACTTAGTTTCCCAACAATGAAGCTGATGTCTGGTCTTGTATTACACAAATATTTCAATGCTCCCACTCCACTTCTATATTCCAATGAATTATCAATTAATTTCCAAGAGTGTCCGACAAAGACTTATAAGCAGCCATTGGTGTCGGACATGGTGATGCATTACCCATGTGAAATCTATCTAACAAATCATAGATATATTTCCCTTGTGTCAAGTATAAACCAGTGTTATTTCTATATGCCTCAATGCTAAGAAAATAATGAAGAGAACCAAGATCCTTCAAAGAAAAAAATATTGTGTAATCTAGCAACAAATCACTTCAAACTATATGGATTGCTACCAATCACATAGATATCATCAACATAGATGAAGATCATTAAAATCTGGTTTTTGTCGAAGTAGACGAACAAAGAGATATAACTTCTAGAGTTTGTGAAACCCCATTTTAATAGAACATTACGAAGTCTATCAAACCAAGCTCTTGGGGCTTGCTTCAATCCATATAGAGCCTTGGAGAGCTTACAAACATAATTAGGTTTAGAAGGATGAATAAAACTTTCTAGTTGCTCCGTAAAGATAGGCTCAGACCAAAAACCATTCAAGAATGCATTGTTGATGTCTAGTTGTTTTATTTCCCAATTTAAAGCAATAGCAGGTATCAAGACAATTCAAATGGTGGAAGCCTTAACAACAGGACTAAAGGTCTCATAGAAATCAATACCTACAGTTTGTTGAAAACCTTTGGCAACAAGTTCT
Organism: Acacia acuminata; assembly: GCA_019022655.1. Lineage (NCBI taxonomy): Eukaryota > Viridiplantae > Streptophyta > Magnoliopsida > Fabales > Fabaceae > Acacia > Acacia acuminata. Next base: position 1,177,088 of record JAFJYI010000242.1, on the reverse strand, counting down.
GCTTTCCTTTTTGCTAATTTTCCAGCGAAATGAAACTTGGGCTAGGATCCATTTGTTCCTAACCACATTTTGCTTAGGTGACTGTCGAACAAATTTCCATGTTGAGTTTCTTTGAAGTGTAGAAAATTCTTTAACCATAGCTTGTTTCCAAAAGGGAAGTGTAGTGCTTCCTGAACTGTTTTAGGAATACAATCAGAAACATCTGTCAGTTTGACATATGGAATTTTAGGCTTGAAAATCCTATGTTTGTTTCGAGTTTGCATTGGGTGTGCATTTGAGACAACTGCAACCCCATCATTTGAGACAGCTGCAACCTTATGATCATTTTCTGCATCCCTAGAGTGAGGTTTTGCAATCTGAGGAACAGACACCAAAGAATTTGTTGGAGAAAGTGATGAACTAGATGCAGGAACAGTTACTGATGAGGACTCGTTGGACAATTTAAAAGTAGAGATTGGTTCATGAAGCATATTAAACTACTTCAGAGAAGATAATGGTTCAATGGGATGGTGAATATTACCAAAAACATTCCTGATAGATTGAGTATGACTGGAAACATGTCCATTAAGAGTAGAAAATGTTGGATATAAATCTGTGGGAGTGACCAGAAGTATGCTGTTGAAGTTCACAATTTCTAAAATATGTGGTTGCTGAAAATTCAGAAAACTGTTAGCAAATGAAAAATTATGCTCATTAAAAATTACATGCTTGGAGATGTAAATTATTCTTGTAGAGCTTAGACATTTGAAACCTTTGTTAGAACCGCTATATCCAAGGAAAGTACATTTGGTGTTATGATATTGCAATTTGTGTGGATTATAGGTCTAAGACATGGAAAGCAAGTACAACCAAAGGTTTTGAAACCCTAATAATCTGGTTTTTGATTATATAGAACCTCAAAAGGTAAAATGTTCATCAAAGTGCTAGTAGGTAGTCTATTTGTAAGTTATACTGCTGTAGAAAAAGCTCCCCACCAATAATATGTAGGCATATGTGCATGAGCTAAGAGAGTAAGACCTTTCTCTACTATATGACGCTGTTTACGTTCTACCCTAGCATTCTGAGATGATGTATAGGGACAAGAGTACTTGAAAAAAAATTCCATTTTCATCAAGAAAGGCTTGAAAATTTATGTACTCTCCACCCCAATCACTATGCAATGTTTTAATCTTTCTTTCAAGCAGATTTCCAACCATGTTTTTGAACAATTTAAAGGCAGATAGGGCTTCAACTTTAGTTTTCAAAGGATATATCCATGAATGTCTACTATGATCATCTAAAAAGCTTACTATGATCATCTAGAAAGCTTATGTAATATCTATATCCAACAATTGATTACATTAGTGCACGGCTAAGTGGGTATTAATAGAGTATTGATACGCAGTTTGGTTGGCAAGACATAAATAACGTTAATTACTGATACAAAATTATTGATTACATTACCAAAATTCCCACAGGGTTCGTACATATTATTCACAAACTTTAAACATAAATACATAATTCCTTAATAAATAACCCACGACCAAACTGATCCAGGTCCGACATCTCCATTTGCTGACATCCTCCACATTGCCCTAGGAGCTGCATCCAGTGCCTGTTCATTGCACATATAGTAACAAGTGTTAGGATCTCGAAGGTTCCCAAAGTAACAGTTAATCTCAAATAGACAGCACATGTTAGCCAACACAATCATAAAAATAACAATACAACATTTAGTATATATCACGCGTAGTCACATAATGCACACAACGTTTACCGTGGAACATAGCACACAGCAAGTTCCAGATCCACAATGCTGGAAAAAAACAACTGGGCTTCCAACCTAAAAACAACGGAATGCAAAACACGTGTGTCCTAGACACGGATTCACAATCATGGTACAAACAAGCATACACAAATATATAGAGTACGTGAGATTATAGTTATTACATCGTAGGTTTTTAGACTGACAACCAAGTCCCAAATTCCTTAAAGGCTCTGAACAACGATGCTTCCTATAATTATAAGTAATATTCGTTACTTATGCAAATTTTACATAATTCAAATAATACTGGAATTAATTATCATTCTAGGCTCAACTTATGGCTAAGAGTCCTTTATTAATTTCAAGAAAACAAATTAATTAGCCTTGACTTTTATGACTTTCATTTTCGGATCTTTTCTTAAATCTGTCCAGACTTTTCAACAACTTTGAAAATTCATAACTAAGTACAAATATTCTATTAAAGTGATTTCAAAGGCTATGTGACCCTTGATAAGTCTATTTTTAAAGAAAAATGTCATGGGCAGTCAATTATATGCATACTAATCTGGTTTCAATTAAACAGTACCACTGCCCGTATTGACTTTCTAGATTTAAAAGTCATTTTCAAAAACTTATATCTCCTTACACAAAATTCCAAAATAGGTCCATAGCCAATCAAATTAAATATTTGTTACAAGCTAACTGCTTTGCTCGGATATAATCCTGACAGATTTAAGGTTTCTTGTAATTTAATCATAATGCTTCCAATATCACTATCCAAACTTTATCCCACACAATTTTCATTTTAAACACATTTGGAAGCATCAAAATAGACAAAACCTCACTCCATGGTCTGTTTGAAAGTAAGGCATGAAAAAGACACAAATAATTTCTAAGTTCCCTTCACAAATTCTATAATTTTATGCTTTAGTTTGCCTTCTAGCTCATTATTTAGGCTTAATAAACTCTTTAATCCATTTTTTATAATCTTAGGTAGAATCTCCGTTTAGGATTTATAACCTCCAAATCTACAAGAAACATGAGAGAATTAATCTAAGATCAACCACCATCACAAACAAGTGCAAGAAGACTAGGGATGTCATTTACTTGACTTGTGCTTGCACTTCTTGCAATCTTCTTTCTCCTTGAAATGCATAATAACCTTTTACAACTTGAAATTGTAATAAAAGAAGATGGAGAAGTGATGGAAGTTTGGGCATACAACTTACCTTGAATACTTAGCTCTTTCCTTCCTTATTCTCTCCTTAAGTTTCGGCCAAGTCCTCCTCTTTGGTTCCCTTGAGTGTTTGGACGAATTCTTGCGTAGGAGAGGGGTGGGAAATGATTTATAATTGGTGGAGAATTAACCTATGGGTCCCCCTTGTGGTCTTGACCAAAATGCCCTTACATTTTCTCTTTTATTTTATTTCAATGTGACACGGCTTCTTGAATCTTCTACTCCCTTCTTGACTTGGCCGAATGTGTATGTGTGTCTTGGGCTCTTAAATGATCTCCACATAAGTAAATATATGAAGACAATCCACTCTCTTTCTTTGCTCCTTATGTTGGCCAAAACTTGCATAGAAGAGGGGGCTATATTTTACACTTTTTGACCATTAGTTTGTGTTCACACCTCTTCCTTCTTTGGCCTTTTGTTTTGGACGATTTTAGGAGCTTATGAAACACTCCTTTCATAAGTCAAATTCATTAAATTCAACATCCTTCCTTTTCTTGCATGGTTGGCCAAAATATGGCCCTAGGATAAATTCATTGCAGGAGTTGGGAGGAAGGTCAATAATGGGGTTGAAACTAAGTTTTGGCAAGATCTCTGGCTCCCTCTTGATTGTCCTCTCATATCCTTTGCTCAAGATCCTTCCTTGGTTAATATCAGTGAGACGGTGAGTGATCATGTCCTAGCCAATGTAAGATGGAATATTGGTAGCTGGCGGGGCATTTTGCCAACGACGGTCATAAATTCAATCTTCAAAATGCGCCCCCCTTCTAGTAGTCTTCCGGATTCCTTTACTTGGAGGGCCTCCAAAGATGGGTGTTTCTCTGTTAAATCGACATATCAATATCTCTCGGAACAAGGGCCGACGAATGTCAACAACTTCTGGACCTTAATGTGGAAATGGCAAATTCCGGAAAAAGTAAAACTTTTCATGTGGCAAGTTGGACATGAAAGGCTGGTTACTAACTTGCTCAGAGCTAGAAGAGGACTTACCAATGACAATCTTTGTCCCTTTAACTGTAATAATGAGGAAAGTGTGATACATGTTATTAGGGACTGTGAGAGAGCAAAAAATCTGTGGAAGCACATTGTGGCACCTAACTACTTCACTCAGTTTTTTGCAAGTACTTTGCAGGGATGGCTCCAGTGGAACACCAAATGTAGTCCTGGCAAGGGCCGATTTCAGAATTATCCTTGGCAACGAACCTTTGCATTAGTGTGCTGGATCTTGTGGACATCCAGATGCAAACTTCTGTTCCAAGGCGAAAATATGGATACCAGGGAGTTGCTACATACTTGTAACTATCTGCTCATGGAAAGTGCAACTAATCAAAATTTAACTCACCAAATCTTCAATCTTGGCAGGTATGAGGAGCGGTCTTGGACCCCCCTCCTACAGACGCGATTCGAATTGATGTGGACGGATCGGTGCGCCCCCAGTACCAAGCAGCTTGTGGAGGAACCATAAGGAACTCTCATGGTCACTGGTTGGTGGGATTTCACAAGGCTCTTGTTTTCCGTACAGTGGTTGAAGCTGAATTATGTGCTATCATCTTGGGATTAAAGATTGGACGACAGATGGGATTTCATAAGGTCGTTATATACTCGGATTCTCTAGATGCTGTCAACATCCTTATTAGAGACTCTCAGATGGACCACCCTCTTAAAGGCATCATTGGGGAGGCAAGGGATCTTCTGTTCATGGATTGGGATGTGGAACTTCATCATACTTCGAGAGACAACATAGCGTGTGCTGATTATATGGCCAAGCTGGGGCACGATGCTCCCGTTGATGTTGATGTGACCTTTGTTCAGCCAACTCCTAGGGGATGCCTGGATATTATTTTGAGGGACCAAGTGGTCGGTGCTAGCTATCCTCCTTCTTAGCTTGATGTATTTGGGCTAGGCTTTTATGGCTATACCTGTCTTCATCTTCTCAAGCTGTAGCTTGCCTGTTATTCTCAAAAAAAAAAAAAAAAAAAAAAGTGGTTTATCCATTACACTTCTTTGACTTTTCCCTTGACTATTTAACTCATGAATATTTCATGTAATCTTTTGCCTTCTTTCTTGTTTCTTGTTTGGCACGAATTGAAGACTTATTTAAGAAGCCTTGATTCATCCTTTTCCATATTAATTACATGCACACGTGTCTCTTGTCATCAAGTCACCATAACTTTCTAGCATTACACATGGTAATTCATAATGCAAGAAGGAGTTATCTCTTGTTCTTTTAGCATTTTAGCATGACATAAATATTTAATTTATATGAACTCCCTTTCTCATCTTGTTGTACGAATAGAAGGAATAAGATTGGAGCTTCATAAGGACTCCTTATCATGTGTCAATTGGCTTATCTCCCAAGTCTTCCACCTTTGTACACATGGTACAAATCCAAGGCTTAGGTAAGAAGTTCGGAATTACATTTCTTCACTTTGTGTCATCTAATCTTATAAAATTTATTATTGTTTCCTCTCATCCCATTTCTTGGCCAAAAAGGGTTCTCAAGTTATCTTATAATACCCTTTGGTACTTGTCCATTTAGCAAATAAATATTGTCATTTATTGACCAAAGTCTAATATGACAAATATTCCATTTTTCCTTCTCTATGCTTGACTGAAATTGGAGTTTACATGAGAGGCTTATCATTTATTCTTCTTTGACTAATTGTACATATTCACATGGTGATTAATTATCCCCTTCTTCTTCTCTCCTTGCTTGGCCGAAATATAGCATGCACACGAAGCTTATTATTCAAACTTTTTGAGCAATTAAGTGTATGTTCACATGGTCATCAAAAGTCCAACTTCTTAGCAAAGTTGTTAATGTGGCGCAAGAAGAGATAAGAAAATATGGATGATGACTTCTTGATATAATCCTAGGCTTGTTTACACTTATAATTCTCCATTATAATTTCCATTTGGCCCTAGCATTTGTTCTTCCCTTATTGGCCAAAAATTAATAGCCCGAGGGATCAATTTGGTTGTTAATTCAATGTAACTCATTCTTGAATTATCATTTGTCCCAAAAATTTAGTTTTGTAAGGATCAAACAATGAACCAAAATTCACTAAAACATCAAGAAAAGTTCTTTTCATAATATTGTCATACTTCCTGAACTGGATCTAGTCGTCTGCTTTATACATGTTTATCCTTAAGTCTCTAAGCCCAAAATTCAGGATGTTACAATAACAGACAAAGGACAATTGGCAAGAGTGAGATTGTCGGAGAGAGACTTCATTTTGGTGAGATACTCATGCATTTTCAGAGGACCTTTTTTTATTTGTTGGAATTCACTTTTCAAAAAAGTGATTTGGGATCAAGTATTTGCACCAAAGAACTTAGTGACGGCCTTCCAGAGTGCATCAGAGGTCTTGCAATTGGTCATTTGAGAGGCGAAGGACACAGTCATTGTGCCGAATAACCAATCAAGGAGGATCTAGTCTGTAGCACGCCATTCATCAAAAATAGGATTAGGGCAAACTTGTTCAACAGCGTTCAAAATATATTCTGGGGGTACGTTGATTGTGTCGAGAACATGGCCATCCAAACAATGCCCATAAATAATCGACGTAACGGTTAATACTTAGATAAGGAAGTTATCATTATCCAACTTAATAGGATTGGCTTGATTCAGTGAGCTCAAAGAGGAATGGGTCGAGTCATGGAAAATGGAGACTGGAGAAGACGAAGGATGAGACGGGAATTGACGGAGGAAGGGATAAAGGAGACGAGGAGGAAGATAGAGACGGAGAGGAAATGGAAGGAGAGGATGAAGAGGAAATGGAAGGAGAGGATGAAGAGGGTAGAAAGGTGTGAGGGAGGGACGACAAGGAGAGGATATGTGGGTGAGTGAGTGGTGGGGACATTAGGGGCGTGTATGGTAGACAACACAGACAGAGAGAGGATAGATGTGATCGTGGAGTCGTGAGGGAGGGACGAAGTGATAGTGGAAAGAGAGGATTGTTGTTCATTGGGATTCCCAGAAAAAGATGCCATTTTTGACTTATTGGCTCTGATACCAAATTCAGATATTAAAGGAATAAAGAAATAGACTGGCTCAAGATAAATTCATTGAGCCTACACTATTCTATTTATAGAATAAGTTTACCAATTACATTGAGCCATCTGTCCCATAAGATCAATATAGAATACAACACATATTTACAATATTAAATAAACAATAACTGAATTATTTTCTGATTACATAGAGGATAGGTTCCTTTTTTTGGAGTCCAATACGGCTGCATTGAATATTTGATTATGGATGATAACAACAAAAACGAATTGCAATAATTGAATTAGGTGTATTGCTAAGAAACTAACACTTGAAAATGACATATCCTTTTATGCAGCTCATGTGAACTTTCACACATAACACCACGGATTCTATGGGTATGTTTGGTACGAGAGAATCGGGGGAGGGAATTTTTTTATAAATTCAATTTAAAATAAATGGATAAGTGGGGTTAAAAAATTTTAATAAAGAGAAGATGTCATTAACCAAAATTAATTAAAAGATTTTAATCCCATTTCTTCCATTTTTTAAAAAACCGAGTTCATTAAAATTCCCCACATAGTAAACTTTAAAAAGCTCATATAGTCATATGAACTTGAAAATTTACCCCAATTAAAAGCTTATAAGCTCTATGAAATTTCACAAATAATTGTATCTATTTATGTTCTTTTGGCTTATTCATTGGCTCGAACCATTGGACAAGTTTAATAATTTAGAAATCCTCACAAAATTTGCACTTAAAGGCGGGCTTAATAGTTCAGTGATTTTTTTTTTCATGTTCTTTAATTTGTGCTCATAATTTCTTTTAAAAAGTAAAGAAATTATACCTATTATAGGATTATTGCATGAAGTAATTGCAGTATATATCCAGGACTATTTGATGCAGTTACTAATAAAGATGCAGGATCCTATACGTATGTAGTTTACACACACATCACACACCCCACCCAGTATTTGTGTTCATAATTATATAATTTTGAAAATTATTACACATAATTAATAATAAAAAAAAGCTAATCAACAAAGTTGAATATAAGGGAAGTTGCCAACTTATTTCATTTTATTAAGATTATCCAGTTTAGAATGTTAGATTTTTTTAATATTATTATTATTATTTCATCACATCTTAATTGTAAAATGTTAACCGGAGTTTATTTTGATAATAAATATAAGACATTAATTCCCTTTGTATCTTAAAATTATACTCCTTCAGTCCTATGACTAAATTGGCGAGTTGATGCCCACTCAACGATAATTTAATAAGAAAGATTGAGAGAATTAAGGAAGACGATTGAAATGTTTTAGAAATAATATGTTGTATTAACCAACTTAACCAACTTTATTAATTATTCTGGTTAAATTAGATAAATAAGTTTTATATTAAGCATTATAGGAGTAATTTTTTAAAAAAATATTTTTAATGATTACATATATTAACGAAGTAGTTTCAAATAAAAATAATTAAAATGAGTATTTTAGATACACCAACACACATTTTTTAAATAATTACTCAGTTTTTTATCTCTCACATTATTAAGACGAGGAAAAGAGCGTAATAATTACAAAACTTGTCGAACACGTTGGAATAATTGAAGGTCTTGGGCAGACCACTAAACAATAATTGAATAATTGTAAAGGGACACAAGACCGCAAAATTCTAATAAAGGAGTCAATGAAGGGAAGACCCCGATCTCCACGCAATAATGCAATATGTAAAGCTTGTTCCAAGTACGGAGTAATGATGTTTTGTCATTACGTTTTAAGAATTGGGATAAATTAAAAGGGAAATGTTCATATAACGCCCCTTGAAAAGAGAGATTCTAAATTGTTATGAAATGAAGAAAACATAGGAGATTGAGATGAAAGATTTGAAGCGAGAATTGAAGAGAAAAATGGAGCAATCTCTTATTTATTTGGATGTCACCAAAGTGTAGTATGTAGTGCAACTATTACCAGGAAAAAAAAAAACTTTTTAGATCGGATATAAAACGCCTCTTAAATTGATTCTAGAAACTGTCTTAATAAAAACGTTGTTAAAAGTCTGTTATTTTTAAGATCGGATGAGCTATCAATCTTAAAAAATACTTTTTAGATCATTTTGAAAATATGAGTTCTTAAAAGTCAGACTTTTAAGACCGGATTTTCAAAATATGAGATCTTAAAATTCAGACTTTTCAGATTGAACTTTTTAAACATCCGGTTTTATAAGTAAATTGGCAACAAAAAATCTCCCTCTTCTCGGCAAAGCCACAACCAACAGACCAAATCGGACAACACACCCCATCATTATAGTCCTCCTCCTCCGTCAATAGTGGTTATTAACACCGGAGAATGGCAATGAACGAAGAGAACAAATCCGTACCAAGTCCAATTAGGTACTAGCTGGTATGCTAAATTCTCTGGCAGCAATGAGACTTGTTTGTCGTCCTCATTTTCCAGTCATGCCACCACTATACCTCTGGCAAATTCTGCGTTTTGATCAAGTTACAAACGTCAGAGGACTATATCAGAGCTTGAGCCCAGTTACTAATTTTAAAAATAGATTTGATAATGAGAATCTATCTTATCTTTACCGTTTTCCCACACAACAATAGCATATCTCTTCCTTGTTTTCCTGTGAATGAACAGAAACCGAAGGCAAAAAAGTGTTACCGAGGCAATAATTGGGATGACGAATCCAAGCATCACAAAAAAAAATTTGCTGCTTCCTATGTCAATATTAATTAGTACAACCACAAGTCAATCAAATTGGTATCCAGGTAGATAACAAACCTCATATCCTATGGGAAATAAATCCTACATTCTTTTAAAATAAAAAATTAAATTTATATTCCTGCACCAATGGGCAATTTCCTGCCCCCAAGTGGCGGTGGGCAATTTCCTGCCCCCTAGCCAATAATGCAGCCACCAATGGGCAATTTCCTGCCCCCAACAACTCTTGAATATGAGCTTGTTTCAAGGGTGATCACCTTTCCCGCCCTATAATAGACTTGGAGATCAACCTCTCCTCTCAAACCCATTGCAAACACACTCTCACTTCACAGCTACATTTTTGTTTCGTCTTTCTTCTTCTGCTTCAAAAGCATATGGATTGCATCTACAAGAATCCCAACGAACCCATCGAAGCTCGTGTCAAAGACCTTCTTTCTCGAATGTCTCTCAAGGAGAAGATTGGTCAGATGACCCAAATCGAGCGTCGCGTCGCAACCCCTTCCGCCATTACAGACTACTCTATTGGTACTATTTTCTTTTCACTCGCCCTTATCTCCTTCAGGATTTGAAGATTATTGAGGCCATTGGTATTCTGGTTCTGATATTTGCCACTGTTTTTTTTTTTTTTTTTGGGAAGGAAGCATGCTCAGTTGTGGAGGTAGTGGTCCTTTTGAAAACGCAATGGCGTTGGATTGGGCTGAAATGGTGGATGGATTTCAAAAATCAGCTCTCGAGTCCCGATTAGGGATACCGCTCATATATGGGATCGATGCTGTTCATGGGAACAATAGTATATATGGTTCCACTATATTTCCTCACAATATTGGCCTCGGAGCAACTAGGTTGATGTTTACTTACCCTTGAACTTAATTTATTAGAATAGCAATACTCCATTTGTAGTAATGCGTAAGTTCTATAGCTGTTTGATGTCTGTTCACGATGCATAATTGCTTGCTTTACAAGAATTGATACCGTAACAGCTTGCTTATTAATTACCAAAGCTTCTGTATTTATCATATAGAATTGATGCCGTTGTAGTTGACGTTTTAGTTTTCATTTCTTGCTGGTGTCTTGCTTGTAGGGATGCGGACTTAGCTCAAAGAATTGGGGCTGCAACGGCACTTGAAGTTAGAGCAAGTGGAATTCACTATACTTTTGCTCCTTGTGTTGCTGTAAGGCATCATAATTAACACAGTGCATACTACAACAATTCTTGAAATATTGGGCTCTTTCTTCTGAATATTTGACCTCTGTGATTCCTTTCTGTTGTACTTTTCCGTCTTTGTTTTGCATAGTCAGATTCAATTATTTTTATCAGTGATTAATGGCAGTTTTAACCACCCAAGAGTACTTGGTCTAGTGGTGAGCTAGATAGACTATAAAGTAGACGAACTAAATTCGAATCAACCTTGTTCAAAAAGACCCCTACCCCTACCCCTAGGAAGAGGCATCCTAGTCACAGAGCCTGGAGGTTGGCCTAAAGGGTTATAAAAAAAGGGCAGTTTTAAACAAGATGTGTGTGTGTGTCTTTTACCATATTTATTTCACCATCCCTTTGTAACATCTCTGTATAAATGATAGATAAAATCACGTCTCACTTGAATGAACTAATGATGGGCAGGTATGCAGAGATCCCAGGTGGGGAAGATTCTATGAGAGTTATAGTGAAGATACTGAGACAGTCAGAAAGATGAGCTCCATAGTTTCAGGTTTGCAGGGTCAGCCTCCACAAGAACATCAGCATGGTTATCCTTTTGTGGCAGGAAGGTAGAGAGAAACTATAATACAGTTCCTTGATATATATGTTTTTTATGGAATACATGATTGTATAAACCGTTGACAGCAGGTTGACTCCATATTTTCTGCCTTTTTTTTCTCTTTTGATGTGTACTCCGTTCATATGACTTTTTTCCAAGACTATCCTAAACTTTCGGTGGAAATAGTGATAACTGTAAAAGTATAACTTTTTTTGTATCTTCTGATGTGTAGTCCATTCATATGACTTTTCTTCTTCTTCTTCTTCTTTTTTTTTTTTTTAATTTGTAGCCTATTCATGTGACTTTTCCAAGATTGACTCATGACCTAGGAAAGTAATTTTTCATTTCACACTTCTTTTTGTTACTTCAGTGGTGAATTTTATAATGTCTCCAAAGTTTCCATGCTAACCTTTATGGCTTTTTTTCATATTCCCCATTTAAACAATCGGCTACTTTATCATACCAGTCCTGGCATAGATTACCACATTCTGGAAAACTCACCAAAATAAAGGGTATATGAGTTTTTATGAAAATTTCTATCGTATATGTTATTAATATTTCAGGAACAAGGTCATTGCCTGTGCCAAGCACTTTGTTGGGGATGGAGGCACTGAGAGAGGCAAAAATGAAGGAAATACAGTATTATCATATGAAGAGTTAGAAAGAATCCACATGACTCCTTACTTGGATTGCATTTCACAGGGTGTTTCAACCATTATGGTCTCTTATTCTAGTTGGAATGGACGCAAACTCCATTCTCACCATTACCTCATTACTGAAATTTTAAAAGAAAAGCTAGGTTTTAAGGTAAGAGACAACAATGATGATAGAAATTAGTACTGATGTTATTGATGTCTTTGCTGTTCTATCTTCTTATCTAAAGAGGATGAGACTCTTTCCAGTTTTATTCTTGTTCATCCGTTTTACAAGCATTTGAATTGATGGTTTTGTTTAATTTACACCTTTGGCTTTGCAATTATAGGGTATTGTAATTTCTGATTGGATGGGAATTGATAAGCTTATTGAACCTCGTGGGTCTGAATATCGAAACTGCATCAAGTCAGCTGTTAATGCTGGAGTTGATATGGTATAGATCCTCAATTCTAGAAACCTTTATCATGGTTTTCTTTACTTTTCTTTTCTTTTATTACCCTTCATTTTCTTCATAAAATTTGTAGGTGATGGTGCCTTATAGATTCCAATTGTTAATTGAAGAACTAATCTCCCTTGTAGAATCAGAGGAAGTACCAATTGCCAGAATAGATGATGCTGTTGAACGAATATTGAGAGTGAAATTTGCTTCTGGTGTTTTTGAATCTCCTTTATCTGATAGATCTTTGCTAGATATAGTTGGTTGCAAGGTAAGAATAACTCACAATATTTACAAATTCTCTTTCACAAGTGTACAATAAGGGTTAAGAAGTAATTTTGCCCTGAAAATTTTCGTTAAAGAGCAATGTTACCCTAGAAGTTTTTCTTATCTCATTATTGCCCTTGAAGTTTCAAAACGTAGCAATGTTACCCATTTTCGTTAAAAAGTTAACCGTCAACGTCAATTTTTTGACGGTCAACGTTAGTTTTTTGACAGAATAAGGCAACATTGCTACGTTTTGAAACTTCTGGAGCAACATTGAGACAAGAAAAACCTACAGTGCAAAATTGGTCTTGGGCTTACATTTCTTGGGCGGATTTGTTACTTAACCTTGTAAACAAATAAATATCTTTTACAAGTTTCCAACAGTTGGATCCTTATGCAGCAACATAGAGAAGTTGCGCGTGAAGCTGTTAGAAAGTCGTTGGTTCTGTTAGAAAATAGGAAGCATGAAAGCAAACCTTTTCTGCCATTAAATAGAAAAGCAAAGAGGATTCTTGTAGCAGGAAGCCATGCACATGATCTTGGCTATCAATGTGGAGGATGGACTAAAAATTGGCAAGGATCTGGTGGGCGAATTACAATCGGTATGCTTTTGTGTTTCCTTGCAATTCATCAAACTTGTGTGTTCATTCTCATAAATTTAATCACACATGTTTTGTTTTTGTTTCATGAAGAGTTAGTGATTTTGATTATTAGAATTCGTTAACAACATGGATGATTAACATTAGTTTGATCCCTCAAAATAGACTTCCATCTTCAACTATTCAAAATCAATCACATCCTTTTGGTAATCTCATATCTTAGATAACTTATAAGAAAATACAGGATTTTTTTATTTATTTTTTTAATAGAAAACTCATATTCTCCTCTAAACTCTCAATCTATGTGGGATATGGTTAACAAACGTTTTTTTTTTTTTATTCTTTTTTCCCCCTTCGTATTAACAGAAGTATCATCAAACCAACCTTTCCGTTTTCCTGGAACACCTAGATAAAATTTGTACCTAAATAAATATTATTTTTAATATGATGTAATCAAATTTTTTTTATTAAATCAATATGGCTATAAAATTTATTAAAATTAAATACTAAAGAAACAATAAAAAAATTATCTCAACATAAGCAATAATTATAGTAAAAATGGTATAGAAAGTATTATTAAATACTAGAATTATATAATTAATAAATATTTCTTGCACGGTAGTGAAATTATTTTTAATAAAATTTTCACTATAAACATTTAAAGAACATTGTTTTCTACTATTCTCTCATAAAATTTTATTTTATTAACAATTTTACAGTATGGTCAAAAATATTTTACTTTATAACAAAGAAAAAGTTAAAGGGAGAATTATAGTCTATAGACAGGTTCTAAATTAACTACTCATCTCATTCTTTTATATAAGATATATTTAAAAAGTTTATTTTGATTTTAAATATAAGACATGGTTTTCATATTTTTCAATATTTTCCTAATTTATCCATATTGATGCTCCATCAACCATAATCAAGAAAGAGAAAATTAAGGAATATAACTAGAGTATTTTAAAAAATAGACATTATGTTAACTAAATTAACGATTTTCCTCAATCTAATCAAATTAAGTAAATATATCTTATATTAAAAGGCAAGTACGAGTACTAACTAGTTACCTACAGGTCTTATCTATAAATTCAAAGGCGAAAATTTGACATACAAATGGAACTCAGGAAAAAAAAAAAAAAAAATGTTTTATTAATATTTTTATAAAAGATTAGGGCCACAAATGAAACTTGCTTCTGAAGGGATGGGCGAGAGGTGAATCACAACAACAATGACGCCAATCCATCCCTTACAAAGTCCTAAACATCATTACTTCATCTTAAAATGAAACTTTATTCTTAAACATTTTGACCTTTTTGGTCCAACGTAAGAAATTGCAAAATATAACATATAAATTAAAATATGCCAGGACAAATTGCAATTCTCTTTTTTCCCAACAAATTGCAAGTCTTTAAATGATAATTAACAAAAAAGAACGTAGTACAAATGTCCTAAAAATTCGAAAATTCAAATTTAAATTCCAATTATCAGGCAGAGAACTAAGAGGAAACATATTTACATAAAATAAATAATTTTAATTGTCAAAAAACATCAAATTCACTTTATAAGCTTATACCATCAACTTTAATATTTTTTAAATCAATTGATTTAACATTTAAAAACCAAAAAAGAAACAGAATGGGCCAAGCCCTTATGCCTATGACCTATGAGCCTTGTCCATTGGGCCTCGCTTGTGAAACTTATTTTTCATTTTGAAGCCTATTATTAAAGTTTAGATTTTGTTGTAAAAAAGAAAGTTTAGATTTTGAATACACAAACACACGATCAAAAAAAGTGGTTTACTTACAGGACCTACTCTCCCAACTCAAATTTTTTGTTGATAATAAATGCTAATTTTTCATGCTTTATACCACTCTTTTACTTTCTTATTCCACATGTTTGATACATTTTCCCTTCAAACACTATTTTAGGGACAACGCTCTTGAATGCCATTCAAGAAGCTGTAGGAGATGAAACAGAAATTATTTATGAGAAGAATCTATCAAAAGAGACCCTAGAACGCAATGACATATCTTTTGCCATTGTAGCTGTTGGTGAAAAGCCCTATGCTGAGAAATTTGGTGACAATTCTAAACTAGAGATCCCTTTTAATGGAGCTGACATTATTAGTTCAGTTGCAGACAAATTCCCAACACTAGTTATTTTGATATCTGGAAGGCCCTTAGTGTTAGAGCCATGGTTGTTAGAAAAGATAAATGCTCTTGTTGCTGCTTGGCTACCTGGTACTGAAGCTCAAGGAATCACAGACGTTATCTTTGGAGATCATGACTTCAACGGCCAACTTCCTGTGACTTGGTTTAGAAGAATTGAAGATCTTGATCAACTAGCTCATGGGGTTAAGCTACCTGATCCCTTATTTCCCCTTGGCTTTGGGTTAACATATGCATAGGACTAAAACCTCATTTTAGTCAAAGTGGATCTTCTCAACTCATGTTGTTGGGCTATATCAAGTCCCTTCTAAATGAATTAGGAGCTAAGCCCTATTCAATATGCATGGCATATTTTAATTAAATAAAACCGACTGGGGTCTATGAGGTAGTTTTCCCCCTTTTTTAAGTTAAATCAAATGAGAAACCGTTGAGCATGTTGTTGTGAGTTAAAGAAATAAGATTATGTGTGGAATATAGTTTCCCTCTGTAGATTTAGACTCATTCTGATTCCTCTTTATCTCCTTTTTACTTATTGTGCACTATTTCCCTAATTTAGAACTTAATTTAAAAAAAATCTCTAGAAATTCCAGATTTGTAGCTTGAACATTCTCTCTGAACTCTTGAATAAAACCAACGTTCCTCTGCTTTGGTTCCCACCTAATCAACCACACCATATCCAATCATTAAGAGACAGCAATAACAAGAATGAGAGAGGAAATAGACATAAAGATGCTTTCCTTCTTAATAATAAATAATCAGAAAATGAATGATAAATTCTTCCCTTTTGTGGACACTCAGAAGATAAATTCAAATAGGAATTCCGTTTTGCTCTTTAGAAATTACATGATAACAACATCCGATAGCACCACACTAGGTTATATGAGGATATTAATGGAGAAAATGGTTACCAAGCTGGGTAACAACAAAGGTTAATCCCATTCGGAAGGAGTTATGAGGTTGTCTGACTCACCTAAGCTTTTCTCTACCAAAAAAATGAAGTCACCATACCATCAAAACTATATCAAGGTTAAATTCCAAAATAAAAATAAAAAAATAAAAAACTCCTAGTCCCCTTGATAGCTAGTTATAAGTACTCCTCTAGTCTTGTTTAGAAGACACTTCCAATATATTTCACAAAGATCAAGAAAAACCTTAAACTCCACTAATTATTCCACAATTGTTAAACTATGCACGATTCTCAAGAGGCTTTAAGTCTGATTCAAAGGGACATTCTTGAATTTCATGAAGACAGATCGGTTATTATAGAATTTCAAAGTATGTTAAGTCGTAGCTGGAAGGTGAAATTGCAGTATATAGCAAGAGAGTGCAACACAATGGCGGACCTCCTAGCTAAAAAGGCTCTCGATGATTGCTCGGGATTGACCTTACTTGAATCGGATGTATTATCTAATTTGCTTGTTGCGAATAACGCATAACAGATAGTTTTTGGTTTTCCTTTGTATAAAAAAATTAATAAAAAAAAGCCTATTCAATCAATTTCAACAACTTTCCAATTTTACCCCTATTTAATATTACCTCCGGTCTTAATTATAAGACGTAGTTGACTTTTTTAGAGAGATTAAAAAAACTAAATAAATTACTTAATCATTTTATATGTTGTGAATCATTAGATTATATATTATTTTATTAATCAAACTAATTAGTTTAAAGAACAAAAAATATTCTAAAGTAATTTAATTAGCTTCCTTAATCTTTCCGAAAAAAATCAACTACGCCTTATAATTATGACCGGAGGGAGTATATATTATACCCTATGAGAACAAAATTGTACACTCATCGGAAAATTGTCTCTTTCTCTACCC
The DNA here is from genome assembly GCA_019022655.1 of Acacia acuminata. Classification (NCBI taxonomy): domain Eukaryota; kingdom Viridiplantae; phylum Streptophyta; class Magnoliopsida; order Fabales; family Fabaceae; genus Acacia; species Acacia acuminata. The sequence goes on along the minus strand of JAFJYI010000242.1, from coordinate 1,159,679 downwards.
TAAAATAGGACCAAAATTTTTCTTCTCTCTATCCCATAAATGGGACAAGATAAGTATATCATGTTTAAAATAGGGTTAAGTAGCAAATTTGTTTTGAAAGTACATACCCAAAAACAATTTTGCCCTGAAAGATTTTTTGGCTTAATGTTGCCTTGAAAGTTTAAAACATAGCAATCTTACTATTTGCCGTTAAAAAACTAACGTTTACTATTAAAAAATTAACATTGACCGTTAACTTTTTAACGTAAAAGAGCAAGATTGCTATATTTTTAAACTTCCGAACAACATTAAGTCCAAAAAAAAAAAAAAAACTTTCATGGTAAAATTGTTCCTAAATGTATACTTTTGAGGCAAATTTACTTCTTAACCCTTTAAAATATGCAAACAAGTCAATAGTTGTCCATCCATTGTGTACATCCCCAAAAAGCTTCTTCTCAATCAAATAGGACTGATTAATTCCCATTTTGACCCTTCTTTCTCGAAACTTCTCACCATTAATCTTCTTGGAGTGTGGAGGAGGACCAAGCGAGGAGTGGTAGAAGACAAGTGAAGGCAGTCCAAATTCAAGCATTGTTATAATTGTGTGTCGACCATTTTCATTCTCAAAGTAACTCCTAAAGTTGTTTTTCTTTATCATAAAAAGAATATATATATATATATATATATATATGTGATTTCTTTTTTATCTTTTTGGTCAGCCATTGTGGGGTGAGTGGAATTTCAGAGACAACGCATCCGCAAATAGCCGCAAGTGGAAGACTCCTTCCGCCTTTTAATAAAAGATTCAGTTTTTTTTTTTAAGAAATTAAAAGGGTTAAATAAATTACTTAATTATAATATATGTTGTTGTTATTAGATTATATATCAATTTATAAATCACACAAATTAATTTAAAGAAAGACAACAAATGCAAATACTTTAAAGAATTTATTTAGCTTTCTTAATTTTATATTAAGAGTCAGAGAAAGTAGTAGGATAATGATAGCTTATCCACCCAAAAATTTAAAAAAACGGTGCGTTTCATATGAGCATTCAACAACAAATCCAAATGTAACACCTGACATAACTTTTAGGGAAAATTTGTTTAAGGTCCCAAGAGACTAAAAAAATGTCAAAAAAGTTCTAAGGAAAATTTAAATGTCATAAAAGTCTCAAAGAATTGTTAATCTCACATATGGAGTTGTTAATCCCACGAAAAAAGTTGTTAACGAGACTTTTCGACATCCGAATTTTCTTTTGGGACTTTTTGGCATTTTCTTGGTCCCTTAAAACCTAAAAGAAATTTTTCCTAATTTTTATATTCATGAAAATTAAAGCCTTGTGACTTTTCTTCCAATATTATAATCATTTTTGCAAACTATTCCTATTGATTACACATATTAATAGAATCTCATTAAGAGAGTAGTTTCTAATACAAATGACAAATGACTTAAGGGAGCACTTTAGTGAAACAAACACAATTTTTACAAAAAAAAGTTAACCTAACTAGTTTTTTTAATTTTCACAAATTAATTATCTAATTTATATATTTAGGAACGAAAATAATAATAAGAATAAAGTTGGTGGCGGTGCTTTTTTATTCCACTTGCTTGGCTTTTGAAAAAGATGGTGGTGCTTCCTAGTGCTATCAAAATGTACTGTGACAAAAGCAATAAACGAAATCCACACCCTCGCTTTCTTTATTTCTTTTCATTTCTTTTTTTTCCGAGAGATATTTTGGCAACTTGCTCACACATTGAGGACCATTTTAGAATAAGTCAAATACAACTTTACATATGCTTTTGTGATACTTTTCTTGGGATTTTGGTTGCATTATTTCCACTCAAGTTAGCAGAAGAGTAATATATTGAATTTTTAAAAAATATTTTTTTGAAAAAAAAAAATTCCTTTGATGTAAGATACAAATGTTTTCTTACAAGTTTGTTGATTGAGAGGAGGTGAGCTTATATTTTATTTATGTAAGAAATTTGTTGATAATTAATATAGAAATATATTTGTAAGTGGTTGTTGATTTTTAAAGCATGATTCAGCATTAATAAACTCTTTCGAGATGTGCAATTCATAAACAAATAACAAATGAGAAGTTAGCTATCACATTCAATTAATATTGACCACTTTTTGGCCAAAATGGCATAGAAAAGAAAACCAACACTGAGCTTACTTTATTACAATTTCCACCAATTTATTGTTTGGATCAAATGTTAATCAATTTAAGCTAACATTGGTTGAAGGTACATCACTCTTAGTTGTGTTTTGTAGTTTCACTATGACACAGTCCAAAGGTAACTATTTTCTTACTTATTCCCCCAAAAAAGGGTTAAGTAGTAAATCCGTTTCGAAAATATATGCCCAAGAATAATGTTATCCTAGAAGTTTTTTTAGTCTCAATGTTTCCCCGGAAGTCTAAAATCAAAGCAATGTTACCTTTTTCCGTTAAAAAGTTAAATGTCAATTTTTTTAACGGTCAATGTTAGTTTTTTAATGAAAAATGATAACATTACTACATTTTTAGACTTCCAAGACGACATTGAATATGAAAAAAATTTCAATGCAACATTGCTCCCGAAATACATACTTCGGGTGAATTTACTACTTAACCCAAAAAAATATTAATATTAACCACTCCCTCTAGTCTTACTAGTATAAAAGTTAAATAATTAATTTGTGGATTAAAAAAATAGAAATGTCAATTATTTGTATTGAATGTGTATTATTATTATTATATAATACACTTTTTTATAATTACTTGCATTCTAACTACCCCTTAATCTAAAGTCTTATCATGTGGGATCAAGAGAGATCATTAGAGAAATTGTAAATTTGGAAGACAAAGTAAATTGAGATATTATATTTAGAACCAAAGTAAATATCTTATCTACCATTTTGGTTCTTATAACAAGTCCAATTAGCCAAAAAGTCTTTATCCTAAATATAAGCTCACGCTTAAAGTCATTAATGATTGTTTTCCAATTTTACCTCTATTGATATGTGAAAGAAAATGTATCAATAGCATCTTTTTTTTTAGTACTCATTAGACATAAGGGAAAATTTAGATCAATGATTGTTTTCCAAATTTGAATTAAATGCACCTATTTTAGTTGAGACCTCATGTCAAGATTGTCAAACTTAAAGTTAAACAAACTCATAACAATAACATAAACTTTGTAAAAGTTTAATTTTATAATTAAATAGATATTTATATTATATAATTAAATAATTAAAATATAAAAATTAAAATATAAAAATGACTATAATTTGATATAAATATATCTTAAATCTAAATAATTAAAATTAAATATATCAACACTTATAATTTATTATATTTAATAAAGAAATTTATATAAAACTTATATATAAAGTCATTGAGTATGATTAAATCAAAAGAAGTTAATACAAGTTTAAGAGTGATTTAACACGTTTTTGTAAGTTAGAAACGTAAAAATTATAAACTTAGCATGTGAACTCCTGAATTTATATCAGTTTACAACTAGTTCTAGTATTAAAGTGACTCAACTCGATTTTATAAAGGTAAAAACGATAAATTCACTAAGCCAAACTCGTGAGTTTGATAAAGTTGAGAGATTAAGAATTATATTAACCCTAATCATTTTCATAATTTTTTTAGGGGCTAAAAGTTAATGAATATGAATACCATTATATACTGCTAGTCTGCTATGATAAAGAAAATTCAAATCTTTGGGAGCCTTGCAGGATTCTTTTTTCTCCACCCCTCACGTACGTATCACCTATAAATCATCTTTTTATACCAATATTGTCTTTCTCATAAAACATAGCATTCAGCTAAAAGAATATTTTTTGTCCACATATTAACAATAATATTTTGCTACGGTTTTAAAACTGTCCATAATTAAATATAAAAGAAACTAAGATTTCATTTTGTTTTCTTTTTATATATCTAATAATATATATATATATGCAGGATCACTTATAAAAAAAACACTTCTTCTACAACATGGTCTTGTTAAAAGAAACTAAGATTTCATTTTGTGTTTGTTTCAATTTAGCAGGATCACTTATAGGTCTTGTTGCTACTTTCGTGTTTGTATCATTTTTCTTAAGGGTTTACACTTTTCATGTTGCATGAGAAGAAGAACATTCCTACATACACATGAAATGGTGGGACCCACATCTTTTTTATAAAAAAAAAAAAAACTCAAACACAGAAATAGTGGGACCCACATCTTTTTGTATCTATGATATAAGAATATACTTATCCTACAACATGATAAATATATTTCCCTTTTTTATAATGAAAACTCTTTATCAGGTGAAAAAAACGTATCGGTTGGGGTGTAAAAAAATTATAGATAAACAACTTACTTGTAACTTAATGTGATTTTCTATATTTTTTTATGTTCTGTACTATGTTAATTAATTAATTAAAAAAACACCTCACAACCAGCTATGTTGGTAAAAAGGTAAAAGCATCTCTAATTATTTATCAACTTCTAGTCAATAGTTCAACTTAAAAAAATATATATATATATTTATATAAATAAGAATTTCCACAATGTTATTAAAGTATAATTAGGCTTTTTTTTTTCTCTATTTGCCACTTTTTAAATAATTAATTATCATTTTCGCTTAACGTTTTTAAAATATTTCCCAATGTGCCACTATTTAATCGGCTAAACCAAGATTTAGTCGACTAAAAACGCGGGCGCCGATTTTTTTTTATCGCCCCCGCAATTTAGTCGACTAAACCAAGTGGCTTAGTCGACTAAATAACGACAGTTTTTTTTAAAACCCCAATCGCGGCATTTGAAACCCTAATCCACCACAAAACCTCCCCAAACCTCTCCCCCTCCGTTTTTTCACCAAATCCTTCATCAATCTGTCAGGGTAGCGAAGGAAACTTCATTCTAGCATCATTTACGTCGATTTCGATATGTTCTCATCTCTATTTCAAATTTCGCCGTTGTTCTTTCGTTTATGCGAACCCCATTTCCCTAGAAGGTAGACAAATTAATTAAAAGTAAAAATGAGTTTTATATTTAAAATTAAAGTTCACCCAAAATCAGTGAGGATCGAGGATATGACTAAGAATCCGAACAGAAAAATCCGCAATATAAAATCTTAATAAAAAAATTAATTTTATGATTTCTTAAACCTAAATATGAAGAAATATTTTTCAAAATTTATAATTTATATTGATTACATTCAAAATATCAAATTGATTAGTTAAGATACTGATTTAAAATAGATATGAAAATCCATAATGATGTCCTCATTTTCAAACTCATCAACAACAACTTCTTGAGTACTCAACCTACCTCCCAAGTTCATAATGCGTTACTCATAATATATCAAAATAATGATATCCTATATGAGATTATAGAGGATAAAAAAGTTACTATATCAAAAAATAGGAAAATGATATATTCATTACCCTCTTTTATATCATCATCTTATCTCCATCCTTAGATAATGAAATGTATATTTTAGATTCAATATTTTATAAAATTATTATTATAATATTTTATAATTTAAAATTTCTTTATTTATTACAGATTGCAATTATGAAGGATATAGATCAAATTTTAAGAGTTTAAATTTACTTATTTATGTTTATAGAAATAATTTTATAAAAGATTGAATCTGAATAATATATTGTTTTAATCTAACGGCCTATATGAGATTATGAGAATAAAATGAAAAAAAAGAAGACAAAAAAATAACCCCAAAATATAAGGTAGACAAATAATTAAAAATAAAAATGAGTTTTACAAGGTTCCAAAGTTCGGTGAGGATTGTGGACATAATTAAAAATCGTAATAAAAATTCTCAATATAAAAACTTAATAAAAAAATTTAATTTTATGGTTGTTTTATAGCTCCACGCGCCAATAGGATACTTGCATGACAAAGGAGTTGATTATCTAACGGGTCCCACAATATTATCGAGCGTGTTATACACGCATGAACATGATAAAGAGTTTCATGTTTAACCCTATAATTTATACTAAAATATTAATAATATTAATAAATAAATAATCGGATGAAGAAAAGGTAAAAGCCCCGATAAACGAAAGAACAACGGCGGAAATTCGAAATGGAGATGAGAACATATCGAAATCGATGCAAATGATGCTAGAATGAAGTTTCCTTCACTACACACGAACGGATTCGATGAAGGATTTAGTGAAAAAAAAAAGGGGAGAGGTTTGGGGAGGTTTTGTGGTGGATTAGGGTGTCAAATGCCACGATTGGGGTTTTAAAAAAACTCCCCTGTCACTATTTAGTCGACTAAGCCACTTAGTTTAGTCGACTAAATCGCGAGGGCATCAAAAAAATCGGCGCCGCGTTTTAGTCGACTAAATCTTGGTTTAGTCGACTAAATAGTGACACATTGGGAAATATTTTGAAAACAATGGCAAAATGGTAATTAATTATTTAAAAAGTGGCAAATAGGGAAAAAAGCCGTATAATTATCGTTAGATTAATACTACTTCCTTCGTCTTAAATATAAGAAAAATTAATTTTTTCTAGATAAATTAAAAAAACTAACTAAATTACTTTAGAATATTTTTATTTTTATTTTTTTGTAAACTAATTATCTTGACTAATACATTAGTATATAATCGAGAGATACATAATATATAATATGATTAAGTAATTTATTTAGTTTCCTTAATCTCTCCAAAAAAATTAATTCTTCTTCTATTTAGAAACGGGAGGGAGTAATAAACTCAAAAGACTTAGTATGATAACAATAACCTTTAGTATGTCATAACTCTGTAAAAATAAAAATATAATAAAATATAAATTCTATAATAAATAAAAAGTGTCATAAATAGCAGAATTCTGCGTATATTTTTTTATTTGTTCAATTTTCTTACACATTTTAACCTTTTAATTTTTAATTTTTTGTATTTTATAATTGTTATGCACCTTTTGTTCTCTAAAATATATATATAACTTTTTATTATACATAATTTTAATTTTGACTCACTTCATAATTAAATTCTGATTTTGCATTATATATACAAATGCAAACACAAACCCAATAGATGATTTATGTTTAATTAAGGAAATTTTTTAATTAAGGAAATTTTTTTAAGGAAAATAAAAACAAGGGGCTTGGGTTGTCTCCGTAAAAGGGATCAATGATGTAAAACAAGACAAGAGAAGAACACTAAAACATTAAAAATTATTTATAGTTTGAATTCTGAATGACTCCGTACAATTAGAATCAGAAAGACTATGATTACGATGCTTGCTTTGGACTTTGCATTGAACAATTCGTACAATAAATAAATAAATAATTAATAATTAATATTCACTCACGAAAACAATGGTTTGATATGACCAAATGCTAAAGAGACACTTGTTTATATAATTTGTTAAGAATATATTACCCGTCTAATCCCACTTGAATCTTGCCTTTCCCCTTATGTTTTTTTATTGTACGAAATTTTATCGTTAAAGAATCCACTTTCCTTCTCGCGAGAATCTCTCTGCAAAAGATTCCATATTCTGATTACTAAATCAATTTACGAAATTGGTATTGGTATCAAATTTAATTATGTTAGTACATGGTGACTAAGCAGCGACTTTCAAGTCAAAACAAGTCAGTTAACTCTACGTTTTTTTTCATCACTTTCAATTGTGTGTATTACACCCCACTTGAACTATATGAGATTGGTTGTCTTGTAAAACACAAGTAATTTAAAAAAATACTCTCAAACAAAACTAATTTGTCTAATTATGCTGGTCAAATTGGGGCGGGGCGGGTTTAAAAATAAGTGGAACCAAATTAAACAACAACAACAATAATAATAATAATAAAGGGCTATTCATTGAGGATGCTGACCTTTTGGGATTATTGGGCTTCCCTTTAAGCTTATGATCATCACATTGGTACTCTTGTTGAGAGCCAATATTCATGTAAAGGGGGACTACCTAAGCAGGGTTTTGATTGACAAGAGGTCAAGTGAAGTGCCTTGGTGTTGAGTCGTCTGGGATATTAACTCTTAAAGGGATGACTATGTTATAAGCTCCATGTCAAGAAGCCTCACAAATGTATAGAGTTGGGAATCAAAGCCGACCCAAAAAACAAAGCGACACGATAAGAAAAATATCTATTTTTCAAAATCCAACCCAAGAACACCAGGGCTAGAAAGTTACTTATTCTAAATTTTAACTATTTTTCCTTTATTTTTTTCAAAGAAATATAATTAGTAAATTACAATAATTAAAGTTTTAATTTATCAAATAAATGTTGCCAACATTAATATCAAAATAACACGAATCATCCAACAAATAAGTACAAATACTAATTCATAATCAAAAGCAAACTTTGTTAAAAAATAATTCACATAAAATATAAGAAGCATATCACTAAGTAACATTAATACGATGACTATAATTGTCGTCATCTTCGCCACTATCATCAATTTCAACAAAATTTGATTGTGTTTCGCTTTGAATGGGCTCTAGTTGATGAGTAAGAATATCATGAATTTATTCTTCCGCGTCATGAACACATCCATAATCTTTATCTACAAACAAATATAAATCAAATCATAAAATTAGAGAATAGTTATTATATATTTATGTATTTGTGCTTAAATAGATAAATAACTTTATAAAAAATACAAAATACATCTAAATTAATAAATTACCATCATATATGAATCCATGCAACCAAAAAATAATAATAATAAATTAAAAGGGCATACAGGTTCAAATACTATGTTGAACTCAATTATTATTGATCAATTATAAGATATTTAGTATACTTGCTATTTAAATTTGAGTATTATTATATCAAATGGGGGCAATTCTCTCAATATTTTGTTTAATTCACAAGGTTTTAATTCCCATCATATATAACAAGTATCGAATATTGATAAAGGCAACATGATTTCTTAGGTGAATTTTGCCTTTTCGCCCTCCGTGTGTGTGTTACAAGTGAGAGTTCTTAAACTTCTCATACAAGAAACTTAACAGAAGATCTATTAAGTTTGGGATCTTTAAGAGATTATACTCCTCTAAGTCCTATTTCTAAGGTGGAGATAGAAGGATTTTTATGTGAATCTTCAATTTTATCATTCATATATTATTTTGTAGAATCTGTTGTCATATATATTAAGTAGGGGTTTATTAAATTTTAAGACATGGTTAATGAAATTTAAGGTTTTCCTTTGTCGATGTGAAACATGCTGCATGAATAGGATTAGATGAGTATATATATACTCCTCCAGTTCTTATTGTAAGATATATTTGTGAAGTTGATACTGGTCCTAAATGTAAGACATAATTTTCATATTTGTCACTATTTTCCTAATTTACCTCTATTAATGTCTCTTCAACAATAATCAAGAAGGAGAGTGACGAGGGAATTTTAAAAAATGATTATGGTATTTTAGAAAATACATGTCATATTAACTGATTCAACTAACTTTATTAATCTAATTAAATTAGGTAAATATGTCTTATATTAAAGATGAAATAAAAATCGTGGGGACAACAAAATTGGAAAAGTGAAGACAATAAAGTATGGAATTAGATGCTATCATACCTCAATATGAGTGCTCTGTGACTCATCCAATTTTGATTTTGAATTAGAATCCAAACACATACTTGTTCACACTACAACTTAGACTTTCCCTACTAGAATCCCTAGAGCATGCTTTTAGCTTTATTTATTTATTTTTTAAAAAAAATACTTTTTCTCAATGATTGATACTTGTAGTCTCTTTTAATTTAGTAACATTTACCATTGAAAGAATGTTTAAGTCAACTTTTAAGTATTTTAAATTAATTGAAACTTTAAAAATAGACTTATAACCCCAAAAAAGACTTATTAAATAGCATGTATGACCTAAGAAATTACTAAGTTAAAATTAAACCATGCGAATATATCACTTACTTTTTACATAGGTTGAAAGCGATGCTTTTAGGATGATCAATTTTGAAATCGATGCAAAATCGACCAACGCAAAAAGTCAAGACTTTCTCTATGTGATTGTCATATGACTAAAAAGAATAATTAAGTAACACAAACTTCATATAAGTTTGATCCAAACAAGTACCGGGTTAAGGTATAAATTTATTTCGAAAGTTTTCGTTGAATAGTAATATTACTCCAAAAGTATTTTTAGGTTTAATGTTCCCTTGAAAGTATTAAAATAAAGCAATATTACTCATTTTCGATAAAAATTATCGATTAACATTAGTTTTTTAATGGAATATTTTAATGATAACATTTACGTTTTGAAACTTTTAATGAACATTTAAATGTAAAAAACTTTTTTAAGACAATATCTTGCTCAACGAAAATTTTCTAGACAAATTTGTACCTTAACCTAACAAACCAAGCCTATTCTAGTTCGCAAAAAACTAGTATATGAGGTTTCTCCATTTTAAACAAGAAGCTGGAATAATACACGACACATTTCCACTCTTTGTTTATTTTAAAAGATGCCAAAAGATCTCCATGCAATTGGGAAAGTTGTAGAGAGAGAAATGGATCATATACTTTGAGATAAATAATAATATTGATTAACTTTAATCAATTTAACTTTGTTTGTCATGAGTCATCACTTTATATATAGATACTCCTATTTTGTTTAGCATGTTCCTACTTATACTATTCAACTTTTGATTGAAGACTCCATCCATATATATCTTCTTTAATTCTGTGCATCTCTTAATCTTATCTTCTAAGCAGAACCATTGCTAAAATGCTCTCAAGGTATCAATCAGATCATGTATTATGTATATTATGGACCTATCAATTGTATTATTATTATTATTATTATTATTCTAGTGATTAATAATATTTTTTATTGTCTTCTTTTATATTTCATTTGATTTAAATATTATTGTATGTGTAATGATATTATTCCACTATAAATCTTTGCCTTAAATCCCAAGATTCTGGATAACCAAGTTGGAAAGTTCTTTGCGTTGAAACTTCCCCTCCCATAAGATATTTTATTTGAACATCAATTATTCTAACCATATCTTGACCCGTCAAGATACTCTTATGTGTTCATAGAATATAATGAAAAAAAAAAAAATTGGTTTTAAAAAATGAAAAATATTTTGATAGGAAAAATTGATTGCTATTTTTAATACAACTTTTTTGGTAATTGGTGCTTTTTTGTCATATTCAAATATATATTATCAATATAATAGAAGGTGGTTTATAAAGTATTAAAAAAAATAGTTCTCAAGATGTTATTTATTTGGAAAAGTCATATTAAGGTCATAAACCAATATATATATATATATATATATTATAAAAAAAAATCTCATAAGTTGTCAATGATGGCTCTTTTACTTGTCATTGATAACTTATAAAATTTATGATATTATTTTTCTTAACTAAGATCTTGATTTGATTTTCCTTATTATTTTCCATATCCGTAAGCTTAGAATTATCATTTTTTGTTTATAATACCATATTTGACATAATAATTATTTTTACTTTAAAAACTAACAAAATGAAGGGAAAAAAATAAAAATTAAGTATTAATTATCCTGTAGTAATTATTCCATTATCCTGTCCTAAGTTTAGAAACTAGATAATAGATTATCTATATTTAAAAAAAATTAGTTGAGTTAGTTATTCATCACAAACATATATTAGTTTCCTAAAATACCACGCTAATCATTATGTTCATTGATGAAAACTCCATTTAATATATGCAATAAATAATAGGGATAAGTTGAGAAAAATAAATTTATGAGAAAAAAAGTAAATTGAAGACTTCTTTAGGATGAAAATAAATTCTAACTAGCCCTTGCATTAAATAACTAACACTACTTGTTTTGAGTTAAGTATTCATGGGAATCAATGTCCCCCAAATAATATTGTCTAATTGGGACTGATCTTGAGATTATAGGACCTCCTTTCAAGTTCACAAAGGATGAACTGATATTTCAAGAGCAAACTAAAAATTTACTCATAATTTCAACTTTATGGTATTCACACACAGCTTGTAAAGAAGACATAACAGTGTACTGAACCCAAAAAAAGCAGTGAAGATATATTCTAGCCATTAAAGATTCAAATACAAGAGCCATATGTCAACTAGATATCAAGCATGAGAAAAGTGATGAGCAGAAGCAGAATTATGCATTTGGAAAACCATATTGTTCTGAGTTTGAGGTGATCCAAAGTAAGAAGAAGAATCATGATGATTATTAAGCAGAGCACTTGTATGCAGATTTTGGCCCTGCACTTTTATCCCATAAGAGTTGTTACTAACCCCATAAGGAATATTAAACCCCATAGCTCCTGCATTTGTTGCCTGCTGGTTCCATTGATAATGAGCTTGACCTAAAACAGCAGAAGCACTTGGACTCGCCTCCTGCTTCAAGTTACCTCCATTTTTTATGTCTTCTAAAGAAGGTGTTCTTGTGGTTTCTGACAGATTCACTGTTGTTATATCATGAATGCTTGCTCTTCTCTTGTCTTTCCCTCCTGAAAGTTGCCTTATGAAGTACTTCTGCGCGTGGCTAGCCACCTGAGTCGGCGTCCGAGTCACCACGAAGTTCCTGGATATGTTCCTCCAATCACCTTTCCCATACTTCTTCAATCCCAGCAGAAATAGTCTGTGAAGAATTTCATCAAACAGTTGGCAAACCAGCCACATATATACATATATTAACTTCATGAAACATAAAGATCTCAGAAAAATGAACAAACTACATATCAATCAATCAAGTTTTCTCAATACATGTCCCAGCTCAACAACAAACAAACAATTCAATCAATCTTACTTGTGTTCTTCTTCTGTCCATGGGACACCTTTCTTTCTTTCTTGGTCAGGGGGTCTTCCTGCTGAAGATGATGAGGATCTCTTTCCACCAGGTGATTTGAAGCCATCAAATCCAGAAGAATTGACCCAGTCTAAGGTGAATTGATGATGCGAGGTCGTGGTCCTGGCGGCGGCGGTGTTGCTACTACTACTATTATAATAACCTGGAATTGGAACCAATCCAGCTTCTATGTTACTAACATCTTCTTCTAATTCTCTGTACTGCTTAATCACATCTCCTACTGTCTTCCCTGGAATCATTGCAGCAACTTTCACCCACCGATCTGGTGTGTCTTTATCGTACACGGCGAGAGCATTCTCGAACATTTTGTTCTCTGATGGTGTCCATTTTGTTGTTCTTGTGTTCATGGCGTCTTGAATTAGCCAAGTGCGATTATTGGAGATATGTGAAGATGATGATGATGATGATGAGGGAATATCCATTTCCCACTTCATCAAATCCAATCACAAGAGAAAAGAAAGAGAGAAAGATACTGAAGCATATGGGAGTGAATTGAAGAAGAGTGGTGTCTGAAACAGAGAGGATTTCAGTTAATTTGATGAGGAACAGGGGAGAGGGAGAGAGATGAGGAATAAGAGATTTTCAACACGAAAATATATTCAAGGACAAATCCACTAGCATTTCTTTTTATTTTTTGGGAAGGAATCAGAATATCTTTTTGTATCCAGGCATAAAGAATCAATAAAAAACCACTTTAGAAAAATACCCAAATTGAAACTGAAATCGGTTATCCGGTTACTCCACAGGATAAACCCTAGAACCAGAATTGAGAGATCTGAAGATAATATAATCAACTTCCCACTCGGATGCCAAACAGAACAATGAAGAACACAAGCCCAGAAAAATCCAGAAACTTCTTAGAAAACCGATTCTAATCCTCAAATTTATGGATGCAAAGCAACGTAAAAACAATGAGTTTGCAAGAATCCCAATAAGGAAACACGAGAAACACAGAGAGTGATGAATGAAGCAATAAGCAACTTGAAAAACAGAGAGAACTGAGAGAGAGAAACCCCAGGAAAGGCGAAATATAAAGAAGCAAGAAAGAAGGAAAAGAAATCAAATTAAAACATGCTTTGCAAATTGCAATAATCTTCAGAGAGAGAGAGAGAAAAAAAAGTGGAAGATGAATGAAACTGGGGAGCTGTGATTGGAAGGTATGTGCTCATGGATACTGCAACTACAGAAAAAGTTGCCTCTTGTTATATAATACACGCTCAATCAGATTTCTGTGCACTTTTTATTCAATATACAAAATAAATAAATCGATTCAAATTGTGTTTTTTTAAAAATATACACACACACACACACAATTGCAAATAATAACAAGACCAGTGCATTTATGAATAAATGATTTGTTTATATTTTTTGGAGTTTGTTTTGGAGTTGTGAAAAGCAACAGGAATTGCCCATGGCAGCTCATCATGAAATAATGGAAGCTCAGCTGTTCTGCACTATTCCAGAAAATATGATCGTCCTCATTTTATTTCTATTTATTGCTATTTGTTTCTTTATATGTGGCTTTTAGTTACAACTATTAATATAAACAACAAATAATTGGTTCCATGCTAATATTTAGTATTATTATAATTTAAATTAGGAAAAATTCCCAAAAATGTCCTACTATTTAATTATATCCCATCATATTATAATTCTAGGTATTTCCATAGCTAGTCTCAAGTCCAAATAAACAAAGAAATTTGTGTTAGGCTATCAAATCATTGTCTCTGCTTTTTTTTTTTTTCTTTTTTTAATTTGAAAAACATTTTACAAGATTTTAATTTTACATTATTCAGATTAATTTCTTGAATAAGTTAGGTTATGAATGTGTCAAGTTTTAATGGGATTATGAAACTTTTGGTTAGTTACTCAAGCTTGTCTTAATTATCAAATTGATCCTCCTTGAAGTTTTTTTTTTTTTTAATCAATCAAACCCATAAAGTTTTATTATAATATACAAATTAGTATATGTACATTTACATATATATGTACATATATGTACAAATGCATATGCATACGTGTGCGTATGCGTTTTGGTAGGTTGTGCTGGTATGGTCTAAAGAGGGAAGATTTGAGTCGATAAGAACAAGTGGTTATGTCCATGTATTGGGAAGATTTTGTAAAAGTTCTCATATATGTAATAGGACAGGTAATCTTTTCATGACTTGGATCATATTTAGTCTACACATGAGGTCTAACCATTAACTTAAAGATGACAACTTCTTCCTAGAATGCAGAAAAAAATTGTTGGTCCGATGGAAAAAGAATTATAAAACTTTATGTGTTTCTTTTTATTTTAACTTTTCCACAAATACAAAAACAGAAGAAAGCAACATAAATTTTGGATATGTCATCATGGTCAAGCAATACAAAAATTTTATTAAAAGCTAGATTTTTTAAAAATGTTCTTCTTTATGATATGATATATTTTAGAGCTAGTTTATATTAAATTAAAAATTCAGTTTTCTTTTCAAGCTTTGAAACTTTAATTGGAGATCTATGTTTCGAAAAAAGTTTATTCCAAAAAAGAAACAAACAAAGAATCAACAAATGTTCTATACCAAAATATAATTTATCTTTTGTAAGATTTTTATTTTTCTAATATCCAAGTAACGTAGTACATACAATAGATTTTAGATATTTTTCATGTTTTGAAGTTGTGTCCTTGTCCTTCTTCTTCTTTTTCTTTTTCTTTTTCTTTTTCTTTCATTTTGTGAAGTATTATAATTGTATTAGTCCTTTTATAAATTCATTTTGATGTTTTATATAAAAAGGGAAAGTCTTATTATTGTATTAGTCCTTTTATAAATGCATTTTGATGTTTTATTTAAAAAATTATTTATTGTTTATTTTTAGCCAAAAAAAAAATCAATTATTTATGAATAATATGAATTTCTAATTTCTATAAATTTTGTATGAACAGATTTCTATAATTTTTATGAAAAACGAATTATGAATCTTGCATGTTAAATAAAATCTAAATGGAATTCTATTATTCTTCGACAAAAAAAAAAAAAAAAACACGAATTCTATTATTAAATTTATGAAAAGTGTAACTTCTTAATTATTGGTCTTTAACTCTTTATTATAAGGTACCAACTGTCATTTTTCTTAGATCAAGAAATAGAAGTTAAGCCATTAAATTGGTCTTTAGTTAATAAATATTTTCAACTTTACCATTGTTTAAATGATTTGGTTAAAATGAGTATATAATAAAAAAAATGGTAATAAATAAGTCAGTTAGTTATAGGTAGTTAATACTTTATAATAAAAATAAAAGACATTAATTTATAAGTGGCTGAATCTACCTCCACTGTGTCAAAAAATACAAATAGTTCTGCTCATTTTAAATATTTAAAAAAAAAAAAACATTAGTTGAGAAGAGCCTCTTTTTTTTTTTTTTTTTTAATGCTTTAGGAGAGATTAATTTTTCCTATGGTGTCTAGCCAGGAAGACTTATTTTCAACCGACCATAAACTAGCTGGATATTATATATTTGTATATAAAAAATAAATACAATCCATGTGTGGAAAAAGAGAAGTATTTATTTCTAAAAAGAAAAACAGAAAGAAGTATTTTTTTGCCCTGAAAAGAGAGAAAGTATTTAAATAAGGGAGTAGAATATTAATATACACAAACATTTAAAAAGATTAAAAAAATTGTTTATTTTATTTGATTTTTTTGCCAACAGATTATTTTCTTTGATTTAAGAATTAAGATTACATATTAGTCAAAATATAATTGATATGACATGGTACTAAGTACCAAAAGTAACTTTTTCCAAAAATAAAAACAGCGTGATATAAATATAGAAATATATTATTAATCAACCATATAATTATTGCTTATTTCTAATCATAATACTACCTTTTTTTTTTTTAGAGATTTGATTTGATCTAAAATACAAAACATCAATTTCTTTTTTTTCTTTTTTTCCAAATAAGACCTCAATTCACTTTATCTCATAATTTTATAATTTTTACTTTAAATTATTTCTATTGATTGCATTTATTAGAGGTTTTTATTAATGGCATAACCATTATTGTCAAACTCATGAGTTCATTATCTCGAGTTTACCATTTTACGCTTTTAACTTACAAAAACGAAGTCGAGTTATCGAAACTTCGTCTTAGTTGTAAACTCCGTTAAACTCACGAGTTTATACTCCGAGTTTACCGTTTTTACATTTTTAGTTTACAAAATCATGTTAACTTACTCTTAAACTCGTGTTAACTTTTTTAATTTAATCATGCTTAGCGGTTTTATATAAAAAATTTGTAGAAATTTCTTTATTAAATATAATAAATGATGAATGTTGATGGATTTAATTTCAAATATTTGGATTTAAAATATATTTAAATCAAATTGTTGTCATTTTTATATTTTAATTATTTAATTTTTTATACACTTGTAATATCTATTTAATAATAAAATTAAAATCTTACGAGTTTACGATTCGAGTTTATATCATTGTCACGAGTTTGCTTAAACTCATGAGTTTGATAACTTAGACATAACTTCCAATTCATACCATTAAAATGATATTTTGAGGTGGTTCAAATATGTATAAAAGTAGTCGTTGGGGTACTTTTAATAATGATAGATCAGATTATATGAAGTCTTATAGAAAGAAGGTAAAGGAAAATAGGAAAAAAATGCTCAATAAAATTAATAAATGGGGCGTTTTTTTTTTTTTTTTGTTGATACAAGGGGCGTTTTTAATTAATACCAACACACTCTATTTACAAACTTAGTTATTGATAGAGTAATAACCATATAATTTATATAGCGGGAGTCACTAAGAGAGATATTTTTCTGGTTGTTATTATAAGGTAATAATTAATAAGTATATTTAATCCTATTAATAAGGTATTTACTTGTTTTTAGGGAGTATTAATTATTAATTTTATTTATGTTCATAATTAATAAGGCTAGTGGATGAGAGTAATAATTAATATAATATTAGAGTTTAGTGTAATTAGTAGGGGTAATATTAGAAATTACTTAAATTCTATGAAAATTTATTTACTTTAACTATATTTATTAGTTTGTGAGAATGGTTAGTTTGTGTCTTATAATAACGACAGGGAGAGTATATTTTTCATTGAAAAGAGCAAATATGGTAATGATGAACCACCAAAGCAACGGTTTAGATGAGCGGGCAAGAATGAATGACAACCTCGCAAGTTGATGCGATGGGCCCCACACTCTGTTACCACACATACTGACTTCCCCCATTGGGTGAGCCTCCCAAATAATTGTTGTGTTTACAATCCCTAGGGGAGTGGACCCCCTCTGTTCCTGCGTTTCTCGCCTTGATTCGTTCACATCTGATGAACAGCAGAGAGCGAAACCCAGGGTGGAGAGAAGCCAATGGTTTTTCGCCACGTAAGCTACCAAAAATTCTTGAACAGCGACGGGGAGCGTACTTGATTGCGACCGTGTGAAGCCCTTTTTAAGGCTATAGCCCCCAACCAACCACCGCCTCACCCGTACTTTTATTTTCACTTGAAAACACATGGGCAGTTAGTGGAATTTTCGTAGGAAATTGATGCAGCCCACGCTCAGCACACAAGCGCGTGGGTTTGTGAATTCACTCGGTAAATTTCATTTTCTTTTTTAACTGCATCTAACAGTATTTTTCTACTTTTGTTCATTCAGTACCTGAAGTATTTGTTTAATTACATCTATCACCCTAAAACTGCAATTTTGTACCTGATAATTTAGATAATTTATAATGTTGGATATACTTAAAAAGAGTATTTCAAGACAGCAGGCACTGGGTGCCCCACAAAATTAATCAATGCACCGAACAAATATTTTAAGATGTTGGACGCACATTAAACTTTATTTTTTTGAGTAATTTTTTTTCCCAACAAATTTCAAATATTTTAAGGTGTGGGTACATTTCTCATTTCAAATATTCCTTCACAACATTGTTATAAGATACCAAAGAAAAAAAAAAATATTATGTAAAAAAATTACTTAAAATTGGTTAAGTGTAATAAATACAAAAAAAGAATATTAGAACTTAATTTTCTAAAAATGAAAATAATTAAGAGAAAGTCACACCGAGGTTCCCGACCAAGAAAAATAATATTCTTCCGCTCCTAAATATATAAACTACACTACAAACTATGTCATATATTTAGGACCAGAAGAAGTATAAAAAAAGTCTCATAATTTGTCAATGACAAGTAAAAGAGTCATCATTAACAAGTGAAAAAAACAATATGTCACTCTTAATGGAGATGAAGGCTTCAAGTGCTTTATATGTTGATTTTTCTAAAATACTCTCTTCAGTTCTAATTATAGGATAAAGTTTGTAATGCAAATTACACTATAAATTTTTTCCTATATTTAGGATCGGAGGTAGTACCATCTTTCACCATTGCTACTCTTAAATAGAAATTCTTAATGTGTTCAATTAATAGAAATACTTTTAAAAAAAAATTACAAATTTAGTAGACCAAATGGATTGAAGTTTTATTATTTAAGACCAAATTCAACCCTTTAATAACTTTTATCTTATATTAAAAACATGAGATAGTATATTGCCAACTACGGTTGGGTTCAATAAAAAGGTTTTGATTCACCCAAGCTAAGTAAAAAAGTTAAGGATTAGAACTTTGTAAGTTAAAATAAAAAATTTGCTAAAAAAAAGAGTCATTCCTATAATGATCGAATATGATCCTAGGTTGGATAATGATCGAATATGATCCTATAGGAATCAATATAATATAATTGTACTTCTTTTGATTAGTTAAATACGAAATTTTTAATTAAATCATGTAGATTAAGACATTCTCCTTTAACTCCATTTATAAGATAGAGAGGAAATATTTTTTAGGTATAATTATAAGTCACATTATTAAATGTTTTATACGAATGATAATATCACTCTTCATTTATCATTGAGTAGATTTTGTACACTTAGAGTATAGTATATATTATCAACGTAAAGTTGGTCTAGTGATGTAAGATCATGTTAGATTCTTTTGGGTCTCAAGTTCGAGTCCCAAAGAAAATACTTGTATTTGGAGGGGCAATTACAAATCCTGAATTGGGTACCGGAATATAATATGAAAAAAAAGAAGAAAAATCCTATATAAAAACGATTGAATTACCCAAATTATAATTTGAGCCAATGAACTTAACAAATTATATATCAACCGTTATAATTAGGGATTTAAAATTTAGATCAAATTACCTTCATATCCCTTAGTTATTAAAATAGAAAAATTGAAAATATAACCTTATCATTTGCTCCATCAATTAATTCCTTACAAAGCATTGTATAACTAAGCACCATTTGTTCTCGTTCTTCTTTCCAAACATTAATTATGCAAGTGGTAATGAATGAAATATATTCCATCAAACTATGCAAGCTTTGTTACGGGTTTGTTGACGTTATCTTAATAAAAAAATCACGCACAATATATTTTTTATACAATATCCAGTTTTGTGTAATATTTTATTAGAATAAATTAAAATCTATTGTGACGGTAGATCTATGTATCCACGTGGAAATCTATTATCTTCTTTTGAAATTTATATTTTTATTTAAAATTTTATGACTTGAGTTTAAATATTGAATCTAGTTTATGTATCCCCGATATATAATACATGATTCTGTTTTTTTATAAAAATAAAACATCCCATATAAAGATATTCATGACACAGTGTAGTATACAAGAATTTACCTCTTTCAATATAATTATATATACTCATACTTTCCTATAAAACCAAGTATTGTGTAAAAAGAAAAAGAATATTAGGCATAATTAATATTTGGAAATAATCAGGAGTACAAAATCGCACAGTACTTCCCAAAAGATTAATTGATAGAGCAAATAATGTGGTTATGTTTTCAATTTTGCTGTTTTTATAATTAAAAGATAAGGAGGTGATTTGATCAAAATTTTAAATCCCGAATTATGAAAGCTTAACCTGAAATATAATTTATTATGTTGAGAGACCCAAATTAGAGTTTGTGTAATTTAACCATCTTTATATTGCATTTTCCAAAAAAAGAGAGTATATTATATATCAAACAGAGGTAAAGTTTAAAAGTAATTAAATTTTAAAATAAAATTAGTGATATTTAAATTATTTTTATTCCAATAAAAAATTAGTAACTTATAAAAAAGACAAGGGAGTACATTTAAAATTAATTAAAAGCTTTGTAAGAAATTATGATAACATTTCAAAAAATTACCCTTAATAAATGTCAACCTCCGATCCATCTCAATTTCCTCTTCTCGATATGCCTATTTGCATTAGTAGTATTATTTTTTTCAACGTAATTTACGATTATATGAGAAAAGTTTGTAAGTGAAATTTTGTTTCGATTTGCATAAATATACTTTTCCAACGTTAATTCAGACATGCTCCATATTAAAGATAGATAGGTAATTATAATTGGTATATGTGGAAATTACACACAATCGTACCACTAAATTTTGTAATGGTTATTATATTTATAATCAACAAGGTCCCTCATAAAAAGAACTGAAGGAAGTATAATCTGTGTGTATAAATAGGGTTATTAAATTCGGATCAGACTAGCCAGTTCGGATTGGAAACCGATGAACCGGTCGGTAAACCAGTCCGGTCCACGCATTAACCCAGTTTTGTATTTTTTAAATTAAAAATCAATTTTTTTTTCTTTTTATAATTTCATATTAATAACCCTAAAATCTTCACTTTTTCTCACTAGTTTGGCTTCAGGTTAGCTCGATCTAACCCACTGATTCTTAAATCAAGATCCCAATCGCCAGTTCGACTGACCCAATTTTAATAACCTCACCGTAATTTATTCATATTACTAATAAAATGAGGTTTTTATTTTATTTTTGTAAACATCTTAATAGGAGTAAACAACTAAAATCATTCCTGGTTTGCTGGCAACTAAACTTGTGGCGGCACTCCCTCTTTCTCATGTGTCGTCATGAGCACTTACAAATATTTGCAGTTGATCAACTTGCTCCTTCAATTGATTAAGTTTGGATTCTTTTTTTCCCTTCAAATCTAACATAATGGCTAAGGATGGACTTCATAAAAGTTTTGAAAAAAAAAAAAAAAAACTACTTGAATAGTTGTTTGAGAAAAATATGTTTGTAAAGTGAGGTCGGGATCGCCAATAGTGATGTGAAAGTGGTTGGTCTGGTGTTTCAAGTTGATAGTGGAAGGTGTACATTTGGTACCCATTTTTATGTGCCCAATATTTTTTTTATATATATTATATTTATTTATAATTAAATTATATGCTGTTTTTTGAATTTTTTTTTACACCCATCTCAAATTAATTAGTTTCCAATCCCGCATTTATCTCAGTAACACCAAGATCATAGAAACTAATTAATTTGAGATACTAGGTGCAATTTTTTTTTTTTTTTAGAAAGCAACATATAATTTAAATCTAAATAAAAAAAATATGCTCATACCTCTATTAGAGGTATGAGCACATAATTAGACACATAAGAATAGACACCAAATATGAACACGATAGTGGAAATATGGTGGCCTCAAAAAATTAGAATAGGGGAAAGAAAAACACTTAAAATCTATTTGGGTCATTTGATGTTTGGGTTTGTGTTAAGCTCAGCAACATCAGGATTATAAGCCCTATAATAGACGAATAAGATATTAATTGGGATAACCTGATTGCCATATCATGAACAAAATCGGCTTAGCAAATAGCAAGGTAATTCTTAGCTTCAAAAATAAATTAACTCATCCCACGGGGGCATACATATAAAGTGGGGTTATTGGTTAAGGTATAAAAATACATATGTGGTTTTTTTAAAAGTGCACTCAACACCAAGTGTTTTTTTGGGTTCAAAAGTGACTATGTGATTACAAAAATGAAATAAAAATACTCATTGATCGTTAGTTTGACTTTTTTTGTATTTTTAAATGACATAGACGATAACTTGGCTAAATTTCATTCCAAAATGAAAGGGAGAATTGGAAAAAATTACGAAAGGGCCCAAATAGTTTTAAAAATTACAAAAAGATGGTAAACGCGCAAGGAGGCGGAGATTGGCGGCCGATGGGTAAGATTGAGATTGGAAGAGAGAAGGGCAGTACTCTAATTTCCAAAATATCTATGTCATTTTTTATAATTTTCTCTAGTTCAATGCCAACTAGGATAAAATTTACCGAGTCATCGTTCATGTTATTCTTAAAAATACAAAAAAGTCAAACTAACGGTCAATGAGTATTTTTGCTCCAGGTTTTATAACCACATAATCACTTTTATATATACAAAACAACACTTGGTGTTATGTGTACTTTTGAAAAAACCATATATGTATTTTTACACCTTAACCTTATAAAGTGAGATCAAGGTTTTGCTACGATATAATCAAACAAAATCTGAAATTTACTGTATATATCAAATAGGATCATAATCTCCTAAATTAAATACCAGATAATAAGAAAAATACATAAACAATCAACTAATTAATCAAATTGATTGAAACCCATCTTAAATAGATTTGGGCTTTTCCAAGCATTACAATATACTAACTAAATACTCTTTTTTGTCAGATGATGATGCATACGAAATATAATAACTTATAATTTCTCACTTGACAGTTTGTAATAAAAAAAATAAAAAAAAAAACTCCTAAAAAAGAACTTTATAAGTTACTGAAAATTGGACCGTTGTGTGAGGTGATGGTTCAAGAGTTGTTGGTTCAAACTTGAGTAATCTCGCGATTGACCGATCATAATTAAAATAATGTTTAAATAAAATAATATTAATCTCCAAATATACAGAATGTATAAACTACATGTGATTCAACAAAACAGGGTAACTGAAACACAAATATGATGGTTTGTTATTTTTAAAACTAAAAAATGATCTCATTTCGAACTCAACAAGAAAAAGATTAAGGAGAATTTTTGCTGTAAAAGTTTTTTAAGGCGGCAATTTTGCCCTAGACGCAAAAAAAATTGGAGTAATTTTATCTTGATTATTATCGTAATTAATTTTAACAATTAATTTACTAAATATATTGGTGACGATCTACATGTTATTCATATTATTTTTGTTAAGATACAAATTTACCTCGAAAGTTTTGAATTTAACTTTGAAAAAAGATGAAGTAAATGACACATGGACATCCGACGTAAATTTACACCTTAACAAAAAAATGACGCGTGGATCACATGTGGATCGATAAATCAACAAATATGGCAAAGAATAGTCAAAATTAACTGAGATAATAACCAAGAAAAAAATTGCTCCTATTTCAATAAAAATTGCCCCTGGGAAAAACTTTGGGATAAAATTGCGTCGGCAAAAACTTCTAAAATAAAATTGTCTTTAACTCATAAGAAAATAAGGAAATTGTTCTAAAGTTCAAAATAGTTGCCGGTCTAAAACTCTCAACCAAATTGATTAAGGGACCCGTTCATTGATTCAATTGTCTGACCGGTCAAACTGGGTTAAGTTTTGAAATCATGAATAAATATGTGGTTGAAATTAATATTAATGCAAATTATCTTATAAACTTTAGAGTTTATATTAGTTATTTTAATATTAATTTTTTTACATGAATATTAATAATATTAATTGAAATTTTATTTTATTTTGGTTTGGTTTTTTTTAAAGAAAGGGGTCGCATCCAAGAAAGTGTGACACACTGTTGCTGAGTTTGGCGTCACCAACGTTGGAAATATAAACGTCTAGGTACTCCTCACAGCACAGTCACCGCCCGCCATCCTCTTCCGTCAACATCAGCACATCTTTATATTATTTCCCGCCTTTTTTTCTCCGAACGAATGCCCAATACTATTTTATTGCTGAAAAAACAAGAAATTAATATAAATTTAATTTTATGTATCAAAATGTTGTTCAAAAATGAATATTGATAAAAATGGTATGGCTCGATATTTAAATCTCAAAAGATGATGAAGGTTGCCTAGTTGCTGTATTTGTTTTTGTTCTGATTTCTTTATATGTAGCTCTTTTTTGAGTAGTAGAATTCAGTTTCACACTCATTTTTTTTTAAAAAAGAGAGTAACTATTCATAACCACTGGAAATCTATTAAAAATATAAGAGTATTTTTTATTTACCATTTGAATTTTTTTATTTTTTTTTTAGCATTTGAAGCTTTAAAAGCTAGTTTGAGAATGCAAAACATATTTTCAATGATAAAAGAATGATACTGTTTCATTTATAAGTGCAATGGCTTTAGTTACAAATCAAAATTTCAAAATATTAAATATCTTAAAATATATACAATTAGGGATAATTAATCTGCAGGTCCTTATAGTTTTAACTAATTCTTAATTAGGTTCTTGTAATTTTTTCTTTTTTTATCAGTCCCTATACTTTCACCGATTTGTAATAAGGTCCTTGTGATTGTTTTTCGTTTTGTCAGGTCTTGATTGTTTCACTAAATTTTTAATTAGGTCCTTTTAAGTTTTTTGAATTTTAATTTATGAATTTTATTGAAAATTAAATAAATTAATAATATCAAAATAAACTAATAAATTTAAATCAATAATTATATAATTAAAAATAATTAATTAGTAATTATTAAATAATTAATTATAATTATGTTATATTTTATTGAAATTTTTATTATTATAATTAAAATTTTATAATAATTAAAATAAGTCAAATTCTAATTTAAAAATAAATCATATAAATATATGTTTAACTAAAAAATTATGAAGAATATTATAATAATTCATAAAAATAATTTAAAAATAAAACTATCATAGAAATTAATTATCGTTAGAATAATATTAGCAATAATAATATATTTATATTTACAGAATACTATTATCAGAATTTATTTAATAATGAATAAAAAGTATAAGGACCTAATAAAAAAACTACAAAAACTTAATTAAAAATTGGTTAAAACTATAAAAACCTGTAGATTAATTATCCCTTAGAATGAAGTAAAATTCAAGAAATTTATTTAAATTTAATTTTCTTACATAAAACCATGAAAAACTTATCCATGTAATTTTGTCCAAAACATCTAGTTAAAGTTTTTCTTATAGTTTCATACTTTCTTTCTATGTTTGGCCTTTCAGGTATTTGCTCATTATTTTATTTATACTTCATATTAAACATTTTATTAAATATATTATTACAAATAATCTTGTTTATCCTTTTCATCTAATTTTTAATCAAGCTCTTGCAATTTTTCCCTTTATATTGGGTTGTTACAATTTCCTAAGTCATAAGCATTAATATTTATACTCATCATATGATTATTAAATTGATGTGGATGCTAAATAAACAATATTGGGTTAAGATACAAAAATGCACAAGTCTTTATCCTGAGGAGCACCCAACACCAAGTGCTTTTTTTTTAAAGTGCAAAAGTAGACACATGATTACAAATTAGGTGCAAAAACACCATTTGACCGTTAAATTTGATATTTTTTGATTGGAAGATGACGTGGCTTTTAAAGGTACAAAAATAAAAATGCGGATTACTCTCTTCAAACCCTCTGTAACCTACAAAAATGATGACACATGAGATTTTGGGAAAAATAAAAATCCTTCAATTAAAGGGCATTTTTCAATTTCAAAAATATTCACAAATGAGCAATAAACAATCTAATATAAATGTTTAGCACAAATGAGCAATAAACAATCTAATATAAATATTTAGCATCTATGGTGCAATTGAAATTCTTACTTTTTAACGTGATGCCATATGTAAAAAAAGGTCAATTGCTCTATATTATTAAACTTTAAGGTGCTAGTTAGTCCTTTGTGAATAATTTAAGAGTAAAAATGCCTTCAGATCCTAAATATTTTGGGAAAATTGTATCTAGGTCCCAAGTAATGGAAAATACGACAAAATGGTCCATTGAAATCTTAAAATTGCGGTGAAGTCCCGTTGGACTTTTTTGTAATATTTTCCATATGTGAAAAGACACGAATGCCCCTATGTGCATGTGTTGACAAGTCTATAAATCTGTTTTGACAAATCCATGTGCCTGTGTTGACAAGTCAATGAGCATATTTTGAAAAGTTCATGATCATATTTTGAAAAGTCCATGTGCCTATTTTGACAAGTCCAGGAGCCTCCATGCGGGCATTTATGTCTTTTAACATATAGAAAATATTGAAAAAAGTCTCACGGGACTTCACTGCAATTTTGAGATTTTAATGGATCATTTTGTCACATTTTTCTTTGCTTGGGACCTAGGTGGAATTTTCCCAAGATTTTTTCCATATAGGCATGCCACGTATCACTATCTTTTAGGTCTTATTTTATGTGCTTAACAAAGATTGAAAGCTCTGATAACCTAAATAGATTTGAGCTAGTCAATTTTGAAAAATTAGAACATTACTCCATTTTGCACCTATGTTTACTCCTCGATCACGTATATCAAGAGTAAACGTCCTCTTTAACACTCAAAAATACCTATAACGAGTCTGTCTATCAATAATTCCGTTGATAATAAACTGCTTTTTTGTAGTGACTAAATTGAGATTCTACCAAGAACTTATGGAGACAGAAACATTAGCAAGCAAAATTCTAGTTAAAGGAGATTATGCTTCTTCAAGCCATCCCTAAGGACACATCCCTTTAGCACCCAAAGCTGCCATAAAGTTTATGGCACTATTGCCTTGGCAACACACTAAGGACATCACAAAACCACTTGCCGAATTCCTCAACTCTTGAAGCTCCCTACTAATAAGATCCACATAATGCCAATCACATGCCTTCCTCTTTTCCCCAATCATCAAATTATATATAGCTCTTCACAATCATTGTCTAAGATGAAATTTCTTTTCTTCTCTATAACTGAAAAGGAGGTTAAACTGGTTCTGTTGGGGATAGAATCCTCCACCCCCATATGTAAGTGAACTACTTAACTACTTTGCCGCTAGGGCAATGCACCAAGTGCTCTAAAATGAAATTTCTATCCCAAATATGTTCACAATTAGAAATCCTTCTCTCAAGGCTAAGCATTTTGCCATAAACGTAGAAGTGGCAAAAACTTTCAAAACAATTCATGCAAATGATTCCCATACTATCAGAATCCAAATCAGTGATAAAAGAGCCATCAACATTAATTTTTGTCATATATATGCCAATCATAGGAGCTGTGCCTACTGCAACCACCTCTCATTATATTGTTCCTCCCCAGAACATTACATTCAAAATTCTCATTAACATAATACTTGGCTTTAAAGCATTCATGCATCAAACCATGAGCTTCTCTATTAAAAACCCAATCACACATCTCCTTTTCAAACCCCACAACTAATTGCAGCAACACATAATCAACAAGCCTAAGACCATTTGACAGAAGAACAACAAATGATCAATATTTTCAACTTCTTCTTCGCAAATGGGACAAAACGTGGAAAGATTTCACTTTCTTTCAAACAAAGGCCTCAGTTGTAGGAAGAATTTTTCCACGGTAACTCTCCTCATAAAGTGTTTTAAACAAGTGTGTGTTTTGTTTGGCTTGGACTATTAATGTGTGTATTATCAATTTTTTGATATTAATAAAATTGACTCTTTTGAAACAGAAAAAAACTGCTCTTTAATCCTATAACCTATTTCCATATACTTTTTAAAATTTTTCTATTTTAATCCTGTAGTGAATATTCACTGCCCCTTGTTATTGACAGTTTTCTTAGATGATGGAAAAGAAAAAAGTTGTGAAGGTTGTATTATATTGCCACTGTCACATTTCATGACGCGTTGTAATATTGTATCCTACTTTTGTGTTTTATCTGTTTGATGACAACAAATGCTGCAACGACCAATCAAACTAAAAAGAAGTATTGTTTTATCCAATAATTAGGGGCCACTGTTCAGGTTGCCTCACCGTATATTTCTGCGTCACTCCATAAAGTAATTGATGTGGTAAAAGTTAAAACAGAAAGTGACAAAAACTCGCAAAGTGAGGAACAAATAATAGTATTTGATTTGAAGTTTTTTTTTTTATCAGGCCCTAAAGTTTTCATCCTCTCCCATTCAACACCTTTATTTTGGCTTTCCTCCATTTTTTTTATTTTTTTGGGGGGGGGGGTTGGAGAAAAGCCAAAATTTTGGACCACTTTACCCTTAGAACTTAATAATATTATGATAATGTCCAAGATGAAAGATATTATAATAAATAAAAATATTAGTGTTATTAAAATATATTATTGTACAAAAATTATTATAATAAAAAATATATTATTAAAAATAATTTAATATATAAAGTATGTATTTATGAATAAAAAATTATTATAATTAGTAAAGCACGATTAGTAGTGCAAGGTTTTACTTTGTGAGAAGGTATAGATTTTCATGAAACTTTTGCCATAATTGCAGAACTTGTTATTGTTTGAACCTTGCTTGTTGTGGGAGTCAAATGAGGACTTACAGTTCACCAATTGGTTGTCAACAATGTGTTCCTCTATGATGATCTTCATTAGGAGGTTTACATGAAAATACTTAAAGGCTATGCTAAAAAAGGAGAGACACAGGTTTGCAGATTGAGGAAGTCTATATATGGGCTTTTTTAAGCCTCATGAAATTGGAATGGAAAGTTTACTTGGTTGGTTGACAAGTTTGGGTTTTAGGCAATCCCAGACAAATTACTCTTTATTAACTTATCAGCGTGATGACATATACACCATGACCTTCATCTACGTTGATGATGTCATTCTTACTAGCACGAGCAATGACCACATCAACCATATACATCAGTTTCGTCAAGATCGATTCACCATCTACGATCTGAAACCCTTAAAGTATTTCTTGGGCATTGAAGTGGGTCAATCCCCCGAAGGCATGATACTTAGCCAACGCAAGTATGCCTTAGATATCTCGAAGGAAATAGGAATGAAGGCGAGTAAGCCCAGCAAGTTTCCCATGAAGCATAACTGTCGTATTAGTAGTACTGAGGGTGATCCACATCCAAACCCAGGGTGCTATAGAAGACTTGTTGGTCGAGTCTTGTACCTCACAATCACGAGGCCCGATCTCACATATGCAGTAAATGTTCTTAATCAATTTGTAGCTAATCTCTAAGTCCCCCACATGTGTGCAGTGGAACGTGTCCTTCGATACCTTAAGTCTACAGTTAGACAAGGTATCTTCTTACCCAGCACAGGCTCTCTCGACCTGAAAGCATATTATGATTCAGATTTGCCATAAGACTCAGCATTCTTGCACATGTTATTTTATCAGCATAAGTAGATCTCCCATCTCATGGCGAAGCAAAAGGCAACATGTGGTTTCCTTTTCTCCAATAGAAATTGAATATTGAGTAATGTCTAGTACAGTTAAGAAGTCATATGGTTATGATGGCTCCTTCACAACCTTGGGGCAATTCAACAATGTTTAACTCCACTATATTGTGATAATCAAGCTGCCATTCATATTACCAATAATCCGATTTGTCATGAGAGGACTAAGCATATTGAAAAGGATTGCTATTTTGCTTGTGAGCGAGTCCAATTTCAAGTCATCTCTCCATTCAAGATTTGGAGGAAGCATCAACTCACTAACATCTTCATAAAGGCACTCGGTGCTGACAGATTTCAAGAGCTTTCTACCAACTTGGGAATCTCTATGTGACAACTTGAGGGGGAGTGAAGGCAGTATATCTTAGAGAATATAATGGAATTTTATATTATAATATTATGATGATTTATTGTTAACTAATATTGTAAATATTAATATGGAGATATGGTTGTTATGAGATTCTCCATTATGGTACGCATGTATTAGCATTATATATATGCCTCTAATCAATCAATAAAAGACAAGAAATTCATTCTCATTTCAATATTTCACAGGATCGGGATCAACTTCCTAAATATGTGTTATATTAAAGACTTGAGAGGTAATAAAATTTCATATTTGTATTAAATTCTCTCTTAGTTAATAAGTTTAAATTAAAGTAATATTAGAAAAACTTAATCAATATCCCATCACGTGAATTTAGTTCTAAGGATTGCCCATGTCTTACACAAAAAAGGGTTGCCCATATCTTATCCTACCTTTGGTTTTTTTATAAGAGGTTAAAATTTTAATAATATTGATAAGAGCCTGACAAAGTTGCATGAATATTTAATGAATTTTTTTATTTTTATCCTTAATTAATTATATGTATTGCATTAATTAAAAGGTTGGTTATATTTATATTTACTTTGATTTTCTCTTTTACTTGCCCCTCATAAATAAGGTCAAACTTGGAAAACAAAGTTTATTTCAGTCATATTTATTATTTTTAACTAATTGTAACATTTTTTTAAACAACATAATTTAGTTATTGAGCTCTTATAAATAGAATTAAAGCGAGTAGAAAGTATCCTATTATAAGGAAGGCAAGGAGTAATTCTTTTTAAATTTACAATGCTCATACCCATATTTTACTTAGGATTTTTTATTTTTACCCGAGGCATATCGTGACTATGATAAGCTAATCAATATCCAACTCACCTGAACTTTATTAAAAAAATTGAAGTAAATTAATTGGTGTCAAATAAAACAATTAATTATGGTAGTGTCCACTCCTTTTTTGAATTAAGATCACCAAATATCTGAGTAACCAATTAATCTAGGGGTCTTTCTAAATAAGATGGGATTCAAACTCAATTCACCCACTTTGTAGTCTAGTTGATGCACCACTAGACCAAACATTCTTGGTAAAAAAATCCACTAATTTTAATTTGATTGAAATAAAAAATGTTTTAAATGTAAAAGTTCAAGTACCTGATTTTGTTTCATATAATTTAATGCACCAAACATTCTTTCTTTTCTGTTCACTTTCATCAGGTCCTAAGTCCCAGAAATAATTATAATTAGGTTCTTTGAAATCACCAAATTACATAGAAGTCCTTAGGGATTTTTTGATATTATTTGTATGGAAAAAAAATCCAGATTTTTAAATTTTGTTGTAAATATGACATTTTTGTTGTAAATATGGTTTTTTGTTATTGTAAATTGTCAGATTTTAAATTTTGTTGTAAATATGGCATTTCCTATTGTAAATATGAATTTTTCTGTTGTAAATGACCTCTGTACGTTTAGGGACTTGAGTTTGAAATAAAATCTAGGTGTTTAAATGTTGTTGTAAATATGACACTTTCTATTGTAAATATGGCTTTTTCTGTTGTAAATGGAGGTGTTTAAATGTTGTTTTAAATATGACACTTTTTGTTGTAAATATGACATTTCCTATTGTTAATACAAATAATATCAAAAAAGTCTTTAGGGACTTCTGTATAATTTGGTGATTTTAAGAGACCTAATTGTAATTATTTCTGATCCTTAGACCTGCACGTAATTTTCCCTTCATTCTAATATTTTTTTTTTTCTAGGTAGGTATAGCTTTCTATTAAAAATAATCATGTTAAACACTAAGGGCCCATTTGTTTGGATCGTATTCCACACCTCATTTTTTTCCTAATTTTTTTTTTTCTATTTGGCATTGGACATTCTTTCATCTAAAGGAGTTGAACATGGGAAGAGTTGGGCTGGA
The DNA here is from genome assembly GCA_019022655.1 of Acacia acuminata. Classification (NCBI taxonomy): domain Eukaryota; kingdom Viridiplantae; phylum Streptophyta; class Magnoliopsida; order Fabales; family Fabaceae; genus Acacia; species Acacia acuminata. The sequence continues at coordinate 1,127,381 of JAFJYI010000242.1, read as the reverse complement.
AGCTTCGCCCCTTCTAGTTCTCCTCTTGTAATTGGGCCAACCACATCATGGTGGGCCGGAGTTTTTCCGAAAACTAGATATTTTGGGCTACCCATTCAACGGTGAATTTATATGGACAATATAATACTAATAAAATATATATTGTTGACGGACAGCAATAAAGACTTAAAAAGAGTCAGTCTTCTAACGTCTTCTTCGCTTCGCGCCTGCGCCAACTCTGAATCGAAAGGCCTAGGGCTTCTACCTTGCTTCGTTGTAATTCGCCCAAGTCATGGATCCTCAACCTGAGCCTGTAAGCTATATCTGTGGAGGTATGTTTACTCTTCCAGTTTTCCATTTGGTTTTCAATAAATTGTTTAGGTGAAAATACATGGTGTGGCTAAGTTTCTTTTTTGTTCTTGCATTTGAACCTGGTTTTCTGGAATTTCTTATCCGTTTTAAAATTTTTTTGGGTCTTGAGCCATTATTTTCTGGATTTTCTTGTAGATTGTGGGATGGAGAACACTCTTAAACCAGGTGACGTGATACAGTGCCGAGAATGCGGTTATCGAATTCTGTACAAAAAGCGTACTCGCCGCAGTAAGCTTGCTATCTCCGAAATTTCTATCTTTTTGTTATCTCTAGAACCATTGGTGAAGCTGGAACCCGATGATATTAGTTATAGTGTCACTTGAACATACTTATATCCCTTTACAGAGTGAAGATAAATGCATAGCCAGTATATATTCCCTGATTAGAAAAAGTAATATTATAATTCATTTATTGTTGAAGGATTTTAGTTATATATGTATACAATGTATCCATGTGTCTGGGTGCTGATTTGGTTGGGCATTAACCCTCGCTTAGTTCACATTATAATATCCAGCCAGTTGCTGCCTTGGTGGGAATTATTTTTTGTTCTCTTTCTGTTTTTTTATCAATACTTTAGTTTTTTAACAAATATTACAAAGTGGCAGGTCTTATTTGCTAGCCTCAGTTTTTAAGATATACTGGATCATCCGTAATTCTCAGAAGACTCAAATTTTATTTAATGTCCATTAAAAGGAAGAACAAGGAGACTCTTATTCATAACATTCAATTGACAAACATTATGTTGTTGTACAGTCTTGCCTGTTCTAATAATTGAAATTTGGGGTGTTGACGTGGTGAAATGGGGAAAAAAGCTTAAATGAAAGAAAAATACGAAGAATAACAGCAGTTATAAACATCTGGGTTTGATCCTTGCTGTACCCTTTTCTATTCCTGGTCCCCAGATCTTGTGCTTCCTTTGCAACCAAAAGCCAAAAAAAAAAAAAAAAAAAAAAAAAAAAAAAAAAAAAACATTATATTACTGCATATGTTAATTTATTCAGCCAATATTTGGAGGGTTAATAAGTGGGTGCCTTAATTTGTCAAGTACTTAGAAAGCTACCTCTGAATCTCTGATTGGATATGGACTTAAGGTACTAAGACCAGCATTTTGGTTATACATATCAAACAGTGGGTCTGATTGTTACTATAAGCACCTACTGAATGTTTCATAATATACCATGTTTTGTCTAACACATTAATTTTTTCCACCTTTATATTTAGCTAATTACAAAACTTCCTAACCATTTAACCAAAATCTAACTAATGACTTATACTGAGGGTAATTAGAATTTTATTATTTTATGTAAAGTAGTTAATTGAAGTTTATAGAAAGGACCAGAGGGAGTATGATATTACTCAAAGGCCCTGTAAGTTTGTTTTTTCTCCAGGGAAATCGGATTTACAATGTCCACTTACCTGACCGCAAGGGATAACCAGAACTGGTCTCTTAAGTGTTTTGGACTTGGCCTCTTATGTATAGGTTTACATACATATTTAGCTTTTGAGTGATAGGACAAGGAGGGGTATATCGATAATTTGATATAGAATATAACACTTGCCTTTGTCTCTTCCTCTAGTTTCCTTTTGAAGAATCACGGCTGATTACTTTGGAATTGTTTAACTTTAGCATTCATTTTATAAATAGGATGGAAACTCTCCTGTAAGTTTATACAATGAAAGCTTTTGGACCGTCCTCTTGTCTAATGTTTTTTGTGTTGTGAATCATCTTTATACAGTATCTCTTTATTTCTGACGAGTCTATTACTTGTGCTAAAATGGTGAAGCTTAGAATCTATTGCTTTATAGATTTGTATTCCTTGTAATTTTTTATACGTTGCTGGATTTTTATTTTATTCTACATATTGTAAAATATTCCGAATATAACATTTTGCCTCTCTCTCTCTCTCTCTCTTTTCCAGTGTTCAGATCCAAGGCATTTGGTGATTTTGTTTTTTTTGGGTTTAAACATTTAGTCTTGCATGATATACTACTGCTAGATTTTCTGGTGAACCATATAGACTTTTTTCTTCCTTATTTTTATCGTATATCCATGTAAAACTTTACTGACTCTGTATTTTGCATCTCTTTCATATGATATCCAAATGTGTGAAGATAAGTTCTAACTTCTCTCTATTGATTCATTGGAGAATTTTCCGTGTATTACTACTTGGCTGTGCTTGTTGCAAATATTTTGTTTTTCCTTGAAATTTCTGCATTAATTTGGTCCATCGAAGTTTCTACTATCAATTGATGCCATCCAATTAGCTTAATTTGCATTAATTTTATATATTGAATTCATGTTTACTCGGTATGGTTCCTGTCTTGTGATTTTTACTACCTCATATCTTGGTTTCATTTACTCTGAGACAAGACATGCCATGTATGTTGATACAATTATCATCTAAATCACCAAAGTCATGTAGTGGTTTTCAAAGCACTCCATCTTGAACCTTAGTTTTCAATCCTAAGCTAAAATTGTGATGTTTTCCTCAAACTGTTGCCTATATATGCAAAGTTATATACAGTGCTGAGCCGAATGATTTATTTTGCGCAGTTGTTCAGTATGAAGCTCGTTGAAGAGAGCCATCGCACCAAGGCTGCCAAATTGCTGGAAAACGAGTCACATGAAGGTCTTAAACATGGTTTGTAACCTGAGGTTATCAGTATGCTGCCCATGAACGAATTGATACTTGAACTTTGTGATTTTGTAACAAAAAAACTGTGATTAACTCTGCCTGCATGGTTGCATTTGTGTAATGAATGGTATTGTATTTGCCATTTTGTGGGAACTTAAATATGGTAAAAGAAAATGTACTGTGAAGTTTGTGGTTTTTTGTTCTAGATCTAGTTAGCATTACTATCATAGTTATCGAATCCGTGGAGAAGGCAAAAATAGTGCAAGAGGGAAGAGAATCAAAGTAATTTTGATGTGGAACTGGAAGGGGACGAGAAAGGAGAGAAGAGAGCCTAGAGACTGTAGTATGAATTTCGTCAAAATGAATCTTTAGTGCTAATTACATGAATAACAATAATAATTCTGGGAAAAAAAAAACATCGACCAACTCTAACCAGTCTTCAAAATAATAAAAATAGTGATAAATCAAAATAACCTAGAAATAATAAAATACGAAAGCTTAAATAGTGCTTAGAAAAAATCTTATCCAAATTCTAATTTAGGTCGCTGAATTTGACAAATTATATAACAGGTTATGCATTATAATTAAGGATTTAAAATTTGCGTCAAATTACCTACATATCTCTTAGTTATTAAAATAACAAAATTGAAAATATAACTCTATTATTTGCTCTATCAATAAACGGCGGAGCACCGTTTGTTGGGAGAGGGTGTCTCCATTGAATCCAATTGAGCATGAGTCACTCCTCTGTTGTTATTCCTTAGTTTAAACGGGATTGTTTGCTCGTGTTGCTGTTGATTGTTCTCATTCTTTAGGCATCACTCCATCTTCATATCTCTTCATTCACCTGTCGTTCGTAGTGGTCTTGTTCACCCCTCGTGCTCTGTCTTCATTACCCTTATTTGATCCCTCAAGGGCTTTGCCATGATGAGAAGCCATTTTCTCTGGAGAAGGAGCTTGATGAAAGGGAGAGTGAAAAGAAAATATCATAAACCATACGGGTTAACTAGAAATAAGGAGGAAAGAAGGGGTCAATAAATGATGATTCTGGAGAGTAGTCATAATTCATGGGAGGAATAAGCAGTTTTATTTTTTTATTTTTATGGACAACCATTACTAAAAGATATATTTGGAGGTAATTTGACCCAAATTTTAAATCCTTAGTTATGAAGCATAACTTAATATATAATTTGTTAAGTTTAGCGATCCGGATAATTTAACCGTCTCTATATGAGATTTTCCCAATTCAACCGAACTATTCCTTTTCCCATATTTCAAAATAACCTAGAAATAATAAAATATGAAAACTAATGGGATGTTACTTCCATTATCTAACCTCAATTATTCCTTATCCCATAATCCACCAAATTTATTGGTCAGATTTATTAAATCTACATCAGAGAGTTAACATGTGGCAAGTGAAGTGTGTAGGTGACTTGCTCACCTAGAACATGAAAAACTAATCAAGCTAAAGGCTTACAGAAGTTGATCAATGGAACAATAATGAAATTCTAATCTCAGGCGCCACAGATCAAAAAGTGATCAAATCTTGATTAAACATGTGTAATTCACTCAGGAACACCCAAAATAAAAAACTAATCTTGCTTAGAAAAACTTCATTAATTAATCTGAGTAATTCATCAAACATACGGGAAAATATGTAAATAACATGAAATTTGGGCCTTAAAATCCTAAGTTGAAACTGCAGGTGCAAAGCCCATATGGATAATGATTGAATGGGGTTGTGGTGTTGACAATATAATGATTAATTTTTTTAGAGGAAGTTGGATACCCGCTAGTTGATATGAGGACTTTATTGGTAGGCGATCTATAAGTATTTCTGTAAGCGTTTTTTGAACCTGGAAGCGTGCCCTGACGTGATGGGGTACCGGTGTTTACACCCACCTTATTTTTTTTTTAATATAAAAAAATTCTAGTAATTTAAGTATCACATAAAATAAGTGGGGTAATCTGATGTTTAGTGGATAATTTAATTTAAAGATATTGCCATTGCAATTAGGTTATTTAAATAGCTTAATTGGGACAAAAGGGGGTGAATGTGAATGTTCATGGAAAATAAGTCAATGATGATCTAATGGATGGTATGCGGGATATTTAATTAAATAAAAAAATGCCCCCCAATAATTGGGACAACAGGGTGGAATGTCAGATTGTGATATGATTAAATACTCCTCTTATTATCCTATTTATTATGAGACATTTCTACCATGTTTTTTTGAATCAAGAAAAACATTAAATGTTTGGTCCTGTTCTGGTGTAGAACACAGATGTCCAAATGCCGGGGGCCGTAGATTGATCTTGGATGTATCACAGCACTGGGTATCTATGAAGGAGATAACCAGGAGAGCGTGGGATCACCGTACACGACAAAGGGGTGTCAGTGTGTGCACGGTGAGACCGTAGGTAAATAGTCTAGGTTTAGAGTGTGTGCACCTTGTTACCCGCCTTCTATATTTATAGAGGCGTCTCGGTGCGATATCCGAGGCACGCCATTAATGGGGGCCATTAATGGGGCGGATATTGACGATATCCCATTAATGTGACGTGTCATTAATGGGGCGGATATCCGAGATACTTCCTAAATGGGACGGGTATCTCGGTGGATTGATATGATTGGGGCGAATCCCGCCTAGCCGGATTTCTCGGCTCTCCCGCCATGATTGGCGGATTACGCCTTCCTCGCTTGGGCCTTGCTATGGACTTGGAGGCTTTTGGGCCGGTCCGTAATCAGCTTGCCCCCGCCTTGGCTGTTCATGTTGTTGGACGGCCGAGGTGTGTGATACTCCCTGGCCCGGCGTGTGACCGGCCTATGCTTTGGCCATCCCTACTCCTTATGCCGCGGCTTACCTCCGTGATGTCGCCCGGGATGGTGCCTTGGGCCGTTCCAGGCCGGGGCATATTAGGCGGCCTCGGATTTAAATGGCAAGTCCCCCGTTCGCGGTAAACCGTTTGGTCTTCTTTCCGTAGGCGCCATCATTGTGTTTTTCACACCCGCGTGTCCCGATTGGGAAGGGTCTCGTATACGTCGCGCCGCCCGTGTGCCGATTTGTGTGCGCATTTAATGCTCCTTCATCATGTCGTGCATTTCCCATCGTGTCCATGTTCAAAGACCGAAATGCCCCTGCGTTCCCTCTCCTTCTTCGAGCTTTTGTTTTATATTTGCGTTTTTCACTATTTCACGCATACAATCTTGTAGTGAACTTGCTCCGAGTTTCTTTCCCGTGAGAACTCCATTGTCCTACAATTTGGTCGCTCAAGTCATCCTCTTCGTTACATTTCACTCGCTCAAGTCATCTTCTTTGTTTCTACTCGTATTTTCCGTCCTTGCCTTTACTCTTTTACGGCATACTTCGTCTTGTTTAGATAATCTCTCGGTTTTTCCTCTCGTTTTCCCATTCTCCCGGCCTTCCGAGTTTTCTTTTAAGATTAGTTTCGTGTTCTCGCTCTATATGCTCCTTCCCTTTGACGTGAAGTCTGTAGTCCTTAGGTTCTAGTTCCTCTTTTGATGGATAGACATAGACCTTTCCTTAGAGTCAGAACAACGCTCACCCCTGAGGAAGAGAGTTTCTTCGCGCTCGTTACCCGAGAGCTTCTTCTCGGGTTCTTGGAACCGAGCTCCCGGAAACAGAGGTTAGCACCTCTTCGTCGAGGTGGGAATGGTTCTTACGGGCGAATTGGGCCTCAACCCATATCTCGCTAGAGCTTTGTCACCTTCCATGGTTCGAATTCCGGCAAACACCGTTCCTACCTTTTCACCTTTCCGGGCCGGGGAGGTTCTTTTACCGGCTCTAGTGCTCCTGCCTTGATGGCCCAACCAATCGTTTACGTGAGGGTCCATCCCCTGCAAGTTTGGACCCTTATCCTGGTGATTATCTCGGCCCCTGTTGGGACTGCTTGGCTGAGAGTTCATTTCACATCGCGCGTGGCGAAGACTTCAGAGCTACCTCGATTATTGGATCTTGCCGGCACCGGCGTCCTTTGGGTCCCCCTTCCGGCGTGCCCTTTCGTCCGAGTCCGCCGTCTGTTTTGCCTTCTAATCCTGTTTTTCCAGGTATTTCCAACTCTGCTAATTTCCTTTTATGTTGTATATAGGTTAATGGCTTCAAATCTTTGCCTTCGTAAAGAAAAGCCGAGGCCGAGGCATCGGATTCTTCTAGTCCACCCGAGGCCCTATGTCGTAGATATCCCCGGGTGTCCCACGAGGTCTTGAAGACCCGGTCCATTATGTCGGACGAGGATATCGCCGCTAGACCTACCCACCATGGAGGGGTGCGTCCTACGCCGCTCCTAAGCCGACGAGCCCTTTTGTGTTGAACGAGAAGTAGGTAGTCCCAATTTCTTTCATTTTTATCGGGATTACCTTACACGGGTTGGTGTCCGGTTTCCTTTCACCCGTTTTCAAATGCTTGCCCCGATGCACACGAGACTCGCCCTGTCTCAACTTCATCCGAACGGGTGGGCTTACCCGGTAGCCTTCGAGCAATTGTGTCGTTCCTACCCGGTTCCAATCCCTTGTTCGACCAATCTCTTCTTCTACTATTTCGGCCCTTTTACCCCCGGCACTCCTAAGGAAGGTGATAAGTTAAAAGGGCTAGTGTCTCTCCGCGTTAATCCCGACCTAAGCTTATGAAGCCTTTCTCGAATCTTTTAAGCGGTTTAAGAATGCGTTTTTAAGGTTGCCGCCGTACCGGTAAGCCGGCTTGGTTTCCGAAGGGGGTCGAGGCCGGCGATGTAGGGTGGCGCTTCCCTTTATACCGGGTGGAGAATCATCACAAGGCCAGCCCTTCGTCCTTCCGCATCTCTCAAGAGGACCTCCTACCCGAGATGGTTCCTCACGTCCCAAGATTGGACGCCTTCGTGGAGCATTATGGCATCCTGAGTGCAGCCTTTTTCATATCCGGGGAGGGATCTAGGCCAATTCCTTCGAATTGTAGGAGTCCCTTGTTTGCCATGCTCTTTATTCCTTTAGTCATGTTTTGTATATTGGCTGCCTACTTTGTGCTTAGTGCTGATTTCCTTTTACCTGTCCTTTTCAAACCCAAGACATGAAGGCCCTTCCCCGGCTACTTGAAGAAGGTGAATCCGGCCGCGGTTTCTTCCAAATGGCCGTCGGTCTCGAAGCGGGCTGCCCCTACCAAGGCTACCATGCCCGAGGCCGATGCCCCGTTGTGGCCAAGAAGGCCAAGGTTTCCGGTGTCGAGACTTCGGCCCCATCCGTGCCCTCCGGATCCCCTCGAGCGAGCGTTCACGAAACTTCCAAAGGGAAGCGGGTTGTCGTTCCGGAGGGTGAAGGTGCAGCCTACGGGGCCGCGACCGTTCCTTCGCCTCGCTTCTTCCGGCGTCTTCGACCGCTCCGCCTCCTCCTCCTCCTTTCAACCGGGCCCTTACGTCCTTCTTCCGTGCTTCCTTGAGTTTCGTATTTGAAAAGGGGGGTGACCAAGGAGCCGGATGTAGCTTTTCTCCCCCTCGGGAGTTTATGGAGAGTGGGGCCTTGTCCCCTCCTAGTGCCGAGGAGGTGCTCGCCGCAGCGGTACCGTGTAAGTCCGTTGGTTTCCCGCAAGCTTATATGATTGTGAGGGAAAAATACACCTCGGGGCGATGCAAAGAACGAGAAAATTGAAGGCGTCCAGGGCCGAGGTTGAGGCCAACCAGAAGGCTCTGGCCGAGGCGGCGTCCGTGAAAAGGGCTTTAGCCGATGCTGAGGCTAAGCTGCACCTTATGGAGGAGGAGCGGGATGCTGCCCGGCTTGAACGGGATGCGGCCAAGGATGCGTTTGTGAAGGTGGAAAAAGATCTGCAGCAAGCGCGAGAGGGGCGGAGAAGTCAGCCTCCCAATGTGTCCGGCCCAAAAAGCGCCGAGCGAGAGTATGGACGTGGTGAAGGCCCTTCACAAACAGCGTGATACGTTGTTTGATAAGGTTAAAGCCGTCGAGGAGGCTCGCCATATCGCAATGAGCGCTTAGAGTCCGACGAGCCGTTAAAGCAGATCGCCGCCGATCGCTTTGAGAATGCACCGGAGCAGATCCAACTTTTGAATCCGAAGACGGAGCTTAACTTGGAGGGCTACGACTTTCGTGCCTTCGTGGAAGATGGAGTGTTAGTCTCGTATCGCCCTCCTTCGCCCATGCGTCCGATCGGGAGGGGGAGAGTCGGATGCGGAGAGTGAGGCGACGAAGGATGCTCCCGAGGCCGGTCCTTCTAGTTGAGTTTACTTTTTGTTGTTGGTGGGCGTTTGTGCCTTTGTATTTTGTTGATTCCGGCTTTTGTGCCGTAACTTTGTATGACTTGTAGAGGAATTTATTTATTCGCCCTTCCGCCAATTTCTTAAATTCCATTGTTTGAAATTTGTTGATCGCATTAAATACAAGTCGTGTACTCGACCAACACCGGTGTGGGAGATTGGGACAGGTTGTATGTCTTACCCTCCGGGGGTGTTGACTTAACCGCACTTTGCCTCATCCCGGCTTAAATGGCCGGAAAAGATGATAGGAACCGACTTAAGTGCGAGGCTTCCACATGCCGACCGAGGTGTCTGATACCTTCGATCTGACATTTTGACCTGATCAGGGTCGAGATGGGAGTCTGCTTTCTTAAGTCGGGCGAGCGTTGACGCGTCAATTTCGCGAAGGCCACGTATGGCGTTTTCGCCGAGCTCTTACCAATGCGCGTCGAGTACAACGGCCGGTGTCATACATCTAGATGTTTTTTCGTTTCGACCGGTATAAGTACCTCGAGTCGGGTTTCGCGGGCTTGGTGGCCTCGGCTTTAAGCTTAAGCGAAAATCGTGCACGTTGGCGCCTTCTCTTTGAGGTATTCCTTCATTAAATAAAGCAGCTCTAAAGAGCGTACAAATGGTCATAAATTATTCAAATGCAAAGCAAGGGAAAGTTGGAAATCAATTGCAAAAAACATGAAAGAAAGTAAGAAATGACCGAGCCGCGATCTTGGGCTAGCCGTAGTAGATTTTCAATTTATCGGCGTTCCATGTCCTTTTAACCGGCTTTCTTGCCAAAGTTTCGAGAACATATGCCCCGTGTCAAGCTTTTCTTTAACACGATACGGTCCCTCCCGGTTCTTGCCGCGTTTTCCGTCTTGGGAGTTCTTATTACCTATGTCGGCCCTTCGAAGTACCAAGTTACCCCGGTTGAAGGATCGTGGTCGAACCTTGCGATTATATTTGGCCGCGAGTAACCGCTTGCGGCAAGTTCCGGCAATGAGCTGTGACTCGGATCTCATCTATTAGGTCCAGATCTGTCTTTAAGGCGTCGTCATTTGATGCCGGTCCTTCCTGTCCGGCTCTGATCTTCCTCCACGATGGCTGCCCGATTTCCACCGGAATCATTGCTTCACATCCATATGTCAGCCGGAAGGGAGTTTCCTGGGTAGAGGTCTGCACACTGGTCCTGTATCCCCATAGAACACTGTGAAGTTGTTCGGTCCAACTAGAGTCGGCCTTTAACATGCGTTTCTTTAATCCGTCGAGAATGATCTTATTGGCGAACTCGGCCTGGCCATTAGACTGTGGATGTTCGACGGAAGAGAAGTGTTGTTTGATGTCGAGGTTGGACATTAAGGCCTGGAATCTTTGGTCCGAGAACTGGGTTCCATTGTCGTGGACGACGACTTCAAACAGTATCCCGAACCGAGTGAAGATATTGTGACGAACGAATTTCATAATCCCGGACGACGTGATCGTAGTTAATGCTTCCGCTTCAATCCATTTGGTGAAGTAGTCTACAGCGACAATGAGCCATTTAAGTTGTCCGGGTGCCGGTTTAAATGGTCCAAGAATATCCATTCCCCAATTATAGAAGGGCCAGGGAGCCGGCATCCCCTTTAACTCCGAAGGCGGCGGCCATAAGATCCCGCCGTGTTTCTGGCAGCTGTCACATCGCTTGGCGGCTTCCATGGCGTCGCGCATCATGGAGGGCCAATAATAGCCGGCGCGCAATGCCTTCCTTGCCAACGCCTTGCCGCCCATGTGTTGGCCGTTGCATCCCTCATGTATCTCGGTCAGTACATACCTTGACTCGGACTCGCCGAGGCATCGCATCATGGGGCGTGTACTCCTTTCCGGTATAGCGATCATCGACTATAGTGTAAATGGCGGCTTCTCTCATCAACTTTTTGGCTTCGGTAGAGTCGTGGGAATGATCCCTCTTTCAAGGTAATCTTCAATTGGTTTTCTCCGGTCCGAGGCGGACGAGATAGTCATGATGCACGTGGGCTCGGCCAAATTCTCGTTGGATGACGGTTCTATGACTCCGGACCTTTGGTACTTGCGAGTTTGGAGAGGATGTCGGCCGGGCGTTCTCTTCTCTTGGAATGTGAGAGACAATGACTTCTTCGAATTCCGTCATTACCTCTTTTGCTCTATTTAAGTACTTGGCCAACAAGGGGCCTTTCGCTTGATAGCCGCCGATCGATCGTGCGGCGACGAGTTGTGAGTCGGTGAACACCTTAACCCGCCCGGCTCCGCTTTCTTTAGCTTGAGTCAATCCGGCTAAGAGGGCCTCGTACTCGGCTTGATTGTTAGAGGTCGGGAATTCCGGATGGAGGGAATGCTCGTAGCGATTCCCTCCGGGCTTTCCACAATGACTCTCGCTCATTGCCTTTTAAGTTGGAAGATCCGTCAACAAATACCCTCCGAGTCGTTGTCGTCATGACCGGAGTCAATTCCCGATGAAGTCCGCCAATGCCCGTGATTTGATTGCCCGCGTGCCTCAAAGGTGATGTCGAATTCGGATAATTCAATCGCCCGGCTCGTCATCCGTCCAGACCAAATCCGGTTTGTGCAAAATCTGCCCGATCGACGGCCGGTTGGTCCGGACCACAATCCGATGTCCCCGGAAGTATGGGCGAAGTCGCCTTGCCGTTGTCGAATGCGAATGCCATTTTCTCCGGCTTTTGATATCCGAGCTCGGCGTTTTGTAACGCTTTGCTCACAAAGTAGATGGGTGTCTGTCCGCCTCGGTTTCCCTTACCAAGGCGGCGCTTACCGCTTCATCTCCTACCGAGAGGTATAGGAACAAGGTCTCCCCGATCCGGCTTCGTTAGTACCGGCGGGGTTGCTAAGCATTTCTTAATTTCTTCAAAGGCCGTCTCGCGGTCCGTATTCCATCCTCCCTGGGTTTCTTTCTTCAATAATTTAAAGAAAGGTAAAGCTTTCTCGGCCGACCTCGGTAGGAATCTTGTCAGGGCCGCCAAGCGACCTGTCAGTTGCTGCACTTCCTTCTTGGAGTTGGGGGCCTGCATATCTAGCACGGCTTTGCATTTGTCCGGATTGGCCTCAATCCCTCGGTTGGTCAACATAAAACCCAAAAATTTGCCAGCGGGCACCCCGAACGCACATTTGGCCGGGTTCAACCTGATGCGGTATTGTCTTAATTTGTCAAATGTCTGCTCTAGATCCCGGATATGCTGCTCCGGGTGTTTTGACTTCACTATCATGTCGTCTATATATACCTCCACATTACGACCGATTTGATCTTCAAAGACTCGATTCATCATGCGTTGGTATGTAGCTCCGGATTCTTCAATCCAAATGGCATGACGTTGTAGCAATAGTTCGCCTTATCCGTCATGAAGGCGGTTCTCTCTTGATCGTCGGGGTGCATAGCGATCTGATTGTATCCGGAATAGGCATCCATAAAAGAAAGCAGTTGGTATCCGGCCGAGTTATCCACTAGCTGGTCAATGCTTGGGCATGGGAAAGGAGTCTTTCGGGCATGCTTTATTCAGATTGGTGTAGTCGGTGCACACCCTCCATTTACCGGTTGGTTTTAACACCATGACCACGTTAGAGAGCCGGTCGTGTATTGTATTTCTCTAATGAACCCTACCGCAAGGAGCTCTTCAATGTGACTCTCAAGGGCCTTCTACCTGTCGTCTGAGATATTCCTTCTCTTCTGGGCCACTGGTTTCGACCCCGGCCATATGGCTAACTTGTGGCAGCAGAAGTGTGGGTCGATCCCGGGTATTTCAGCTGACGTCCAGGCGAAGACGTCCTGGTTTTGCCTTAAGAATTTTATCGCCTTGCTTTGATCTCTCGCGTCCATGTCCCCGCGATTTTAGTTGTCTTGGAGGGATCCGTCCCGAGGATTAATTCCTCCAACTCTCCTTCCGGCTCGGGCGTGGGTTTTCTCGTTCACGGTGGTCCGGGCTTCTACCATGTTGACAGTTGCCGGGTCGCCCTCTTTTCGTCACTTATCATTACCTCGTTGGGTTGGAGCCGTGGCGGATGACGTCTTTTCCTCCTCTACACGGAGGGCTTCGAAGTAACATTGCCGTGACGCTTTACGTCACCGGACACTTCAACCACCTGATTCTGATCATTGATCATTTTCAATTTCTGGTGCTTGGTGGACGCCAACATATCCCAACTGTGTATAGTGGGTCGGCCTAGTATAATGTTATAAGGGGAGCGGAAATCTGCCACTACAAACCTTACCCGTCCTGATTTGAAGGCTTCCTTAGTTCCCAAGGTCAGTCTGAGGTCGACATATCCTTTGGGGAAGGAACGCTCTCCATTGAACCCGATAAGGGTAGATTTGCATGGCTTTAAGTCTTCGATATCGAGGTGCATTCTCTGGTATGCATCCCAGCTTATTATGTCGGCCGAACTACCTGCGTCGACAAATATCCGTTTGACCCGACAGTTCACGACGATCCCGGTGATGACCAATCCGTCTTGGTGGCCGGGAATAACCTCCTTGAGCTCCTCGTCGGTGAAGACCAAGGGTGGTTTCGGCTTTGACGCCGTGCCCTTGAACCTCGGCACCTCTTTTACCGTTAACACCTCTCGCAGGTATTTCTTGCGCTGACTTATTGTGTCTCCACCTCCTCCGAAGCCGCCACTGATCTCAGTGCATTGGAGATCGGCGTCCGGGTAGCCCTCTGGAGGGCCGGTTCTCCGCTTCTTTTCAGAATCCGAAGCGTTCGTGGCCGGGCTCCGCTCGGCGGCTACCATTCCGCTTGCCGATTTCCCTTGAGTTTTGATGACGTATTGGCGTAGTTTCCCTTCTCTTATGAATTTTTCAATAGCATCCCGAGTTCGTAGCATTCGTCGGTGGTGTGACCGAACGATCGTGGAAGCTGCAAAACTTTCCCCGGTCCGTATTGGACCGGTTTCGAGAGGCTTTGGCTTGGTCACCTTCCTCATCTCGGTCTGCGCGACCTCTTTCCACAGCTGGGATCGCGGGACATTCAAGGGGGTATAATTTCCGTACTTCCCCTTATTGTCCGTTCGCTCTAGTCTGGGCCGGCTCTCTCTGCCACGTCTGCGAGGTTCCGCCTTGTGTTTGTCGCTCAGGTCTCTTCTTTCCGGTGATGAATTCCTTGCCTTCTCAGGCTCCTCTGCATTGGCGATTTCCATTTGCTCGACGTCTAGATATTTCTTTGCTTCAGTATAGAATTCTGTCAAGGAATATACTCGATTCTTACATAGATGTCGGGCCAGGCGTGTCATCGGGTCCAAATCCGTTGACGAGGCAAAGGTACATGGACCTCTTCGGATAAGGATCGTACCTGTATTGCCGTGTCTCGAAACGATCCGATACTTCGCAATGTTTCGCCTTCTTTTGTTTCACTTTACTCGCGTGAATTGAGATTTCGGTTGTTTCTTGCTGGTGGCAAAGTGTAATTCAAACTTACGACCAAGGTCTTCAAAATTCCGAATGGAATTATTGGGTAGTGAACTCAACCATTTGTGGGCCGGCCCGATTAACGTGGCCGAGAAGAGTCTTAGTATCACCAGACCTTCTATTGATCTTACCCACATTAACTTTTCAAATAACTCGAGGTGATGACGTGGATCCTGGGTCCCATCATATTTGGGGAGATCGGCTAGGTCAAAATCCTTCGGGTAGGGAGCCGTGGCCGTAGCCCGTGAGAATGGAGTCCCACCCGCGCCGGCCAAATATTTCATCTTATACTGCCGCGGCGATCCTCGTGTCCGAGGCGTATTGATCGCCTCGTGTAGTTCGTCCGAGTCCTGATCACGATCTCGGTTCTCCGGTTCCCTTTCGTCATCATGGTGGTCTGCTCGCCTCCGGCCTTCCCTATCCCGGATCCGCAACGGTGCCTCTTTGTGTCTTTTGGGGGTTGGGGCGATCTCGCTCTCCCCGTCCCCTCTTTCCCCGCCACGGGGATGCCGATCCGTCTCGGGGCCGGTACGCGGACTATCGCTATCCAGGCGTACAACCTTCTTCTTCTTACGTGGGCTTCTCGGGGTTCCGCGTTGAAAAATGTTTTCGAGCTTTTCCTCTATCATTAGTTCCAGAGCATGAAAATCCTCCTGCCTTTGGAGGTGATCGAACTTTTCCTTGTTTTCGAATCTCTGAATCATCGCCTCTTGGGTTCTCCTCAGTATGCGGACGTCGGTGTCTAGTACCTGAGCGTCCGGAATCGGGTCTGCCTGGAGCTGATCTTTTGGGGATTCTTCATGCAGAGATTTGTCGAGGGAAGGCGAGGTGGTTTCTGAGTCGGTTACGTATCCTTCCGGAGTTTTCCCTCGGGATAGTCGATCATGAGTCTCGTGACCGACTTGGCTTGGTCTCGAGGTTGATTTGGAGGGACTATATTTTGCGATCGACTCGGGCCGGCTGAGGTTGGTTTGGGGGTATCATGCTTTCCTCGTTTGGCCGGTCCAATTGCTTTGGTTTTGCGTGTGGCTTCCGGTGTGAGCCATTGATGGTCACGGGGATAGCAATTTATGGTCCCCACGGTCCGGCGCCAATGTTCTCGGTGTAGAACACGGATGTCCGGCGGTGGTAGATTGATCTTGGATGTATCGGCGGACTGGGTATCTATGAAGGAGATAACCGGAGAGCGTGGGATCACCGTACACGACAAAGGGTGTCTTGTGTGTGCACGGTGAGACCGTAGGTAAATAGTCTAGGTTTAGAGTGTGTGCACCTTGTTACCCGCCTTCTATATTTATAGAGGCGTAGTGCGATATCCGAGGCACGCCATTAATGGGGCCATTAATGGGGCGGATATTGGACGATATCCCATTAATGTGACGTGTCATTAATGGGGCGGATATCCGAGATACTTCCTAAATGGGACGGGTATCTCGGTGGATTGATATGATTGGGCGAATCCCGCCTAGCCGGGATTTCGGCTCTCCCCGCCATGATTGGCGGATTACGCCTTCGCTTGGGCCTTGCTATGGACTTGGAGGCTTTTGGGCTAGCCCGTAACAGTCCCATTTATAATATTTTCCTTAAAAATAGAAAATAAAAAAATAAACGATTTTATAAATGTAAACACAGTTAGATAATTAAAAAACCTCGAAAGGATAGAGTTTTACAAAATAAGAATGACAAGAAAATTGAGAAAATATCCAGTAATATGCTTCAAAATAAAATCATTCTCTTCTCTGGTCCTATATATATATATATATATATATATATATAGGTAGAGTAATTTTTTTTAATCCTACTTATAAGTCACCATTAAATTTTTCATATAATTTAACTGCACAATTTTATTGTTCATTTATTGTTAAGTATATTTCGTTCTAATGAGATATAATATGTGTGTACGTATTAAACATAGATAAAATTGAAATTTTATTAAATTTTAAGGTACATTTAATAAAGCTTAAAATTTTCTTAGTTTCTATAAAATATGTTGGAGATTGATTTATAAGGAAGATTAGTGGAGTACAAGGAATGAAAGAATGTGTGTGTATTTCAAAAATGGGATTCAATTCCATTGAGTATTTGAATTAATTGAAAGGAGTGGTTTTACTTTAACCACAGGTTTTAAGTTCAAGCTCTAAGAATGTACTCCCTTTAGTCTTAATTATAAGACTGGATTGACTTTATTTTAAGAGATTAAGGAAGTTAAATAAGTTAACTAATCACATCATATGTTGTGTATCCTTATATTATATATTAGTTTATTAGTCAAACTAATTAGTTTAGAGAAAAAATAAAAATAAAAATAATCTAAAGTAATCTACCATTCTGATCCTATTTATAAGTCCAGTTTGACCAAAAAATTTGGTCCTTTTTATAAGTCCATTTTGACCAAATAAATGAGATTGTGACAATTTTGTCCATGGTAATGATGATGAGAGAGATTGGCTAGCCATATTGGAAAGAGAAAAGGATGAGAGAGATTTAACAATACCACCCATTCATAAATGAGGGTAAAGTTGGAAATTTGTTCCATAATCATTGAGATACTTTCCTCTCCTTGGTATGTGAGATTTGGTCAAACTAGACTTATAAATAAGACCAGAGTGGTAATTAGCTTCCTTAATTTCTCAAAAAAAAATCAACTTGCTCTTATAATTAGGATCGGAGGTAGTAAGTATTATTTGGTAGTGGAGCTTTCCATCCTTGTGATCCTATTAGGCTCTGGATTAGTCTGGAATCCGATAAATCCTCTGAGATAAAAAGAGGGTCGGTCCATAATACGAGATGCATATTAAAAAAATGGTACTACCTTCGATCTTAATTATAGGAACACTTTTATAATATAAATTACGGAGAGAATATTCAATGTGAACAAAGAAAGCGCCACAGCGTGAGAGGACAAGAAAGAAAGCGTGACAGCGTGAGGACAAGAAGACGTAACGCACTTGGTTGCTATTGGCAAGTCGTGAGGACAAGAAGACGTAATGCACTGGATTGCTATTGGCTAGTCAACTCTCTAGGTTGATCCAAATTCCAAAACCATGGATTCTTGTTTTTTTACAATTTAATAACGTCCGCTAATAATTGACTAGGAGGAGTAAGATTAACAATTAAAATATTATGCATTGAAAAAAATATTTGAAAAAGCTACTAACAGTTAAATTTCACAATATTTATTAAATCTAACCATAAAGGAATTAAATTTTAAGAAAATTAATATATTTATATACTATAGCCAACTAGGATCTTCGATGAAAACTGATTAGGACCACTTTAATTATGTGAAATTTGGATGTATTATAAGTAAGATTGCATCATTAGTTGCTACAAATTTTTGGAAGAGAACAACTTGGTTGGTTGTTTATAATACAAATTTTTGTATTATAATAATATTGCATCATTACAAGCTAGAAATTTTTTAATGATGCAATAATTATGTAAGGTCAAAAGGATTTATGATTAACTAATAATTAAAGTGGTCCCAAGCATTTGCACTCTAACAATAATCCCAAATCTAAAGGGTATATATAATACTCTCTCCAGTCCTAAATATAAGGTAAAATTGACTTTTTTGGAGAGATTAAAGAAGCTAATTAAAAGTTTTTTCATTTTTCATTTTTTATCTAAACTATTTTGTCTAACTTATAAACTATATATAATTTTAGGATCTACAACATATAATATGATTTTTCTTTAATATCTCTAAAAAAAAGTCAACTATACCTTATAAGAGTAGTTGGTCACTCATTAGCAAAGGCATCTTCCATAATTATTAGGCAACAACCTAAATGGTTCTGATATTTATTTTGTTGCAAAAATGTCACATTAGTTAAGTCAGGTATGAGGTTTTCTGCATAAAATAATGGCTACAACTCCCTAATGTTGAAGTTGCACGTCCCTAACAGCTTTAGCTTTTGTTCTCTTCTTTTGTTTTTCTCTTCGGTGATTTTGCCTTAGAGCTAACGGACTATGAATTTGGAGTATTGTCACTATAAATTAACATGTCCAAATTTTTTGATTATATTGATTGACAGTGAAAAAAACCAAAGACAATGAGAGGGTTGTGCAGACGTTGCGTCTAGCAAAAGACCCACAGTGGCAGGCATGGTTGTTGGGAGCAAAAATGATGTGCAATGCATGTGGGAATTATTTGTTAAACAATTAATATTGGTTGAATTAATGGCGGATATATTTTTGCATCATATTAGAAACTTAACTTCATGTGTATTTTTACACCATTTTTTTGACTATATATTTGCTAAACGATCAATATTAGTTGACTTGACACTCATTGTATCTCACTATTTTGAAAACTCAATGAGTACTTTTATATCCAAGGTGTATAAAGCACATTTTGAAGGTTTTTTATTATAAAGTACATTTTTTTTAATAAAAAAAAAAACGACAAGCTATTAATTAAGTTTTTCTAAATATCATTTTTATTTAAAGCTATTACTCATAACACTACTAGAAGAAAAAAAAAAGGCTTTCAAAACCGGTTGTAATTGGCTTTTTAGATCATGTTTAGGTTTAGTCTTGTATCAACCGATTTAAAAGGTCTCTACTTATTAAGACCGGACCTATGCCTAGTTTTAAAAGTTATTATTTCAGATTGGTTGGTTAGATTACCGGTGTTAAAAATTTTCCATTTATAATAAAAAAATGCCCACTTTTTAGGCCAGGTAATTTTATACCTTGTCTAAAAAGTGAGCACTTTTTTCAATGTATGATTTAGTTTGTTTCACAAAAGCTCTGTTAGATATTATTATATCTAAAAGTTATATTATGCAATATAAACTATACGGATAGACCTAAAAATACAAATTCAATGGATATAAAAAATAATTAGAACTAATAACCATGAATCTAGGCCCTATATTATGAGATAATGACTGAATCTTAATTCTGACATTTGTTTTTTTTTTTCAAGGTTTACTTTTTGTTTTTTTTTTTGCTTGCATTTACCCCACCTCCAAAAGATTTAAATGACTTTTTTAGTGTCGGATTTAGTAGATGCAATTTTAGGCTCGGCATCTGCATGCTATTGACGCATGATTCATACTATGAGCATCCTTAAAGTTGAATGCTGCTATTCATGGATTGTCTGCTAGGTTACCATACTTAAGCATTTTGACTCTTATGGACCTCAAATATAAAACATGCTTTTGCGCTACCCTAGTCTCAGGTGATTAAGAAGATTCTTATTTAATGAAGCGAGTATAACAAAATTAATATACAAGTATGAAAACTAGATTTTATATGTGTGAATATGATTTTGTGGGGAGGTCTTGATTGAGAATGAAACCAAATTGAAGGCCAATAATAAGGAAGTAACCGACTGGGTGGAAATACTAGTGACAAGGTGAGGATTACTAACTCTAAATTGGAAGATGAAAAATATTGGCTAGATGATCATCACTTGAAATTATAAATTTGTTAGATTGGGTGGCAATCCAATTCAACGAATTTTTCATTTCAAGCTTTGATCACCTGGCCTACATTTTTCATTGTTTAATTTAGACGTCTTAATCATCAACCCGTCATAGTAACTCCATCTAGTCAGATAGCTCCTTATTATTTTTCTTAACTTGGATTTCCATCTTAACCAAGACCTTATAACACAACCAAATTCAACCATACAAAATAAAACTTCCAAGTTTGTATATTAGCTATATTAGACTCAGCTTCATTAATGAAGATATTCCACTTTTGTTGCCTAAAACTGAGATAGGCTAGAGCCATATTCTATCTAAAGTCTTAAAATAGCCAAAATGCTTAACGTTAGTAAACTCAACACTCAATCCAAGGATTGCAACAATCAACTGTAAGGATGTCCCGCGATACGAACCAGGCATCAATAGCACCCACACGTCGGGGCTAGAATTACAACTGATACTCCCACCCAATACTCAATAATGATCTAAGCCCTTTCAAGGAGGGGCTTCTAAACCAAAAAAAAAAAAAAAAAACTTAAAAAGAACAAATGCATGTCAAACAAGATTTAATATAATTAAGATACGTGTATGCAAACTTTTGTCTACAGAATCCGCAATGAATAGATTTGGAAAACTTGCCATTATGAGAATGATATAATGAAATTGCATTATTGAAATAATAACAAGTTTTGCAATCTCAACCATATTGAATTTTGTGGGCAAAAGTTTGCATACACTAACTATAACAACCACAAAGAATAAACAATTAGCAGAAAAAAATGTAAACTTTCATATATCACACAAAGAAACATATAAGAAGTACAAAAGGAATATCATATTTATACATGTGGAAGGAAGACTTCTTTCATTTTTCAAGTCGTACTGGAAGGGCTTCCATGTATATGCAACCTCAAACTGCGTTCATCTGATCCCCTGTTTTCAATTACAATAAGTTATATATTAGATCATATTATTTAATACTCTACACATGTGTATAAAAAATAAGTGATAGCTACAAAAAACCACTCAACTTGACGCTCTTTACATGTCTTTGTGGTGCTCTTCATACTCCCTTTCTGTAATTAAAAATAATAAATTTGTAATAAGCAAATTAAATTTGTAATTAGAATTTCTATAACTACAACAACCACAAAGAATATACAAGAAGCCAACACAAGAGAAATATCATATTTATACATATAGAAGGAAGGATTTTTTTTCGTCTTCAAGTCCTCCAATAAAGGCTTGCATGTTTTTGCAACCTCCAACTATGTTCTAACCTTTGTGCTATGTATACAAAAGTAATCAAGCTCGTCAACATGTGTACTACATAACAGAATTACTGCATATGTAATGTATTATATATGTTGACAAACTAAATTGCATTTAGAGCAAACAACAAATGAAATAATAATGGCCTCTTCATAAATTCTTCACACTCATGAAAATATGGTTTATTTGGGACTATCTATCGTTTGTACTATGTGTGGTGGTGTTGATTGGCTAGAATTATCATTACTTGCTTCAAATTCAATGTACTATGTACTGACCATATGTTCACAAGCTACATCGAACTTGAAGCAAGCATGAAGATATTGGTTTACCTACACCACCACATATATCACATATTGGACACTTCTCAACTCATGAATATATGGTCTTTGCAACCAACCAAAAAGAATGTTGATCAAGCACACCTTATATGTCCATTTAGCCTCTTTGCAAGATAGGCAACAATTTTTACCGAACATGAGCACCTTCTAATATGTCCATTTAAAGAGGCTAAAGATGAAGACTCTCTTATACTCGTGCAACATTTTCTAGCATTAATGACTAGTGTCCATAACCTTTTCTAGACCAATTCTCATTAAAGATCGATGTCAATATGTTAAAAACATTTTTAATTCATAATGACACCCTCTTTTTAATCATCCGACCTAAAATGTAATTCTTAGAACAAAGTATAAAATTTTAGAAACATACAAGAACTTTCACCTAGAGGTTTTCATCAGCAACAAATTAATAACACGAGATAGATGATGATCATCAACAAGAACTATCAAAAGACATCAACTTTTTCATTAATCAGCATTTATGTTAAAAAATACATTAAAATTTATATATGATGATGATGATCTCTCGCATCAAAATGTTATAATACGGGCTTCTTGAAACTTAGGCCTTCAGAAGAAACACCCTTTACAATGTTATTCAATTAACCCACCACTCTAATCTACCAAATGTCGTATTCGTAAGAAGATATCGAATCCTTCGCATCAATCCTAACTTACTTCTCCCATATGTTATTCTTATGGTGATTTTCGTACAATCTTAACGGCGATTTTCTGGTTAGGTTATCATTACAAATCAAGGTGTTATGGTTATGAGCATTAGACCCATTCTTGAAGCCTACAATAATAGGTCAAGCCCTACATAAGCCTACCAAGCAAACACTGTTTCTCAGATGTCTAACCCCCGACTCCCTCTCAGTAGGCCGAGATCACTGATCTAGCCCTTAGCTCTCGCTAACCGACCAGAAATTAAATCACTGATAAGCAAACTAAATATATTAAATTAAGAACTGACAAATAGGTTCATTCTATACTTAGGAAATCATCCTCATTCAGTCAAAGGAGGTTTAGTTCATGACTGACGAGAGAATCACTAAACAGATTACTACAAAATAACCCATGGCAAAAAGATTAACTAGAATTAAAATAAAGAAAAAATAGAAAGCTTGATGGAGATTTCGATGGCATGGGAGAAACCCTGTCATGTCATAACTCCACGTCTTCTTGTCTCCGCCTTTTGCAAGGAAGGATGCTGGGTTCTCTCAAAGTTTTCGTGCCTCGTAACTTCTCTCACTCTTCTTTCGAGTCTGGCCATATAGGATTGGTCTTTGACTCTTGACGACTTCAACCCCTTTTAGGTTTGGCTGTTGTTTCCTTTTATAATCCGGTCTACTTGCGGCATACATCCCACGAACTAGGCATTTTCAAATCTGTCAAGATCCAATTGTAATCCCTCTTTCCAATCTTGGTAGATTGATTCTGCTGACCCTATGGGATTCTTCAAATCTTAGTTTCAATCCTCCGCATCTTCTATTCCAATACGTCAGCAATCAAACCGTTGTTCTCGACTTGCACTAAATTTCCTGAAACAACCTTGACAGAAGATCAGAACATATGCCGCATAACATTGCGTCACTTACTCTGCTATAACTTCAGGGATGCATTGTATTGCACTTCGATAAAGCTGTCCTGATGCTATAGCATAGTATCGGCTATGGTATGTGTCTTTCTCATAAAAACTCAAAACGTGTTCTTTTCTCAGCACATGTTTAGGATGTGTGTGGAATTTATCCTTAAATTCCCTGTACAATGAATTAATGCTTTTTGCTTAGATTAAATGCAGTTAAGCTCATATTCACCGTACAATTCAGTCATATAATACAGGAAAAACATGGCATAAAGAGTACTCATCAGTCGCACCTAATCCAAATGGTCAACGATGTCGTTCAACACTGCCGCCAACTCCTCTAGTCGTCCAGAGAAGTGATCTTACCTCATCATGACCTCTAAAACGGTTCTCTAAAGGTGAAAAATAGCGTAAGCGATTTCCTCCAATGTCGAAGGTGGAGGGGCTGTAAAGAGGAACTGCCGGTAGCTACCATAAAAGGAGGAGAGGTGGAACGCTACTTCTTTGATCTTGCCATCAATGTAAGTGTTGCCGCTCAAACAAAAAGGAGAGAAGTACAAAGAAACTTTTGAATTTGAACTTAGGAACTAAAGGCGCTTTGATATTTATAAATGGGACTGGTGGTCAGATATTTCAGATGGTACTAACGACACGTGATGATAGGTGTTGGAAGTTGAAACATTACGTATTTAAACCGGTTGTATTTGAAATGCGGTCAAAATAATAATTATGACACCAGATGCTCATCTTATCAATGTAAATAAAAATGTAACATTAGACATTAATAAATGACATTTAGACTGGTAAAGACTTAAACGACACTCCAGGTTAACATATTTAGATTCATGCCACTACAATCGGTTTGAATGTAATCAAATTATATTATAATTTAATTTACTAATAAAGTATATATATTATGTAGGAAAATTAACTTATCAACCTAGTGACAGAAACAACAAAGGAGTAAAGATGCAAGAGATGTGAACAAGATCAAGATTAAGAGAAATTATTAGAAATACAAATATTTTTTCATTACTACTAATATTTTTTGTGTTGCCCGAAGGTAGCATCAATACATTGATTTTTTTTTTTAAAAAAATATTAATTTACATCATAAAAAAACCCTCAATCTTCCTCCTTGTTGCCAGAGGAAGAGGAGGAAAAGAGGAAGGGGAAGAGGGGTCATCTGATAGATTGTACTCAATATCATTGGCGTCGAGTAAAAGGTTGATCTTACTACAGCGTGGAGCATCACCAAGAGTCCTCCAAAGCGTCTGTCAATACGATCCACCCTCACATGGAGGTGTTGTGGAAGCTAGTTCACTGAAGGTGGTGGAGGAAGCGGTGGACGTTGTAGAGGAAGAGGAAAAGGAGGACGAACAAAATTACCCCTAACACGTACCATATTGATATTTTAGAGAGGAGAGGAAGAGGAACTGAATTTGAAGAAACAAAAGCAATGAGAAGTTTAAATAGACAAAACATATGAAGATTTTGAAGAGACGGGTGGTACGGAATTAAAGTTTACATTGAAAGCTGAAGAAACTCTAAAACATTTAACACCAAGTATAAAAAAAACTATGGTATCTAAAAGGATATTTACATTGGATGTAATAAGTGTCCAGTCTAAAAAATTAAAAATTTAAATTTTCTTAATATTTAATACTTATCGACACCACATTACATTATAACCTGTCTAGAAAATATTATTTAGACCGGGCAAAAGTGCAACCGGTGTTAAGTTTTATCAATATTTACAAAAAATACTACTGATCATATTTTTTAAACCATCTCCGCTTATAAAGGTCTAGCGGTCTTATTGGCCATTTTTTTTAGTAGTATAAGGAGAATGTAATATAAATTTTCATTTGAATATGTGTGATTTTTTTTTTTTTAAAAATTGAATATAAAGTTAATCATTCAACCACTTGTATTTTCAAATTTAATTTTTTATTTGCCGGAATCTTTTTTTTTTAAAAAAAAAAAAATCATAGAAAGGATGCTTATGAAAAAGACTAGATGGAATAAGTTGTATGATTATTAAGTAATACTAGTTGACTAAGAATGATGTTCACATTAATGTTTGAAAGTTGCATTATGTGCAACGTCATGTTGGCGTAATATATGACTGATGATCCATTGTAGAAAATTTTAGTTGGCGTTATCATCAGTTGCGTTCACAACTTCACTCTTTGATTCACTTTTAAGGAACTTTAATTAATAAATTATTATCAATTTGATATGATGAGGCTGGTCCCTTATTCAGCTATATTTGACCGTTTGCTTGCGTGGCAAATTTGTGTTCTTCATAAGTATTCGAGTAAATAATAGTAAATAAAAAATAGCTGAAATTAATCAAATTGTACACCATTCTCATGAAATTTATGTTACACGTATTTAATATTTAAAAATTTTAAAACGAATCCCTCTAAACTCTTCATTTATGTTTAATTTCTCTATTAATATTTTTTTTCCTTAATTTAAGGGCTTATATGCATATAACTCAAAATTTGAGAGGTATATATTTGATGGTTGATTGTTGGTGTTTATCTGAGGAGAGTTGAAGGTTTAGGTGGGCTCATTATTGAATTTTAAATATTGAAAGGTTTATTTATATATGATAGTTCAAAATTTAGAGAAGCTTTTGTGTAATTTAGCCCCAAAAAAAAAAAAAAAAAAAAAAAACTCGTATTACTCTGTTTAATTGTATTATTAATACCATTACCGTTAGTATGAATGTTAAGCGATTTTTCAAGCCAAAAAAAAAAAAAAAAGTTAAGCGATTTGAGTTTTGACATTCTTTAAAAATATAATAAACTAATAAAGCTTCAAATTTAATATTAACAAGCTATCAGTTGATATAATAAGCGGCCTCATCTCTATAACAAGAAAAACACAAGTTTAAATATTAGAAAATGTATTTATTGAAAGAGAGGTGAAAACCTTTTATGTTCCTTTTCTTGCAAGGAAAAAACCTTAAAAAAAAAAAAAAAAAAAAAAAAAAAAAAAAAAAAAAAAAAAAAAAACATCAAATGATTAGCAAAAAAATGTTTTGCAGTTATTTTTCTAATATTTTATACTGTTATTACAAACTCATGTAATAAAAATTATTATTTGACCCATAGGCAATTAAATATGATCAAATAATAATAATAATAATAATAAATTGATTGTTATAGTAAATTTATAATCTTTTTTTGGTCGGTAAATACTTTTATAATTTTTTAATTAAGTGGACAAATACTAACAATCGGTGAATACAAATTGGATTTGAACTAGCGACTTCTCATTTACTGGGGAGCTCTCATACCACTAAATTATAAGGCTATTGACACATTTATAATATTTTTACTTAAATAAGAATTAATGAATATCATGATTTTAAATAGAATGTAGCTTTAATACAAGATTAATTATAACTTCAATACTTTCCTTGGTAATACACTATGGCTCAAGATATTTATGAGTTGTGAATGAAGATTGAAATGGGTGGCATTTTACTAAATATATTTCAAAATAGAGCCAAAAATGGGGAGAGAACATTTTAATGTTAATATTATTTTTAAATAATAGACTTCATTATTACCTTAAAAGGTAAATTTATTAGTCAATAAATTACATTTTATACTTTAATTATTTGGATTTTAATATTAGGGTTTAACATAAAAGCATGACAAATGACAATCTCTCTTCGATATGTGTAAGAATTATAATATGAAAGATATGCTATTCAAATTATTTTTAAGAATTCAACATCAATTAATATTTTAAATATAAATTTTAAAATAAAATTCATGGTTCACCCTATAAAAAATTTAACTTATCTCTCAAATGGTATAATTAGGCCTACCTATTTAAAATATAATTATCTTAAAATAATCTTGTTAAATAAAAAAAGTAAGGCAATCACTGACACTTCATGAATTTACCATACCTCTATGTTTTCTGTAAGAGTCAGCAAAAAGTGTTGATACTTTTGGAGTATTCACTTTGACCCACTGCTTTGACTCAACTAGTTAATGTGAATTAATTAACAATTAATCTATTACACGAGTGAGTAGTGTTATTGTTATCAACTCAAGAGATTAATATTTTATATTTATCATTTTTACATTTTTATTTTACAAAATTGAATCGAATTATAGATAAACTCAACCTGTCTGTTTTAAATTGATTAAACCTTTTATATATTAAATTTAATTTTTATATTTCTAACTTACAATACTGTTTTAAATTATTTTTAAACTTATCAAACTTTTCGATTTGATTATACTCAGTGATTTTATATATAAAATTTATAAAAAAATTTTTATTAAATATAATATATTATGAATGTTGATAGATTTAATTTCAATTATTTAAATTTAAAATATATTTATATCAAATTTTGAATTTTTTTTAAAATATTTTAAATATTTAATTATATGTTATTAATAAAAAATAAATCTTACAAATTTAAGATACAAGTTTACGTGGTTAAAAATTTATTTAAAGCCCCGAGTTTCACAATTATGGGGGTAATAATAATAATTGCCCTATCCAATATAAATGGACAAGCATGCACATTGTTTTCTCTCCCAAAGCCGAAAGGTTGACGCAAGCGGGAGCCTGGCTGGGATCAGACGCGATTCTACTTTGAGAATCTCCCAATAAGGTAACAGTTTCGAAGATTCTTTGCATCTCTAATCCCCACGAAAGAAAAGTCATCATTTTCATACCCTGCCTTTTTTGAAAACCAAAAAAAAAAAAAAATCTGAACATTTCCGTTATAAAGGCCAAGTTCAGTGATAGAACACTCGCATGGGGATGAGTGCCATCCTGGTTCCTGGGTTCATCATTATCGTCACCCCAAAAAATTTCGCGTTCTACAGAACACTGTAGAATCTGGTATCAATAGCGAATTCATCAGGTTCAGATATCATTTCTCTCTGTTTTTATATTCTGCTTGTGGAATCATTTCTTGTTTGATTCATTCTTGTTGTCCCCTGATCCAAGTAGAAATTCTCTGAGATTTTTCTTTTCAATACGCTTCCTTCCGACCCTGTTGGAATTTGTCTTGGGTTGTAAAAGTGATTTACAATTAAATTTGAATTCTGAACTCCTAACGGAGATCAAGAATCGATACACAGCCAAACATCAGAAACAGAAATGGATCATTTTGGGTTTCGGTTAGAGTAGTTCTAGAGATTAGTCATTTTTCTCTAAATAAGGACCAATTGTTCTAATCATTTCTGGTATAGTCGCTTCATATTCGCTATGTCTTTGTATTTTTCTGAACACTGGTTGAATAGTTTATGATCTCTTTGTTTATTTGCTGCTATATAGCCTTTCGATTCCCGTGCGACATAATTGCAAGTGAATAATACCTGACCTCATGTGGGAAAATTACCTGGTGTGCGCAGATTCTGAATAACAATGGCAGAGGAAGAAGTTTATACAAAAGATGGGACTGTAGATTTCCGCGGAAATCCAGCTAATAAGAAGAAAACTGGGACCTGGAAGGCTTGTCCCTTTATTTTAGGTAACTATATGGTATGGTGTTAATTGGAGGGTAATATTTGTTGTTATGAGATTGTACTTACAATTTTATGCTTCAATTAACAGGAAATGAATGTTGTGAGAGGCTGGCTTACTATGGGATGAGCACAAATCTGGTGCTTTATTTTAAGAAGAGGCTGCATCAGCATAGTGCTACTGCTTCCAAGAACGTCTCAGATTGGAGCGGGACATGCTATATTACGCCATTGATCGGAGCATTTTTTGCTGATGCCTATCTCGGGAGATATTGGACTATTGCCACTTTCTCTATAATCTATGTTATTGTGAGTATGGTTTCTCCAGTACTGTATTTGATTACTTGAGCATAGGTTTGTCTCAAATATGATTTTTCCATAATCTGGTTCTAATGTTTTTGTCTCAAATATGGTTTCTCCGTTGCTAACCTCTTTGTAGCCTAGTAGCATGTAAACTCCTCTTCTATGGGAGGTTGTGGGTTTGATCCCACTTGTAACCCAAGGCCCTTTTTGCCTTCCTTTTTAATTAAAAAAAATATGGTTTCTTCGTTGCTGCTGAAGAGAGGTTGAAATTTTCAGCTTCAATATTGTTCAATTAAGCATCACATATTCACATAACTGACTTGAGATGAATAAAAGTAATTATTAGCTTCTCAAGTTAAAATGGGTTCAAACTTGTGTAAGTTAACAATAAAATGGACACATTGTCTCATATGAAATGAGGTAAGTTGTATTGTTTATGGCTTATGAATAGTATGGCTTGATATAATATTATATGAGGTAAGGCTTGTTAATAGAACACAGTGGCGTTGTATGACATATAGCCGACCCAACCTAGTAGGATAAGCTTCTTATTGTTTTAGTAGTAGTATTGATTCTATCTTCATGCTTTAGACAGCATCTGAAGAAAGGTTCCTCTATGTACACAGGGAATGACACTCTTGACACTGTCTGCATCGGTTCCTGGCATAAAGCCAACCTGTCATGGAGAAGATTGTCATGCTACTGATGGGCAGAGTGCGATATGCTTTGTAGCGCTCTACCTCATAGCTCTGGGCACTGGTGGAATCAAGCCTTGTGTGTCATCATATGGAGCGGATCAGTTTGATGACGCTGATGAGGTTGAGAAGGAACACAAGAGTTCTTTCTTCAATTGGTTCTACTTTTCAATTAATATCGGTGCTCTTATTGCTTCTTCTCTGCTGGTTTATGTACAAGATAATGTGGGTTGGGGATGGGGTTTTGGCATTCCAGCAGTGACCATGGCATTAGCCGTGGTGAGTTTCTTTTCAGGAACTAGAATGTATCGAAACCAGAAGCCTGGAGGCAGTCCTCTCACGCGAACCTGTCAAGTCATTGTGGCATCCATAAGAAAGCACAAAGTTGCAGTGCCTGAAGACAAGTCTCTTCTATATGAGGTAGCAGATACAGAATCTGTTATCCAAGGAAGCCGCAAACTTGACCACTCGAAAGGATTAAGGTAAACTAATCAAAATGAACTTTGTTATTAATTATGGATTTGTTATCAGGTTTTCTAATAAGAGTATGATATGATTAGTGGATTTTCTTTCACAACTCAATGAATGACACATGATTGTGTTGCTCCCCAGAAAAACCCCTTCATATATCTTTTTTTTTTTTTTTTTTGGTTGTTGGACAACTTGAAAACAAACACCTAAGAAACTTTACCTAAGTCTATCACTTGACTATTTAAGGTTTACTGTTTATTCAGAATTGGAAGCAAATGGAATTTGGAATGTCCTGCTTGATTTGTAAAACATAGGGACATAGTGATATAGTCAACTTTCATACCATCTCAGATGCTGTTTCAAATGGAATTTGGAATGTCCTGCTTGATTTGTAAAAAAATCAGAATATGACTCTATCCAGTGTGTTTCTTCCCTTATCTAATATTTAATTCACTGTTGTTGTATCTCTCAGCTTCTTTGACAAAGCAGCTGTGCCAGAGGAATCAGATAGTGTGAAGAGCCCAGCCAACCCTTGGAGACTTTGCTCTGTAACTCAAGTGGAAGAGCTGAAAGCTATCATAAGACTGCTTCCTGTATGGGCCACCGGTATCATCTTCGCTACCGTCTATGCTCAGATGAGTACTTTATTTGTGTTGCAAGGGGCGACATTGGATCCTCATGTCGGCAACTCCTCCTTCAAGATCCCACCAGCATCTCTTTCCATCTTTGACACCATTAGTGTAATCTTCTGGGTCCCGGTGTATGATCAGATTATTGTGCCAGTTGCTCGAAAGTTCACCGGGCACAAAAATGGCATAACCCAGCTCCAAAGAATGGGCATTGGCCTCTTCATATCCATATTTTCCATGATCTCAGCCGGAGTTCTGGAGCTCATACGGCTCAGAATGGTGAGACGCCACAATTACTATGAACTCGAACACGTTCCCATGTCAATCTTTTGGCAGGTTCCCCAGTATTTCATTATAGGGTGTGCAGAAGTCTTCATGTTCATTGGTCAGCTGGAGTTCTTCTATGAGCAAGCACCTGATGCCATGAGAAGCTTGTGTTCTGCTCTGCAATTGCTCACCGTTGCACTCGGACAATACCTGAGCTCGCTTCTAGTAACGATCGTCACGAGTATCAGTACCAAAAATGGCAGTCCTGGATGGATACCTGACAATCTGAACTATGGTCGTATCCACTATTTCTTCTGGTTATTGGCTGTGCTAAGTGGTCTGAATTTGGTAATTTACGTCCTGGTGGCAAGGATGTATAAATACAAAAGACCGGTCGGTGCTCTCCGCTGAAAACTGGGTTAAAAGTGCAGAAGCAAATAAGTTTGGGAACAAAAAAGTCTTGTTTTTAGTATAGGAATATGATAGTGTCCATATGCATAAGATTTTCCGAAGATTTGTTCTTTTACTTCAGTTTTTATGAGTATGGTTTGTTTCATTTTCTTACTGTTTCAAAGGTATAGTATTCTGTAAGGTTGAAACTAAATTATCCATATGATTTGAGTAAAAATAAGGCTGTTGTCCAGATTAAATTGTGTTCCTCTATTAGTATTTTATCCTCTGGTGCTTGTGGGGAAGCTCAAGCACAACTGCACAAATCACATATTCGTTATATTCTTTGTTCTTTGTGTTTTTAAAATCATGTATGTGACTAAGATGTACGGTCAAAATCAACATAGAGTACAATATAGCGGGAATTACTATATGAAGTCTCGATAAAGAGATTTCGTCACCCACAAGTAAGGAGCATGCAATGAATTCATCATATTGCTTACTTGCTTTTGAAACTTTTTAGGAATGAAATCTGTTCTTTTAGGGGACCTACAAGGCTACAATATATACTATGATTCCTTTAAAAGTTTTTATCGTACTTGTAACAAACTTTTGGGCCTAGGTGGATTTTTTTTTTGATAGAAATTAGGGGGTGTTCTCCGCCGATAGCAGAGACTAATCCTCCTTTGCACCGTAGTCGTCCTGAAGGGGTATTGATGCTGGCCAAATAACCTTCTCCATTCACACCGCCAGGGATCGAATCCCTGACTAGATGCTTAAGGGAACCCAACTACAAACCAACTGGCCCAGTTGGATTTTTAACAAAGAGGGATATTGTGATGTAAAAGCAATCCGCATTACATCCAGAAAATGGATGAAAAGGAAATTACATCAGAGGGGAGGTTGGAGAAAGACTAGTAAAACTTGTTAAAAAGAAAGAAAGAAAGAAAAAAAAAAAAACACACACACACACACACACACACTTTTACTACCATTAATTCAAACTACAAAAACAATTTTACTACCATTAATCCAAACTCATACTCAAGTGTTTGAAAAATGTTCATAGGTTAAATACTGTGAATGCAATAAGTATTTTTAGGAGATAACATCATAGAAAAGCATAAAGAAAAAGAGAGCAAGAGGCGAATTTGAGTGTAAACCGTGCTATATTTATTCATTCCAAGAACGTGAGTATATGTACGAAGAGGGAAGAAGTATTCTAATAAATACTCCATATTATTCTAGAACATGAATAAATTGTAACATGCTTTAAGGACATGTATTCATGTAAGTTTGTTTCAACTTGGTCACAACCCGGGATGTCCTAATGTCCAGGCCCTCGTCCTTGGGTTGTCTGACACTTGAATTGTTTGAAAATTAGAAATCCACTCTCAACCTTTGCTTCCATTGTCTCGCCTTGGAAGGATCCAGAAAAGGTGGTCCAAGCCGTCAACCGGGTGGCGGAAACGCTGCCCCAGTTTTTGGGGAGGTACCTACCTTGGGTTTCACAGATCCCCCTTGATTCAGGGGTTACGTGGGAGCCAACCTGGAAGGCTATACCTAATTCTCCTTACCTCTCCCAACAATTGAGAGTTTTTTTTTTTTTTTTGCCAAAAAAGTTTTGGAATTGAGAGTTCCGACTATCGAATCAGAGCTTACCATCTACGCCAACTCACATCTAATGTTGAGAGTTCCGACTATCGAATCAGAGCTCTAATGTATCTACGCTAGATCTTGATAATAGCAGTGTAGGCCAAGACTTTTCTCACAGATTGGATTGTGGGCCTAAGCATACACACGGTTATAAGCCCAAGACCTTTCTCACAGAATGGGTCTTAGATGGAGAAGTTAGTGGGCCTAAGCATACCTGGCTTCTTTGGTCCCTTCACTCGCTGTAAGGAAGAGAAGAGTTGACCCCACGGAGCGGTAAGGCGCTTTCTGATCCACCATCCATCAAAAAACCCGCATTCAAGAATTGGATCTACCCTCGTTTCCGAGGGAGTTTGTTACACCTCTCTCCCTGAACTCAACTCACTTCTCGAACCTTTTGTCTTTAGGCTCAACTGATAAAGGGGTCGGATATTCTCACTAAAGGGAGGAGTTCGATCTTGGAGTTGGTCAAGGTGCTGTGGGAGACATCCTAGCTACTAGGTGTTTAGATAAACGCCTGAGGATAATAGACGACTTAACCTGCCCAACATCGGTATCACCAAGGAGGAAGGGAGATTTCGCCCTGCCCTTGGATCGTGGGTGAACCCAACCCCTTTTCTAAAATTTTTGTATCAAAAAAAAAAAAATCATTTCTCGATTTCAGTTCCTTTATCTTCTCTTAACGACAAGAAAAGATCAGGAAATTGCGTAGGTAGTGAGTAGATGAATTGACGGTCCGGCCCTCATTCCAGCGAGGAGCGACTCATTGGAGCTTCGTTCACGTCAGGGTCCGGGGTAGGTGTGTATTTTCATCGAGTTGGGTTGATGTGAAGTGTGGGTTGTCTCCTCTATCAAAATAGTAAGAGAAAGAGAAGGAGAACCCGTCCGAGAGGCTTTCTCAAGTTCCAGATAAGATATGGGCTTTGTTGCCATCGTTAAAAGCCCTACCCTGTACAGAGGATATCGACTACCTCCTGGCTTTCCTTCTTTCTACGGGTCAGCTACCCTTATTCGTATCAGTCCAGGTAGGCGAACTATGCTACAATTCTTCATTCTTTTCAAATTCGTATACAGATATTCCCAAAGGCGGGTGATACCCAGCAAGAATTCAAGGTTAGAAATCCTGTAGGGACGAAAGTAGGGTTTTCACTCTTTCAGGCTTTGTTTGGCCGCTAAAGATAGAGTTTTGGCTTTCTCCTTTACAGCGAGTGGTCTAATGAATGGGGTTGACTTCCTTACTCATTTCACTACCTTTCCAGAACTCGGTTCTGAGCCTAGGCTCGAATGAGGAATGATAGAGCGCATGTCAAGGATTGAGAATCATTTTCTCCTATTCTACTTCTATACTATATCATATATCTTTCTTTTCTTCTCTTCTTCCAAGCCAAGGGATGGTCTAGTGGTTGCCTGAGGCTGTTTGCTCCCTCGTGTTATGAGTGCCGGTGGGCTTTCACTGCGAAATGGGTAGGAGATGGGAAATATCCTACTAGCTGCAACACCAATCTGTTTTGCTTGCTGAAAGATTTTTCCATTTGATGATTAAGCCTTATATACATTGACGCTACCTTATCCATAGCAAGGTCCTATTGACCGCTTGTTAGCTATTGATCAGGATTAAGGCGCTTTGGGGACGAGTATTTTGGTTAAAGTATATATTTAATCTTTCATGTTTGCTTTTTGTATCATTTTAGTCCCTTAAATTTGTAAAGTATATGTTTGGTCTCTTAATATTAACACCGTTAGTCTGATTTAACCGAAAATACTGATTTAACAATTTTAAGCGATGACTGTATAATTAAATACTGATCATTTATCCTTATATGTTAGTATTTTAATAAATTAAAATTTTAAATCCTATTAATTAAAAAATATTTAGTCTTTTTTGACAAAAAAAATATATTTAATCTCCACAAAATGTGAAAATCCGTAAAATAGTCAATGAAGATTAAATATTTTTCAATTAATAAGATTTAAAATATTAACATATAAAGATGTTTGGTGCCTTTTAATTACATAGTCATCGTTTAAAATTGTTGAGTTAGTATTTTTTGCAGTTAAATTGAACAAACGGTGTTAACATTAAAGAACAAAATGTGCACTTTTTATGAACTTAAGAGACTAAAATAATATCAAAAACAAACATAAAAGATCAAACGTATACTTTAACCATTAACGCCTCTTTCACGACGCTCAGTCAATTGACCACCCAATATAACCTTATGTCTAGTCTAAGGTGGACGGCATCATACTGGATGTAGGGCCAAAAATTGGAAAACCCCGCAAGAGGGTTTTTTCCAAAGATGGTCCACTTTATTTATACCGGTTTAGCTCCCTAGCATGAAATGTAATATTACTTCCCCCTAAATATATATACGAATTAATTAAAAACTTTAGTTTTAAATGATGATCGCTATGAGGAGAGAGAAGAGCGATCATTTATCATTATACTTGAACTAAAAATGTTATTTTAGAGAGAGAGAGGAGATTAATTAGTGGGAAAAGTTGAAAAGTGAGTATCAAGGGATAAAATAGAAAAAAGAACATCAATTAAACTCTAGGTGACTTATAGATCACATCCATCTAATCAAGAATAATAGCAAGTGGTTTTTGTGAAGGAAGAAAACACAAGTGGAGAGAATTACAAAAGATGAAAATCTTCACACCCTAAATTTGAAAATGAGGAAATTCTAAGATTGAACAGGTATTTTGCACCATATTTATTACTCCCTCTTATCCTTTTTTTTTAAATAAATAATTTTATCTCTCTTAAGGCTGGTCTTTTTTTATAAGTAACTTTCTATTTATGTCTCAAAATTTAAACCATTTTTTTTCTTTTGTACCCCTATTTAATATATTTTTATATTAATTATCTCACACTCATCACTAATTCTTTTTTATCATTTAATCATTTATTTCACATTCTCTCTCATATCTTATACTCATACTTTCTCATATTTGTTACTCATTCTCTCTCCTATGCTCATTTCTTATATAAGGGTATATTTGAAAAAATATGATATTTTTGACACATTTAATATTTTTAACTAATTTTAATTGCTAATTTGTTTTACTCAACAAGGATAGAAGTTGTTTATAAAAATAACAAACTAATATCGTGGACTTTTAGCTTTCCTCTCTAGGAGACGCTTTAGCCATAGACTTTTATTTTACATGACATGATCTTAGTTGATGTGACAAGCAGTATCACTTTTATAAAGAGTAGAATACAAGTTCAAATCCGTGAAATGCATTTGTTGGAAGAAATGTGAAAACCTTTTACGTTTATCTTCTCGCAAGGAGAAACCTTAACCATATAAAAAAAAATCAAACGATTAGCTAAGAAATGTTTTGCCGTTATTTTTTCTAATATTTTATTAGGTTATTATAAACTCATGTAATAAAAATTATTATTTGATCCCTAGGCAATTAAATATGACCAAATCATACAAGAATAATAATAATAATAAGTGATTATTATAGTAAATTTATAATCTTTTTTGGCCGGAAAATACTTTTATAATTTTTTTAATTAAGTGGACAAACACTAACAACTGAGAAAACAAATTGGATCGAACTAGCGACTTCCCACTTACGAGGGAGCTCTCATGTCACTAAGTTATAAGACCATTAACACATTTATAATTTTCTTACTTAAATAAGAACTAATGAATATCATGATTTTAAATAGAATGTAGCTTTAATACAAGATTATAACTTCAATACTTTCCTAGTAGGGGTGGAACTAGGGAGGGGCTAAGGGTGGCCCCTATCCCCTAAAATTACAAAATACACCCATATTTTCAGAAAATTACAATTCAGTCTCATAAAAATTTTAAAATTTTCACTTTAATCTGTAATAAAAGTTTCTTGGAGGGACTAAAATGAAAATATTGAAATGTTTATGGGGTATAAATATAATTTCATAAACACCTAGGTTCTATTCTGTAATTTTCCCCCAATTGCAATTCCTAACTCCGCCATTATTTCCTGGGTAATACAGTATGGCTCAATATATTTATGAGTAGTGAATGAAGATTGAAATGGGTGGCATTTTACTAAATATATTTCAAAATAGAGCTAAAAATGGGGAGAGAACATTTTAATGTCAATATACTTTTTAAATAATATACTTCATTATTACCTTAAAAGGTAAATTTATAAGTCAATAAATTACATTTTATAATTTAATTATTTGGATTTAAATATTAGGGTTTAACATAAAAAAGCATGACAAATGACAATTGAAGTATAATATGAAATATATGATATTAAAATTATATTTAAGAATCCAACATCAATCAATATTTTAAATATGAATTTTAAAATAAAATTCATGGTTCACCCTATAAAAAATTAACTTATCTCTCAAAATGGTATAATTAGGCCTAATTATTTAAAAATATAATTATCTTAAAATAATCTTGATAAATAAATTAAGTAAAGCAATCACTGACACTTTATGACTTTACCAAACCTCTATGTGGTAAGAAAAAATTGTTGATATTTTTGGATAATTCATTTTGACCCACCACTTTGACTCAACAAGTTGTGAATTAGTTAACAATATATATTTAATACACGATTGAGTAGTTGCAGTAGTAATAATAGTAATTGCCTTATCCAGTGAAAAAAATACAAGCATGCAAAATGTTTTCTCTATCAAAGCCGAATCGTTCAGCCTGGCTGGGATCAAATGTGATTCTACTTTGAGAATCTCCCAACAAGGCAACAGTTTCGAAGATTCTTTGCATCTCCCAGGAAAGAAAAGTCATCATTTTCATACTCTAACTTTCCGCGATTCTATCAGAAATCTTGTCACCTAAAATCCTCTCCCAGCAAAAGAGATTGTCTAGAGTTCAGCCTTGAACCGGTACGGTTTACCTTCTACTATTGCTGAACAATATATTACTGTGAAAATCCTTCAGTCCTTGATTGATCATTACTTGAGTCAAGGATATACCCATCTTCATATTGGTAGTATTTGACAAAATCTTACCCTTCATGGATGAAAAGGTACCCTTGCTATAGCCAAAATAACCCTCCTTGATACAACCTATAAGGCATATCAAAATGCTTTTATAGGTGCCCTCCTCACCACCCTTAGTAACAGCAGTGTCATTATAACTATTGCCTTAGATTTCAACATAAAACTTTCTGACAGAACAAACTTTCAACGGCTAAAAGTTCAAATCCAGATCAACGATGCAGATCAAGATCCTAAAGCCATTATGGCTACTTTATATCACCAGATGATCTATCGTGTCCAAAATCATTCTCTAAACCTTCACTTTCCCAATTCTACAAGAGATACTCTTTATATGTTCACCTATAAAGATCATGGCCCTGCCATCATCAATATTCCCAGGCAGATTCCTACTGAGAAACTTACCCAGATGATGCCTCTTGAATGGATCAATAATTAGGAGAAAGAGTTTCACTCTTCTCCTGTAGATGTTCATACTACTGCTGCACCACTGGTACAACGAATGCCTGATGGTATTGTTAGGTCTATTTTCAAAAGACTAGGTAAAGAGGGTTCTTCCTTCCCTCCTCACAGAACCATTTACTCTTGTTCACAGGACTCTTGAAAAAGCTCCTTTTGACCATTTCATCACCAAGAGAGGAGATCCACTCTATGTCTCCTATATGAATGGACATTTTCTATGGGATGTCGACCCTAGTATGTGTGACTCAGACTGTGAGTGTCTTATGTCTTACTTTTGGGAACACTTGGACTGTGAATCAGACTGTGATTGTTATGAGACTCTACACAAGTATAGGGGAAAAACTCACAAAAAGAAAAACAAAGGCTCTTCTTCAAAATGATGGCCGAAGAAATGGCAAAGGCGATTAAGGCCCCAAGTTGAAGGTTAATAGACCTATTTATGAAGTTCCAACCAATGCAATGACCCTATATGAACTTCTAAAAGAGTTAGGTCATGATGACTTAGCTGCTTTTGTATTTCCAAAAGCAGAGAAATAGGTTACTATTCGAGCTTCAGTCATTTCACCAATTTCTAGTTCGTGTCCTATACCATGTATTACCATGGTAAAACCAGCTTCATATGAAGAAGAGTTTCTACCTCTTCAAACTAGGACCAATGAACAGACAATGGTGACTACCAGACCCTATATCCCTGCTACATAAGTTACCCCTCAAGGAACCTATAAACCAGTTACGCAGTAGAAGAAGTGTTGAGCTGGAAAACTGAGAATGCCGTCAGTCAAAATAAAGTTTTGCATCACATAGAAATGAAAATAGGGATGACCACCTTTCTAGTTATGTTGATAAAGTAGCAGAAGAAGTAAATTGACTTCACCAAAGACTAGCTGCACGGGCTCAACAGTTAGATGCAGAATTAAGGAGTTATATTAATAATCGGTACTAGAACCCAGAATTTCAAAGAAAGGAGCAAGAACTTCGCTAGATCAACAAGGAGTTGAGAAAGATAGAAATAGATCTGTCTAAACCACCACCTCCCCTTCCACAGCCTACCATAGACATATTCTCTCCTTATTCCATTATGCCAACAGCCTACCCAATTTATAAACCTCCACCGACTGAACATGATTATAGTTCTATCTTCAGGTCAACCTATCTACTTGCTAGATAACTCAGGGAAACTACCTCTAAAAAGCCACCTAGAAAGAAAGTAATAACTTCTTCTGGTGTCCATACAGAGACTCGTAATATATCCTCACAAAATCCTAATCCATATACAAGACCCGCTTTTACTTATCAAAGACCTCGTGCACTTCAACCACCATTAAAAATCCATACACCACCTCCATCTCCTCACAAAATCTCAAACCTCCTTCAGATCCGTTAGACAGAGGGAAAAACAAAAGTTTTGAACCTGCACCATCTAATACAATTGGTTTCCTAAACAAGGATGATGAGATTCCTCTCTCTTACCTAGCCTTATCTTCTTGTGAAGAAGAAACAGAAGCCACAGAATCTTCTAATGATGACACAGATGTTTCCAATATTACAACATTAGAAGAATCCACCTCTTCATATGGTGAAAAATATTATGTTGATCTATCTACCATTGCAATGGTTGAACTTGGAGATACATCTCAAAACAACTCGTGTGGTAGATCTTACTTCTAAAGATGAAGACCAAGAAGAAAAATCAAGAACCAAAAATCCAGAAGGAGAACCTTTTAATAGACCATGGTTTACATTTGATGATATATCCCTATATAAGAGGAGAGAAAGACTCCATGAATTTGGAGCATGGATTGATTTGCAGATGACTCAATCCACCACCACTCGTGAACAAATTTTGACGAAAGTTGTTTCAAGAATGACAAGTAATTTACGTGAATATTTTATGAAGCTCAGTGAGTAAAGACTTCAAGCAATATAAGCAGAAAAAATTTGGCATACTCTTAGGAACAGTTCATAGAGAATTCTTAGGAAATGTTAGTGTTATCTAATGCAAACATGATCAAGAGTACTTTGAAATGAAATGTTGTTCTCTCAACTGCAAAGACCTACAAACCCATTTCACTCGCATGTCATAAAAATACTATTTATTGGGAGGTTCCCAAGATCCCAATCTTATGTTACTTCTCAAAGTTTTGATGATGATAAGATTTAGAAGTGATTAAGTTTCTAGGTTTTTGAATCAATCAATATTGCTTATGTTAAGATTATACTCGATTGTGATCTCTTGGTTTACTCGAGCATGCTCAATCTGATAGTTTGTCTAAGTGTTCACAAGACACTACTCGAGTATGGGCTCATTCTTACTCGAGTAGTATATGATAAGCACTATTTATGCCATGTTTTCCCTATGATGTGTGACTACTTTGTATGGTGAATTTGAACTTAAATGTATCTCATCTGAGTAAAAATGTCATAATTCATGCATATAGAGAAATATAGGATGAATTTCAGAAAATGTGATAATTGCATAATTATCCTATACATATGCATAAGAAAAGGGCAAGTTTGAGGTTTACCATGTAGGCACATAGCATGGCGGTACAATGCTATAACATTTGGGAAGCCATGACGAGCCATGCACAATGTAACAAGAATACTATAGCATCGTAAGTGAAGCAATGCTATGCGCCTTATGTTCTGACTTTTCCTCGAGGCTGTTTTAGGAAATTAAGTACAGGTTGTTAGACAGACATTTAGACGGTTGGATTGCTGACAAATTGAATTAGAAGATGTGGAGGATCACATATAAGATTTGGAGAATCCCGCAGTACCAACAGAATCAATCAACTGAATTTGGAAAGTTGGACCTGACGTATTTCGAAAGGCCCAGCTCACTGAACGTACGCCGCAAGGAAACCTAACTATAAGAGGAAAAGACGGCTAACCCTAAAGGGAGTCGAAGTTGTGCACGAATCAAAGAGTCAATCAAATTCTTATTCGGCTAGATTCCAAAGAAGAGTGAGAGAAACCATGAAGCACATAAGCTCCAAAAGAAACTCAGAATCCTTCCTTGTAGTGAGATAGAGACTAGAAAACGTGAGATGTCACGTGACAAGCGCCTGTTACGCTGTCGACCCCTCCTGCGAACTTTCTATTTTGTTTCGTTAATTTTTATTTTATCTTTTTCCATGGGC
Organism: Acacia acuminata; assembly: GCA_019022655.1. Lineage (NCBI taxonomy): Eukaryota > Viridiplantae > Streptophyta > Magnoliopsida > Fabales > Fabaceae > Acacia > Acacia acuminata. Next base: position 1,085,583 of record JAFJYI010000242.1, on the reverse strand, counting down.
TATTTGCTATGATTTGTTTTGTGATTCCCTCATCGGTCATGAACTAAAATTCCTTTAGTTGAACGATGATGAATTCTTGAGTATAGATTGAACCCAATTTGCTAGTTCTTTAATTAAATAAATTCAATTTGTTTATAAGTATTTTAATCTCTTATCGATCAGCAAAAGCTAAGGGCTAGATCAGTAGCCTAAGCTTATTGGAAGGGAGTTAGGGTTAGACATCTGTTAAACAAGTGTTTCTTTAAGGCGGTGGTGCAAGGCTTGACCTATCATTATAGGCTACAGGAATGGGTCTACTGCTCATAACCATACACCTTGATTAGGATTGATAATCTGAACTAGAAAATTGTCACAGGAATATGGGAAAAGTATAGTTAGGATTGTACTTACAGGATGGAGAAGCTTTTGTATAGCATAGTGGTGAGTTAAATGGATAACATTGTGAAAGCGGCTATGCTGTAGCATTGCAGAAGCTATGCAGCATAATTGCTATAGCAATGCGCTAAGGCAAACTGGGGGAGTAATATGCTTGGGATAAAGTCTGAGCTCAACCCATCTTTAAATTGATATCTTCTTGCAACTATTATCATTTGTTATTTCTCTGTTTGTTAGCTATAGCCAAAACAATCAAACCAACTATAATTTTCTTTTCTTTCAACACAACTGTCTTCAAAATTAGTAATATCATCGGTATCCTGGTCTCTGTGGGACGATACTCTACTTACTCTTTATTACTTGTTCGACTGGTTTATTTGCCATCAAGGAAATCGACCAACAATATATCAATTGAAACACTCTGCACTTATATCAGAAGATCATTACTCGAGTATACAAATTATGTTATTCGAGTATTATAGATCTAGAGCAAAGTTCAGAGACGCTCACATCAATACTCGAGCACTAATACTGGCTTACTCGAGCAAGCTACTCAAGTAAGGATTTCTGTCTACTTGAGTACAAAGGTCTCCTATCAAAACAATAGCCTCTACCAAGATGTTACTCGAGTATAGAGTAAGTGGTGCTCGAGTAAAGGTAATCTATTTTTTGAGTAATTATGTCTTAACCCTTACATTTGCTCTTTGTTTGAAGTATGCTCGAGTACAATCTGAATGTTACTTGAGTAAGGTACAAAGGAAATTGGTTACTCAAGTATACATGTTTCAAATTTATATTTGCTCTCTACTTAAGATGTATTCGAGCACTGTTCTACTACTACTCGAGTATGGTACTCAAGTATGAGGGGAATGGTACTCAAGCCTCAGTTGCTAACAATTGTCTAAGTGTATTGTATCAACAAAGAATAGATGATACTCGAGCACTGGAAATTGGGTACTTGAGTATAAACATATTCTTACTCGAGTATAGTCATCACAGAGACCTCTGATGAGTATTGTTGTGATAATACTCGAGTATGGTTGTTTGTTGGACATCTGTGAAAGCTTTTTCACATATCTACTCGAGTACTATGGTATGGATACTCGATAACTCGAGTATGGTTCCTCATATATCAGAATCCTTCGCTGTAATAGTAATCGTAAATTTGAATGATTTGGGTTATCATTCATTTATGTTTAAATCTTAATCAAATGCATTTATGCTATTACTAACTATCTTTTGAGTGGATTTTAGATGATTAACAAATGTTTAAACTGTGATTAGCTAAAAAGCCACTTGGTGTGTCAAAAGTATTTATTGTTTGCAGAAATAGAGGCTAAAAACATAATGAAGTTCCATAGCAGACGAAATCATTCCTTCGAGGTATACCCATTCCGACAAAAGTTCTGAGTCAACTTTTGAGCACAAGTACGTCGACAAAGAAGCAAATTAATAAAGCAACATTCGACTGTGCCTAACGAAAATCATCTATGTCTAATGTAAGGTTGAAGAGTCTCAACGGTGATATTCAAAGTTCTTCAACGACATTAATGGAAATTGGTATAAAATCTCCACGCATTCAATTCCGCTACCTATCGAAACTCTGCACATTTAATTTGACATTATTGCGATTAATTGTTTCGTTCACTTCATTTAATATCTTCGGATATTCTTGTACTTTAGTAACTATTATTCATCTACTCAGTGAGGATTTTTAAACACTTATTTGATTATCTGTTTATCAGTTTAATTTCAAGGTAGAGGGACCTTGAGTGAATCCTAGTGTTAAAAGATTACTTCAGAGTGTGTAATTATATTTGTGATTATGAGATAGTGAAAATCCCAGACTTTCTAGGGACTAGATGTAGGTTAAGAGTTGGACCGAACCAATATAACTTCTCTGTGTTCATTATCTCTATCTATGTCTCTGTTTTATTGTTCTTCGGGTGAATAAAGAATTTTTAAATCCCCTATTCACCCTTCTAAGTGATATTCCATTTTCATCTTAGACATGTGTTTATTGCCTTACTTCCTAAACAACTTCAGCCAAAGTTACATAGAATGCTCAACACTCTAGAAAAAGAAGTTTCTCAGCTTGCACTTGGAGAAATCTACCAGCTTTCATATGAAAGAAAGTTATGTGGACAACAAAAATTCTTCAAGACAATGCTCAAAGGAAGCTAAAGGCTCAAACCAACATGCAACAAATCTTATCTAAAAATCAAGTGTAGAAACAAGCATACTGTCATTGACCTTCTAAGAACAAATCTCACTTTCATAAATATAATCCAACTCAGACCCGAACTTATGGAAAAAGAAAGAAACCTAGATCAAAATTAAGGTATTTCAAAAGAATATCCCCGAAGTCTCAAAAAGCTAATATATGTTTTCTCTGTGGAAAAAAGGGACACTTTGCCAAAGCTTGTCCCAACAAAAAGAAAAGAGAAGTTAAGATGTTGTAGTCTTGTACCAATATGCTTTGCCTATTGATGAGGATAAAGATATTGAATCTATCTTTAAAGAACAATTAAAAAAGGATGAGGATACACAAGATATTCTACCTATCTCTGATTCAAGTTCTAGTGATTACTCTTCTGAAGAAGATGATTACAACACATAACATCCTGACAGACCTATCTATTCTCTTGCCAAAGAAACAGTCCAAGTCCTTGGATCAATTGGATCCCTAGGTGCAACCCAAATTGATACAACCCTTAGACCAAATGTAAAAGCCAAGATTCTCCCCGTCAAATATGACAAGCCTATCCAAGCCATAACCCATATTGATACATGATCTTGTGCTACAATTCTTAAACCCCATGTTCTCCCATGAGAATCTTAGGCTTCATTTGGTCGTCCTTTTACAACAGTCAATAGAAAGGTTTTTTAGATAGATCTCATCTCTCGAAAGAAAGTCAGCCTACAACTCTTTCCAGGTTGGATTGTATGGATAAGAGTTCTAGGAAGCTATCTTCCAGAAAGAGATATTCTTTTTGGATTTGATGCTTTTTATAGAAATAAACATCTCTACATCACTCTGCAAGGTCTTAAATTCAAGAAGTTTTTTAGTCCATATATTGAAACTCCCAAAGATTTTGGAACTCATCTAGGTTCCTATGGGATATTTAGATATCCAAAACAAACTTCTAAAGCTTTGTGCGGATAGTCATGATCAGTTTGAACATCTTGCTCCCCTATAGAAAAATGAAGATCTCTTCATTAAGCTCCCATTTAAAGAGAATGAAGATATCAATCCTACAAAAGCAACTCATTCTTGAATGCCCAGAGGATCTTCTTCTTGCAAGGAAAGAATGTTCTTCTCTTTTAGCACAAAGATTGATAGAGCCCACTAAATCTAATTGGGCTTTCCAAACATTTTATGTAGAAAAAGATCAGAGCTCATCAGAGGAAAAAAAGGTTGGTAATTGATTATAAACCTCTTAATATGTTTCTCCAAGATGATAAGTTTATGTTACCTAAACAAGAAACTTTTACTTCAAGTTTAAGCCAGGAAAAAAATATTTTCCAAGTTTGATCTCAAAGTTGGTTTTTGGCGATTAGGTATTCATCTTGATGATAGTTACAAGACTACATTTTGCATTCCATATTCTTAATACCAATGAAGGTCATGCCTTTTGGGTTAAAAGTAGCACCTCCACTCTTCCAAAAGGCCATGATCAAAATTTGTGAGCCCATTCTTCACAATGCCTTAATCTATATAGATGATATCCTCATTTTCTCTAAAAGTGAGGAAGCCCACAAAAAGCTACTAGTCCATTTTGCAGAAATCACATAACAATATGGAATTATGCTATCCTCCAAGAAAGCCCATATGGCTCAAGCCCAAATAGAGTTTCTTGGTATGATGCTTCATGATGGTTTTTATCAACCAGGTCCCCATATTGCAGAAGAATTGCTACACTTCCCTTATGACTACATGTTGGTAAAACAAATCCAATAGTTCTTGGGTATCATGAATTATCTCTGAGATTTTATCCCTGATGTGACGAGACATACTAGCCAATTGTCCAAGCTACTTAAGAAGAACCCCAACTAAAGTGTCAAGAAATTAAAATTACTGGCTCAGCATCCACCACCACTAAAGATTCTTGGTGAAGGATAAAGAATCTTACAAACAGATGCAAGTGACCAGTTCTAGGGAGCACTACTTATAGAAGAAGTTAATACCAAGCGCCATTATTGTGGTCATGGAAGTGGACAATTTAAAGTGTCTGAAAAGCATTATCATGCTACTTATAAGGAGATACTAGCAGTCAAAAGAGGAATTGAAAAGTTCAATTTTTATCTGAGCTCACATCACTGTATTGTCGAAATGGATAATACTCTTTCCCATCAATGCTAGATGCCAAAAGAAAGACTCTTCCAGACTCTCAAGTGCTTCACTCAAAAAATTGGTTTTCTAGATATAAATTCTTGGTGAAACACATTATGGGTCACCAGAATACAATAGCAGGCTACCTCTCAAGACCACAGAAAATCCTGCTCCTTACCCCAGAAACTTCTAAATAGCCTCTCATGTCTTACTTCAAAAAATTTACTCTCTTCACTTCAATGTTTTCCTTCATACTTATGAAGAATTTAACCAGTATGCCAAAGAACACCTTCTTCATTTGCTCCATCTTCTCTTTGTAAAGACCAACCTTCTTCCCAAAGCCCAACACTTCAGCCTCACCACTTCATATACTACTCTCCCTTTTGTTCAAGGACCCATTTCCGATGAATTGCTTTAGTACATCTAGTCATTGACCATTCGGTATACTAGTGCTATTGCTCTCTCATCACTTCCTGTTTATTATTATCCTTGTCACAAAAACCATGAAGGATCCTCCCTTCATCAGCTTCTCCAACTCTTTGCCCCTCTACCCTACTAGAGAGGAATGTTATATAACAAAATAAATGATAATAATCTATGGAATATAAGTAAAAGAAAACAAAAAATATTTTCTTGTATCTTCTTTCTTCACAAGTCATATTTTATCAAGCATGATGATGACATCTACTTCAAGACTAAAGCAGACTCATGGCTCCCTTTGTTTGATTGTGTTAGACAAGATCCACAAGAGCTACAAGAAATTAGAGATCTCCTGGCCTTTATCAATAATCAAGAGAAAAAGAATTGCGATCTCTTTGGTCCCATTCCCTTGAAGGAATAAGTTATGAAGAACTGTATGCACCACAACCATACTATTCTTCCTCCTTCACTGCTACATTCTTTGATATAACAACACAGCCTCCTAGACCATACTCCTAGGATTCACAAGATCAATATGACTTCACACAGTTATGTCCATCCACCCCAGGATCTTCAATCCATCCTAGTACACTCTAGCCTAGCTCTTCAAATTATCCGTCTTACTGTACTCAAGAGCCAACCCACGCCCAAGAACACCTAGGTTCACCAGAGCTTTTAGAAATTTATCCTAATCCATTTCAATATGTTCGTGATTTCATTGATGATCACAAGCCTATGGGGAAGTGGTGACTCATCAGAAGCAGAGTGTCTGCAGAATGCCCTCTCGTCAAAAGATTCCCGCATACTTGCTTTATCTAAATAGTGTCCAGTTGTCCTCAATAATTGTACTATTTAGTCATGTGTGTCTTACTTTCCAACTCATGTTGCATTATTAAGTCTGTCGTATTATCAATTTTACAACTTGTTGCAAGTCTGTTTTCCTATATAAATGACGCTCCTCACTACTGTCAAGATCATCGAACGTTGTAAGATTATCTCTATCATTAAAAAAGAGTGCTTTCTATATGGCTTGCTTCTAAGTTTCTCCTCTTTTGAAAGCTTTATCTTCTTATAGCTTCTCTCTCTTATCTCTCCAGAGATTCTAGTATGCTTTGCATTTACCTCGTCTTAGGATCTTATGTGACATAAATGAATCTGACATCATCCTGATCCTACGGATCAAGTTTCATTATGAATTATGTGGTTTAGTCTAGGTTTCTACAAATTGAGGTCATAATATGGTCTAAGATCGGCTACGAAGAGTCTTGATATGACCTTGAAAGAATAAGATCTATAGTTATCGTGGACTGAGTGTGTCAACAACCCCATGTGAATGTTCTATTTGATACCACACAAGGGAGATAGAACACTGTAGAATTTGTATCACTAGCGAATTCATCAGGTTCCAGATAGCATTTCTCTCTGTTTTTATATTCTGCTTGTGGAACCATTTTCTGTTTGATTCAGTCCTGTTGTCCCCTTATTCAAGTAGAAATTCTCAGAGATTTTTCTTCTTAATATACTTCCTTCCGACCCTGTTAGAATTTGTCTTGGGTTGTAAAAGTGATTTACAATTAAATTTGAATTCTGAACTCCTAACGGAGGTCAAGAATCAAGCACAGCCAAACATCAGAAACAGAAATGGATTATTTTAGGTTTCGGTTAGAGTAGTTCTAGAGTCATTTTTCTCTGAATAAGGGCCAATTGTTCTAGTCATTTCTGGTATAGTCGCTTCATATTCGCTATGTCTTTGTATTTTTCTGAACACTGGGTGAATAGTTTATTATCTCTTTTTTTATTTGCTGCTACATAGCCTTTTAATTCCTGTGCGACCCAACTGCAAGTGAATAATAATACCTCACCTCATCTGGGAAAATTACCTGGTGTGCGCAGATTCTGAATTACAATGGCAGAGAGAGAAGTTTATACAAAAGATGGGACAGTAGATTTCCGCGGAAATCCAGCTAATAAGAAGACAAGTGGGACCTGGAAGGCTTGTCCCTTTATTTTAGGTAACTATATCTTATGGTGTTAATTGGAGGGTAATATTTGTTATTATGAAATTATACTTACAATTTTATGCTTCAATTAACAGAAATGAATGTTGTGAGAGGGCCGGCTTACTATGGGATGAGCGCAAATCTGTGCTTTATTTTAAGAACAGTCGCATCGGATAGTGCTACTGCTTCGAAGAACGTCTCAAATTGGAGTGGGACATGCTATATCACGCCATTGATTGGAGCATTTTTTGCTGATGCCTATCTCGGGAGATATTGGACTATTGCCACTTTCTCCACAATCTATGTTATTGTGAGTATGGTTTCTCCAGCACTGTATTGATTACTTGACCATAGGTTTGTCTCAAATATGGCTTTTCCACAATCTGGTTTTAATGCTTTTGTCTCAAATATGGTTTCTCCCTTGCATGGCTTTCTAGCCTAGTAGCATGTAAACTCCTCTTATAAGTAGGATGTTGTGGGTTTGATCCCACTTGTAACTTGAGGCCATTTTTGCCCGCCTCTTTAAGTTAAAAAAAAAAAAAAAAAAAAAAAAAAAAAAAAAAAAAAAAAAAAAAAAGGTTTCTTTGTATCTACTGAAGAAAGATTGAAAATTTCATCTTCAATATTGTTCACTTAAGCATCACATATTCACATAACTGACATAGGATGAAGAAAAGTAATTATTAGCTTCTCTAATAAAGTTAAAATGGGTTCAAACTTGTGTACGTTACCAATAGACACATTGTCTCATATGAAATGAGGTAAGTTGTATTGTTTATGGCTTATGAATGGTATGACTTGATATATATTATATGAGGCAGGGCTTGTTAATAGAACACAATGGCATCATGCAATACATGCAGCCAACCTAACCTAATGGGATAAGGCTTGTTGTTGTAGTAGTAGTAGTATTGATTCTATCTTCTTCCTTTAGATAACTTCTGAAGAAAGGTTCCTCTGTGTACACAGGGAATGACACTCTTGACAGTGTCTGCATCGGTTCCTGGCATAAAGCCAACCTGTCATGGAGACGATTGTCACGCTACTGATGGGCAGAGTGCGATATGCTTCGTAGCGCTCTACCTCATAGCTCTCGGCACTGGTGGAATCAAGCCATGTGTGTCATCATATGGAGCGGATCAGTGTGTCATCACACAAGAGTTCTTTCTTCAATTGGTTCTATTTGTCAATTAATATCGGTGCTCTTGTTGCTGGTTCTTTGCTGGTTTATGTACAAGATAATGTGGGTTGGGGATGGGTTTTGGCATTCCAGCAGTGACCATGGCAATAGCCGTGGTGAGTTTCTTTTCAGGAACTAGAATGTATCGAAACCAGACCCCTCACGCGAAACATCCAAGTCATTGTGGCATCCATAATGTAGGAATTACATAATGTTACTATTAGTAGTTTAGGGACATATGTGTAATTGTATAGTTTAATTGTACATTGTACAGATGTGTAAATGCCTATATATAATACATAGGCACATTGTAAATAGGGATTAACTCTGTGAATCAATAATATGAGAGTTCTGGTTTTATCATGGTACCAGAGCCAGCCATTTTGGAAGATCCATTACTGATTTATCAAGATTCCAGGCCTTAACCCAAGAAGGCCCCCACAACTCATCAGAACCTCCGGCCTCAATTCAAAGAAGGCCCAAGAACGCATCTGCATAATTCAAAGAAGGCCCATCTGAACTTCCCCAGAAGAACCACACCCGACGCGTCATCTGAACTTCCCCATGAGCCACACCCGACGCGTCATCTGAACTTCCCCAGGAGCAGCCACACGCGACGCGTCCTGTGTAGTTCTCTCAGCCAACCATGGAAGTCTGCAGTCGCTCGTCCCTAATCGCCGATTGCGCCGTGCCTTCCTCTCTTCCGCACCAATTTGAAGATCCGCCGCCGAGGCCGTGATTTGTCGTGGTACGCCGTTGCGATTTCGCCATGTGTCGCCATTCCTCGTCGCCTTGGATCGTCGCTGACAACGTTTCGCCGTCCAAGATTATTGCGTCTTGAGGAACACCCCAGATTTCTGCCGTGGTCGCCATTCCTCGTCGCCTTGGATCGTCGCTGACAACGTTTCGCCGTCCAAGATTATTGCGTCTTGAGGAACACCACCGTTTATTCGGTCTGATTGTCCTAGTGTTTTCAAGAAGCTTCTGATTTCTCCATTCCATCTGATTGTGCTAGTAATTTCAAGAAGCTTTTTCGAGTCCGATTTCTTTGGAGCTTTTCTCATTTCCATTCAAGATCCAATCTTGCGTGGGTCCGTCGAACACCACCGTTTATTCGGTTTGATTGTCCTAGTCTATTTCAAGAATCTTCTGATTTCTCCACTCTGATTTCTCCACTCTGATTTCAAGATCCAATCTGATTTCGGTTTGATTGTGCAGTCGCATATTTCTCGTCATTTGTTGGCCCTTATACACTCGCTTCTTCTCCGTGCGTTTATACTATAGCTCTGTCTTGTTTTTATCGACTGTGATCTATTGGCCATATCGTCATGGCAGAAGAGGGTTCAGAGCGTATTGACTTTCAACATCCGCTCTACCTACATCCCAGTGACACTTTGGCTGTGACATTAGTATCTCAGGTTCTTGTTGGTTCCCAAAATTATGCTGTTTGGAGTAGGGCTATGAAATTAGCTCTTCATGGTAAGAACAAACTCGGTTTTGTCGATGGGACATGTTCTCGTGAAGGTCAAACGACTAGCCATCGGCATCAGTGGGACAGATGCAATAGTGTTGTTCTGTCATGGCTTATTAACTCCGTGGACAAGGATATTGCCAGTGGGTTGGTCTTTTCTCAGAGTGCTTCTCTTGTGTGGACTGATTTAAGAGAAAGATTTGATGTTGTTGATGGTGCTAAGACATTTTCTCTCTATCGGTCAATTAACTCACTCACACAGGGGACTCTTAGTGTCTCTGGCTATTATACCAAGCTCAAGGAACTTTGGGATGAGCATGCTTCCATAGTGCCTATTCCTAATTGTCAGTGTAATTCTTCAAAGGATTATGCTAAAGTTGTTCAAGAGCAACGGTTGTTCCAATTCCTCATGGGGTTAAATGAGCAATTTCACCAAGTTCGCAGCCAAATATTGTTGATGAATCCACTGCCTTCTTCCAACCAGGCTTATTCAATGATTGTTCAAGAAGAAACTCATCGAACCCTTTCTTATGGGGTTCAAGGAACTCAGTCGGATGGAGCAATTATGATCTCTAATACGTCACGAGGAGGTCGAGGTCGTGGTCGTGCCATGGGACGAGGTAGAGGTCGTTCCCAAGCAACATGTAGCCATTGTGGAAAGAAGGGTCATCAAAAGGAAACGTGTTACCGGTTGGTTGGTTTTCCATCAAGTTTTCGATCCTCTCAATTTAATAAGGAACAAGAAGATCAAGCAAATCCCACCATTAATGAATCAGCTGCTAAGGTGGGAGAAGAGCAAGATGCTCGTGGGTCTTTCTTCACTCCAATACAAGTACCCGCAAAATTTTGGAGATGCTTAAACGGATTCTAACCCAAATGAAGCTGTTGTGAGTGTTCAAGCAGCCACTCCAGGTTTGCTTCTTAATCCTAAGTCTAAATGGATTTTAGATTCTGGTGCAAGCTGTCATATTGTTAGTAGTTTGACATATTTAGACAAATGTAAACCATATTTAGGTGCACCAAAGTGGGTAAAAGTTCCCAATGGGGAGCGTATTCGTATAACTCATATAGGTGATATTAAAATCACTAATTCTATACACTTGAAAAATGTTTTGTATGCTAAAGAATTTTGTTATAATCTGATTTCAATAGCTAAACTTGCCATAGATAGCTTGTATGTATCTTCCTTTTTCCCTAATATGTGTGTGATACAGGAAATGTCCAATGGGATGATCAAAGGGATTGGTAAACTGACTAGAGGACTATATCTTCTGACAATGGAAAATAAACCAGAATATGTCAATACTACTGATAGACATAGTTCTGTAGATACTAGGAAAGATTATCTGTGGCACTATAGACTTGGTCATGCTCCTATGAATATTTTGAAACATTTGAATCCTTTGAGAATTAGTGATTGTACCTTCAATGATGATAAATGTGAAATCTGTATTCAAGGAAAACAGTCTCGATTATCTTTTCCCTCAAGCTCCTCCAAATCTCATTATTGTTTTCAATTACTACATGCGAGATGTGTGGGGACCCTATAGAACTCCCACACACCAGGGATATAGATATTTCCTCACATTAGTAGATGATTTTTCTCGTTCTACATGGGTTTTCTTGATGCATTATAAATCAGAGGTTCCTAAATTGCTGAAAACATTTATATCCTATGTTGATAATCACTTTTCTGTCACAATCAAGACCTTGAGAACTGATAATGGTAAGGAGTTTGTAAATCATGAGGTAAGACAATATCTTGATCAAAAGGGTATTATTCATCAAACTTCTTGTCCTTTTACTCCTCAACAAAATGGAGTCGTTGAAAGAAAACATAGGCATCTCTTAAATGTTGCTAGAAGTATCATGTTTCAATCTAATTTACCTGTTAAGTTTTGGGGAGAAGGCATTAGAGCTGCCGCATATTTGATTAATAGAACTCCCTCTAAAGTTCTTGACTATCTTACACCTTTTGACCTATTATATAATAAATCTCCTATTGTGAATCACTTAAAGGTGTTTGGGTGTCTAGCGTTTGCTACTAATTTGACTTGCAGTGACAAGTTTCAGCCAAGGGCTGAACCTTGTGTTTTCCTTGGATACCCAACAACTCAAAAGGGTTATATCTTATATAGCATTAAAACTAAGTCCTTGATTATTACTAGACATGCTGTATTTGTTGAAGATAAATTTCCCTTTTGTGATGTCCATAGTATGAATCAAGGGGGAGTCCCTAATAAAAACATTGCAGATCCTTTTATTATTAGTTATAACATGGATTCTTTTGAACCTGTTCAGCATAATACAACACATGTCCCGAATAATTCAGCACCTATTCAGAATGACTCAGTCCCATCTACCCCTTTGAATGATAGGCCTATTCGAAATAGACAGCCTCCTACATGGACTAAGGACTATAAGTGTGAATATTTGCCTTCTAACAAAGAATCTACCTCACTCGGTCTTGAAAATGATCTACAAAATGATACTTGCCTTGCTTAATTCTCGTTGCTCTTGATGATTTGTCTAATTTGTATAAATGTTTTCTGTTTGGTATTGATAAAGAAATTGAACCGAAACTTATGAACAAGCATCAAATGATCCTAGGTGGGTAGAAGCAATGAATAATGAGATTAACGCTTTAGAAGCCAACAAGACCTGGACCATAGTTAACTTACCAAAAGGAAAGAAACCTATAGGATGCAAATGGGTCTTTAAGGCTAAGTATAAGGCAAATGGGTCTTTAGATAAGTTCAAGGCAAGATTGGTTGCTAAAGGGTATAATCAAAAGGAAGGAATAGATTTTTATGAAACATTCTCTCCTGTGGTAAAAATAGTGACTATTAGGACTGTTTTGAAACTTGCCATTATACATAAATGGCCTATTCATCAAATGGATGTGGACAATGCCTTTTTGCAAGGTGATTTGCATGAGGATGTCTATATGACTATCCCTCAAGGTTTTACTAAAGGTAATGACCGAAATCGGGTTTGTAAGCTTAGAAAATCGTTATATGGCTTGAAGCAAGCTTCAAGACAATGGAATGAAAAATTGACTCAATCTTTGATTAAAGGAGGTTTTCAACAAAGTAAGCATGACTATGCACTTTTTCAAAAACAAAGTGGTATTGAATTGGTACTTGTACTTGCTTATGTGGATGATTTAATGATTACAGGGAGTAGTTTGAAAGCTATCAATGAGGTAAAAGCTTTTCTTCATAGCCAATTTAAAATCAAAGATTTGGGTACCTTGAAATACTTTCTTGGTTTGGAAGTTTTGAGATCCAAGCATGGTATACTTCTTAATCAACGAAAGTATGCTACAGAATTGATTGATCAAACAGGTCTAGATGAATCAGAGGTTGTGATGACACCCATGGAGCCTAACCTCAAGTTGACTGCTGCCCCAGTTGCAAAGGATCCCATTGTGGATGATGTTGGGATGTATAGAAGGCTTGTTGGTAAGTTGCTCTACTTGACGTTGACTAGACCTGATATTTCTTTTACTGTGCAGACGTTGAGTCAATTCATGCAAGAGCCTAAAGAGTCACATTTGAAAGCTGCATTGCGGTTGGTCAAGTACTTAAAGGACTCTCCCGGTCGAGGAGTCTACATTTCGTCAGAAAGCACCTTGAAGGTTGAGTGTTTCTGTGATTCAGATCATGGTGCTTGCGCTGATACACGACGCTCGGTGACAGGTTTTCTCGTGAAGATGGGGGGGAGCTTAATATGTTGGAAATCAAAGAAGCAAACCACCGTTTCTGTGTCTTTAGCTGAAGCCGAGTATAGAGCATTGCGAATGGCTACAGCAGAGTTGACTTGGATTACCGGGTTGCTTAAAGAGTTGCATGTGCCAAATGTTGAGCCAATAAAGGTCTATTGTGATAGTAGATCGGCCATTCATATAGCAACAAACCCAGTTTTCCATGAACGTACAAAACATATTGATATCGATTGCCACTTTGTTAGGGAAAAATTGTTAGCTGGTATGATTGCTTTTGAGCATGTACGTTCTGAAGAACAAATAGCAGATGTTTTAACAAAAGCCTTAGGAGGGCCACAACATACTTACATTCTTGGCAAGTTGGGCACTTGTGAGTACAGAGTTCCCAACTTGAGGGGGAGTGTAGGAATTACATAATGTTACTATTAGTAGTTTAGGGACATATGTGTAATTGTATAGTTTAATTGTACATTGTACAGATGTGTAAATGCCTATATATAATACATAGGCACATTGTAAATAGGGATTAACTCTGTGAATCAATAATATGAGAGTTCTGGTTTTATCACATAAGAAAGCACAAAGTTGCAAAAGGCTAAGACAAGTCTCTTCTATATGAGGTAGGATACTGAGAATCATTATCCAAGGAAGCCGCAAACTTGACCACTCGAAAGGATTAAGGTGAACCGATCAAAATGAACTTTGTTACTAATTATGGATTTGTCATTAGGTTTTTTAATAAGAGTATGTTATGATTAGTGGATTTTCTTTCACAACTCAATGAATGACACATGATTGTGTTGCCCCCCAGAAAAACCCCTCCCTATATCTTTTTTTTGTTGGACAACTTGAAAACAATCACCTAAGAAACTTTACCTAAGTCTATAACTTGATTATTTAACGTTTACTGTTTATTCAGAATTGGAAGCAAAGGGAATTTGGAATTTCCTGCTTGATTTGTAAAACATAGGGACATAGTGATGTAGTCAACTTTCATACCATCTCAGATGCTGTTTCAAATGGAATTTGGAATGTCCTGCTTGATTTGTAAAAAAATCAGAATATGACTCTATCCAGTGTTTTTCTTGGCTTATCTAATATTTAATTCACAGTTGTTGTATCTCTCAGCTTCTTTGACAAAGCAGCTATGCCAGAGGAATCAGATAGTGTGAAGAGCCCAGCCAACCCTTGGAGACTTTGCTCTGTAACTCAAGTGGAAGAGCTGAAAGCTATCATAAGACTGCTTCCTGTATGGGCCACCGGTATCATCTTCGCTACCGTCTATGCTCAGATGGGTACTTTATTTGTGTTGCAAGGGGCGACATTGGATCCTCATGTCGGCAACTCCTCCTTCAAGATCCCACCAGCGTCTCTTTCCATCTTTGACACCATTAGTGTAATCTTCTGGGTCCCGGTGTATGATCAGATTATTGTGCCAGTTGCTCGAAAGTTCACCGGGCACAAAAATGGCATAACTCAGCTCCAAAGAATGGGCATTGGCCTCTTCATATCCATATTTTCCATGATCTCAGCCGGAGTTCTGGAGCTCATAAGGCTCAGAATGGTGAGACGCCACAATTACTATGAACTCGAACACGTTCCCATGTCAATCTTTTGGCAGGTTCCCCAGTATTTCATCATAGGGTGTGCAGAAGTCTTCATGTTCATTGGTCAGCTGGAGTTCTTCTATGAGCAAGCACCTGATGCCATGAGAAGCTTGTGTTCTGCTCTCCAATTGCTCACCGTTGCACTCGGACAATACCTGAGCTCGCTTCTAGTAACGATCGTCACGAGTATCAGTACCAAAAATGGCAGTCCTGGATGGATACCTGACAATCTGAACTATGGTCGTATCCACTATTTCTTCGGGTTATTGGCTGTGCTAAGTGGTCTGAATTTGGTAATTTACGTCCTGGTGGCAAGGATGTATAAATACAAAAGACCGGTCGGTACTCTCCGCTGAAAACTGGGTTGAAAGTGCAGAAGCAAATAAGTTTGGGAACAAAAGTCTTGTTTTTAGTATAGGAATGATGATAGTGTCCATATGCATAAGATTTTCTGAAGATTTGTCCGTTTACTTCAGTTTTTATGAGTATGGTTTGTTTCATTTTCTTACTGTTTCAAAGGTATAGTATTCTGTAAGGTTGAAACTAAATTATCCATCTGATTTTGAGTAAAAATAAGGCTGTTGTCTAGATTAAATTGTGTTCCTCTGTCCATTAATATTTTATCCTCTGGTGTTTGTGAGAAAGCTCAAGCACAAGTCACAAATTCCGTATATTCTTTTTTCTTTGTGTTTTTAAAATCGTATGCAACTAAGATATATGGTCAAAATCAACATAGAGTACAATATAGCGGGAATTACTATATAATGTCCTGAAAAAGATATTTAATCACCAAAAAGTCTAATAACAATTGAAGAGCATGCAATAAATTTATACTGCTTCACTTGTTATTAAGACTTTTTGGGAATGAAATATATTCTTGAATCCACATTCCATGATTTTCTGTATGTGCTTCTTAGGTGCTTCTCTCCCTATAAAGCACATAAAGAAATATTGATGGTATTTTTTTTTATATATTTTATTTATCTAGATTAAATTATATATTGCATTCGAAATAATTTTTTTTGCACCCGCATCTCAAATTAATTAATTCCCGCATTCAGAAATATTTTTTCTATAACATCGATCCCGAAAATTAATCAATTTGAAATACAGGGAGCAAAACATATTTGAGGATGCAACATATAATTTAATTCAAATAAAATAATAAAAAATGCTATTAATATTTCTTTATATGCTTTTTAAGAAGAGAAACACCTAACACCTAAGAAGCATATATTTTAAAAAAAAAAAAAAAAAAGCATGAAATGTGGATTCTACATTCTTTGGGACTTACCATACTACAATATATACTATGATTTCTTTCAAAGTTTTTATCGTACTTGTAACAAACTTTTGGGTCCATTTGGATTTTTAACAAAGAGGGATATTGTGATGCAAAAGCGATCCACATTACATCCAGAAAATGGATGAAAAGGAAATTACATCAGAGGAAAGGTTGGAGAAAGACTCAAATGCCCTTATTCCCATTCACCAATGGCCATTATTTGGATGAAAGTTAAATTTCAAAACGATAAGGAATATTTATGTAAAATATATTTTGATTTTAAATAAAGTTTATTTAGGTTTTCAAAATAAAAAGAAGTCTCTGTAATTTAAAATAAACAGAAGAGAGGTTATTGTATGTTACTCTAAAGGAAATTATAACAAGGATAACATTATTTTTGGAGTAAATAAATCACATGACATAAATGTCAGCCCGAATATAAAACATATATTACATAATAGAACTTATACTATATCAATACATCTTAAGCTTGTAAAACTTATTAAAAAAAAACACACTTTTATTACTGTTAATCCAAACTCATACTCAATTGTTTGAAAAATGTTCAAAGGTTAAATACAGTAAATGAAATAAGTATTTTTAGGAGAGAACGTCATATACAAGCAGGGGCGGAATCAGGGGGGGCTAGGGGTGGCCCCGCCCCCCAAAATTACACAATCAGACCCATTTTTTTGAAAATTATACTTTTGCCTCATAAAATATTAATTTTTTTCATTTTAGTCCCTATCAAAAGTCTCATGAAGGGACTAAATTGAAAATTTTGAAATTTTTATGAGGTAAAATCATAATTTATGAAAATTTTGGGTCCAATTCTGTAATTTTTGCCCCCTAATTTTAAAACTGACTCCACTGGGTTTCAATAGGTAATTTTCGCCCCCTTGGTTTTCCATCCTGGCTCCGCCCCTGTATACAAGAGGCGAATTTGAGTGTAAACCGTGCTATATTTATTCATTCAAAAAAACGTGAGTATATGTACGAAGAGGGAAGAACTATTCTAATAAATACTCCATATTATTTCTAGAACATGAATAAATTGTAACATGCTTTAAGGATAAATGTATTCATGTAAGTTTGTTTCAACTTGATCACAACCATGGCACATATTCTCCAGTTCCCTGTCATGAAATGTATTATTAATTTCCCCCACCTAAATATATATACGAGTTAATTAAAAACTTTAGTTTTAAATGATGGCTATGAGGGGAGAGAAGAACTACCATTTATCATCATACTTACATTGTAAACGTTAATTTAGAGAGAGAGAAGATATATATATATATATATATTTTGGTTGCCCACCCGTTCACCTGGAGAACTTCGCCCACTGTCCCCTGATCGACCCGGTCGCGCACACGGTTTTGGTGGGAGAGTCTCCAATGTGGAGGTTTTTGCATCCACAAGGCTCGAACTCGAGACCTTGCTTAAACGACACCAAGCCGCTTACTGCACTTGTCAGGCCAACCTTGGTAGAGAAAGATATTTAATTAGTGGATAAAGGTGGAAAGTGAGTATTAATCATACAAACAAAGGAAAACACTAATTAAACTATGGGGTTTAAACTTCTCATGTTGCATGAGAAGAAGAAGATTCCTACACACACATGAAATAGTGGGACCCATATATATATATAAACGCTAACTATATATATGTGTGGGTCCCACCATTTTATGTGTGACATGAGAAAACACTTCTCCTTCAACACGAGTAAGTGTTTTTCCTTAAACTAAATGCGACTTATATTTTAGACCATGCAATTTCTTTTTAAAGAAATATCAATCCTATTTATAAGTCCCTTTTGATTAAAAAAAAATTTAGTCGTATTTATAAGTTTTCTTTCAAGTAATAAATGATATTATGACAATTTTACACATATTAATTGTACTAATGAAAATAAAGAGAGACGAAATAGTTGAAAGATACTCATTTATAAATGAGAGCAAAATTGAAAATTTATCCTATAATCATTCAAAAACTACCTCTCTTCGATATGTGTGATTTAGTTAAAAGAGACTTATAAATTAGACTAGAGTCGTAACCTACCACCCTAGTCACATACCAAGGAGAGTAATTAACTTAATGATTATAGGATAAATTTTCAACTTTGTCTTTATTTATGATTGAGTATTTTTTAACTATTTATTCTCTCTCTATCACAATTAATATGGATAAAATTATCACAATTTTATTTATTATATAAAATTGAACTTATAAATAGAATCAATTTTTTTTTTAAAATAAACTTATAAATAATACTAGAGTGATATAAATTGTAACCAAGAAGAGTCTCTCTGCCCTTGAAAGCTTTTACCATAAGACATTAAGACCATTTGTCATTATTTCTAACGTTCCCGAGCCAATCTGATCACAGCTTCGACATTCAATGTGCCATGGCCCACCAGATTTTGATTTTAGGAGTCGATCACATCCGATAATCAATAATAAAAATGTAATAGTAAGTGGTTATGTGAAAGAAGAGAACACAAGATTACACGGACTTCTTTTATTTTCCCCCTCCCGGAGACGCTTTAGCCACTGACGGTGCCGAAGAAGATGGAGAAGGCGAAGGAATTGCTGCAAGTCACCCCTGAAGAATCGCAATCTCTGTCACAACACCTTCCTCCTCTCACACCTAACTCAGATTTCTGTTTCTACGAGCAATTTATCCTCAGAGGAATCCACGTGGATCGAGTCGAACCCGGTCTCGTCGTTTGTACCTTCAAAGTCCCTCCTCGATTCACAGTAACATGCCTTCTCCTTCAATTGTTCCTTTATTGATTTCATTTTTGTTATCTTTATCTTTTGATTTACTATTCTACCGTTTGGTAATGCATTTTTCGCGTTCGTAATTTCTGCTGCTTTACTATGTGGAAAATTATCTTATTTGATTGTTAAACTCAGGGTTAAGTGGTTTTAGTTCTCATTATGAGTGTTTAGACTTGAATTTTTGTTCTTTAGTAATTAACTGCTGCTGGATATGCGATAGCTCGTGTTGTTCTCATAATCATAAGAATGTGAAAATCATTCAGAACAATCTCATAATCCTTAATGAATATTGGCTGTAGGTACAAGTCTCTTATGGGACAGAAGTTCATTGCTTTTTGCAATTTTTATTTTATTTCATTTTTTGGTTCCCTGAAATTATTTTATGAGGATCTTTGAGAATGTCAAATATATTGGCTTAACTTCTACAGGACAGAACTGGGAAGTTGGCTAATGGTTCAATAGCCAACCTTGTAGATGAACTTGGAGGTGCTGTAGCTCATACAGAAGGTTTCCCCATGAATGTTTCAGTTGACATGTCCATTTCTTGTCTTTCAACTGCTCATGTTAATGTAAGTAATTTGCTATAGACTTACTTTTGATATGTGTTCCTTTCAATTTTATGTTAGGTTTTACTCTCTCTGTTATAGTTATGCTGTGCAAGTGAAACTGAAAATGGGGA
This sequence comes from Acacia acuminata, assembly GCA_019022655.1. NCBI lineage: Eukaryota > Viridiplantae > Streptophyta > Magnoliopsida > Fabales > Fabaceae > Acacia > Acacia acuminata. The sequence continues at coordinate 1,065,722 of JAFJYI010000242.1, read as the reverse complement.
GAGTATACAAGGAGAGGAAGATTAGGAAGTTTAAATGAATCGAATCATGCAAGACTTTTAGAATGCATGACAAATTTTCGCCCCAGCTTCACTCCCACCAAACACACCCTTGATATCCTAGTCCTTGACTTTTTCAAATTGAATCCCTCAGATTTACGCATTCCAGGAGAGAGATGTAACATAGCAGTGATGCAGGACAAGGGAAAAGAGGGAGGGGGAGAATGGGAGGGAGAACTAGAGAAATTGGGGGATGTGTGACAGTAATCATAATATAATCTCTATCAAAATCAGTGAGCTAAAATGTCAAACAAGTGAGCAAAACCCAAGTTATTCATAAAGCCCTAGATGCAAATTATGGAATTAAAATTTAACAATTTAAACTTATTTAACTAAGATAAAATACAAAAAAGGGTGGCTCAGTGCATGAGGCTCCCACCAGGTGAGGTTTGGGGAGGGTTAGATGTACGCAACCTTGCCCCTGTAAGCAGAAAGGCTATTTCTAGGATTCAACTTTACCATTACGTCAAGGCTCACCCTCTAATATAAAATTCAAAATTCAAAATAAATTAAAGAAAATCTTGCATCAAAGAAACCAGAAACTCTCTTTCCTCTAACTTAATCAATTTCCCATTAAGTGGTGTACGGATCAACATTTCATTTTTGCACCCATCATTCTGTTTCAGGTTTCCTCTATAGATACGGTATTAACTCTTTGAAAATTTCTGTCTGTCTGGGATTTGTGCATCACTATCAGTTCTTGCTGTTATTGTTTACCTTATGTAAACTCTTGGTTCTTTACACCACTCTGTTCTGAAGTTTCAAGGTCTCATTTCTGGTCATTCCTTCTGCTAGAAGCACCAACAATTATTTTATTGATGTGAATCTTCATGTTGAGGGTGCCAGATACTGTTTATCGTCTTTTTAATGTAGTGAATTGTATCTGTGCAACTGTTGCAGGATGAACTAGAGATTACTTCTAGGCTCTTGGGACGGAAGGGAGGTTATTCCGGAACAATAGTTACCCTCAGAAATAAAGCAACTGGAGAATTAATAGCAGAAGGTCGCCATTCACTATTTGGAAGACATGCAAGCAAAATGTAGTTCTCTTATGGTGTATGTGTATGAATATATGCAAACTTAAAGATGTTATTTAGGAAACAGGTCTGATAAATGTATTTGTTTGTTTGTTTTCCTTTTTTTCTTTTTGTTCTGTATGAGGGAGGACATGGAGGGAGGCTTTTGTACCCTGAAGGAAAAAAAATAGATATTTTCTCCCCTTGAATTATGGGTTTCTTCAGCCACTTTGAGCGTAAGCATACAATTTGGCAGCAGCAGCAGCAACAAAGCCCCATCTTATTAGGTGAGGTTGATTACAATTTGGCAAGATTCACTGCAGTTTCTATTAGATGTGTGTGAACCCTGCAGTAAGGAACTGTTTCAAAGTTATGGAATTCATGAGATAATACAGAGATTTGAAAGAATGAGACAATTCTAGCCCCTAATTAACACCCCAGTTACTGATAACGTTTTACAAAAATTCAAGAAATTAAAAACAAGGTATAAATAGTTGTGAAAGATCTGCTTGTTACATTCTCATTTTACAGTTACCTTTTCAAAAACACACACACACACAGCCCTTTTCAAATAAACACAGATATTTTTATGACTGCAGTGAATTTGAATTATAGTCTAGGGTATTCTAAACCATTGTAGGTCAAGTAGCTCATAAATTTACTTCAAAGGTCTTGATCAACATAATGCAGGGGTATGGATTGAATCAATACACTACTAAAAAGGTAACATATTGAAAGTTTCAGTATCCACATAGTTGAAAACGCAGAATCTACAATATATATCTCTAGGAAAATTCTGAACTACATATCTAGCAACCTAATATGTTTTTCCTTTAATCTCATACAGTTTAGTACTAGAAATAACACATAACAGTAGTAAGCTTTTTGACATGTCTGAAGCATATTTCACTCTGATGATTCACTGGACAGCTCAGCAAGTATTGTATTGTATTCTTCTCTGAGACTGTTATATTTGTTGCTTAAAGTATTGAAACTTTCCATTTTATCCTCTGGAATGCCTGGCTTCATCTCCATACGCTGCTTTGTGGATTCAATCTTATTCATGAGCTCTTGTTTTTTCTGAACTTTCTCTTCATGCTCTCTGTATAATGCCTCCAGCTCTGATTCCTTAATTTCTGGATCAAATCTCACATGAAATTTACATATGTTTATCAACAGAAATGATATCTTATTTTGACATGTCATGCACGAAATTTATATTGTAAATTTAATAATTTTGTTATCACTTAATTGATTATCCATTGATTGTTTCTCAAAATTTAAGTAAAAATGTTAATGTCAGTATCACCTATAGTCAATTTATCCCTTTTAAATCTAATTCCCAATTTTGAATGTCAGCTCTGAAGTAACAAGATCGGTATGAATTGTTTTCAGTAAAAGGTGGTAAATGACAATGAAATTTTTGAAACTTGAAAGGAAACAATCATTCTAATAGTTATGTCACTTTGTATTAAAACAGGGGAGATAGTAGCCAAATATTAGGGTTCTTTCTATGAAATATTTAAAATCAAGATCAGAAAAATTGAATTTGGGTCAAATTACATGCATTATTTATTATACATCTTGAAAAATGCAAATATGTGAAACAAAATAAATAGAATTGATAGTATTGAAAATAAATCCCTACCTGTAATTTGTAACAGTGAGCCACCAACTTCCATGGATTTTGTTACACCTCTGCACATAATAACAATAGAAACAGGACATGAATAAGATCCAAAAAAAAAAAAAAATCAAACCCATATAGTTTTTGCTACTATAAAATTTTGTTCTTTTTAACAAAAAGATTATTCGCATTCCAGTACATAACTTTGTCAAGCTTTCACTTTGTTTACTAGTAAGAGAATAAAGTGCATGATAACATTACAAGCGAAATACATAAACTTTTTTTTTTCGAAAAAAATATTGGCCGATATTATGAATTTGCACAATAATTTAAAATACACAATATTTACTACAAAAAAATAATTTAGAATAATTTTATTAGGCCAACTTCAAACCTTTTCTCCGATCTTAACAACAAAGAAATAAGGACAAAACTCAAGTTTCTCTACTCTTAGGAGGCCAACCCCAAAGAGTGCCAAAAACAAAATAAAAAAAGAGGAAAGGGAAAAAAATCGAAGATAAATTTATTTTAAAAATAAAAATAAAATCTAGAGGGTTCATTTTTCTTGCAAACTGGGGAGTAGTTAAAAATGCTTAGAAAGGAAAACCTAATCCATACCCAAAAGGACTAACTCATTTGCATTCACTTGAGAAAAAGAGAATCAAAGGCAGTGATCATGAAATGTAAAAGCATTCAGAGGAGTAACAACGAAAAGAGGATTCAATTAAGATTAGGACTCTCATTTTCGGTTCAACCCCAAGAAAAGAGAGAAAATTGAAGAAATTAGAAGCAAAACCTTTTTTCTGCAGCGAAGTTTATCATCTCTGTTGAGTTCAGTGGTTCTTCTTCTTGAGCTCTCTGAAATGAATCTGAATGTAAGAAGAAGACTGGTCTTTGTTACGTCTTCAGTACGCAGAGACTTGTGAGTTGTGACTTCTCTTGCGTGTGTATAAAATAGACAGACATACGCACGCTCTATGTGTGATCCCCAGACAGCCTACCCTTTTCCCAGCATGACAAAAAGTGTGCCTTTTGCTATTTGGTCGTACTATTCTCACTTGCTATTTTTATTTTTTTTGCCAGCTAATTAACTCTGTTTTTAAGGTAAAAAGAAAAGGTTTATCCATGTTTGTTTGGGCTCACGTTTTGGATATCTAAAAGGTGCTTATTTACTTAAATTAAGACAAAGTTTATATAACATATTTATCTCATATCTACAAATGATGATTAAAAAATTATTTTTAAAGGCTCTAATCGTTATTCTAAATAAGTATTAAATACTTACCACTCTAGTCTTATTTATAAGTCAATTTTGACTAAAAAATTTGGTTCTATTTATAAGTCCAGTTTCATATAATAAATTAGATTATGATAACTTTACTCATCTTAATTGTACCCAAGAAGATAGATAAAGAATAAATAGTTGAAAAATACCCAATTATAAATGGGATAGGATATTGTCACTACCAATTTAATATCACTACTACTTTTTCACCGTTAGATCAAATCTCAATAGGAGAGAGAAATAATAAAGATAGATGAGATTATGATTAAACGGTGAAAAAGTGGTAGTGACAATATCCTATCTCATTATAAATTAAGGCAAAGTTAAAAATTTACCATCATAACTATTGAGTTAACTACCTTTCATTGACATTTGAGATTTGGTCAAAATAGACTTATAAATAGGACTAGAGTGATATACAATTTTATCATTCATTTCATCATTGTGTAAGCTTTATTTTCATTAGATATTGTGTATATTAATTAGGATAAAGTTGGAAAAATGTTAAATTTTAAAGAAAAGTTAGTAGTCCCCACTCCTTTTTATAATAACTTTCTCTCTCATAGGGCTAGTCCTTATTACATACTCCTTTTTTTTTGTGTCTTAAAATTCAAACTACTTTTTCTTTTTCTACCTTATTACATATCTTTATATTAATTATCTCATACTCATAGCTAATTATCTTTCGTTTAATCATTTATTGCATATTTTTTTTTTATATTTTATACTCATATTTGTTATTCACTCTCCCTCTTATGCTTATTTCATAAATAGAGGCATATTTTGAAAAAAAAAAATTGACATTTTTAATACATTTATTATCTTTAATTAATTTGGACCGCGAGTTCGTTTAACGTAATAATCATAAAATTTTTTTTTTCCTAGAAAAATGGACCGGAGGGAGTAAGGTTTAATGTTTTTATTGGTTCTGGTAAAATATGTTGGAAGTGATTTGAAAATAAGATCAGAGGAATATATAAATTATTTCTCACATGTTTTAGCATAATTAAGAAAAATCTTAAATCTCGTTAATTTTGTTTTAAAATTTAATAACTTTTAAACTTTACCATAATACCAATGAAAATAAAGTTTACACAATAGTAGTAATAAATTAAAGGTAAAAATATATATTCATATAAAAGAAAATTAATGATATGATTTATAGACAAGACAAAAAAATCATTTATCTTTACTTATAAATAGGATTATGAGTATTACTTTTGGAAAATCATTGGGAGTTTTGAAGAAAGAAATAAACTCCAAAGAATTTTATGACAAGTGCGTAGCATGAGATGATAAATTCTAATACAAAAAATAACAAGTTTATGCTCCTGTGATTATAATTTTTTTTTGGTGATTAATTTACAGTGAATCTCTCTATTGTTTTCACCAAATCTTTGTACATGTATTTTGGAGGTATTGACTAATTTAAGTTAAGAGACAAAAATATACATGTGTTTTTTTTGGAGAACTTCCAACACTATGTTTTTATTAGGTGTAAAAATGACTATGTGGTTATAAATTAGGTACAAAAAAACGTTTGAACCGTTAAATTTAACTTTTTTGCCGATTGGACGATGACATGGCTTTTAAGGTATAAAAATACTCATGTGGTTTATCCAAAAGAGCACCAACACCAAATGCTTTTTTTATGTGCAAAAATATTGTTTGATCGTTAAGTTTGACTTTTTGCGTGTGGAAAAAATAGTACCAAATCAATACTTTGAAATATAAAATCTTGAAAAAATATTTTAAGATCTTGATCGATATTAAAAAAAAAAAAAAAAACTTCAAGATGTTGACCAAGATCAAAAAATACTTCATGATCTTGAAAATTATTTTAGGATCTTGAAAAAAATATTTAAAGGTACTAACTAATACTAAAAGAATACTTCAAGATATTGACAGGTACAAAAAAAACTTTAGGATACTAACGGGTACTAAGAAATACTTCATGATTTTAAAAAATTATTTTAAGATCTTGAAAAGATATTCTATGATACTGACTGATACTAAAAAAATACTTCAAGATAATGACCGTACTAAAAAGATACTTCAAGATACTGACTGATACTAAAAAAATTCTTCAGGATACTGACTAGTATTGAAAAGATACTTCAAAATACTAATTGATACTGAAAAAATACTTTCTGATCATGAAAAAATATTTCAAGGTACTGAATAGTATTAAGAAATACTTGAGGGTACTGAATGGTACTGAAAAAGTACTTCATCATCTTGAAAAATTATTTTAGGATTTAAAAAAAATATTTCATAGTAATGACTGATACTAAAAAATACTTCGAGATACTTAATGATACTTTAAAAAAAAAAAAAAAAAAAAAAAAAAAAGGTCAAACTAACGGTCAAACTGTATGTTTGCACCTAAAAAATTTCACTGCTCTTGTGGTCAAACCACATATGTATTTTTGCACCTTGAAAGCCACGTTATCATCTAGTCAACAAAAAAAGTCAAACTTAATAGTCAAACGATATTTTTTCACCTATCACTCTGGTCCTATTTATAAGTCCACTTTGACCAAAAAATTTGGTCTTTTTTATAAATCCATTTTGACCAAATAAATGAGATTGTGACAATTTTACCCATATTAATGATGATGAGAGAGATGGTTAGCTATGTTGGAAGGAGAAAAAGATGAGAGAGATTTGACAATAGATTTTAAAAGGTACTCATTCATAAATGAGGGTAAAATTGAAAATTTGTTCTATAATCATTGAGATACTTACTTTTCTTTGGTATGTGAGATTTAGTCAAACTGAACTTATAAATAGGACCAGAGTAGTAACTTGTAATCTCATAGTTGCTTTTGCACCTAAAAAAGCATTCCCTCTAGTCCTTATTATAAGCTACCAACTAACAAGTTTATTTAGTACTTTTTATAAGGCACTTACTTGTTTCCAATTAGCATTAATTATCTTTTTCCATGTATGCCCTAATTAATAAGGATAGTTTGTAAGAATAATAATTAATATAATATTATAGTTTAGGGTAATTAGTAGGGATAACATTGAAAGTTATTTAAATTGTAGAATAACTTTATTGATTATAACTACTTTTATTAGTTTGTGAAAATTATTAGTTAATACTTTATAATAAGAACTAAAATGATCTTAAATATATAAATATATATATATATATATATATATTTTTCCCCTTAACCCTAATTTTAATTAGAATTAATCTAGTCATAGGGAAAGGTACAGGAAATTGAATTTTAAATTTTAACTGAAAAATGACAATTTTTTTTTTTTAAAAAATATGAATTGCTTATCGGAATTGACTGAGACGTTGAACACACCGAACTGGGTCCGGTTGACCGGTTTTTGTTGCCTGATAACACCAGAAGCAACTTGACGAGCAAATTACCAAAGCGAAGAGGCTTTTCGATACACTACAATGAAGAGCATCGGGAACACAATAGGAGCAGAGTAAGGTGTTGTGTGGGGAATCCGCCATTTCATTTCAGATGGATGCCTTGGGAAAGAGGTGACTATCTGTATGGCTATGAGCAAAGGCGGATCCAAGTGTTAGATTGAGGTCAAGTGCCCATCTTTGAATTAGGGAATTGTTTTTTTATATATTTAAATTAATACATGTTTGAATTATTGTCCATCTTTAAATTAATTGTCCATTTTTAATATATCGATACTGCACTTCGTAATCAAATGGAGATGAATGGTTGAATGATTGTTTACTAGCTTATATTGAAAAAGATGTATTTGATAGCATTAATAATAAGGCAATTATGATAGAATTCCAAAAAATAAGGTCTAGAAGGATGACATTATAATTATTTTTATTGTAATGTACTTTTGTTATTAAAATATATGTATTTGAACTTATTGAGTATTCACCTTCATTGTAATTTATGTAGTTGCATTTCTTACCGTATTTAGCTTTGCTTTTTCTAAATAATAGGTTTGTAAAATAACTATCTCTCTTATTACATTATCGGTATTCACTTAATTTCATGAATATTTTTTTATTTTTTTAATACATTTAAACCTTTCCTAAAAAAAAAAAAAAAAAAAGGGCATGGTGCTCACCCTTCATAAATTTTCTGAATCGGCGCCAGGCTATGAGTCTTTGAATTATAGAGTGAGAGAGAGTGAGAGGCCATTAATGATGATTTGCAGAATCTTCCCTTCTCAGTACCTTCATGCCCTCTACTTCTCTTTCTTGTTCTTCCTTTTCTCTTCATACTCCTTCTTTCTAATCTTTATTATAAGACATCGATATCAACTGCCAACAAATTTTTTTTTTTTATTATAAGGCACTAATAGCCTCTGAAACTGTTTTTTTTCCCCATTTTTCTCTCATTTTTAATACTTCTTATAAACTTAGTAAATTATCAGCTGCCACACCCTAATCATTTGCTCAGTTTCTTTATTGGCTTTCTTATTCTCAATGGGCACGTTTTTCATTCCAACTATGGCTTTTCCCTTATTACACTCTCATGTCTTGACAAATGATATATTTAATATTTATAAATCTGCATCATTAAAATAGAGATAAAGATAAAAATATTTATCAACTAAACACTAATTTAATGACTAAACTACCCTTTATTAATGTAAAAGAAATGACAGTTTGCACCTTATAATAAGACAAAGGGAGTAAAATCTCTCTCTCTCTCTCCACTTTGGTTTCCCCATGAAAAAAATCATTCTCTCCTCCTTTTTTACGGTCTTAGCTCATCTGACATATTTTATGGACTCCTCCTGTTAACGCAGACAAAACAGAATATATTCCGGGGAAAATATTTTCATTACTAAAAAAATACCAAAAAAGGCCCACAAATTCTGAAAATTCCTAAAAAGGAAGAAAAAATGTCCTCTTTGACAATGACCTACATGAAAAAAAAAATATTGATACTACAAAATTTATTAAGTTTTTCTTACTGATAAAATTTTTAATGGGAGATTAATCCCCAAAAATTTTTTTATAAATAAGATCACAAAATTTATTAAGTTTTGATTTTTTTAATTTTTTTTTTTTATAAATAAGATCAGTTTAATTTTTTGACTTTAAGAGTCAATATTGCTTCAAATTATTCAATAAATAACGTATATTTGAAAAAATTGATTCTATTTATATGATATTTCTAACATGTTTTGTCAAAACTAAGAAAAACCTTAAGTCTCATTAACCCTATTTAAAATTAGGAATAACATATTTTCTTTTACTATAGAAAAATAATTTTGTAGCAAAGCAAAAACAACGATGTTTTATTTTTTTTTTGTTGTTGGTATTGTAAGGATGGAAAGTGAGACACACACAAGAATGAATCATCAATCTTCGTCCTTTGTTGGTACCACCATAAAACTGTAACATTGCCGGAAGTCTCCTACGATTATTTAGTACTGGCGAGTAACCTCTGTACGCCACATCGCAGGCCAAATTTGACCCTTCCCATTGCTTTTACCATGATTATTAGGCCGCAAGGGATGAGAATCTGAATTGCGATTAGTCGTATCAACTTGCGCAGATCGAGATGCAAGATCTACATTCCCATTGTTATGTCTAGGCCTAGGTCTAGGTTAAGCCATAGAATCCGATTCAGGGGACCTTAGTGCGGTTTCGGGAAGGAAAGTAAAACTATAAAACAGGGGACGAAGATTGATGATTTATTCTCGTGTGTACGCGTCTCACTCTCCACCCAATACCCAAAAATAATAATAATATGAAACAATGTTGTTTTTAGCTTGCTTTAACGAGAATGATTTCTCTGCATAGAATGAATATGTTATTCCCTTTAAAATTTATCACTCAATGCTTATATATAATGGGAAAAACACTTCTCATTTTGTTATTTTTCTTTAAAATTTATCACTCAATGCTTATATATAATTCACTTTTAATCAAAAAGTTTTGTTTAACATATAAGTTATTTGCAGGATATTAAACAAGGTTTAGTCAATTTTATTCTTTTTGACTATATTAATAGTTAATAAATTAATAAGAAAGAGGGGGTGTAAATGTAGAGAAATAAAGGGATATGATAGAAAATATGCACCTTTTCATAAATAATGGTAATTCTGTTTTTTTTTTTTTAAAAAATGTATCCATTTAATATTTTTGTAGTTTGTAAGAATATGATACAAGTGACTTATAGGCCTCATCAATAAAATATCGAATATTTCACAGAGTAACTCAGTAGTGGAGATTCTCCTTAGACTTTAATCATCCGATGAGCTACAGATTCTAGCTCATCTACTATTAAGGATGTTGGCTGCTTTTATAGAATTTGTGAGATCCTTACTCATTCTATAGAACAGAACCTGACCCTAAAGTAATAGTGAGATGCTTATTGTCACTTTATATCAGAATAATATTGTTCCCGTTTATTCCCAATTAAGATTTTCATACCATATTTAGTTATCTCAATCTATAATTCTCATTCCCAAATTAAGTACCCATCATAATCAGTATAAAGATGATTAAGAATAAACAAGACCTCCACTTATAAGGTCATGAATCAAAAATTCCAACACTTGTTTAGGAATTTACTTTTAAAACTGATTTTCACCTACACATGGGAATCCATTAAACCAAGATCAAAATCTACTTGATCATATAAAAACAAAAAAGAAAGCATACAGCTACAAAGTTTAGCCACTAAAATATATATATATATATATATATATTTTCTGTGTATATGGTTTAATACAATGTAACATTTGTATGATCCTAAACAGCATGACCAAAAATCTACTTGGTCTTCAAGGAAACTAGAGAATCTGTCATTATAACTTGCATAACTCTCAAATCCCACGCACAGCAGTCTAATCAACATAAACTAAAGTTTGTGCCAAATTTAAAGCCACATCATCTATATAAAACCCTATTAAATTGTAGCTTCCAATGTAAGAACTAGAATTCACTCTAACTATTCCTTTATATAGATGTCACAATATCTTGAACCTCTAGGAAGCTTCAGCAACTCAACGCAGAAATTGTTTCTTATGTCCTCATTCACAAGTTTACTAAACTCAATTGCCATTTCTACCAAGGCCATGGCATTTTCGAGTAAGACTTTTACTCCCATCAAGTCCTTCACATCCCCTTTCCTTATATATACGTAAATGACATGCAGGCGGTACAGAAAACATGGAGGCAGAGGGTCCAATATGTTATCCTCAACTGGATCAGAGGGCGTCTTAATTCCCTTTTCAACGATAAATTCAAATGTTAGTCCATGCCGCTGCAATTAAGTAACCACAAAAAAATATGATTACTTGTGTGTAAAATTACCTCTACAAAGCCTAGGGATTCAAGGAAAGGAATGTTTTGAAGCATCATCAACAAGCCTTTGTTTGAAAGATCAGATGTTTCATAATCCAACTGTAGATGCCGCACACCATTGAACACGGGTACTTGAATCACTACTTCCGGTATGTCAAGAAGGCACTGAAAACAAGAAATCAATGCACAATTAAAAAGAGAAAATTTAAGTGGTTCACAATACTACTCATTGAAGGAAACTAAATAAAGAGAGAGAAAAGCATACCAGGGCATTCCTAAGTGTCAGATTTGGAACATCAGATGTGTATCTTAGAAGCTTTAAAAAGTGATTGATAACATTAACAGGCATCGGGCCACTTTCAGGTGAATAAAAGTTTATATGAACCACTTCTAGCAGCTGAGAATTTAAAATGTTGAATTCAAATTGAAATTCACCTTCATAATGAAAGTATTTTAAGTCACCACCAGAAATCACAAACTCATCACCATTGAAACCCGGTGGCACCTCTTCATCATCCTCAATCATGGTAAAATTCTGAAGCTTTGGAGGAGATACCAAAGAAACTGCATTTACATATTTCCAATAACACTGCTCTATTTCGAAATCCTCAAGCAAAGGACAACCAGAAAATAGTTTTTGAGTTGAATGCTCATCGGGAAATATAACTCTAATTAATTTCAACTCCTTTAGATTGGAGAAGCAAACTGGAGAGGGAAATTCAAGAGTTATCCCTCCAGCAAAAATAATCAAACTAGTGAGAGTTCTACAGTTCAAAAGCTAAAAGGCAGAGTCAAACGAGAAAAACCGAGAAGACTGAGTTCAACATCTTGGACATTGAATCCCACGACACCAGAGAACCATCCTTCTATTTTAGACATAATATCCACATCCTCACATTTGAATTCAAATATGTCGCAATGGAGTGAAAAGCTAGTTATGTCAAATGACCCACGAAGCCGCAGTGATCTATCAACGATATTCACGAAATCCATTGGTAGTTCTGTCCTATGATCAAAGCGAAGTTTGGGGATGGAGGTCCATATGTATTCCCATCTTTTGGATAATACACTAGTTCGCACAGCCTCTCTTGTTGGAAGAAATGAAACAATGTGTGAAAGAACTTTTTCAGGAAATTCACTTAAGCTTCTTCTAACTTTGTCGTTGTTGTCTTCCATTGTTCCAATTCCTCCTCCTCTATTTCTTTTTCAGAGAACTTAGATCAATGACCTAAATGGCAAGACAATCCTAACATACAAAAGTGGAAGAGCAAATTTAAAATAAAGAATATACAACTACAAAAGATTAGATTCCAAAAGAGAAAGAAAACTGAAATAATTTTTCTGGGAATTAAATGTTCAGGTGAAATAAGAAGCCTAATTATCGTATATTTCCATCCAATATTTCTTGCTTTCTTTCCACTGTAGGTAAAATTTTCATTTCCACTGCATCATTTTACAATACACAAACAAAATGATCAATAGTTCAAAACCATCACCATCACCAGATTACTTTCAAAAACTGCATATAGGGTGGACATAAGCAGCATTGACCACCAATTATCCAACTTATCTTTCTAAGACAATAACACATCAGTGCTCAGACTGCAGAAAAAATTTCATATGGCCCCCAATCCAAAAATGTGTGAAAGGGCATGATCGAATACATAATCCTTTTTTTTTTTTTTTTTTTTTTGAAAAAATAGTGGCAGATATTATGAACTTGCACAAAAATTTAAAATACACAATATTTACTACAAAAAATAATTAAAAAATTTTATTAGGCCAACTTCAAACCTTTTCTCCGACCTTAACAACAAAGAAATATGGACAAGACTCGAGTTTCTCTACTCTTAGGAGGCCAACCCCAATCAGTGCCAAACAACAAAAACAACACATAAAAAAGAGGAAAAGGGCAAAAAAAAAAAAAAAAAAAAAAAAAAAGATAAATTTATTTAGAAAAAAAAAAATATAAAAAAAAAAAAAAAAAAAAAAAAAAAAAAAAGCTAGAGGGTTCATTTTTCTTGCAAACTGGGGAGTAGTTAAAAATGCTTAGAAAGGAAAACCTAATCCATACCCAAAAGGACTAAACTCATTTGCATTCACTTGAGGAAAAGAGAATCAAAGGCAGTGATCATGAAATGTAGAAGCATTTAGAGGAGTAACAACGAAAAGATGATTCGATTAAGATTAGGACTCTCATTTTCGGTTCGACCCCAAGAAAAAATAAAAATTGAAGAAATTAGATGCAAAACCTTTTTTCTGCAGCGAAGTTTATTAGTATCTCTTTTGAGTTAAGTGGTTCTTCTTCTTCTTGAGCTCTCTGAAATGAATCTGAATGTAAGACGAAGACTGGTCTTTGTTACGTCTTCAGTACGCAGAGACTTGTGAGTTGTGACTTCTCTTGCGTGTGTACATAAATAGACAGACATACGCACGCTCTATATGTGATCAGTGATCCGCAGACAGCCTAGCTTTTTCCCAGCATGACAAAATGTGTGCCTTTGCTATTTGGTCGTACTGTTCTCACTTACTATTTTTATTTTGGGAAAATTACACTTAGGTCCCAAAAAGAGATAAAAAATTAGGTCCCTCGAATTCATGAAATTACACAAGTCCCTAGAGACAATTATTTGTGGAAGCAAAATTACTTTTTTGCCCAAAGGAGAAATAGCCTCTGGACCTCAAAATTAAAAAATCCAGGTTTTCAAAAGTTGTTGTTAAAATAGGCGTGGACCTATGTAAATATAGAATTTTTTGTGAAATGGCCCACTAGGGACCTGGCATAATTGAAAAAACCCACCTTTTCAAAAAAAAATAGGAATTGGCTGTTGTAAATATAAATTTCTTGTTGTAAATGGCCTTCACGGACCTCGACATTGAAAAAATTCGATGCTTTCAAAACTTGTTAAAATAAGAATTTTTTGTTGTAAATATAGAATTTTTTGTTGCAAACCTGGATTTTTTCAATTATGAGGTCCATTACATTTTCTCCTTTGGGCAAAAAAGTAATTTTTTTTCCACAAATAATTACACGAAGTCCCTAGTTTGGTCAAAATGAATTCGCCATTTGGTAAATATCGTGCTGTTCTCACTTAATTTTCCCTTTTATTTTTTTGCCAGCAAATTAACTCTATTTTTAAGGTAAAAAGAAAAGGTCTTTTTTAAGGGTTTGATTGGATGACATTTGGGATTCCTGAAAATGTTTATTTACGTTCTTCTTTCACTTTTTATTATAAGGTACTAACTAACTTTTCTGACAAACCAATAAAAATAGTTAAAATCAATAAAATTTAAGTTCTAATATTACTCCTACTAATTGCACTAAACTCTAATATTATATTAATTATTACTCTCACATACTATCTTTGTTATTTATGAGTATACATGGAACAAATAATTAATGCTTCTTGGGAATAGGCAAGTGCCTTATAAAAAAGACTAAATAAATTTTACTAGTTAATGTCTTATAATAAAGACTAAAGAGAGTAATTGAGATAAAACCCATCTCACCTACTCATCTCGCATGTTGTAAATCATAGTTAAAAGTTGCTTTTAAAATTTCTAATCGCTATTCCCAACAAGCACTAATATTTATAAGCGATATACAATTTTATCATTCATTTTATTACTGTGTAGGCTTTATTTTCATTAGATACTGAGTATATTAATTAGAATAAAGTTGGAAAGTTGTTAAATTTTAAGGAAAAGTTAGTATTCTCTTCACTCCTTTTTATAAATAATTTTCTCTCTCTTAGGGCTAGTCCTTATTATAAGCAATTTTCTCCTTATCCCTCAAAATTTAAATTATTTTTCTCTTTCTACCTCCTATTACATACATATCTTTATATTAATTATATCCTACTCACCACCAATTCTCTTTTATTTAATCATTTATTACACATTCTCTGCTATATTTTATACTCATACTAACTCATATTCGTTACTCATTCTCCCTACTATACTCATTTCATAAATAGGGCATATTTAAAAGAAACATAACATTTTTTTTATATATTTATTTTTTTATATATTTATTTTTTTAAACTAATTTTAACAGTTAATTCGTTTTATGCAATGATAAAAAAAATTTAAAAAAAAATGGACCGCAAGGAGTAAGGTTTAATGTTTTTTTGGGTTCCGGTAAAATATGTTGGAAGTGATTTAAAAATAAGATCGGAGAAATATATAAATCACTTCAAACATGTTTTATCATAATTAAGAAAAATCTCAAACCTCTTTAACTTTATTTTAAAATTTAATAATTTTTTCAACTTTACTTCTATTTATTGTACATAATACCGATAAGAATAAAGTTTACACAATACTAGTAAGGGTCCCTCATATTTAAAAAAAAAAAAAAAATTTAATGATATAATTTATAGAGAGGACAAAAAAAATCATTTTATCTCTACTTATAAATAGGACTATGAGTATTACTTTTGGAAAATCATTGGGAGTTTTCAAGAAAGTAAAAAACACCAAAGAATTTTATCGCAAGTGAGTAATGTGAGATGATAAATTCTAATACAAAAAAATAACAGCAAGTTTATGCTGCTGTTGTTATAATTTTTTTGGTGATTACTTTACAGCGAATCTCTATTATTTTCACAAACCATTAATCTAGAAAAGTGCAGGAAATTGAATTTTAAATTTTAACTGGAGAATGACAAAAAATTTTTTTTTTTTTTTGAAAATATGAATTGACTGAGACGTTGAACCGGACAGGTTGACCGCTTTCTGTTCCCTGATGACACCTAGAGCCGTCAATTAGGGCCGGCCCTCTAGGGCCTAGAGTAAGAAAAACACCTGTTTTTCAAAGCTCGGCCCGAGAGCACCAAGGCCAGGGCCGGCCCGCAGGGCCTGGAAATTATTATTCCAAATTTTAATTATTTTTTTCCGTGTTTTTCACACAAATATAATTAGTAAATTACAACAATTAAAGCTCTAAATTATAACATAAATCATCTAATTTATCAAATAAATGTTGTCAACATTTATATCCAAAGAACACAATCATCCAACAAATAAGCATTCACGAATTCATAATCAAAAACAAATTATGTTCTAAAATAACTTACATAAAATATAAAAAGCATATCACTAGTATACATAAATTATGGTCAGTGAGATGCGAGAGCTGAGAAGAGTTGCGATTGAGGAGGAGACGAGGAGTGGAAGGGACATGAACATAGTTTATAGTGTAAGGATCATAGGAGTAGTCAATAACAATATTAATATATTAGTTTAAAATTTGTAAGACACTACATTGTTATAAGACATAAACATTATATTCTAACCCAGTTTAGGATTTTGTTAGGAAAATATATCAAAGAAATTTTTTTAAGACTCAACATTTTAAAAAAAAAAAAAACAATATGACGGGCTAAACGGGCCGGCCCGTAGCCCGCAGGGCCGGCCCATAAAAGCCCGTGGCCCTGCAGAGCCTGACTTCATCTCTTTCTTCTATTTTTAAGGCCCGACCCATAACAGACCAGGGCTAACCGGGTCCGGTTGACCGGTTTCTGTTCTCTATTGACACCTGAAGCAACTTGACGAGCAAATTACCAAAGCGAAGAGGCTTTTCAATGAAGAGCATCGGGAACAGAATTGGAGTATATTAAGGTGGGGAAACGGTGAAGCGCAGTGTAGTGTAGTGTAGGGACTCGGTCATTTCATTTCAGATAGATGCCTTGGGAACGAGGTGACTATCTGTAGTAGAGTGAGAGAGAGTGAGAGGCCATTAATGATGATTTGAATATCTTGATCTTCCCTTCTCGGTAACTTCATGCCCTCTACTTGTTCTTCCTTTTCTCGCCATCGACTCTCTCTCTCTTTTCTCTACTTGGACTCCTCATTTCCTATTTTATAAACCCCTCCTGTTAACGCAGAAACAGAATATATTCTTCAGAAAAGTTCTTTGTTGATAATTAACGCAGAAACAGAATATATTCTTCAGAAAAAGTCTTTGTTGATAATACGGTTGGAAATCAAGTCGGCTTGTGAAAGGCTAGGGCTAATAGGGCCACGTAAGAAAAACATTTATTTTTTAAAGTTCGGCTCGGGGCACCAGGGCCCGAAAGTTATTATTTCAAATTTTAACTATTTTTTCTCCGTTTTTTTTTCAAAGAAATATAATTAGTAAATTACAACATAAATAATTTAACAAATAAACACAGTCACAAATTCATAATAAAAAACAAACTATATTCACAAATAACTCATATAAAATACAACAAGCATACTACTAACTAATAAGCGACATTAGTACAATGACTATTATTGTCATCATCTTCGCCACTATCATCAATTTCAACGACATTTGATTGTTATTCACTTTGAGTAATAAGCTCTGATTCATAAGTAAGAATATCATGAATTTCTTCTCCCGCTTCATGAACACATCTATAATCTTTATCTACAACAAATAATAAATCAAATCATAAAATTAGAGTATAGTTATTATGTATTTATACTTAAATGGATAAATAACTCTATAACAAATTAAAAAAACATATAAATTATTGAAATGTCCAACTTCAACAAGTGTTTAACTTTTTTAAAAAAAATTAAAGGGCCCGATGGGCCAGCCCGTGTAAGCCCTTGACCCTTCACGGCTGAACTTTACTTCACACCTCTAAAAAATTAAAGGGCCCGAAAGGCCCGACCTATTTTTCCGGCTCTAGCTGATAAAGACCTACATGAAAATATTGATAATATATGTGTACAAAATTTATTAAATTTTTTCTCACTTATAACATTTTTTAATCGAGGATTTATCCCCAATTTTTCTTATATTTTATTGTCCTACTTATAAGTCAGGCCTTTTAAAAAGTAGTAAGATTTTAAGGCTTGAAAAACGTTGGAGGTTAGTTATATATACATGTCAATTGTATTCAAAAAGTTTTGTTCATGACATAAGTTATTGGGAAAATCTCCTTCAAGGTCTAAGTAAGTAACATATTGTAAAAAAAGATTTTAAAAAAAGTCACATATAAGAAAAGGTCATAGGGCTTTTTTTGATATTATTTCAGAAACATGAACAACTACATCAATACAACATTAACAACAAAATCAATTCATGTTAACAACTAAATCAGTACAACATTAATAACTAAATTAGTACACATTAACAATTTGGGCCTTTTTTGACATGTGACTTTTCTTTGAGCCTTTTTTGATAATATGTTGCTTATTTGGGCCAAAGGGAAATTTTCCCTAATTTATTTGTAGAGTACTAAATAAGGTTTAGTCAATTTTGTCCCCGTTGGCTATATTAATAATTAACAAATTAATAAGAGAGGGTGTAAATGTAGAGCAATAAAGGGGTGTGATAGAAAATTTGCACCATTTCATAAATGACGGCAAATCTTAAAAAATTTATCCATTTAATATTTTTTTTGGTTTGTAAGAATATAATATAAGTGACTTATAAATAGATACTAAGTGCCTATTTGGCCTAGCTTATTTTTTACTTAAAAGCCACTTATAAGTATAAGCTAGGCTAAACAGGATTTTACATAAGCTCTTATATTATAAGAGCTTATTTTATAATGAAGAAAAAAGAGCTTAAAAATAAGTTCCTATGAGGAGCTTATTTTTAAGCTCTTTTTTTTTTTTTTTTAAAAAAAGAATGAAAAGAAAACTCATAATCTCTCGATTGACCACTACTACCGCCGCCACCACCGCCACCCACCACCACCCGCTACCACCACCACCGCCGCCACCACCACCGCCACCACCACCACCTCCGCCGCCACCACCGTCCACCCACCACCACCACCACCTCCCCGCCACCACCAACACCGCTCCCGTGTAATATACCATTTATGTTAATTTTTATTAGAAAAAGTGTTTATGACAAAATTTCCAAACAGCTTATTTTTAATTTCAGCTTTTAAGTAACTTTTAAGCTAAAACATTTATATAATCACTAAACAAACTTTTTAACTTTTTTCCAAAAGCTCTTTTTTTAGCTTATACTTATAAGTGGCTTAAAAATAAAAAATAAGTTCGACGAACGGGCTCTTAAGTAGTAATAACTTTTCAACTTTACCTCTATTCAATATTATACAATTTTAAGAAAATATCAATCTACACAACAATAAATGAAAAGGTAAAATTGTATATTCATGTGAAAAATTTAATAAATTTAATGATGTAATTTATAAATAGGAGTAAATAAAACACTCTTGTTGTTTTATAAATAAGATCAAAGAAATACATTTGCTATTAGTGATTGACTAGTCCAATTCATAGGAATACAGGTTTACCGTACGAAAGGTATTTTGTTATTATTAGGTTTTATTAATATTTGTAGGATTTTTTTTTTTAATTAATCTTTGAACAGGGTAATGGAGAAATAGACTATTATGAGAAAAAATGTTCCAAAAAATATTTTGTTATTATTATTTTTCTTAAAAAAAATGTATCCTTTTCTTACTACTTTGTTTAGATTTCAAAAATAGAAAATATGTTTTTTATAATTAAGATAAAATAAATGAGAGATAAGTATATTTTATTTTCAATATTAGTACTTCTTCTGTCCCTATATATAATACTAGCTTTTTTTAGTGGGGCTATCTCTAAATATAAGAATTCTTTTTTTTTTTTTTTTTTTTTTTTTTTTTTTTGAGTTTGTTTCAATAATAAATGCATTTTTCTCATTTTGCCCTCAACTAATTATTATATAATATAATATTATATATATTTATATATATATATATATCTTTCATCATTTTCTTATTATTACTTTCCCTCACTCAATCATAAATAGATGCCATTTTGGAAAAAAGGTAAATTTCCTAAATAATTATTACATTTAACTATTTTTTAGAATCTCATGATTTGATTCAAAAGTTCTTATATATTGGAACGGAGGGAGTACCATTTAGAAGAAAAAAGTCACTGAAAATTAAGCAATTAAATTGAGAAACTATATTGGCACAAGTGTTAATTATAAGTACCACTTTTGTTTTGGATGTACACGCCCATGACCAATTTTGCTTTGAAAGTTTTTTTTTAGAGCAATGTTGCCCTGGAAGTATAAAAACGTAGTAATGTTATCCTCTTTAACTACCCTAAAGGTCAAACATTAGTTGACCATATTATGCTGACGTGAATTATCTATGTGGCATCTTTCTCACTTATTTTTTTTTTGAGTTAAATAGATATCTTGCCTCAAAAGTACACACCCAGGAGCAATGTTACCCTGGAAAAATTTTTTTGTCTCAATGTTGCCCCAGAAGTCTAAAAACATAGAAATGTTGCCCCTCCGGTAACAATCCTAATTAATTGTATTTGACATTTTTTGTAAGCTTTATTCTCCCCGTCATCTCTGCTTACAATGCACCAGAGGTTCGTTAATCATTCACGTAGATAATTCCACAGGTGAGTGATTGTTGTTTAAAAAAATTCGTTTAAACTACCTGCGATGTACTCGTTTGATTTTCTGTTCGATTGGGGAATTCCTGGGATGGAGGACACTATGAGGGAAGAAAGAGTAGGTTGTGTTTACTTTTTTAAAAATAATAATAATAATAATTGCCACCCCTACTCCCTCATGTCATGATTATAATTATAAGAGTGAATTAACTTTTTTTGAAGAAATTAAGAAAACTAAATAAGTTATTTATTTATATTACCTCGGTCCTAGTTACAAGATTGGATTGCCGTTCTTTTGGATAGATTAAAGAAGTTAAATAAGTTATTTAATCATATCATACGTTTTTAGACTTCCGAGGAAACATTGAGACAAAAAAAAACTTCCAGGGCAAAGTTGCTTCTGTGCGTGTACTTCCGGGGCAAAATTGCTACTTAAAAAAGTGATAAAGATGACATGTAGACAATCAACATCAGCATAATGCGGTCAACTAACGTTTGACCATTAGAGCGGTTAACGGAGGGGCAACATTTTTATGTTTTCATACTTTCAGGGCAACATTGTCTGAAAAAAATTCTAAATTAATCCTGTGCGTGTACTTCCAGGGTAAAATTGGTACTTAACCCTTGGCACAAAAATTGGAAAAATTAGGAAGAAAGACCAAAGAAAAATAATATTTACTGTGGAGGACCATAAGACTTATAATTATTCAGGAGAACCAAATAATAAAATATAAATTTAAAAAGACTAAAATGCCTAGCACCTCACTCTCGATATTTGTAATGTCGAGCCTCACTCAAGTCTGAAACCATTTCTAACATCGAACCTGACTATACTCACTCAGCTCTTATACTATTTATAACATCTCAACGCTTTTCTTTGATATTTGTAACGCCCAACCTCACTAAACTATGATACCATTTATAATATCGAGTCTAACTCTGATACTTTTTGTAAAATGGAGCCGGACCCTAAAATTATTTGTAACATATTTAACATCGATCTGGGCTCTAATAATTTTGTAACATCGAGCTTGATTATGATATCATTTAAAATATGGGTGAAAGCTTCTGGTGATTGTGTTCACGGTTTGACCAAATGAAAAACTTTAGATCAGGCAAGAATCACAAAATAAGATAAAAGATTCCTAAATCTAAACATAAAAATCAAAGGAGTGAGTTATCCAGGCCACTACGAGAGTTTCAGCGTAGGTTCAACGAGGTTACACTAGGGTCAAGAAACTTAAAAAAAAAAAAAAAAACGTAAATCATTTATTTGACTAAGATGAAAGAAAAGTGCAGAGGAAAAACAAGAAAAAAGAAAATTAGACGAGGAGAGGAATTATAGCACAAGTTTGGAAAATGGAAATTAAATGCAAAAGAAGGCCGACGTGGGCACCATGCACTAACAGACAAAATCAAGGCAAATGTGTAAATCCGTCTTGAAAATATTCGCGAATGCATGGTGTTGTCCTAAAAGATTTTTTTTAATCTCAATATCAATATCGTCCGTAAATTTAAAAACGTGACAATGCGGTGTTTTTGTTAACCTATGTTCGCCGTTAATTTTTAACTATAACTGCACATAGGAAAGTCATCACTTGTATTATGATTTCTCCACCACATCGTTACAACACATCCTCCCTTTCTCCCCTTTCTTATTCCATCCTTCCTCTGCAGAAAAAAGATTCGGTTATGGATGCGTATATTGGGCCTTGGCATGATGCGGTCCAATGAGGACACACCACGGCTAAAGCCCTCCTCAAGCAGGGAAACGCTAATCACCCTATAAGCAAGGCGTTAATCCCGAGTATAGGTAGTGGAGCAGGGATGCGTCAGATAGTGGAGTATGCACTTGTAGAACTTGGAAATGCATGTTGCTTGAGGAACGGACACACAATCAGCAGAACAAAACCCTAGGTAATATCTATAAACAGGATATTACCTCCATGTGCATACATTCATTCATATCCTTTTACTATTCAGTTACATTGTGCATACACCCAACCCCTTTTTGTTAATCGTCATTCTTGTGTAGCACAATGATTATTTGATATTCATTGGTGTCTTCCTCATAGGCACCACTAAACAATCATCATCTTTTTGGTATTAACTCCTACGTACCTCAAAGAGCTTTACCATCCCATATAAACCATACACTAATCCTCTGTGATTAGACATCTGTGCTCTTAGAACAGAACAGATTCATTCCCTACATTCTTCTTCTTCAATCGTCACAACCATCCAGATGAAGCCCACCCTCGCTGCTGCCCTTGCAGTCACCGGCAAAAGCCAGTTCCAGTCTCACCAGAAGATTCTGAAAGGGTTCCGCATTGTTTATGATTTTCCCTACCCAAGCGGCGGACGAAGAAAGCCCAGATCGAGAATGAAACAGAGAACAATTTATGCAGATGACCCATTCAAAAACAGGTGACTTTTCTTCCTCTTCTTCATCACCATCTTTGTGGATGGGAACCTGTAATGATGTTGAAGGCTTTTGCTCTTGGTATTTGCTTATGGCTTCCCCTCGTAGAGGACTTGTGGGGCTTCTGAGATGTAAAAGACGCGCCGCTTCAGAAAGATTGCGAAGGAATAGGGTCATGTAATTCAGGTATTGATTTGAAATATTTCAGTAAATTAAAGTTAACCTTTGTGATGATCGTTTCATTCATTATTTACACTTGTTGGGGAATCCTAGGGAGATGAAACTAAGTCCAATTGAGCAAATGGATTATCATACATCCACTTTTTTTCTTCTTACTTACAAAGTCGATGAAGTTTCCAGGCTTGCATTTTTGGTTTTCAAACTTGGTTATGAGCTAGTACTTTTATGCAATTGTGCGCTTTGGGCATCTGCGATTTCAGTCTTTAGGAATGATTGAAATCAATTAGTTGAAGTTTTCTTGCAAAATTCCATGTTTGAATCCTATGGGTTAATGTGCAATGTTTGTAGCTGGCATGGAAACAAAGGAAGGAACCTTTTTTATCCAAGTCTTCAAAATTTTGCATAAAGACATATGAGGTAAAGTGAGATGGCCAAAAAGTGAGATGGAAGGGAAGAGTAAAAATTGTATAAAATCAAGAAGTATCATTCTAAAGTTATTTTATCCAAGTTTTGGAATTTTGCCATGTGTACAAGGATGGAAGATGATGAAGATATGTCATTTTGACACATGAAAAGGAGTCTTTAGGAACTCCATTTTTATTCCACATTTCGTCCAACAAGGGAAAAAGGGAGTCATATGAGTTTGATATTTATGACATGATAAAGTTAAAGTAAAAGTTATAAACTTTATCTTGACCCGTTTGGATTTAGCTTTTAAAGAATAGTTTTTGGAATTTACGAGATAAAATTAATATTTGAAGAATAGATTTTGGATAAAAATGATAGCGTTTAGATATTATTATCATAATAACTTTTTTAGGATCAAATTTACTAAAAAGGATATTACCTTTTGGTATAATTGCATATAAAAGATAATGTTGTATTTTAAATATTATAAACATTATATTTCATAATAAATACCAAAAATTACATAAATTTATGTAAAAAAAATTAAAATACTTAAGGGTACTGACTAACATTAAAAAAATACTTCATGATCTTAAAATTTTATTTTAAGATATTAAAAAAATATTTCAAGGTAATGACTGATCTTAAAAAAGTATTTTAGGTTATTGACGGTACTAAAATAATACTTAAGGATATTGAAAAAATACTTCATGATCTTGAAAGTTTATTTTAGGATATTGAAAAAATATTTTAGGGTAATGACTGATCTTGAAAAAATATTTCAGAGAAAATCGATGGATACTAAAAATACTTAATACTAACTAGTACTAAAAAAAATACTTCTCATGGCCTTAAAAATTTATTTTAGGATCTTGAAAAAAATATTTCAAAATAATCTTGAAAAAAATTTCAAGACGGTACTAAAAAGATAGTTAAGGATACTGAAAAAAAATACTTCATGATCTTAAAAATTTATTTTAGGATATTGAAAAAATATTTCAGGGTACTGAAGGGTATTAAAAAATACGTAAGGATACTTACTAATATTGAAAAAAATACTAATGATGGCAAAAGAGAGAGAAAAATCTGAAAAATAGTTTTTTTTTCAAAACCTAGGTTTTGATGCAGAATAGCTTCTAAAAAAATGAGGGTGCAAAACCAAGATTTTGTTTCCAAAACCTAGGTTTTGATTTCCCCAATTGGCCCTTATACCCTAGAGAGCCATTTGTCATGAAGAAAGATTATGGGGAATTGATGACAAGAGCCACATATGTATGTAATTAATAGGCAAAGGATGACTCAAAGACTCAAAAGGGTCCAACATTACAAGTCAAAATGGCAAGGAAAATGACAAGTCTTGGAAACAAACAACTAGCCCTAAATGGATAATGTGTTCAACTAAGGGAGGAGGAGAAGGGAATTAATGAAATTTTGACATTTAGAGCCCGTTTGGTTGACGGAATTCGCTGGAGGGAGAGGGAACTTAATTAAGTTCCCACGAAATAAGACCCCAAGTCGTCCCCAATAAGAAGGAAAGGCAAGGAATATAATCAAGACAACATTACAAGTCAAGAGATGTACTAAAAGTTATAATTGCATGATCATGAACTGTGCCAAATGCGGTAAGGCAAGGAAAATGACAAGTTTTGGAAACAAACAACTAGCCCTAAATGGATAATGTGTTCGACTAAGGGAGGAGGAGAAGAGAATTAATGAAGTTTTGACATTTAAACCCATGGTACAAAAGGAAGAGTCAACATAATTAAATTCCATTTGACATTTGTCTTGTTAGGGAAGTAAATTAGGATATTAGAGGACACATGACCATGAAAATTAAGGATTAAAATGAGGACACATATGCTCCCTTAATAGTAATAAATTCGACCAATCAAGGGACAAGTGGAGGAAGTGTAAACATTTGACAAATGGACAAGGGGTTTGGTCAAGAAAATCAAGCACAAATATCCCCAATTTCCTTGCTATATTTCGACCAACAGAAAGAGGCAAGGAGAGAGAATAAATTCTAATAAATTGATACATGTTCAAGATAATTTAAAAAGCCCAAGCATGAGCACATTTCAGTCAAGATGAAGAAGGAGAAGTTAAAGGAAGTAAAAGGATAGTTAGATTGTGACTAGATGGTATATTTGTAAATAAGTAGAAATTAATGTCTAATGATTCACTCCATCCTCCAACCGACTTGGACCCTCTTAATATTCATTAAAAATCATCTTCATTCATATAAAGTCGGTTGAAACATCAAAAGAGAGACCAAGAGGAAGCTAGCCGAAAAGAAAGAAGAAGAGGAAGAGGTAAGTTTGGAAGCTATGTTCTTCATCTCTTCTACTCCTCTTCCTATGACTTCTCTTAGCCTTAATTAACTCTCTTATATGGTGATTTTGGGAGCAAGGCCGAAACCCTAACGTGGTCAAGGAGGAAGAGATTTCAAGACACATAAGAATCACATGGCAAGTAAGAGGTATTTCTAGCCTTCTTGAACTTGCTCTTGATATTGTGGTTGTTGGAATCCATTTCCTCCTTGTTTCTTAAGAATTTGAAAGCATTAACCCTAAAGGGAGGTGCTGTTCAAAAGGCTAAAGATGGGTTAAAGTATGATCAAAGTTTAAATAACAAGTTGGAAGATCATTTAGGGCTAAAATCAAAGAGCATGTGAAGTGAACTTGAGAAAAACATGTATGTCTTTGCCCATGCTTAATTTCAGTCAAAACAAGACATATAGAAGCCATGGTATTTTGGTCATTTTGATGTTTTCAATGTGCTTAAAATAAAAGTTGTGTAGGATAAAGGTTGGATGATGATTTTGGAAGCATAATGATTAATTGTGAAAAACCTTAAAATTTCCAAAATGAAATTTCTGTGAGGCCATTAAATTGTAACATATTTTTGGATAAGTAAATGGTGTTCAATGGCTATAAAATTTCAAAATCTTAAAGTAGACATTTTGAACTCTAATTTGATAGGTCATGGGCCTATTTTGGATTTTTTTACATGGAGTTATAAATTTTTGAAGTTGACCCATGATTCTAGAATTTTGATCTGGGTACATAGTAGTGTTATTTAAATTATTTTGGAATGTACAAATTTTTCTAGCTTCTAGTGATATGTTTCTTGGAATCATCTTAATTGGACACCTGTACAATTAATTATGAATTCTCAAAGTTGTTGAAAATTCTAGCAGTTTTGGTCAAAGTTTGAAAATGACATAAATAATGGTCAATATTATACCACCTACCATTTAAAGGTTGTGATGAGTTCTGAATGATAATGGAAGCCTTGTATCATGCTTGAATATAAAGTGTTGAATATTGTCCACCATTTTTGTAATTATAGGAATTTACAAGTGCCCAAGACCCGACAAAGAACTTGAACATTATTCTATCAGTAAGCAAATAGGTAGTAACTTTAATCTCATATGTTTTATATACTTGTGTATGCATGTTTGTACCATGAATTGTGATCCTTGTCTAGGACACATGTTTATAGGGTCCTGCATTTCGCAGCCTACATTATTTGTGATGATGTGTTGAATTAAGTGACTGCCCGTGTGTTGAATGCTAGTTTGTTATTTTCATGATTATTGTAGACTAATATACACAAATATATTTTGAATATGAGATTAACCTATTACTCTGGGGTTCGACTGGAATTCCAGACATGCCAAAAAGTTCAGGAAGGGGCCATAATGGAGAACCGGGCTCTCGGGGCAAGTCGGTGGACATGGAGCATAGTTGAAGGTTGGTGGTGAATCTAGAGTAATTATTTGTATGATACTTGTATTAAATTATTTAGTCTGGATGGAAGATTTTACACAATAATAAAATTTTATTTTGGATGACTGGAAATTTTAGTGATCCTGTTGTTTCTGGCATATCGCCAGGGTAGTTTTATTATTGCTACCAATATTCTACACCCAAACGATATTATACGCGTAATTCTGTTGTATGACGTGATTTATGGCATGTGAATGAAGGGGGTTGTGACTAGAGGCGGCAAAACGGGTCGGGCCGTTTAAGTCCTAGCCCTTTAAGGGCCGGGCCTGAAAAATGGAAGAGAGAGGTGAAGTTTGGCCCAACAGGGCCAAGGGCTTTTACGGGCCGGCCCTACAAGGCTAAGGGTCGGCTCGTTAGGCCCGTCAGATTTTTTTTTTAATATGCTGAAAAACTGAAGTGTGGGTAACCCTAAAAAAAAATTTCTATAGTCCATTTCTCCAGTCCACACTACTCAGCCGCACTCCTCG
The DNA here is from genome assembly GCA_019022655.1 of Acacia acuminata. Taxonomy (NCBI): domain Eukaryota; kingdom Viridiplantae; phylum Streptophyta; class Magnoliopsida; order Fabales; family Fabaceae; genus Acacia; species Acacia acuminata. Next base: position 1,037,821 of record JAFJYI010000242.1, on the reverse strand, counting down.
GTCCTATCCTCCACGCCGTGACCTCGACCTTCGTCTCCTCCCTCCTCCTCGATCTCAACTTGTTAGTGCCCTCTGCCCATTGTTGTCGATCGATCTCAAGTTCTCAAGTCTCGCATTCCAATTACTAAAGCCTGATAATTGGAAAGAATTGGATGTCTTGAACTGGTGGAAGAACAATCAACAAAGATTTCCGATTCTTTCAAAGATGGCAACTGATATTCTGAGTATTCCAATTACTACAGTAGCTAGTGAATCAGCTTTAGTATTGGCTCACGTGTTCTAACAAAATATAGAAGTTCCATTCTTCCATCTGATGTTCAGGCTCTTATTTGTACTCACAATTGTATGCATGGATTCACATACGATGGTAATTTATTAATATATATATATATATATTATATTTATTATAGAGTTATTTATTTAATAACTATATTCTAATTTTATGATTTGGTTTATTATTTGTTGCGTATAACGATTATGGATGTGTTCATGATGCGGGAGAAGAAATTCGTGATATTCTTACTCATGAACCATAACCTGCTCATAAATGAAGCACAATCTAATATCGTTGACATTGATGATAGTGGCGAAGATGACAACAATGATATTGATAGTCATCCTTCTAACGTCTCTTAGTGTATGCTTATGTTTTATATAAGTTATTTGTGAACATAATTTGTTTTTGATTATGAATTCGTGATCTTGGTTATTTGTTGGATTATTGTGTTTTTTGGATATAAATTATGTTGACAACATTTATTTGATAAATTAGAGCTTTAATTGTTGTAATTTACTAATTATATTTCTTTAAAAAACACGGAGGAAAAATAGTTACAATTTGGAATATAATTTCTGGGCCCTACTGCTCTCGGGCCGGGCTTTGAAAAACAAGTGTTTTTCTTACTCCGGGCCCTGCCCTTCACAGGTCGGCCTGACCCTGATTGCCAGCTCTAGTTGTGACTAGAGCCGAGAAATCGGGCCGAGCCTGTCGGGCCGGCCCGTTTAAGCCCTGGCCCTGTGAGGCTCGGGCTTGAAAAATATGCCTAAAATTTGAAATTGGCCCCGCAGGGCCAACCCTGTAGGGCCTCGGGCTTAATCGGGCCGGCCCGTTAGACACAAGTATCGTAGCATTTTCATTTTTTTAAAAAAAAAAAAAAATTAGTCAAAGAGTGAAGCACAAAATTTCCCTACTCAAAGTGAAGCACAATCAAATATCTATGAAATTGATGATAGTGATGAAGAAGGTGACAATTGACAATGATAGTGGTATGCTTTTATATTTTATGTGAGTTATTTAATGTTGTTTAGTTTAATGCTTCTTACGCTTTATGTGAGGCAATTGTGGACAATGGGTTGTTTTTTTATTACAAATTAATGAATATGTTTATTTGTTGGATGATTTGTATTATTTAGATATTAATGTTGATAATATTTATTTGATAGATTAGAACTTTAATGGTTGCAATTTACTAATTATATTTCTTTAAAAAAAACCAAAAAAAAAAATAGTTAAAATTTGGAATAGTAATTTCTAGGCCCTGTAGGCCGGCCCTAGCCCTGGTACCATCGGACCGGACTTTGAAAAACAGATGTTTTCCTTATCTTAGGTCCTGTAGAGTCAGACAGGCCCTGCTTCCCAGCTCTAGTTGTGACACAACACAAAAACTAATCAGCAACGAGTCATGTATCTTGCTATCTGTATTTCTTTTCCAGTCAAATATCTCTCGCTACTTCAACCATTACGCTAGTTGTTCAATGTTGTTTAGTTCTAACTTTTCAAAATTGATGACCACTGTGCATATATTTTATTGATAAAATTCCTTTTCAACTCGTACGCGTAATAAAACATAAAAAATATCAAATGTGATTCCCTTAATGGACATATATGTATAGCGTCTGCATGACATTCAATGCATATGATCTTTTTATCATTTTGGTTTATTTTATTTGAATGAAGGCAAATGCATTAGGATTTAGGAGTTGTCTTTTCAAGGTTTTATTATAATGGTATCTGGTCTTTCCTTATTCTTTTTTTTTCCCCAATGATTTTATTTAAATGAAGACAACCATTTGAATACTTTTTTATACAGGCGATGTATTTTAGGAGTTGTCTTTTGTTATAATGATTTCTGTCACTATTAATCAAGAGATTAGACAAAGAAAGCCTATCTACTTATAGTCTTCAAAAAATTTTTGCTTATAATCTAATTGCAAAAATCTTTTTTCAAAAAGCCTCGACATTATTCGGTTCGTAAATAGGCTTACAGGCTTTTTTAAAAGTTAGGCTTCATGTAGACTTAGGTCTGAACCTACAAAAAAACATGTATGTAGGATCATGTCTAGGCTCAGACTTCAGACTCCCATTATAAGCTAATGTTTATTTAACCAAAGTTTGACCTAGTGTGACCTATTTCCATACCTAGTGTACTGTGGATCACAATTTGGCAAAAATTCACTTTAATATTGCAAGATATTATCAACTAGCATAATAATTTAAAGAGTAAAATACATTAATTGTCCTTTATTTTATGTAAATTACATATACCTTCCTTGTATTTTAAAAATCTTTATAAATCACTCTTAAAATTAAAATGTACATTATACAAACTTTATTTGTGTCATTGAAATTTCATTTTCAACCATCAAATTGTTATTTGATTGTTAAATTTGAGTCTTGTACTTGGATTTTGAACAAAATACCCCATTTAACATAATGATTAATTAAACATTTATAGTCAAAAAATTATTGAAACAAAAATTTATAACAGATATAAATTCAATTTTTTTATAAAAATATATTAATCTTTATTATTTTAAAAATTTATAATTTTTTTAATTTTTCATCATGTTTATTAAAACTTATTTATTTCAAATGATTAAAAATAGATTTTAAATATATGTTATTTTATCATAACTTATAAATGGAATAAGTTTGACTATCAAACAGATTATATAAATTATTTTAATTTAAAATTTTTGAACAGTTTTTTTTTTTTTTTGCTAAAACATTGATAAAAAACATTCATTTTGTATATATTTATTAAAAGGATTAACAAAATTTTCAATCAATTTTTTATATCTACACTAACTAAATTGACAAAACTTATGTTTCAATATAATTAGAAATATTAAATAAATATATTTAAAATGAAAAAAAAAAAAAAAAAACTCTTAAATTATTCATGAAAATTTTAACCAAAAATGTAGATTTAGAGTTAAAATTTATTTTAATAATAATTTTTTTAAGAAAAACATTTTTGGAATATTCTTGACAGTGCTGAGAGTTTGGACTTAGGTGTATGTTTTTAAAATTAAGATGAGATCTGTGTAATTAAGACAATATGCAAAGTAGGCTCAAACATTTTATTCTAATTTAAAATACATAATGATCATTACAAAAACATAATCAAAAAACTTTTATTGTGACCGAAATTAACCAAAGCCAAACTTCAACCGTTTTTCCGAGCTTAATGACAAAGATATAGGGAAGAGGAAACAATACATGAAAAACAAATAAACACAGATTTTTTTTTTTTTTTTTTCTGGGGGGAATAAATTAACCACTCAAAAGCTAGTGGTGGGTTTGATTTGATTTCTTCTTTGGTAAACCCTCCGATTTGAAATTAACCATTGGCTGCAAGAGTCCAACACAACTAAATCGTTCAAACAAATAATTGATGTTGTCCAAACAACCAAAAATTTAAAATCCCACTAGAAATGTAGAACAACCAGAAATAAAACTTCTAATAGAAATGTGAAACCTTTTTTGCTTAAGTAAATTCAAGCTATGCTAATTGTTATCTATTGCTGCAGCTAGAGAAGCTGAGTGACTTGCAGTGTAAGTTCGAATCACAGCTAAAATTCATCATAGTCGATTATCACTTAGTTGTCTCTTTGAACTTATTTTGTGGGATCTCCAGCCATCTAGATAGAATTACCGCAATGATCAACAATTGATAAGCCCTTGTTGTGATTTGATCATGGTGAAGAAATATGACTCTTTCTTCTTCATTGAAGAATTTGCTGTTGCCAACAAATGTACGGCTTCTTCATCAAAACATTGCAAAGACCATCCCTTTTCTTTGATCAAACTTGCAGACTTCTTTTCTGCCTCTTGCCTATGTTTGCAAAGATCACAACACCTCAAAATCTCTTTACAATAGAGATTAAAATGAGTACAGATGAAGGGGAAATTGGATATTTGTCCATGAAAATAATAATCATGGCTCTCCTTGATCATAAGCTTATTTTAATAAGCTCTTCATCAGATACAAGACCCAATTCTCACTCCCTCCATTCTCAATTATCATTGGACCAACATATTTTTTTCTTATCATAGATATAGCCATCTAGGCTATTTTAAAGCAAACCCACATTTGGGCAATATACGGAAAAGACCAAAAAATTCAAATCTTTGAAAAAACCCAAAACACAGATATTGGAAATCCCAAAACGGTAGCACTAATCAGGAAGAGAGACACAACTTTCCAAAGGCTCAGTCAAAATGAAGAACATAACCAAACAATTAATGAATTTTGTACATTGAAAATTTAAAATACTAAACACAAATTCAATCAAATTGTCTTAAGATTGTTATTGAAAATACTTTAGAATTAGAATCTATCTAATTTCAAAATCTGTGTAATCAATATAGAACAATCGATAAACATAAGACAATTGTGCACAAGATAGAGAAAACAAGTAAAACTCATAGTACTTGCAAAAAAATAACAAACGATGAAATCCGAGCCCAATAAAAGTTGTCTTCTTAAAGCAATTTTTCTCTCTACACCAATGTTGAAGGTTCACAAACAATTGTCTCCCATGATAGAACGGATTATGTCTCCAAATGATGACACTATCTATCAGGAGCCCCCACGAACACAACCAAATGCCAAAGAAATTGCATAGTATATGAAGTTATGACAGAATGCAAAGTACTATATGCATGAGAGTGAAGTGTCGAAAATCGAGTCAATTTTCTATCTATTTATAGATAACAAAAGGGTATCTAGCGAACTGAACCAATGTGACTAGCAGTGGTGAACCAACACCCACTTCTTATTCATAACCCATGGAATTTAGACACAAAATTCAACATGTTGTTGCCATCCAAAGGGTAATGGGAAAAACAACTTATATGTTTTGGACTTATCATATAATCGTTTGAGAGGAGCACTACCTGATTGTTGGGCCAATTGGAAACAATTACAATACCTTGATTTGGGCAGTAATATGCTAACAGGTGAAGTTCCTGCCTCATTGGCATCGTTAATGAATCTTCAAAAGCTCAACTTGAGTGATAATACTCCTCCAATCCTAAATATAGGATATAGTTTGTAGTTCAAATTACACTGCAAAATATGTCCTATAGTTAGGAACGGAGGTAATAGTTTTTTTGGCAAATTTTCATTAGACATATCAACGTGGAAAATTTGGAGTACTTCCTCCTGGAGAAAGTTAAATTTTCAGGAAGTTTGCCAAATACATTGCAGTAAAATTTGATGGTTATCACGGTCGTTGAAGTCTCGGGATAAATTTTTTGCTTCGGGTACGGAAGGAAGATTAATAGCGGGAACGATACTAAATTTTGGCAGGACCTCTGGCTTCCGCTGGACCAGCCGCTTATAGCTTTTGTTTAGGATCCTTTCTCTATTGATATTGACGAGACGATTAGGGATCATGTCTTGGATAATGGAAGGTGGAACTCTAATGGATGGCGGGGCATATTACCTCTTACAATTATAAATGCTATTGCCAGAATGCACCCTCCTTCCAACCACTCTCAGGATTGCTTCACTTGGCGACCGGCTAAAGATGGGTGCTTCACTGTTAAATCTGCTTACACCTATCTTTCTGGTTACAATCAGACGGGTACAAATAGCTTCCTCGGTCCCTTCTATGGAAATGGCGGGTTCCCCGAGAAAATTAAAATGTTCATGTGGCAGGTCGGTCATGAAAGACTTGCTACCAACTCTCTAAGAGCTAGAAGAGGCCTCTCTGGTGGAAACCTTTGTCCCTTCAACTGTAATAGTGAGGAAAATGTGATCCATATTATCAGGGATTGTGAGAGAGCGAAACACTTGTGGAAACAACTTTTGATGTCTAACTATTTCCCTCGCTTTTTTACAGAAATTTGCGGGCTTGGCTTAACTGGAATACCAGTCACAATCCTGGAAAAGGGAGATTCCAAAATTTCCCTTGGCAACGTACTTTTAGCTTGGTGTGCTGGATCCTTTGGACGTCCAGATGCAAGTTCATCTTTCAAGGCGAGAGGACGGATACCAGGGAGATGCTCCACACTTGTAATTACCTTCTTATGGAGGGTACTTCTAATCAAACACTGACACACTAAATTTTTAATTTTGGCAGGGAAGTTGAGAGAACTTGGACTCCTCCTCCTGAGAACGTGATCCGTATTGACGTTGATGGCTCTGTGCGTTCCTAGTACCAAGCAGCTTGTGGAGGTGTTATGAGAGATTCTCATGGTCGTTGGCTGATGGGATTTTACAAATCTCTTGGGCTTCACACTGTCGTTGAAGCTGAGATATTTGCCATAATGTTAGGCTTGAAGTTGGGTCAACAAATGGGTCTTCAGAAAGTTCTCCTTTACTCGGATTCGATGGATGCCATCAATATCCTCATGAGGGACTACCATGCCGATCATCCCCTTAGTGAAATTATTGGGAGACTAGAGATCTCGCTTTACGTAGATTGGAATGTTGAGCTTCATTATACACCGAGAAGTAACATTTCTTGCGCTGACTATATGGCCAAGCAAGGCCATAATGCTCCCGATCTTTGCGATGTCACCCTTGTTTCATCATCGTTCCTAGGGGATGTCAAGATACCTTTCATAGAGACCAGCTATCCTGCTTTTGTTAGATTTTGTTCTTTTTGCTTTTTGATGTACTAAGGACTAGATCTCATGCTCTAGTCCTTCCTTCATCATTTCAAGCTTTTGCTTGCCTGTATTTTCAAAAAAAAAAAATTTGATGGTTATCAAATTGAAGGACAACCAATTCATAGGAAATATTCCATCACAGATGTGCAACCTTCCTTCTCGGAGGATATTGGATCATAATAAATTTGATCATAATAATCTTTCTGGATCCATTCCCCATTTCTTGTATAACATCATGCTTTCATATCTTGAAGTTTATGATCTTGGCGGTGAAATTCACTTATTTACTAGAGGAAGACAATTAGACTACAAATATGATGAACTCATAAAAGAAGAGACCATTTTGTAACACTGTTTATTAGTGTATTGTGTGTTGATGTCATGATGTTAAGAAGCCTTTGTTGCATTGCTTTTCATGTAACACACATATATGTGTGTGTGTGTGTTGGCATATTGGAGTTAATTTGGATGTTCAAGATATCAAAATCAATAACTTGCAACAGGGAATCATTATAGCATCTGTTCCACGCTTGAGGTGATATGTTTGATCTATTTTGGTTTATAATGTTTGAAATAACAGAGTCATGCCTTGGTTGGATTACGTATTCAAACAATCAGTTAGTTATTAAATATAATGAACATTAAACAATAAAGTTTGCTCAAATCAGATGCAGAATTGCGGAGCATTACGAGGAAGACTTTATAACGCGTTAAAAAGCCAAATTTCAAACTCTACTTTTACTGATATGTTCAATTAGGTTGGCTGTGGAATTTGAAAGTGAGGAAAATGACGGAATTTGGTTCGTGGCTTCCACTGTGAGCAGACAAAAATCTGTTAGGAAGACTTCTTTTCACACGTAGTAATTACTTATTCGGTTCCTTTTTATGAAGAACAACCACCACAAAAATCTGTTGGAAATATTCGAATTGTTAGAAGACTTGTCAATGAATATACATGCCCTGCATGAAATTTTTTTAAGCTTTTAAATTAGATTAGTCATTAATTATCCTTTAATTTCCAAATTTTTTTTTTCATATTTTCACAACTTACATATACCCTGTGTAGACTTTGAGGATATCATTCTACTCAAATCAAAACACAATGAGGAGCTTCCCTTCAAAATTTCATTCATTTTACTGTTCTTGCTATTTGCAACAACATTCAACAGAAGCATATGCACTACTATAGTAGGCAAGGAGGTTCTATGCAATGAGAATGATCAAAACATACTTTTGATCTTCAAACAAGGAGTCGTGAATTCTTTAAACCGACTCTCCTCATGGACCAGTCAAGAAGATTGCTGTTTGTGGGAGGGAGTTCATTGTGACCACATCACAGGTAGAGTCACAGAGCTTGATCTACATGGTCAAGGATTACAAGGTGTGATTAATCTCTCTCTACTTCAACTTGAATCTCTCAACTATTTGGATTTGAGCTATAATTATTTCACAAGTGTGTGTATTCCACCATGCCAAGTCTCTAAGTTGCCTATACATAGAGACATATCAAACAACCAATCAATCACCACCTCTTATACTCCATCAGCAAATTTTTCTACTACTCTTCATTACCTTGACTTTTCAGATAATTCTATGGCACTAAATGATCTTCGTTGGCTTTCTCAACTTTCCTCAGTAAAATATCTTAACCTTAGTGGCAATCATATTGGAAGTGAACCAAAATGGCTCCAGCATGTGGCTATGCTGCCTTTGCTATCTGAATTGCAATTGGCAGATTGTGGGTTGAGAGATTTTTCATCCTACAGCTATGTCAATTTTACATCTCTTAAAACTCTTGTTCTTTATGACAACAATATCAGCTCAAAATTACCTGATTCATTCTTTAATGTCACCAAAGACATCTCTTCTATTGACCTTGCTCAGAACAATTTCTATGGTGGATTTCCAATAGCCTTGTTCAAGCTTCCAAACCTAAATTATTTATTATTATCCCATAATAAATTTGAAGGATCAATTCCGCCACTTGTTGGAAACCTTTCTTCTTTAAATTCATTGGATTTGTCTGACAATTATTTCACTGGAAGCCTTCCAGAAAGCCTTGGACAACTCCATAAGTTGAGTGATTTACACATTACTGGCAACTCTTGGGTGGGTGTTCTTTCAGAGAGGAATTTTGCCAATCTAACAAGCTTAACAGAATTGGATTTGAGTTCAACTGGTTTCAAATTTGACTTTGATCCCAATTGGGTCCCACCATTTCAACTCAATTCTTTCACTTCAGAAAATACAAGCTTAGGTCCCAATTTTCCAGCATGGCTATACACACAGAGTTCCCTAGAAGAGCTACAGCTTTCTAGATCAATGATTTCAAACATTGATGCAGATATATTTGGGAGCTTCATAGAAAGAGTTAGTTATGTCGACCTATCAAACAACTTCATTAGTGGAGACATATCCAATGTGACACTAAACTCACAATTTGTAAATACAGAGTATAATAATTTCAATGGAGGCCTCCCACACGTATCAGCAAATGTCTCATTTTTTCTGGCATCTGACAACTCCTTTTCAGGATCTATTTTCTCATTACTGTGTCTTCCACAGAGTAATGTAAAAAACATGTTATATTACTTGGACTTATCATACAATCATTTAAGTGGGATACTTTCTGACTGTTGGGCAAATTGGAAACAACTAAGTTACCTTAACTTGCGGAGTAATGGGCTAACCGGTAAGCTTCCTCCCTCCATGGCCTCATTGAATCTTGAGGCATTGATTTTGCGTGATAACAATCTCTTTGGAAAATTTTCATTAGGCCTCTTAAATTGGACAAATATGCATTGCCTTGTTCTAGAGGGTAATGAATTTTCGGGAAGTTTGCCAAATCCCGTGGCTCAAAATTTGGTAGTTATTAAATTGAGGAACAATCAATTTATAGGCAATATTCCATCTCAATTGTGCAACCTTTCTTCTTTGACAATACTTGATCTTGCTGAAAATAAGCTTTCTGGATCCATACCCCATTGCCTATATAACCTCGTGCCTCCAAAACTGGTGTCATATTGGGGCAAAGAAATGATAGAGGTATTTACTAAAGGAAGAGAATTAGACTACGAATTTGGTCGTGCTGTACATCCTCGAAGTGGCGATATTGATCTTTCTTGTAATATCTTGTCTGGAGAAATTCCTAAAGAACTGTTTGGTACAAGTCAAATGCAGACCTTGAATTTGTCTCGAAACCAGTTGACTGGAAAGATTCCTATAGAGATTGGAGACGTAACAAATTTAGAATCTCTTGATCTCAGCTACAATAGACTTTCTGGAGAAATTCCTTCCACCATTTCTAATTTGTCTTTTCTTGATTATTTGAACCTCTCCTACAACAATTTCATTGGGCAAGTTCCATTGGGAACCCAAATTCAAAGTTTTGATTCGTGGAGTTTTGTTGGCAATCATGAACTTTGTGGAGATCCTCTTACAAGGAAGTGCAACAAAAAAGAAGAAACTCATGACGACTCAAAGCTAGCTGAAGGAAAGGAAGACGACAACTTTCTAAAGTCATTGTATCTTGGTATGGGAGTTGGATTTGCAGTGGACTTCTGGGGAGTTTGTGGTTCTCTCTTCCTCATCAAGGCATGGAGACACAAATTTTTCCGATGGTTTGATCACTTGGTAGATCAAATTTATGTTGCCTTGGTCATTCGTTTCAAAAACTTCAGCTGAATATTAATAAAAAATTTCCCTTAAGGTAATAAATTAGCTCCGCCTTTCTTTTTCAAGTATTATAATTTAAATGAGGTTTCATTTTCTTTTTCCTTTTATCTTCTACTTGCTTAAAATGTTATGTTCTTAGCTGATTATGTTTTATCTTTTTTATTTTTCAATATGTCTTGTCTACTAGATGCAGGTGACATAGCTATCACTACTTTGAGCGTTTCTCTCATTCAAATTTTGAGTTTTGCTTCAAGGAATAAGGAGTTTTGTTGCAGTTACACATGGTTAAGGACTCTAATGTTGTCTATTGAATGTCCTTTTATTTGTTATCTTAAATTTAGTGAATTGTGAGAAGACAACATATTGTAATAATAGTTATGCGAGTGTTATGGGTGTTTCATGTTGTTAAGAAACCTTTGATGAATAGTCTTCGTTGTGATATATGATTGTACTTTAAACTTTGATGGAGTTATGAGTTACAACCAAATAAAAACATCATGTGTCTATAAGTTGCAAGTGTAACAATAAAAACGAAAAGGCCTATGTGAAGTAATCTGTAAGATTTATATCCAATTAGTTGGCTTATTGAATATTAATTTTCTAATTATAAGTTTGCTCAAACTCATAAGAGTTTACTTTTATTAATAAATAGCTATTTGAAAATATTTTATTAAAATATAAAAATGACAAAATTTGATTTAAATATATTTCAAATCAAAATAATTGAAATTAAATTCATCAAAATTCATAGTTCATCATGTTCAACAACAAAAAATTCTATGAGCTTGTTTGGTTCAACTACATTACATGCTCGAATGATAATCATGATTGTATTACCAAAATGATAGTGTTTTGTTGCTCTTTAGTGTGTTAATAGGGTTTACCATGGTAATGATGGTTATCAAAAAATTGGTAATCCTCATTCATACCTTCCCCTATAAATATTCATTACCACCATATTACATGGTTGAAAAAATCTAATTTACCTTTTATTAGTTTCATTTGTCACATAATTACGTCTTCAAAATAATAGTTCAAATGTGTTTATTTGAAATCATTAAAATTAAAAATTATATGCAAGTCCACGGGTACACATTGAGTTTTATAACTATTACCAGTGAAGAACAAATAAAAAACAACTCAGTTAGTCATTTAAGACAAATTGGTTTGTGAAAAATAATAGTGAACATAAATATATGCTTGATTATTCACACAACTAACATTCCTAGTTAATTTAGTTATTTGTTAAGGTCTATTTTTGTTTTGAAAGTTATCCAAAAATCTCAATTTTGTCTTGGAAGTTTTTTCTTGAAACAATGTCCCATTGGAAGTTTTCAAATTATATCAATTTCACCTTGGCTATTATCACTACTACAAATTTGGGCATTTATAATGCCTAATATATAACGATTCTGACTAATAAAAACGTTATGTAAGTCGAGGCAGAGGTCCCACAAGAATGTATAAGACTTTAACGTAACAGTTAATTATGTGCATCATTATCTATTGAGAAGCGTAATTCACTAAAAAACAAAAATAATGGTTGTAGTTAATAACCATCATTTATATATGGACAAAAATGGCAATTTTTTTGAAACAACCTCCATATAATACTTGCAAACAATTTGACTTCCAACCTCTTATACCAGCAAAGACAAAACATAATGATATTCATCAGAAACAACCGTCATATAACACTTTCAAATTATCTGTCTTCTCCAAGCACTGTTCATTGGTCATAAATAATATTAACTAGGTGGTATATTATGAATGAATTTTACAAAAAGGAATTGATATGTTTAGAAACTTCTGGGCCAATATAGCTCTTAAGTGAAAACTGTTGGGGCAACTTTGCACTTAAACCAAACACAAAAATGATATGGATGTTATGTAGAATACCAACTCAACATATTTGGTCAACTTACAGTCAAACGTAATTTGAATAATGGCACAGGAGAAAGTGCTAGGATTTGGAAACATTCGGGTAAAATTGATATTTTTTAACTACTTCCAAGATAAAAATGGACCTTAACCTTTAAGTTATTAAGAATACAAAAAGGAAAAAGAAAAGAAAAGGATAGGATAATAATCAGAAATTAATTATTTGATAGCAATCCACATACCCCATTTATAAGAATGGGGAGGGAAAAAAAAAAAAAAAAAAAAAAGAACACCAAAGAGAGACCTGCCACATTAGGGCTACTAAGACATGAACAAGTTCAAATCTTGGAATTAAGGTTAGTTGAGAATTACATCAATCTGGAACTTAACATTATACAAGCCTGATCTATTATCTACACATCTTGCCTTGTATTTAAATTAATCCTTGTACTTGGCTTGATTTCTAGTATTGACGAATATATATTACGATTTACTTAAACTTATATGTGGTTCTTCATCAATTACGCCTGCCCACTTAAACCAATATATTCTTATGATGAGGATTTATTCAATGTTACTACCTCCGGTCCTAATTATAAGAGCTAGTTGACTTTTTTTGGAAAGATTAAGGAAGCTAAATAAGTTACTTAATCATTTTATATGTTAAATATACTTAGATTATATATTAGTTTATTAGTCAAACTAATAAGTTTGAAGACAAAAAAAAAAAATACTTTAAAGTAATTTAATTAGTTTCCTTAATCTCTCCAAAAAGTCAATTAAATCTTATAATTAGGACTGGAGTATTTTTCTTTTGATTTTCCAATATGAAACACGTGGGAAAGGGAGGACCCCCAAGACACACGGTGGCTAAGCCGCAATCTCCTGTTCACATGTAAACATGACCCAAAATATCCCTTCTCACTTCAATCACGCCACTAAATGATTCACGCACTTCATATTGTAAAATTCATTCATAATTTACGAGCACATGTTGACATATTGGATATTAATTTTGATGTTTAAGATATCAAAATTTGGAGCTGGCAACAATCAGGAGGATTTAATAACATTTTGTCGACACTTGAGAGCTCTGTTTCATTCTGTTTTGTATGGTTCAAAAAAATAGAGTCCTGACTTAGGTTAGGTTATATATTCAAATTATGTCTCAGTTATTAAATATATAAGGGAAAATCACTCTCAGGTGTTAAGATACGGAATTAATAATAAAAAAAGTCCCACACTACGGAATTCCGCTTACAAAAAAATCTTATTGTCAAAATGGCTTTATTAGTTAAAATGTCTCTATGAAAATCTCATTGTAAAAATAATTTATTATCGTTATCAAAATGACTTTTCATGTTGCTAAAAATTATCCAGGTTTCTAATATTCTACACACTAGAGGAAAAACTCGGAGAATTTTGTACAACATGCAAAGCCATTTTAACAACATAAGAAACCATTTTCACAACGAGGTTTCACATTTTAACAAATAATAAAGTCATTTTGATAACATGAGAAGCCATTTTAACAACGAGACTTTTGTGAGGGGAATTCGGTATAAGACTTTTTTGTGATTAATTCCGTACACTGCACCTTAAGACCTAACAATGATTTTCCCAATATATAATGAACATTACATAACAAAGTTTGGTCAAATCAGATACAGAACAACACAAGTATGCTTCTAATGCCGACTTGACTTGAGCTCATTTTAAGTAATGAACATTAATTCTTAATGCTTGTTATAATCTCAACATTATGTTTGGCGCTATCGCTGTTATTGCCCATGCATATAGCCTTCCCCTTCAACTAAACAACACTCACACTGAATTGTATTGAGGCACAATGACTTGCTTGTTTAAAACAAATTACTATAGCTTCCATGCAGTTAAAATTTTAACAGTTACAATGGTAAATGATGATTGGTGAGACAGACAAGAAAGAAGATCAGATAATGAGAACATGTTATGATTTGAGTGTTATTTGGGATGAAGACTATAACTCTTGAAAAAAGTCATACTCTCTCTCCCTCTAGTATTTCATGTAAGATATATTTATTTAATTCAATTAGATAATTATGCTAGCTAAGTTTGTGAATATCACTTATTTTTTAAGGGTTAAAGTATATATTGGCCAACAAAATGTTACGCTAAGAGCATTAAACATAAAATTGTTTTACAGGGAGAAAAATACCAATGAACAATGGAAATGGAGCAAAAATACCAATAAAGAATTTAAAACTTGTGAAAGTAACATAATCCCCAATTTGGTCTATTCATCAAAGTTTTAAATTATTCATTAGTATTTTTGCTCTATTTCAATTGTTCATTAGTATTTTTACTCCCTTCAAAACATTTATGTATCCGATGCTCCTAACGTAACACTTCGTTAGTCAATTTACACCTTAACTTTTCTTTAAAAAAAATATTATAATCACTTCCTTTAATTGATTTTCTTCTTCTCATTATTGCTGATTCTCTTTTTTCTCTCCATGACCCATTATGATAGAAATTCTTAGGACCCACCAAAAAAGACGGTTGGAGTTTTCTCATGTGAGAAAGCATTGATGATGCGGCAATCTGGAAGTATACAAGAATTTTCTCTAAATTTTTTTTTAGATAATTAAAATTTATGATGCAAAAAAAAATATATTTAATATAAAACATCAACAGTATATTAATATGGCCATTTCTCAGCTTGATGGTTCCCCAGCCAAAAACTATTGGCTTTCAAATTTACGGGTCGGACCTGAATATTCTATTATTAAGGAATAAGTAATATATATATATATATATATATATATATGTATGTATGGCATGATTATAAATTATGCAGGCATTTAAAGTTTGGTTAGGTCTGATTTCTTAATATTCTTATATTGAATTGATTTTCACATACCACAGATAGAAGTAGACCTCTAATTTTTTTTAACTTATATAAGATTTTAATTTGATCCTTTAATTATATAAGGTGTCTTTTCGGTCTCTTAACCATAATGATGATAATTTTATTTAGATAAAATTATCACAAAATATTCTCAAATGCTAATATATTAAATTGAAGTTTACAATTCTATTAAAAAAATTGAATTTTACAAAATAAATATTGTTATATCAAGTAAAGGTATAAGGGTTAAGTAACTAATTTATAGATATTATAAAAATTAATAAATTTTTTAATTCACAAAAAATGCATGTAATTAGTTTTTCTAAAATATTCTATTTAATCATTTACATGAAAATATTTTTATGGATTTAACATGTTTCAGGAAATTAGGCTTTATAAACATGTTGTGCCTCCATAAAGTCTTTACCTTGAACTAAACTACACACTGAATATTATATATATTGAGTATAGACAATGACTTGCTTGTTTAAATAATCTTACCTAAAAGCAAGTTATTGTAACTCCCATGCAGTTAATTTATTATATCAAATCAATAAATATTTTATTAACTATTTGATTTATTTTATATATATATTTCGCCTAAATCTAATCTTGAGGATACAAAGTAATATTTCTACAAAACCTATTCATCGTATATATATATTTCATCCTAATATCTTAAAGGTATGGGTCATTAGCTGTCATTTTCTCCAAAAGACCAAGAGAAGAAGAAGGTAAAAGCGGTTCAGAGACGGGTCCTAAACTGAAATTTTGACCAAACTTCAGAAGCATGAAAAGGAAGCTAAATTCTCTCAAGTGTCACCCAAAACTGTCCTCTAACACAATTTTGGACCTGGCTTTGGTCCTTTGCAAAGCTAGATCCGCTGCGTCCGCTACATCAAGACGCTGCCGTTTTGATCCAGTGGACCACCCACCTAGTCCTTTAAAAAAAAAAAAAAAAAAAAAATCAGGTCTTTTAAAAAAAAAAAAAAAAATCGGGTATTGACTGGTACTAAAAGGATACTTCAGGATACTGATCACTACTGAAAAAATTATTCATGGTCTTGAAAAAATATTTTAGGATACTGACTGGTACTAAAACGATATTTCAAGATACTGATTGAGATTGAAAAAATAATTCATGATCTAAAAAAAATTATTTTAGGCTCTTGAAAAAATAATTCAGGTATTGACTGCTACTAAAAATATACTTTAAGATATTTTTTCCAGATCCTAAAATAATTTTTTAATATCATGAATTCTTTTTTTCAAGATGCAGTCAAGATCCCAAGTATCCTTTTAATACCGTCAGTATCTTAAAATATTTTTTCAAGATCATGAATAATTTTTTCAGTATTGGTCAATATTTTGAAGTATCTTTTTAGTACCAGTCAATATTCAATTTTTTTTTTTTTAAAAAAAAAGACCTGAATTTTTTTTTTTTTTTTAAGGACCAGGTGGGTGGTCCGCTACATCAAAACGGCAATGTCTTGATGCAGCGGACCTGGCTTTGCAAAGGACCAAAGCCAGGTCCCACAAAGCTAAATTGTGCTCCCAGAAGAACAACAATGTCACAAAACTTTCCAAGAGCGAAACAACATTTACTCCCTCCAATTCTCACATGCTAAATTGTGTTCCCTCCATTACAATATACTCATTTCTTATGAAAAATGAAGAAGTTCAAAGGAAAAAAACTTACAAGTCACCGGCGAAAAGATTAAATAGAAAGACAAATGCATAGAAGAATGACAAAATTCACAAAGCACCTTTAACACAAGTTTTATCTTATTAATTTTTCAATATGGTTTGACTACTGGAGGGAAGTGAAATCTCTATCACTACTATGATCATTGCTCTCATTCAAAGATTGAGTTCTGCCTCAAGGAACAAGGAGTTTTGCTGCAGTTACACATGATCAAGGACTCTATGGTGCCTATTGAATGTCCTTTTGTTATCTTAAATTTAGTGACTTGTGAGTAAGAGAACATTTTGTAATAATAATTATTAGTTTGTATGTGTGTTTCATGTTGTCTAGAAAGCGTTGATGAACAGTCTTCCATGTGATATATGATATTGTAATTTAAACTTTAATCCTGAGTTTTGCGTTAGAACCAAATAAAAAGATTTGGTGCCTCTGTATCAAAGATTTCAAGTGTAAGTTTAACAGTTATAATGAAAAGGCATATGATTGTTGTAATATGAAATATTCACGGGAACATGTTGGCATATTGGATATTAATTTTGATGGTTTAGATACATTTAAGAGGATATAATAATATTTTGTCCGACACTTAGATGCTGTCTCATTCTGTTTTGTTCTATTTGAAAGAATAGAGTCATGCCTTAAGTTAGGTTTTGTATTCAAATGATGTCTCATTTATTAAATATATAATCAACATAGCATAATAAAATTTTCTCATTTTAAGTAATGAGCTTTAATGTTATATTCCCAACACTATGCTTCCGTTGTTGCTTGCTCATAATACAATACCTTTCCTTTCAACTAAACCACACACAGAACCACACACAGAGTGAATTATATATATTGAGGTACAATGACTTACTTGTTTAAATATTGTTGATAATCTGACCTTAAAAACAAGTTATTGTAACTTCCACCAAGTAAATTAAAATTGTAACAGTTACAATTGTAAGTGAAGATGGTGGTGAGATGGACAAGAAAGAAGATAAGAAGCTCCTCCGTGTGGGTTCCATCTATTAATGAGCACATACCATTAGTGATGGAGCCAGAAATAGAAATTTGGGGGGACAAAAACTACAGAAAAGAACCCAAAGTTTTAGAGAATCACATTTAAGCCTCATAAAATTTTCAATATTTTATTTTAGTCCTTAAGTGAAACCTTTCATTATCCCTCATAATCTCTAAATCATATATGTCTAATCAATCTAAAATATCATAATATTACTTTAATTTTTCTCTCATCTTCCAAATCAACGATCTCGTTGGGATGAGGAGAAAGAAAGCTTATGAGAGAATCTCCTTCCTACATACTATGATTGAGACTTGAGTTTAATTTGGGATGAAGACTTTATAACTCGTCAGAAAGTTCATATTACTTTTGGCTATGGAAATTGAAAATGAGAACAATGATAGATGGAATTAAGTTTGTCGATTCCATTGATGGGCCAACGAAAATTTTAGGAAGAAGACTTTTCAAACGTAAGTATTATGTATCTTTTTTGTTCAAAAATTTTGGTCTTCATTAGTAAAGGTAATGTTTGAAAAGATTGGAGGACTTGGAGGTATTAGAAGCCTTGCCTATAAGAACATGATGTGTTTAGTTTATGCAACACCGTAGAAAATGATATTTAACAAAATTGAAAGAAATATATCAATTTCACCAAAAGGAAATGGCAAGTTTGGTGGCGTCCATTATTGAGTAGAAAGACTGAAGTTGGGTATAGTTTAGGACGAAGACTTCCCATAAAAGTCATGGATGGGACAATGTCTTCAATATGTCACATGCCTTCTTTTCTTTCCTATTTTCTTTTTTCTTTTTCTTCCTTTAATTTTTTTACCACTTTCTCCCAATATATAAGAGTAAAATATAATTACCTCCCTCTCTATTCCTAAAATTATATAGACATTCTCTCTATTTTCAAAACACATATAATAGTCTAATATGTAAGGTACAATGTCAAGTGTATTAGGCGAAAGATTAAAATTTTTATTTTTTATAATTATATGTTGAAGAATTAATATTTATTGATTTTATATTTATAATCTAATTGTGTACTCACTCTCATAAAAAAAAAAAATTTTAAATAATTAACCATGAATTCAATACTTAAAAGCTGAATACAAGTGCGAAATTTTTATCATTTTCTCTTTCATCGATTGAGTATTCTTTTTTGTCACATAATTACGTCTTCAAAATGGGTAAATGTGTTTATTTGAAATAATTAAAATTAAAAATTATATGCAAGTAAATGGGCACACATTGAGTATTATGACTAATACTAGTGAAGAAAACATAACATAACTCAGTCATTTAAGACAACTTGGTTTGTGAAAAATAATACGAACATAAATATACTTGATTATTCACACAACTAACATTTCCTAGTTGATTTAATTATGGGTTAATGTCCATTTTTATCCTAATAATTGCCCAAAATTCCCAATTTTGTCTTGAAATTTTTTTTTAGCGTGATATTCCTCAGGAAGTTTTCAAATTGTATCAATTTTGTCCTAGAAAAAATGAAGAAAGAGGATGCAGCGGAGAAAAATTACGAGAGAGTTTGTGATAAAAACGTTCTGAAACCCAAACCGGACCGGCCGGTTTGAACTAGAAATCGGTTCGAGTTAGGTGTCAAACCGAGGTCCCTATTTGACTGATCCATATAGACTGGGTTCTTTTTTCAAAAAAAAAAAAAAAAAAAAAAAAGTCAAAGGTAAAAATGAAACTCATTGTCGACGACGGTAAGAAAAGAGAAAGGAGGAGAGAGAGAGTCACCAAGATGAAGGAGAGAGAAAGATTTGGTGCGGATTTTTTCGTGCCTCCAGTGAAGGAGAAAATATGAGACGGAGAAGAATAGAGCATTGGCGAGGCAGAGAGGCGCAAAAGGGAAGGTGGAGACATAGAAGGAGGAGGAGGAGGAGAGAAAGAGGGAGAGATCTGGTCATGGTCACCGTCGTATTTGTTGAAGAAGGACATGGTCGCTGTTGGATTTGATCAGACTACGAAAGAGGAAGCTATGAGGAGTTGTGAGAAAGTGGGATGTAAGTAAAGATTGGTATTAGAAAGAAGGTGAAGGAATGCCTTATCTCTCTTGCAATGGTCAAAAAGGTGTTTCATTTTCCAATAAATCAATGGGTAAAAGGGTGTTTTACATTCCAATAGCCAATAGGTAAAGGTTGGTGTTGGATATTTTCCTAAACCCCCATATTTTATTATTTTCATTGTTTAAAAAGAACCACCTAAGCCTATAGTAATATATTGATATATTGATCATGCTCGTGTAGTGGCAAGTACAAGGCGCAGAAGAAGCAGGGTTTCAGCAAAATTTGATGGATAACTGGATACACAAGTTATTTATTTTTATAAGTAATATATATTAAAAAATAATTTATTTATTCCTTATTCATATGTCATATGATACTGTGAAGTTAATTTGTTAAGGAAATTGTAAAGAACATTTAATAAGTATATGATTATTTTGCTAGTAGTTCAAGGTATATATTAAAAAATAAAATTATTTTTCAATTTTTTATACTTGACCGATCTATGACTCAAGTTGACTCCGATCTGACCCACTAACCCTTGACCCAATACCCCGACCAATTTAGTGTCCGATCCGGGTTTCAGAACCTTGTAACGGAGAGAGTGGAAAGAGAGAAAAAAAGATGCGAGATGGTGTGACAAATGAGAGAGAATGTAGGGGTAATTTTTTTATTAAAAAAAAAAGTATTAAATCGAGAGATAAATGTAAAGTGGATCTAACGTCGGTTCTATTTATCAAAGAATAGGGTCATAGTGGTGCTCTGATACCATGCTTGAACAAAGGATTAGACAAGCAAAGCAGAGACAAAGCAAAGGTCATAATGCTCCTAAAAAAAATTGTATGTTTTTTTTTGTTCTATTTCAATTTCATAGCGAATAATGTTAAACCTATTTGCACTATATGATGATGTCTGCACTCAGCTCTTCCATTTTGAGATAAGGTAATAAGAACATGTATAAAACACTAAAATACCAGGAGCATTTCTAATAGGCACAAAAGGCTTATACTCAGCCCCATTATCACATTGAATAGACTAATAAAAACCTTAAATAGCACATGGGTGGAGTATCTTTGTAACAAGTTGGACATGATAAATATATATGCTCTAACTTAAGGCAGAGTGTTAGAAAATATATTAGTATTAATGTAGATACATAAAATCATGGAATGTAATCAAATCTCATATAATTAGCGATTACAAATATAATTATCATTAGAGCCATTATGTATAAGGCTCCTCCCTCTTGTATATATACCCATACATTTATCATGAATAATAGAATATTCAAACTATTCATTTACAAGGGATAGAATATTGTTACTACCATTTTTTGTTACTACCAATGTTACTACCATTTTTCCATCGTTAGATCAGAATCTCATCTACCTTTATAATTTCTCTCTCCTATTAAGATTCTGATCTAACGGTAGAAAAGTGGTAGTAACATTGGTAGTAACAAAATCCAATCCCCATTTACAATATTAAACAACCAATTAGGCAATCCATATGTAAAATCATTTAGACCGAGATCAAGAGCCGAAAGTGAGCTAAAATTGGCATATTCAAGAGACAAGAACAAAAGTGGTCAAAGTACAAACTCATTTAAAAATAATCTCTTCAAAGGTAGAGAAGCCAACAATTGAACCCAATTCGTTGCACTAGGAAGATGAATGCCACTGAGATCGAGAGATGTCAGGGAAGGAAGTCGAGATAGCAAATAATGAAGATTACCAGTGTGAAGATTAATATTGTATGATAAACTCAGTTCTGAAAGCTTAGAAGAAGAATTTGGTAGCAACTGAGTATGAGTTGCAACAATGGTAGTCAAAATCGCGTTTTAAGCGCAAAAAACGCCGCTTTTACGTTTTTATCCGGGCAAAACGTGTTACGTGGTGGAAAAAACGCTCCAGAGGTAAAAACGTAAAAAGCACCGCGAAAAAACGTAAAAGCATAAAAATGGCGAGTTTTTGCAAAAAACGCAGTTTTTACTAAGGGACTTAAGTGAAAGTTTTAAAAGTTCTGGAAATGGACTAAAGTGAGAATTTTCAAACTATTTTGGGGCAGAACTGAAATTTCGAAAACATCTGGGTCCTTTTCTGTAATTAATAAATAAAGATCATTTTACCCCTAATTACACTTAATTCAATACAAATGTTCCTAACTCAACTTAGTACTTAATCATACAATAATGTCCCAGAAAATGCATTAAAAATCCCAATTTAATCATGTAAAATCATATAAAAAAAATATGGTTTGATCAATGACAATATTTGACATTTTGATTGATATTACATTGATCAGTATATGTGTGTATGATGACAGGTACCTTACTTTTCTCGAATTTTTTTATATATACATATGTAGGTAAAAACTCCGTTTTATTTTACGATTTTACATTTTACGATTTTTCATTCTCCTTTCGCTTTTAGGTAAAAACTACGTTTTCACCACCATGGTTGCAACGGAATTATTGATAGACGACACGCTTATGCGCTCAAAGTCATTGTAGTCCAAATGCAATATTTCGAGAAAGTTGAGTGAAAGTAAAGAAGAAAAGTTGATTTCACCTCTCAGGTTTGGTACGGGAAAAATTTGAGGAGGGAAAGGAACTTAGAGGAAGGAAAAGAAAGGAATGGAAGATTTTAAAAGATGAGGAAAGATGTGTTGTTTGGTAGGAAGAAAATGAAGGGGTAGTAACTGGTAAAAAATCAAGAAATGTCTATTTTATATCCTCAAAAGTAATTAATTCAAAATAACAAAGAAAAATATTTTTTTGCTAAAATATAATTTTAAAAAATATGCTCTCTATGAAGTTCGAACTTGTGTAAAAAAATTCCGCCAAGTTCAAATTTTAGAGGTAAATTTGTCAAAAAAATGTGAACAAAGGACGTAGGAACTTGAGATCCCACCAATTTTGGTGGGATCGGATCTTCCCACATATGAGGTATGAGGGAAGATTGGTGGGCCCGGAAAAATGGGTTCCCGAAAAGATTTGTCCAAAATGCGTACCAAACGGAGGAACCTACGAATTTTCCTTTCTCTTCTTCCTATCCGTATACCAAACGGGCCCTCAAGGTTTTTGAATTATTTTAGATTTGCAGATGAAGACCTACGACTCTGTTGTCATCACACCCAACTCCTTTCCAATCTAGACAGCAATCTTGAAGAGAAGACCAAGAAGAGCGGTGGATGGAAGAATCAACAACGCCTTCTTTAAACATTAATAGTAAACTTCGATCTCTCTCATGGCTGCAAGTGATTGTGTTCAATCTCACTGAACATAGCAACATCGCACAATATAAGACACATTTGTGATAACAAACGAAGCATCATCAAGATCAAAACGGTTTCTTCAACTTCAAGTGAAGGCTTTGTTGTAAATCTGATCTCTGGCAAATAGCATTACTTATATTTACGGGTGAGTTTGATGTTTGGCAGTTTATTTCTAGGCTGAATTACATTTTGTTTTTAATTTTGTTAAAATTTCACTGTTTTTAACACCTAAAAAATATTTTAATGAAAATTATTGCTCTATAAATTGAACCTTTGTTTTAATGAAGGTTTATTAAAAGGACTTAAAAATAAAATGAGTGTTTGTAATTAGCAAAATTTAAGAGAATTTACATTTATTCTCAAAGATGGAAGAAAATATCTGTGTAATTTCCTCAAAATAAAATATATATTTGTATAGTTTACTCTCTTTTTATTTATTTTTTTGCTTGACATTTTTTCTCGAAAATTTTCCAACCTCCGACCTTCTTATTCACGTCTTTGCCCCAAATTACATTCAATTGTAGGATGAAAAATGCTTTTATAATCTTTCGGTTCTTTTTCAAAAAAGGAAAAAATAACAACTTTCAAAACTACATTCCTTTAGATTTTATAAATAAATCCTTTCTAACCACCTTATTGAAATCAAGAAAATTTATTTAATTTTTAAAAAAAAATCCAACTAAATCCTGAATACAATAGTGAAAATTCAATCCTACACTCTTAAGTTTTAATAAAGTCCTAATCAGAATTTTATTTTAGGAGGGATGGGAGTAGCTCATTCTAGGAGGGGGCTACGACCTTGATTAGTCCCTCTTGTTTATTCTTCGTTTTTCTTGTCTTTTCTTCGTTTGTTTTCATGGTATCAAAAAAAAAAAAAAAAAATCCTAATCAGAATAAGAGGCCTAATTTTTTTGCCCAAGAATAAGATGCCTAATTAAGATTTATAAATGTTATTAAAATACTAGAATGCCCCTTCATAGTTGAAAAGAAAAATTGAATGTAGGCATGACCTAATTTCAACTTTGATTATTTCAGTGGGATTTAATTGAATTTTGTGTGTGTTTTCAGTTATTATTATTTTTTATTTTACTTTTTGTCTTTATGAAACAAAAAACTATTTATATATCTATATATAGTTAATGTATAATATAAAATTTTATATACATATCATATCTCATCATCACAACAAACATTTCTTCCTTGTTTTTTTTTTCATCCAAAATTACTTAATTTAAGATTGCCGGAGCGGGGTCCTTTAGATTTTTTTTTTTTTTTTTTTTTTTTTTTTTTTTTTTTTTTTTTTTTCTGGTCACACTCCTCAGTTTGTTTTATCAAAAGAAAACATATAAGTAAACTATAAACAAATAGAAAATTTTCAATTAAATGATTTAATTGGAATTTTATTTTTAAATTATTAAATTTCTTATAAATGAAAACAATTTCAAATCAATCCCTATTTAAAAACATGAATAATGGAACAGATAATATTTTATACTACCTTTCGGTCCTAAATATAGGGCGTAGTTTGCGATGTAAATTGTACTATAAACTATTTACACTACAAACTATGTCTATATTTAGGACGGGAGAAGTACTCTGTTATAACTATAGATGTACTCTTAGATAATGGACCGAACATGGTACTAAATAATTATTTCATATATTTATCTAAAATTTAAAAACTAATTTTGTTTTATATTTTCAAATTTTTTGTCATACTCTAAAATTGATTGCCATATTACAAATTTAATTAATTTTATAATTTCACTTTTTTGGCTTTCAAGAAATTTAAATTTTTATTTATTACAACTTACTTATAATTATTATTCAATAAATTTGTCATACTCTTATAATGATTTATATTTGAATATTTTTATGCAGAAAAAATCAGTTTAACAAGCTTAAACTTGATTCAAAGATATAATTGAAGAGCAGATTTTATATGTATAATGACTGGAAATGATATGATTTTTATGATATATATGTATATTATGAATATAATTTGAAGGAAAAAGAAAAAAGTGAATAATATTCTTGATGCATACTAAAGGTGAATTCATCACATGCCAACTTTGTACAATATTCTTGATGCATACTAAAGGTGAATAATAGGTTATTTTTTGATTAAAAAAAATACATGTATAATGGAGTATAAAATATTATAATAATAGTTATATAAATAATTAAATATGAACTATCCATTTTTTTATCTAGGGGTAGAGAAAGAAAGAAGAAAATGAAAGAAAGAATTTTGAGATGATATACTTCCAGTATTAAGTATGTGTAAATGGAAATGAAAGTCTTTGGGAAAGAGTTGTGATAAATTGTTGTTCAAGAGGTTCTGCTTTTTTTTTTTTTTTTTCGATACGGCCCGATGGGGGGGGGGGAGGCGGGGTTCGAACCCTTTTTGGGGAGGAGACTAACTCCCATGCCATCACGCTACTAAGCCAATGAGGTTCTGCTTTATTCAGTTTTCTTTTATCCCTTTTTAGATAACTCCATATTACTTAATCAACCCTCCTCATCACAACATCCAATAATCTTCTTTAAACGTATTCAAACAATCTCAGACGATTTTCTACTATTTTCTCTTCAATGGACGCCATTTTGACTCTTCCACATATATATTTATTGTGATCTTATATTTTCTTGTATAACCACACATTCATCTCAACTACCTTACTTGATCTTATAGCAGTGTGATTCCCCTTTACTTCGATCACAAATAATCCCCATCGCATTTTTCCATTTAAACCACCCAATTTTAATTCTATGATTAATATGTTAATTAAGATTTGACACAGTTTTTATCTGGCTGACAATCGCTTAAAACGTCTCTCCCCCTCATAAATATAGACTGAGTTACTGTGTTATAAAATATATACTCCGAAAATTGCTCTGATAAATATGATTAGTCAGTCATGACTGGTTAAGTCTTTGTCTTCCTCTCAAATCACAGATGCTGACTTAGTTCTGATCATTATTGAATGGAACCACAGAGGATCGTCCCTATGATCTTCGCTTCTCAATTTCTTTGAAAGAGATATTCCCAATTTTGTCAAACCCCATCTGCTGGATTTTCAATTAATTATGATGATATTATGATCAGGTAGAACTAACGCAGATGCTCTCTTTTTTATCTTTCTCATTTTTTTCCCTCAATATTTCATATCCTCCCTTAGATAAGAAAGTTAATGATTTTAGATTTAATATTTATTAAATTATTTTATAAATCATTTTTTTTTATTTTGTTGTATTACAATTGGGAACTTTTTAGATCCTATTTCAACCGTCTAAATTTAGTTATTTTTGTTTAACATAATAATTTCATAAATTATTTTATCTAAACCATTCATTTTCTTAATATAATGGTGGATATGAGATTCTGAGGAGGCTATAAACTATAACTAACACAAGAGTGTGGAATTCGGTTTGTTAAAATGCAAACTTTGTCTTGGTCCAAAACAAAGAATGGCGTAAATAACACTACAGCTGGGATGATCGGATTCTCCAAATCCTTTTTATTTTTATTTTTTGCCCATCATTACTATAAAAATGCATTTTTAGATCGAATACTGTTCCCTTTTACAATATTGGTTTAGAAAGGGACGTATAGATGCCTCTAATGTAACTTGTGGAAGATTCTATGTGTTTTTAACTAAAATCGTCCCACATAGAAGTGTCAAAAGGTTCTCAAACACTTACCTCGTAAACTGTAAATCATATTTTTTTTTTAAAAAAAAAAAACAGTTTCTACCACTAATCAAGCGAGCACTTGAGTGTATGAAGGATGTGGGATCATTACCCAAAAGAGAGGTTAACTTAGCCACTTGTTGGTAAGTCTCTCCTGTTAGAACCCTCCTTAAGTAGCATTCTCCTATCAGCCGGCCGAGACGATGTCCGATAGTTCCATACTATAGCACTTCAATCCCTATTGGTTGACCCCTTTGCAGGTAGCCTTCTTTGGCTGTCTGTCCTTCAATGAAAGCACCATTATACCAGGCATAAATCCTTAGGAGAACCACTACCCAAAAGTTAGTTGTTAGAATTGCAGAACCTAAGGCCTTATAAAGCCCCTCTTTCAAAGAAACCCACCAGGATACGGGACCTGTTATAATGACAAACAAAAGCTATGACTCTATTGGCGTTGTGATCACACCTAACTCTAAGCTATTGATAGTAAGCAAAAGAAAATTGGGACACATCAAATTTAAGCTGGAAAAATCAACAACACCTTATTTGAATATTTTTTGAATGAATGACCTTATTTGAATATTAATAGTAAGCTTCGGTCACTCTCATGGCAGCAAGTGATCCCACAATAAATGGAGAAGCATCATCATGTTGCTTGTTTGATTTGTGCCTGTTTGAGAAACCTAAAACCATAGTTTCAAAAGCCTTTTTTATAAACTAAGATAAAACTTCTCTCACATACATACCTCATAAATCGGAAAAGCACTTTTAAAAGCTAAAACAAACTCAATAGATTTCTTTCATCATCTTTTTCTCATTATCCCTCATAATCTCTAAATCATGTCCGTCCAATCAATCGAAAAGTCATAATACTATTTTAAATTTTCTCTTATCTTCCCAATCAACAACCCAGATGGGCCGATGAAAGATAATGAGAAAAGAATATGAGAAGAAGATCTACTTCCAAAACAAACATGCAAGCTACTAAGATCAAAATGGTTTTTTGAAATATTTATATCAACACCTGTGAATTAATGTTTTGTAAGAAATATTTTTTTTAGGGTTAAGTGCGATTTGACCAATAAACTATTGGCTCAAGAACGTCCAACACAATTAACTATTAAATGAACAAAAAATACCAACAAACTTTTAAAAATGAGCGCAACACAACGCCAAGTTAGCAAAAAGCTAACGTCCATTATCTAAGGTGCAGATTAACGAACTTTTACCCCAGGAGCGCCCGACAAAATTCTAAATTTTACTAAATTAAATAATTTTTTCTCCAATTGTCATTATTTAAAACTACTTGTATAGATACTTATGGACAAAAATTACTCATTCTTCAATTTTGTCAAAATTATAATTTACTAAAATAAACAAAAGTTTTAATTAAAAATATAATTATATGATTTAGATAAAACTCAAGGTGTTTTATAGTTTATTATATATGTTAAACCAAAAAAATTATATGATTTATTTTTATTTTAGAAGAAATTTATGTGAGTTAAAAAAATTTATTTAATGTTAATAAAATTTAAAAAAATCTAAAAAATCTATTATATCTTGAAAGAAATGAAATGAGTTTAATTTTTATTTTTATAAAAAGAGTTTAATGAATATCTACGTTGATACTTAATGATATAAATCCGAATATATTTATTAATTAAATGATTTATTGATTATATGAATAAACCAGGTGAGGCTTTAGTGCAGTAATGGAATTGCGTTATTTGATCAACTTCAAAGCCTGAAGTTGTATACTATAGGATTGGACTATATTCCAGAATAGTTAGTGCAAGGAGAAGACTTATTATTGTTACTATTCCGGGTATTATCCATCCACCTGAAGAATTTATAAACAAATACAAATCTTTGGTACTACCTCCGGTCCTAAATATACTGCAAATTATATCTATATTTAAGACTGGAGGAATATCATCCTCCATACTGAGATATACCATAAGCCCAATAAGTTGATTCGATATCGCACTATTAATCCTTCAGCCTAAAAAAAGTAGTCTTTCCCGATAAAGTCGGTTGATTATGATGAGATTTTATCCCTTAGGAACCATACATGCACCTTTTGATGCATAGATCATAGCGGGATCTAATTTACTGTATACTAATATTTCACTGTGATTTACTGGGTATAATGCAACAAATGCAGTGTGACACGCACTTTCCTTGATAATTTGGTGAAAGCTTTGGAGGATGGTTTATCAGATTTCCAGCCAACAGAAATGCAAGCTCAAAGAGCTTAGGAAGAAGCTGTAGTGGTTAAAAGGGGAGGGAGGAGCCTATATATAACACCCATATCAAATGATTGTGGAATTGATGGGTGAAGATGGGAATTGGAAATGTGAAGCTTGCTCATAGGATAATGTACAGGGCGTGTGTATTGTCGGCATCCTAAGTGAGAAACTTGAGCTGATTAGAGAGGTTTATGACTTGCTTCTCATGACGAGTTCTCACAAAAGGCTTCAAGATTTTGGATGCCGGGGTAAACTTTGACCTCTTTCACCTCATGTGTTAACCTTGAAAGGTTTAGAGCTGAGCAGAGCCTGTCCTTGGAAAGTTAGAAGGTGAAACCCAGGAAGGCGTTCAATCTGAGTTGTCACTTTTAGAGATGCACATTGTTTTTTTTTTTTAATAAGAAAAATGGTGGCAAGTGTGCAACCACTTCGGGTTTTGCAGTGGCAAGGATGACCCTCCCAACAGTGGTGGCTCCATACAAGGCAGATCACGAGTGGTTTTACCGCAGCTCGAACCCTAGACCTCTTAAGGGAATCCAATGCCACATTCTGCTGGACCAACCACATGTTGGTGATGCACATTGTTACTTGTAACATCTCATCGCCTCGCTCTCGAAATTGTCCACTTTGGGCCCCAAAGCGGACAATATCGAGAATGAGGCTTTGGGATATTATATTTGGTATCAGAACCAAATTCAAGTCGTTGTACCAACGAGGACGCCGGGCCCCTAGGTGGGTGGATTGTGAGATCCCACATCAACTGGAAAGGAAAACGAAAGACGCCTTATAAAGATTTGGATACATTTCCATCTTGACACGTTTTAAAGCTGTGAAGGGTGATGGGCCCCCAAAGCAGACAATATCAAGAACGAAACGCTGAAATATTACATTGCTTGCAGGAATTTGAGTTAGAAGGTTGAAGTCCCTCCTTCTTTAATTTGTTTTCCTACTTTTTGATAATGTCAATTGTCAGATTCAGGATCGATTTGCCTCAACATCAGACTCCTGTGCTACTTTTAAGTAGTTTTTACAGCAAAATTGAAGCTCAGGGAGCTCATTTGTATACAATTGATTTTTTTTTTTTTTTTTTTTGGTTATAAATTTGTATACAAATGATGGTTGTCACATTAATCAGCATTCTGTTGTGAAAAGCGAAAAGTTTCATCTCTTTTTTACTTTCCAGCTCTCCTGATTTTATTCTTTTACAGAATTATTGTGTACCATTATGACCACACACACACACACACACACACACACACACAAAAAGATTAGTTTTATTACTACATGTCAAAGTCGACATCACAGTTCATCTTTTGTTTGGATTTACGGATAGCTTCAGCAGGCTAATACACTTGGATAGCAAAATAGGCAGTTGAGACATTTAACGAAGGATACAAGACAATGCATAGTTGGTTGCAGAAGTTCACAAGCCAAATAAGTTCAATTCTAGGAAGCTAGACAGTAGGGATGAACTGAAAATAGCCAGAATCTAAAATATAACACTACTCTAATTGAAATAACTAAAGCGCCTATAGGGACATTCATTCAGTTTGGTTTATATTCGAGTATTAAGTTTTTATAAGAACTGCTCGAGATTAATGGAGGGTTGAATAGTATCAATTGGCATTGCAACACATGAAGGATCAATTGCAAATAGCCATTCTCTAACCTTATAAATTAAGTTGGAATTACAAATACAGGTTTGGTGAAAAACCCATTTACTCAGTTTCTGCTGGTTTTTTCTACCTATTTTTAGCGCAAGAGATGTACCTATGAGCTGTTTCAGATTCAATCTTCACAATGCAGGCTTGTAAGGTATCAATTGTGCATATACAAAATAACAGTGATGCATCAAACGGATAGTTGATATTGCTGAAGCTGTACTAAGAAGTGTCCAGCCCTCAACCCTACCCTATGGATGCCTTCAAATTAATCTTTAACAGTTTTGATATTGAAAGATTACATTGAAGCACGGACGGAATAAATACTCTGAATATTATTAATCCTTAAGAATAAAAGAGAATACAGAGAGGCCTTTACATAGGCAAATTAATAGACTAACCATAACCCTAAGATCTATCAGAATCTAATAATAAAATAATAATAAATACTTAATTTAATAATAAACATGTTATTCTTCAACACTCCCCTTCAAGTTGAAAACAATGTGAGCAACAATTAATCACCAATAATTTGCTTCTTCATGAGATCTTGAATTGAGCAATAAGTTTGGGCACATCCAAGAGTAGTTAAACCAAATGTCACATCGAGGACATCCAAAAGTAACAATCCAACAACTTCACCAGGAGCTAAACAACAGGTCTCACAAGGGACCAAAACAACAACTAACAGTTTTACCAGGGACCAAACAATATTCCAAACGGTCTCACAAGGGATCAAACAAAACACCTCATCGGAAGCAAAGAACGAATAGGTCACACAATGACCACCAAACAGCAAATAATTGCCAAAAATAGCCAACTAAGGAAAGACACAAAGCACAGCAGATGTCAACACATGAAAGTAACCAACCTGAATCAAGAAAAACCAAACTCATGATCTGGAATGATGAAACCAAACTCACGATTTAGAATGATGAACCCATACCTTGAAACCCTAATTAATCAAGCAGAACCACAAAAGCCAACCACAAGCACGACACCCAAGACAAAAACCCAAAGAGCACTTCACGAACATCTTTGGAAAACATAACAAATAAAAAACCCAGCCATCAAAAACAAGTGAATGAGCACGAAATGAAACGCAAACGGTGCTGAAATAGTAGAAACAATTAAATCCCGTCTCACAACACAACCTTTGAAGCAAAAACCGACCTACACACACTGGGAATGAGGGCTCAATGTTGGAGAACAAAACACAACCAGAAAATAAGGGTAGCAACCCAACAACACCTTGAAACCAAAGAGAACAACAATCAAACACCAAATACCTCGTATTGGACTTAAAAACTAAAAAGAAGCCACATCAAAGCATAACAAACCTGGGCGATAAAGCGCAATCCCAGTAGCCAAAACAAATGCACAAGGCAGGAGACAATAGACAAAACGCACCAAAGATCTCAAACCATAAAGTAAACTTTGTCTCACAAGGGTAAAGCTCTTTTGAACCCATAAAACAAATATGAAATCACGACCCCAGATGGAAAAAGTGACGAAAATCAAATCAAACCTCTCACCGGGGCAAACTACAACCACGAGTCAAGGTAAGGACTACTAAAGTACCATAACGGATCTGAATTAGACGCAAACTCAAAATCAAACCTCTCATCGGGCGAACGACAACCATGAGTCAAGGTAAAAACTACCAAAGCACCAAAACAGATCTGAATTAGACGCAAACTCAGATATGGAAACATAAAGGCAAACCTAGACCTAGAAAACACAAAACTAGAGCATGAAACCACCAGGGGCAAGCCAGACTTAGAGACGTGACGCCGGAGATGGAAGTCAACATCAAACTCGTCGAAACGCACCAGGAGGGCGTTGCAGTCTGCGTGGCGCTTGTAATCCACATGCTGATCACGCACTGCCAGAATTTGATTGGACCACCAAGGCTTGGCGAATCGGAGGATGGGCAGTCCGAATATCCGATGCATGTTCGCAAAAAGCCATTGTAGAGACCCAAACCAAAAAAAACACACACACACACTCCCCCCCCCCGACAGAAATTGAAATCAGAAAACAAGAGAGAGAAATAGAAGCTGAACCCAAAGAATTAGTTCGGAACCCTCGAGCTCCGATACCATGTTGAGATTGAAGGATCACATTAAAGCATAGGAGAAATACTCGAAAATTATTGATCCTTAAGAATAAAATAGAATACAAGGAGGCCTTTATATAGGCAAATTAATAGGCTAACCTAACCCTAAAATCTATCATAATCTAATAATAATAATAATAAATACTTAATTTAATAATAAACATTCTATTCTTCAACAAACAGCTATCACGATGGTTTATCCTTTGAAATTATAAGCCACAGTTCAAAATATGCACAGTTTGGTCCAGTTGGGTAACTGTGAACCTTTTGAATGAGTCTCATTGGATACCTCTGGTTCCATAGATAGCAAACGCCAACAAGATCGGAATTGAGAAACTATAACCCAGGAAATGGAGAATTGGATTCATCTCATAGGCTTTCATCAGACTTCTGCAATTCTGTAGGGAAAAAGAAGAAATTTGTCAAACAAAATAAACTGGAAAAAGCCAATGAGCTAGAAGCTTAGATGACACTAATTAAATTGACACGTGTTTCAAGCCAAGGGATCAAATTGCTGGTACTACTTAGTAGGAATAAAAAAATGGAAAAAGAAAGCTTCAAGTAAGATTGTTTGAATTTTGAAATACTGGTAGCTATCCTCACTCTAATTCCCAATGGTAGTAGATGTTAGCTCTTTTTTTTTATACTGAAAATGCGAGAATCCAAAACATGCGGGATCTTTTCTACTCTAGACAAATTACAAATATAAACAAGATCATTCATGAAACTAATTAAATAGGGGTGCAACTGTCATCTAAGTTAAAGGATGTTCATTTCTCTATTTCAATGCAAAATGTTCTTTACTAGTTTATCTTTTTGCTCCAGGGTAATATTCTATGCCCAGTGATGTACGCCTTTACACATCACACTGCGAAGTATTTATTAAAAAAACTTTACCATAAAATGCTTCCAACATATTGCCAAGCACATCAAACAAAGAATTGTCCGAATCCGTCGCTTGCCTAAACAGAAATTAGAAAGTCTGCTTCTCTGTTCATCATTTGATATGGCCCTTCGAATCTTTGGATCATGATCATCCACTTTCTTCCCTGAATGTGATAACATACGTTCCCGATAAATCCCTCTCTCTACAATCAGAGCAGCAGTGACCAAAATTGCTGGAAATAGCCCGAAGAATATGTGAGGAAGAACAATCACCATAATATCTGGAGATCCAATATAATCATGATTCTGTGTTTCATTGGGATTCTTCACAACCCAACCTAAATAGGTCATGTATCCCCTGTTGTTACCTTCTGTAAAGACTTGACCAGTAAACCAGGGGAATAATATAAGATAAAATAAGTACCCTATAAAACCAAACCATAATGTGCGAACCCTCCTAAACTCCTGAAGCCATAATACACCATTACCGAGACCTTTGGTAGCAATGAAGTTCTTGTAAGCGTAAAGCTTCTTTTGGAAAATAATTAGAATGGTTGGAAGAAGAAGAAGAAAGAACATAACAATGTAGGAAGACCAGAATATTGGGTAATACAAGGCAGCCCATTGGCAGCCCATAACATAAAACTCCTTCCAGCTCCAAGAAAGCTTGGCACTATAACCGTTAATAGAAAATGGCCTTAATTCAGTCAAAGTCGATCTGTTCATTATGTCAGTTGCTTCAATTTGAAGCCAGTATCTATCAGCAGATGAATCCTCAAAGGCTTGGTAATTCCATGGAGCAATGTAGAGGTCTCCCCTGGAAGTCTCATCAGCATGCCTGATCATACGTGCTTCCAAAACTAAATCAAGATTTCCATATCTAGAGTCATAGACCCTAGCCAACACTGAGACGATTGGAGAAATGGAAAAGACCAGAGCTCTTATTGATTCAAAAGATGAAGGGGTGACAGATTGACATTCATACTTGTGATGGGACAAAGATGTCAACATGATTCGTGAATCTAGAGGAAAAGTGGGCAATATAATTGTCTTTCTGGCCCCTGCCATGAAATCAACATCAACAAATGATACATGGCCACTATCAATGGACAAAATTCGCATGACTCTCCTCTTTCTCCAATCACCCATCTCCCACTCCCAAAATTCTTGGAATTGTGGGGCCTCAATTGAACAGTTCACATTACTTTCAAATGATATTTGGTGCATGTTGAACTGAAAAAACTTCTGGAGGGATGAAAAATGATGGCTCAACTGATGGTGTCGCTTTAAATTCTTACCAAACCTACTATGGAGATGCCCACACAGGTAAGCTGAAATTGAATGCTTAAGGAAAACATCTTCCAAGGTCCTTCCAGAACCTGAGGGTGCAGAGAATGAAAGTGGAAAATGCCCAAAGGATATCTTGGAAACTGGTTTTTCTGACTGGCTCGGAGAATTCCAATGTGAGAGCTGCAAATCTAGATCATTCAGCAATTCATCAGTGGGATGCCCAAAAAGATTAGTTGGACCTCGTAAACCAACTGACATAGTGCTGTCAAACCCAACAAAAAGATGTCTCCGCTCCTCAGTCTGTATGATGGAACAACATACACGAGTAAGAAAGAGCTTCATATCAAGCAATATAACATATGAGCTTTTAGAACTACAACTTTGAAATCCCAATTGTACTCGTCCAAACAAAAAGAAATTCAAGCTGAGTTTATCCAGCATAATTTTCTAGGATTCAGATTGTTTCTTTTCTTTACTCCAGTTTTACTATCCAGAATGATTCGATGCTCTGTCTGCAACATGAGCATTGGACTAACATAAACTTTTTGAAAATGAACGACAGTCTCTCAATTGTATCCGTATATAATTATACATAGTCCACCTATGGTTAGATTTTTTGTTGTCATACAATTGTGCGCTTTATTAGGAACTAGCTAATTTCATAGAATGAAGACTGGAGTGAATCGCTTACCTCAACAGTGACACTAGTGACTCTTTCACTTCGACCTAACTGCCCGTTGATGCTGTATTTGGAAAAGAAATCAAATGAGCCACCAACAACTGGAACACCGAAATTATCATGATTGCCTCGAAGGTCAAAGAAAACTTCCTTATTGAGTCCACTCCTTTTAATTACATCTTCCATTATATTCTGGTATTCTTTCCATTCATCCTCATTTTGCTTCATTGTTTTCAAATCCTTGCTTTTGCCATCTGGGGAGCCAAAAAGATACAGACAACTGTAAACACACAAATGTATAAACTCTTTTTAATCGTAATTCTAACCCCGAGCACAAATCAACAAATTAACACAAATCTCATTGTGTAACCAAATAAACGTCTCAAACTTAAAATTCAAATTAACAAAAGGAACCTGTGAGATCGCCGGTGACGAGGACGAGTGAAGGATTGATCATGGAAAGAGCAGGACCGATGAAATTGCGAAAGTCGATAGCTCTATCAGGATGGTGGACGCTGAAATGAAGATCGGAGAGCTGAACGACCCAAACCACAGAATCAGGGCTTCCTTTGGCCCCAATGACTCTCTTTGTTTGTTCTTCTTCATTGCCAGTGATAGTAGCAGCAGAAGACGAAGCTACCGAGAAGAAGATGAGAAGAATGAGATTGGCAAGAACAACGATGCTCATTCCTGCCAAATACGTTCTTGCCAATTGCCAATCTGAGTTTTCGACAGCTCCAATGAAACTAATTTTGACGGGAAAACGGGGAAAATTGCTCTGGCAAAAAGGAGGAGGAAAACCCCAGTTTCAGGTATCGTTCGGGTCAATGCTGGTCAAAGCGCCTGAAATTTGATTTTTCAAGAAAAAAACAATTTTTTTTTTTTGAATTTTCATAATCTCTTAGGATGCTGTTATGCCCAATTTTATGTAGTTTTAAAAAATTATTTTTATACTTCTCTTACAATATTGTGGTAGCGAATTTTCATAATCTCTTAGGATTCTATTATGCCCATAACCTCCCATGATTTTATGTAGTTTTATGTTGTAGATTAATTATTATGTTTATGATATTATAACTCTATGATAATGTGGCTCTTAGGAGGATTGAAGGCATACATACTTACATACATACATATGCTTAACACAAAGAATTGAATGTAAATAAAAATGCTATATGAATGAGTGTTCTCTTCCACTCTTCATCTCTACAATTCTCTCTTGTCTTTCTCCATCCCTTCATCTCAATCTCTTATATTTTTTTGATTTCATAACATATTACCAATACGACATTCTAATAAAGATTTATCTCTCACCTTTGGTTTAATGATTCTCATACTTTCTTTTACCATATATCTATTTGATTTATCTAGGAAGATCTAAAACATTATATGAAATTAAAGAGACCTTTTTACTAATTGTTTTATATATCGAGTTCCATGATTAGATATTATTGTTACTTTATTCTCCTTGGAAAGTATTTTTTTTTATACTTTTATTTATCATTGTCCAAGAATCTCTTATTATGGAACATTTATATTTCTTTATTTTATATTCTTGTATTCTTTACATTTTATGTTGTTATATTATGTTATTTCATTTTATTTATGTTTCATTTGTTTATTTACTTATTTAACATTTATATTTCTTTATTTCATTTACATTTTATCTTACATAGTTTACTAGTATAAACTACTGTAATAAATTAACTTTGCGACGAATATATATATATATTTGTGATAAGTGCCAAATCAATATTTCTCTCTAACGTCTACGTCTGTTGTTCTTAATAAGGAAATTAAGAATGGTTTCCTAAGAGGAGACGGAGTCCCTAGAGAGCCGAGGCAGAGGTAGAGGTAGAGGTAGACAGCCACGAATGATACCAATACCAGTACACGAACCCGAACAACAAGAACCTCAACAACCAGAGCAAAATGAGTTGCAAGAAATGAGGAGAATGCTGCAAGAACAAAGGGCTCTTATTGATGAACTCCTTGCCAACGAAAGAAGAGTTGAAAGACAAGTGGAAGGACAACAAGCCGAGAAGAAAATGATGAGCAGGACCATTCGAGGAAGAAGATGAACAAGACGATCGATGATCGTGAAGATGAAGCGAGGGGTTAGATAGATCTCGATCACCTCCTCCACGTGATAGGGCAATGGCGGTTCTACCACGACCCAACCAAGTAGGCCGAGACAACACGGTATTGGGTTACCCAATTCTCAAACTAAAGCCACCGACTTTCCGTGGCAAACTTGATTCGGCGGAGGATTGGCTAATGAGGCCGGACAAGATCTTTGAGGTCTTGGAATGTCCGGAAAATCGAAAAGCTCAACTTGCAATCTACAAGTTGGAAGGAGATGCGGATAAATGGTGGAGAAGCATTGTTGTAACGTTACGAGCACGCTATTGTTCCATTACATGGGAGAAGTTTTTGGAGTTCAACGAACAATACTTTCCTCCGGTCGTATCAAGTGTCACCAAAGAGTCAAGGTCACGAGGAGTCATTCGATGACTATTATGCCCGGTTTACCAATCTGTCACAATATTCATCATATATAAAGCATAATGATGATGAAAGCAATATGACAAACATACTGATATATGGGCTAAAGCACGAGATAAGGGAAAGGCTTGTGACTCAGCAATTCCAAGTGATAATTCAAGCGGTGGAGTCATGCAGATTAATCGAACGTAGCTTGAAGGAACTATGCACATCAAGAAATTACAACAGCAGTAGTGCAAATCGTGGCGGTTTGAGCCGCAGAAATTCCTCGTAGAAGAGGGAGGCACCATGGAATAACTCCCAAAGTGGAAACAAGATGCCATTTCAGTTTGGGCAATAGAACAACCCAAGAATGTCGGGATCCCGACCGTGTCCAAAATGCGGGAAGTACCATCCCGGTGTTAACTGTGATGGAAAACAAATTTGCTACAAATGTCGGAAAGCCGGGGCACATGGCTGGAACTGTCCCCGAAAAGGCCGAGGTTTAAGGCCACAAAACCCGGTCGAGTTTTCACATAACCAATTCGGAGGCGAGAAATCTCCAAAGATGGTCCATCTATCTCTATTAAAGGCATCTTCTTCGGGCGTTGTATGATTCGGAGGCTAGCCATTTGTTTAATTCATATGATTGTACAACTCACCTAGGAATGCATGCCTATAGATTTCCCTATGACTTGATAATAGATACCCTACTTGGCGTGAAAACTTTAGTTTCTAATGCATGTTTAAATAGTATTGCAAGTATGTCTGGGGCGGTGTCCCTAGGCCATAACCAGGTCATAAATTATCATGGTGACTTTAGACTAGTGGTACATTTTGTGTCCGGCAAAACATTCATTGTACCGGATAATAAGCACTGATTTCCTAGGTGAAATGCTAATTGTCATGGTGACTTTGGACTAGTATGCCTAGATTAGTTCGTAACCAAGCGCTCAGAATGGACCAAGATATATACGATCAAATTTTCGGGGTGCATGTTTAGTAAGCATCCATAGAAAGGACTAGTGAAATTTTATTTAACAATCAAATTTCAAGGGGGAAAATGTAATACACCGAAAAATCCCTAATTGTTTTAAATATAATATTTTGGTAAATGATACATATCTAAAATAGGTGAATATGTGGTCTTAAATTTTGTAGTGTATTTAATTTATTTTCTAGGGCAATTTCTCTTAGAATTAAAATAAACAAAAAATTCAAAACTTTCTAAATTCATTTATGGATCATAAAACACCATAAAATTATCATCATTAAGCATAATCTTAACCTAATCATGAGAGACAATTAAAAGACATGGAAATACTTATTCCAATTAAAGAAAATTATCAACAACTAATGGAAATTAAATTTACAATAATTAAGATATTTACCTTAATTTTCGAAATTAAATTATAATTAAATTAAAAATGCATAATTAAGAATATATCAACATAATTAAAGATCCAAATGCTATCAAAAACCCAAGATTAGCATAAAGAGGGTTTCTAATGATTATAATTAATATAGTAACCTATCAATTAAGCATAATAATATCTAAAACATGATCTTAGAGATATTAACCAAGATTAATTTAATCTTCCCTATTTTATATAAGAGGGGAGAATTTATCCTTAATTAGGGGAAAAGATATTACACAAATATTAAATCCTAAGAGCACATAATATATGAACAAATATCATCAATAGTAGTAGGATTTTTCCCAACACAAATTAAAGGCTTGGATTAAATTTAATAAAGCTAAATCCTAAGGCCTTAATTAAACCTCATAAAGTATAATCCTTGTGAAAAAAAAATCCACCAATGAGAGACTTTTCTTCTTGATTTTGTGAGGAAATGAAAACACAAATTGAAAATCAAAATGATGGGAGTAATTCATGGTTTTTCTTGCTTGTTGAAGAAGAGTTGAATTGTTTAATAATAAAACACACACCACATGCAAAATTAAGTAGCACATGGGAGCATTAATTATGGACAAATTGGAAGGGATAGTTAATGGGATCTTAATGGCTTTGGTCAATGGCTAAAACAAGAGGATGAAGGAGAGAGGGAGAGTTGTGAGTGTGTGTGTGTGTGTGTGTAGGTGTGTAAGAGTTGTGAGTGTTGTGACCTAGTATAGGAGAGAGAAAAGTGTGTATTTCTTTGATTGGAGAGTTAAAAACCATTGGGATTAATTCAAGAACAAGTAAATGAGAATCTATAGAAAATAAATTGTATCCCGAGATACGTTAACCATAGATCAAATATAAGGATTTATTATGAACAAGCATATTTTAAGCTTGGGATAGGTTATCTCCAAAATCTTTTCCTCAACTTTTGAGATTAATCCTAAAAATGATAAAAAGGAAATTAGAGACATCTAATAGGAGCCATGATTTTCGGAAATTATGAATTAAATGAGACTTGGATAAATCTTATGATTTGCACCTAAGTGCATTCTTGTTTAGTTAGTAACTAACCACCAATTGGCATCTAGTTTTAAAGAACATTTGGAAGCTAACTAATGTCACTAAAGAATCACATGAGAAAGAGAAAGGGAAAAGAAGACTTAAACAAGAAGTTTGAGTCTATAATTGTTTAATCTAGATATTATTTTAACAAGCACATGGGAAAATTGAATAAAGCAAGATGGAAGGTGAGGATTTATGCTTCAAATTAACCTAGATCTAAGGGTCCAAATTCAAGAAGAGTAGGTTTGAAAGAACTACCAAAATGCCATAACATTTTGCTATAAATAGCAACCTATGCTTCATCAATTTTCACACCAAAACAAGCATAGAAAATCTGAT
Source organism: Acacia acuminata (assembly GCA_019022655.1). Lineage (NCBI taxonomy): Eukaryota > Viridiplantae > Streptophyta > Magnoliopsida > Fabales > Fabaceae > Acacia > Acacia acuminata. Next base: position 996,581 of record JAFJYI010000242.1, on the reverse strand, counting down.
ATAGAGAGTGGAAAGTGAGAGTGAGGAGCTTCTTGAAGGAGTTGAAGCATTGGTAAGTAAGCTCTTCAAGTTCTAGTTTTTAAATTCATAGATAGAAGTTGTTTTAATCTTAAATATGCTAGAGTAATTTTATTTTCATGTTTTTATGGTCAAAATTGTCTTTATTTCAAAAAAAATGATGAAGCAAGTGTTGGAACAAAATTTTTTTGAGTTGAAGATTAAAGTAGCGAAGTTACGGCGAAATTTTGTCGGTTAGCAATTTCTGGAGTCAGTGTTAAAATGCCAGTATTTTATGAAGAATATAATGTTATAAAATTTTGGGAAAATTCATGATTAAATTAGACATATAGGAATTTTCAAAAATGCCTAGAATGTATTAATTTGAGCTCTGTACAGTGAGATAAAAATTCTCAAAGTTGGGCTACGAATTTCTGGAAAATTCTGGGCAGAGGCTCAAAACTTTAAAACTGGGAATGACTCAATGAATCTGGGCAAAAACAAGTATTTTTACTTAAAAATAGACATCCTAAGGATTCCAAGGAATTTTACGGATCCCCATTTCAATTTTTTTAGAATTAATTATGATTTTTCAAAGTTAAGCGAAAATCTGCCTGAAATGCTGAAATCAGTGTTTTTCTACGAAAATTAAGAAATAAATAGAGAAATAAGTCCACCAGGGGTAAAATAGTCATTAGTGGTTAAAATATCTCTTAGGATGTGATTTGTAGGAAAATTAATAATGCAATATTACTATTATAGGCGATCCATGACGCATACCGACCGACGTACGTACCGCGATCACCGACTAAGGTATGTTCGCGTCTTTGTAATACTAACTCGATGCTTATATGTGATAGATAACTTTACATCTGTTGTGTGCTTATGTACCGTTGGGATACATCTGCTGAAATTTTTTTTTTAAAGGAAGTTTTAAATGCATTAATATATATATATATATATATATAAACACGAAAAGAAAAGAATATAAAAAAAAAAATATTCATGAAATCAAGTGAACACCGATGATGTAATAAGAGAGGCAATTATTTTTACAAACTTGTCATTTAGAAAAGCGAGGCTAAGTGCGGTTAGAAATGCGGTTACATAAATTACAATGAAGGGTGGGCACTCAATAAGTTTAAATACATATATTTTAATAACAAAAGTATATTACAATAAAAATAATTACAATGTCGTCATTTTAAACCTTATTTTTTAGAATTCCATCATAATTGCCTTATTATCAATACTATTAAATACATATTTTTCAATATAAGGCACTAAACAATCATTAAACATCCATCCCCCATCTCGATTATGAAATGTAGTCTTGATGTATTAAAGGAAGGCAATCATTCAAATATGTATTATTATTATTATTATTATTTTTAAGAAACTATCAAATTCAAGGGGGCACTTGCCCCCTTGTATATAAACACGCATCCGCCTATGGCCGTGTGCTTATGCGGTTGGGATACATCTTTGTGTGCTTATGTATTGATTGTTTCTTTGAAACGCCATGAATATCTCATACATATACTTTGTCATATTTAAGCATGAGGTTAACCATTACGAGGTCCAATGGGCATTCGACCTCGGCTCCTACTATAGCCTCGGGATCCGAGGAATCGGGACCGAGGACAAGGGTAAAGCGGCACCGGTGAGGACCTGGCGGAGAATTTCTTTCGGAAATGTATTATCATATCTTTAAATATTCGGATAAATGTACCGCTAATTTAAACAAACAAATACGCCACAGTTAATGGTTATCAGTTACTCTCTTGCTCCGATGCTCTACTCTGATCAAAATATATAAGTTTCCGTGCGGAAATGAGGTGTTACAATCTATATGATTATGGGCTTAACTATTATTTATATTTGATTATGAATTTGAATTTACTTACTTTATTTTATAATATTTTAATTTTATCAAAAAGCTAGAAGTCAGAATACTCTTAATGTCATGATCAGATGACTACAAGAAGTCACATCACTTTTGTAATAGTTCTTATATGAAAAACGCTAAAGATTGACATAAAAAAATAGCACTTTAATGATTTAATTGTTACAAATATCAAAGCTCTGAAGGCTAACGATTCAAATATGAAACTAAACAATAACAAACAAAACAAAAAACTTTTTAGCTTTGCAAGATTTTTGCTAAGGTCCCCAAGACCAATATTTGGAAAAATTGATAATGTACTATTGAAAGCAAATAATATATCTATAAGAGTGAAAATAAACACGATCACATTGCATTTGTGGGATTGATAGTCAAAAGCCAAGAATACTTTATCTTGGATATTAAATCACAGTCATGGAAATAATAACATTTCCGAGCTGATTAAAATTATGAGCAAATGTTATACTATGACTAGAAGTCATATGGAAAGAAAAAATGGTATACTATTACTAGAAGTCATATGAAAAAATGGTATAATATAACAAGAAGTCATATAGACTAATATGTATCAAGTTATTGAAAACAAATATAAAAACGGTTGTGAAGCAAAAAAGACAATGAGATATTGAGAAAAATACCAAAAGTAGTTATGATGCTTAAAACAATAAATTATGGAGAAAAATGTCCGACTTGTAAAGCTAAAAGAAACAATTGTAAGCCTTGAAGTCTATATGATTTTGATTTTAATTAGTGTTTAAATTTAAATTCATTGTGATTAATTTGTGAGAGAGAAAGTATTATTTGATATTGTGATATCGGCATGAGCAATATATGAAATCAAATAGACGAAAAAGTAATAATTGGTCATTTCAAAATTTTAACATAGTGCCAATTTATTTACAAATTTACACATTATGGTGTGTGGATTGTTCATGATCTCATGACTTTTTAGAATTCTAGCTTCCTCATGGTTATTGTCATTATGCCCTATAACTCCGAAATTAAATGGTTTCTGCCATTTATTCATATAACCTTCAATTATACAATTAAGTTGTTTAAGTCTCTTCTTTATCTAATTGTACAATTTATTTGTAACTTTAAGTATATAGTATATGTGAATATTATTCATACATCAATGGGATTTGTGCTTCTCTATTGCACCATAGGTTTCTCAACAAACACTCAATTTATATACCTCAACATCAAGTTACTTTTTTTTTTAATTGTTAGTCCTATTTTTCATTTTAGCTCTGTCTTTCATCTCTTTTATGCTCTTGAAAATAAAATGTTATACTAATTTGAAAATAATTTAAGCAAATTGATTGAAAAATGAATAATTTTACATTTTACTTAACTTATAGATCGAGTTATCAAAAGTATCAATGATTTCAAAATTACATTTTTTTTTGCCACGGTGAATTTTCTTGTAAAGGTATATTTAATTTAATGATCTAGAAATACCTTATATTTTATGAAAATATTTATATATCATGCTAAAATTGTATTTATTATGATTTTATTGATAAAAATTAGTTCTTGTAGATGCACCATGGATAACAAAAATGAGATTTGGTGTGATAGCTATATGAACATATTATATACTATTATTTTGTTTAAAACAAACTAAATATGTGGATGCAAAATATATTTTGGTGATTTTCATAATCATTTTTCTTTATTGTGACAGAATAAGATAAAGACAAAATGTACTGATATTTTAACATATCCAAAAGATATGTTAGAGGACTACATTTCAACATATCTTTTGGTGACAATGCATTATTCATAGTTTGAAGGCTAAAAAAAGATATGTTAAAAAATACATTGGAAGTGATGTTGTCATCATGGGAGTAAAACAAATGTTGTTATCAATCAGTATAAATATGATATTATCATCAGGGAGTAGAAACCATACAGGGAGTAAATACAACATTATCATCAAAGGAAGTAGAGAACATGTTATACTTTTTTTCCTTAACCAAAGTTTTATCCTACTGGATTTTTCAGGTAAGGTTTTTAACGAGTCAGCTTTAGTATGTATTGTATATTGTTTTCCCTTCACTAGGATTTTGTCCCATTAGATTTTTCCTAGTGAGGTTTTAATGAGGTATCGCTTATAAACATCCAAGGGGAGTGTTATGAATATTGTGCTAGTGGATGTTCATAGTCTATTAGGATTCCATAATGCCTATAACCTCCATGGTTTTATGCAGTTTTAGGTTATAGATTAATTCTTATATTTATGGCATTGTAACTTCATCATAATATGGGTTAATTCTTATGTTTATGACATTGTAAGTCTTGGGAGACTTAGAGGCCCATATATAGAGGTTGAACATAAAGGATTGAATGTATATGAAAATACTATATGAATAATGTTAGTTCTCTAAGGGTTTTGATGATCTCCAGGTGATTGTAAACAAAGCATGAAGTTTTGCTCCCAAACATTGAAAAACTCATTGTAAGAGCAAAACTCGAGGTTTGCACTGAAACCTCGAGGTTTGGCCTTACTGAGAGAAGAACTAAAGGCTTCGGACAGAGCATAACTCGAGGTTTTCAGAGAAACCTCAAGGTTTCTTCACACAAAGACTTCTCAACATTTTCTCGGAAAATGTAAAACTGAGGTTACCGTTCAAACCTCGAGGTTTAGTCTCGCAGAGAGTCTCCTAAGTTTTGAACACCCGAAAACCTCCAAGTTTTGTCTAAAACCTCAAGGTTCTGTTTTTTAACTTGAAAATCCCAAGTTTCACAAATTGTGTGAAACCTCGAGGTTTGGCAAGAAACCTCGAGGTTTTGACCTGCCAGAGAAAGCTCACGTTTTCGCCAGTTTTTCAGAACCTCCAGGTTTATGAGAAACCTCCAGGTTTGAGCTCAATGCGCTTTTCTCAAAGTTCCCAAGATTATGAGAAAACTCAAGGTTTGGACAAACCTCGAGGTTTGTCCAAGCGAAAGGATCTGTGTTTTCCAAGTTTACAAAACCTCCAATTTTACTCTCAAACCTCCGTTTTCGTTTTGGCACAAAAACTCGAATTTCCACGTTTAAAAGAAACCTCGAGTTTTGGTGAGAAACCTCGAGGTTTCTGCCATCCAGAGAGCAAACGAATTTTCTCTATTTTTGAAAACCTCCAGGGTTTGCTTTTGGCGCGATTTTTCAAAGGTTTCATTTTCAAATGAAACCTCGAGGTTTCGATAAAACCTCGAGGTTTTGTCGACAGAGTCCGACACATTTTGCAGTTTTGAAAACCTCCGATTTTGGGTAGAAACCTCTAGGTTTGATGTTTTGGACTTAAATCTCTTTTACATGCTACAGTCCAAAACTCGAGGCTTGAAGAACAAACCTCGAGGTTTCAAAGCGTCTTCACAATTTCAAATCTGACGAATTTACAATACCTTCTTGTTTGATCTTAATACTTCCTATGATTAATCTCTAATGTTCCTAGATATGTTTAACCACTTTATTGGTGAGTTTCGGATGAATTAGAGAATGTTTATTGAAGGTTTAAAGCAAAAGCAAAAAGTGATGCCAAAGACATTAAATGCAAACCCGTAAAAGTTGCATACTTTTGGGTAATCCATCTCGCACATGCTCACAAAGAATAAAAGAATGATTTCCACATCCAGTAGCTGCTACTCCAACGGATCAATTTGCAGAGAGTCAACTCTGAACTTCTGCACACAAATTGGATTAAGTGAAGATTAGAGAGAGAAGAAGACCAAAGCTTGACTAATCCTTGTCTAATGAAGGCAATGGTTATAATCAAGATTACAACGGTCATTTAATGCTCTCTTAGTATAAATAGAGTAGCATTCAAGTCCTCTCAACAACACACCTGCTGAAAACGCATAGCATTCAAAGTTCTTCAACTACCTTTCTGTTTTCACTTGTATTGTGTCTTTTATTACTCAAAGCTTCAGTGTTTATCATTATCCACTCTTAGAGAGAGTTTTTATCTGTAAATCATTTATTGTAAAGAATCACAAGTCTGTGGACTTGGTGATTGGGTTCATTGATTACAACTTGTAAGGGGGAGTAAGTTCTAGTGAGAGAATTACTCTTGAGTACAAAGTGTGTAATCATTTGATATAGTGGAAATCCTAGAGAGTCTAGGGACTGGACGTAGGTCAAGAAGTTGGACCGAACCAGTATAAATTCATGTGTCTTTCTCTTCTCTCTTTCACTCTATTTTTGCTGTGATAAACAGAGCAGTTTTAAAAAGATTTTAAAATCCCCAATTCACCCCCTCTTGGTGATTAAGCTCCACTTTCATTTGGTATCGAGCAAGGTCTTCTCTTAAGATCTTAACATCTCGAGAAGGATCACTATGGAAGGTATTCTACCTGATGGAGCTTCGATCAACAGACCTCCAAGTTTCAATAGAGAACATTACTCATTCTCGAAAGCCAAGTTCAAGGTGTTTGTGATGGCTACAGAGTATGGTCTCTGGAGAGTTTTCGAACGAGGAGACTACACTCCAACTGTCATGGAAAATGGTCTCAGGTTCCAAAGGAAGAAGAGGATTATGATGAAAATGACAGAAGAAATGTCACACTCAACAGCAAGGTTGTCCTCCTACTGCAAAGTACTCTTAATCAACAAGAGTATTTTCGTGTTTGCAACTTAACTTCAGCTAAAGCCATGTGGGATGCACTTGAAATTGCTCATGAAGGAACTGTTGGAGTAAAGCAAAATAGAGTCAATACTCTCATGACTGAGTATGATCTTCTTCGTATGAAGCCTGGAGAATCTATTAGCGATTTCCAGCTGAGATTCACTCATCTCATCAATCGACTTCGCCGCATTGGGCAAAGAGTATGAGCAACCTGTCCAAGAGAGGAAAATTCTCAACATCCTCAATAAGGAATGGGAAGCCAAAGTCACTGCCATTGAAGAAGCTCATGGAGATTCTATGGCATATGCAGCAGCCCTCTTTGGGAGTCTCTCTGAATATGAGGCAAAGCTCAAGTTCAAGAAGGGACTTGAAGAAGTCCATGAAAAGAACAAGGGGATTGCCCTCAAAATTGTCAAAGAGACCAAAGAGTCGATGATGAAGATGAAGACGAAGATGAAGAGATAGGCATGATGGTCCGGAGATTCAAGAAATTCTACAAGAAGAACCGAGGATTCAAGAAATTTCACAAGGGTAGCTCCAGCTATGAGGCAAAGAATCCAATCATCTGCTATGAGTGTGAAAAGCCTGGCTACATCAAGTCTGAATGCCCCCAGCTGAACAATAAGGACAAGGAAAAGAAGAAGTTCAACAAATTCAAAAAGAAAGCCTATGTATCAGGCATTTGGGGTGATAGCTCATCTGATGAAGATGATAAGGATGAGGAAAAGAATGCAAACATTTGCTTGGTTGCTGAAGAAAAAGAGCAAAATGCTAACAATGATGAGGTATATGATTCAAAATCATCTTATGATGAGTTATTTGCTGAATACCTTGTTGTGCAATCGAATTTGAAAAACTTGCTGATAAATACTTCAAGTTGAAAATCAAGAATATTACTCTTAAATTGCAAGTTGAAAAACTTTCTTCCTCTGAATATCTTGCTTGTGAAGATTGTCCGGATTTGAAGAAAAAAAATTTACATCTTACAAAGGCACTTGAGAAATTCACTAGAGGAAGTGAAATGCTCAATGTCATTTTGAAACAACAAAGATTTATAAATGACATATTAGGAATTGGTTACAAACCCGATTTTGATAAAAAGAAAGGAAGAAAGAAGTCTGGTGAAAAATCCTATATGAACTATTTTACAAAATCAGTTCATTCTTCAAATCCTTTTGCACAATCGTAATTACCGCAATAGAAAGGATCATACTACTTCTTCTTGCTTTCATAAGAAGTAAAGAAAGAGTAAACCCATAGGGAATTATCAATGGGTGCCAAAGGGATCTTACAAGATTCCTAAGACAAAAACTAACCCCAAAGGACCCAAGAAAAGATGGGTACCTAAAGATGGCAATTGTTATGCACTTAACCTCTCTAGTAATGGTTCTGTTTCTGAAAAATGTTTTGTTAGTAATTTGGATGAGAGTTGGCTATGGCACAAGCGCTTAGCTCATGTCAATATGATTCAACTTGACAGATTACTTAAAAAGGATTTGGTAAATGGTGTTCCCAAACTTCATTTCAAAAATGACATGATTTGTGATGCTTGTCAAAAGGGAAAACAAACCAAATCATCTTTCAAATCTAAAAATGAGATTTCAACTAATAGACCTCTTCAACTACTTCATATGGATCTGGTTGGTCTAGCTAGAGTAAAAAGCCTTGGTGGCAATCTTTATACTTTGGTCATAGTTGATGATTTCTCAAGATTTGCATGGACTATATTTTTGTCTTCTAAAGATGAAACATTTGATCGTTTGTTGTTTTTGCCAAGAAGGTCCAAAACGAGAAAGGTTTCTCTATTTCGAATCGAACTGATCATGGAGGAGAATTCGAAAACAATGCATTTGCTTGAGTTTTGTGACATGGGGATAGACCACAACTTCTCAGCCCCAAGGACTCCTCAACAAAATGATGTTGTGGAAAGGAAAAATCGGGTCCTCACCGAGATGGCAAGAGCCATGCTGAATGAAAACAACACTTCTCAAGTGTTTTGGGCTGATGCAATGAGCACCGCTTGCTACATCTCGAATCGGGCATACCTCCGGAAGAAGTTGAACAAGACTCCCTATGAAATTTGTACAAAGGAAGGAAACCAAACCTGGCTCATTTGCATGTGTTTGGATGTAAGTGTTTCATCCACAACAATGGTAAGGATAACTTGGGAAAGTTTGATCCCAAGGCCGATGAAGGTATATTTTTGGGTTATTCAAATAGAAGTAAATCTTATAGAGTCTTTAATACTCGTACTCGTATTGTTGAAGAGTCTATGCATGTTGTTTTCTGTGAATCTAAATCTGATAAACCTTTGGATGATGATGAAGAAAATGTTTTCAAAAACCAATTCTTTTTGAAAACTACTCCTGCATCTATTGAAAATCCTGAAAATATTTTCGAGGCTGATCCCCAAAACAATCTTGAAAATTCTGATCAGTCTCGGCCTAGAGCTTGGAAGTTCATAAGAAACCACCCTTTGGACCAAGTTATAGGTGATGTAAATCAAGGAGTAAGAACCGAAACAAGATACTTTAAATGAAGTAACATTTTCTTTTTATATCACATATTGAACCCTCTAAGATTGATGAAGTCCTTTCAAACAATGATTGGGTGATAGCAATGCAAGAGGAGTTACATAAATTTGATAGAAATCAAGTTTGGGATTTGGTACCTAGGCCTAAGAACCATCCGGTCATTGGCATTAAATGGGTATTCAAGAACAAACGAGATGAGTCAAATCATTGTCTCAGTAACAAGGCAAGATTGGTTGCTAAAGGCTATAATCAAGAAGAAGGAATTGATTATGAAGAAACTTATGCTCCAAAAGAGCAAGATTGGAAGCAATAAGAGTTCTTCTAGCCTTTGCTTGTGTCAAAGGATTTAAACTCTATCAAATGGATGTGAAGAGTGCTTTTCTAAATGGTTTTATTCAAGAGGAAGTTTATGTAGAACAACCTCCCGGTTTTCAAAGTGAACATCATCCAAATCATGTTTATCGTCTCAAGAAAGCCCTCTATGGCCTTAAACAAGCTCCTAGAGCTTGGTATGAGTGATTAAGAAAATTCCTTCTTGATCAAGGTTTTATTAGAGGAAAAGCAGATACAACTCTCTTCATAAAGAGTAATAAGCTTGGTAAAATTTTAATTGTCCAAATATATGTTGATGATATTATATTTGGTGCTTCTAATGATGCTTTGTGTGAAGAATTTGCTAAGAATATGTAGGGAGAGTTTGAGATGTCCATGATGGGAGAGCTCAACTATTTCCTTGGTCTGCAAATCAAGCAAAGGAAGAATGGAATCTTCATATCTCGCACCAAGTATCTGAATGATCTGTCAAGAAGTTTGGGATGGACCAATGCAATGGTGTGCGACACTCCAATGAGTTCCACCGCTTCATTGGATGTTGATGAAGAGGGCAAGGACTTCAACATTACAAGATATCGAGGAATGATTAGATCATTGCTCTATCTTACTGCAAGTCGTCCTGACATCCAATTCAGTGTGGGGATGTGTGCAAGGTTCCAGTCTTCTCCTAAGGAGTCTCATGCTGAACATGTGAAATAAATCTTCAGATACCTTGCTGACACAAAGACCCTTGGTCTGTGGTTCCCCAAAGGTCAACCTCGAACATTTGGCGGCATATTCGATTCGAGACCATGCTTGGGTACAAGATCGATAGAAAGAGCACAAGTGGCCAATGCGAGTTCCTTGGTGGTTCACTTGTGTCATGGTTCAGCAAGAAGCAAACCAAATGGTGTGTATCATCAACAATCAAGCCGAATATGTAGCTGCCTCAAGTTGCCGTGCTCAAGTTTTATGGCTCAAGCAAGAATTATCGACTTGGGAATCAACTTGAAGGAGATCCCAATATTGTGTGACAAAGACAAGCACAATAAGCTTGGCAAAGAATCCAGTTCAACATACTCGGACCAAGCATATTGATGTGAGGCATCATTTCATAAGGGATCATGTTCAAAAGAAAGATGTAAGTCATATTCATCCCAACTCATCTTCAACTTGCTGACATCTTCACCAAAACATTGGCTAAGGAGCAATTTAATTTCATAAAGAGAATTGGGAATGGTAAATCCTAATGAGTTGTAAGTATTCCTTACTCAATGTTAGTTATGGTTTTGATGATTGAAAATGACTAACTTAAGCATCGGAGTATCTAGACTTGTTTTATGTAGGATATTGAAAAATCTGGGTTTTGCTGTCGAAGAGCAAAACCTCGAGGTTTTGGAGCAAACATCGAGGTTTGGTCATGGATTGTCGAGGTCAGAGAAAAGCTAGATTTCATGAAGAAGCAGAAACCTCGAGGTTTCAATGAAAACCTCGAGTTTTCATAAGACAGAGAGCTATCCAGTTTTGAAGGGTTGCAAAACCTCGAGGTTTTGGAGAAAACCTCAAGTTTTGGACACTGACGTTTCAAAGGTTCACATAACACCTTTGAAGTCCAGGTTGGTAATTATTCATCAAACCTCGAGGTTTGGCATGAAACCTCGAGTTTTTGTCACCACTATATATATGTGGTACTATTCATGTTCTTCAAAACTCGACCTAAAACTCTAGGTTTAAGACTCGCTATTCTCTTTTCTCTCTGATTCTATCATCTCCCGAACTAAATCCACCTGCAAAACCCTCAAAATGGCTTCGAAATCAAAACCCCAAGTCGTTTCTAACACTGATTCCAGTCAGGAAGGGACGAAATCATGTCACCTCCTCCTCCTCCTCCTCGTCAACGACCAGTGAGGATAAAAACCATCCCCAATCGCCTCCACCTCAGTGCAGACCGTGCAATTCAAGGAATACAGGGCAGAATCCTCGAGGCTTCATCGCCAAACACCAAAAAGAAAGGGGTTTCGTTCAAAGAACGACCTAAATCACCAGCCAAGAAGAGGAAGGAACTTGAACCCACAGAGAAAAGCAAGGAGAAAGCTCCTGAACCAGAGCCCAAGGGAAAAGGAAAGGCAAAAACTTATGTGGCTTCAAAACCTTCCAAACCAGCGAGAACAAAGAGGGCTTCTGTGTCCCAGTCTGGGCAAACCTCACAAGGGCAAGCTTCATAAAGGCAAGCTTCATCTCAAGCAACTGCTTCTGCTCGAGATCAAGAGGAAGAAGTCCCTTCAGTGATCGAGAATGCCATTACAGAAATCTACCGCAATCCTTCTCCACCCGAAGGTTTTACAATTGCTTCTTCTACTATGACTAAGGAAGAGAATGATAAGTTTAGGGCAGCATACTTGCATCGTGATTTCTGTCCTATGGTTGTAGTTGATTTGAAAGATTTTCTCAATGAGTGCCATTTTGATCTATCTCCCTGGCTAAAATAGTATGAATCCTTTATTTCCATATCTACTCCTTATACTCCAAACCTGGTTCGCCTGTTTTATTACAATATGCAGTATGATAATGATCTAACCCAGATGGTGAGCTGATTGAGGAAAGAGTGACCACAATTGTTAAGGATGTCAAATTCACCTTGTCTGCCTGAACAAAATTCTGAAAATTGACAACCCTCAACCTATTCCTGAGTTCACCTACAGTAATCAGGAAATTTTTGAAGCTCTTAGACCAAATGAACCCTTTCCCCAAGACCAACATCATAGGCTTACCTTTAACCCTGGTTCTATGTCTGCTAAAAATAGAGTATTGTGTATGTTTACTCTAGGAATTTCATTCCGAAAGGTGGCAACTACACTCACTTCACTCAACAAGACTATAGACCTTTTATTGCTTTTGTGAAGAAGGTGCCTTTTAACCTTGGTCACTGGCTTCTCCAGGCTATGATCCAGTTCAAATTCGCTTGACGAAAGTTGTCACACATACTTTTTCCTTCCTTGATTTCTGTCATACTTTACTACCACAAAATTTCGTATGTGGGTGCTCCTGATACACTCAAGTATCGTCCATTCTTTGGGAAGACAATGCTAAATTTAATGAAGATCAAGTTTGGGGAAGAAGGATCTGGACAGTCACGAGCTCCTTCAAGATCACAGCCTAGAACATCTTAAGCTCGGGCTCAATCCCAAGCTCAAGAGGCACAATCCGCACCTCCACCTCCTCATACATCACTGCCATCTGATTTTGCTTCACAGATAAAGGACATTGTGGATGCTGCTCTTGCTACAATGACCATTCGCATGGAGTTCGAGATGGGAAAAATAAGAGCTGAGATGACTCGTGGCAACAATGGACTCATTGAGATTCAAGATGCCATGAAGGAGCATCTTGAAATGGTCTCCCGGACACGAGCGAGAGCTTAGAGAAAAGGCTGAAGAGATTGATGCCAAGCTGTCAACATAGATTGTATCTCACATGGACCTCAGTGTCAAGGTGAACAAGATTGTAGAGCACTTGCATATTGGAACTCCTTCACCTTTTGGCACTGCTGCTGGCCCTAGCACTTGTGGCCCTGCTTCGGTTCATCCTCCCCTTCCTTCACCTTCACCTCGCTTCCTACAACCTCTCCTAATCCATCGACTCCCATCTTCCCCTCTCCAGCTGGCGCTGCCACACCAGCAACCGAAGTTCTTCCCTCACCATCTACCCCGGCAACTGAAGTACTCCCTTCTCCATCCATGGCCACTCCTTCAACTGAAGTTCTTCATCTTTCTCCTCCTTCCACACCTTTGGTCAACCTCCATTTTGAAGATGACAAAGGGGGAGAGAACAGCAAGGATTAGACTTTAAGTCGAAGAGAGTTTTGGAGAACTTAGAACTTTTTCTGTCTTGTATTTCATTTTGCTCATGTACCGATCTATTTTTACCGATATGAAATATAAGTCATGGTCACCTTGTTCAATCTTGCTTCATTGCATAGAGTAGAAGAGAACAAAATTATCTTTAACGTTTTTTTATTACTCCTATGTGTATCTAATTTGATTTGATTAAAAAAATTAGTTAGGTTAGTTAATATGACATGTATTTTTTTGAAGTATCCTAGTCATCTTCCTTAATTCTTCCATTAGTACCCTAGCCATCATCATTAATTCTTCCATTAACTCTCATCCTTGATTATTATTAATGGGGCAACATAGGTATATTAGAAAAAGAATGACAAATATAAAAACTATATATGTCTTTTATAGTTATATTTAAGGGATAAGGGTCTTAAATGCCATGGAAGTTTTCACTCAGGAGCACTGGTAAGACGGAAGTTTTTTTTGCACCAAAAATGCCACGGAATTTTTCATTGAGGAGCAATTTTGCCCCGGAAGTTTTCACTAAGGAGCAATTTTGCCCGGAAGTTTTCACTAAGGAGCAATTTTGCCCCGTTTTCACTAAGGAGCAATTTTGCCCTTACGTCCCCAAATATTTAATTTGACTATTAAATCGAGTCAAAGACCACACATGTTATGCCTTGAAAAGGTCAAACTTGGAGCCGAGAGAAGGAGATCCTTGAGATGTTGAGCTCAAGGCGACGAACTTTGTGAAGCCGAACCGTCAAAAGGACCGAAAGGTCGATCATTCCACAAAACCCAAAGGAAGCATCACTTATGATCTAAGCAAATGATCGATCTATACAAACGTAAATATTATCACTATTGATTTGTTTCTACGAACCAATTTTTGGAACAATTCATTTCTCGTTTTGCGTTTCATTTGCGTTTTGTGACGGACACTTTCGATCCCTTTGACCAATTCGGCTTCACAAATTCCGCCACCTTGATTTCAACATCCGAAGGATCTCCTTCTCTCGACTCCAAGTTCGACCTTTCAAGGCATGACATATGTGGTCTTTGACTGATTTAATAGTCAAATTTAATATTTGGGGACGAAGGAAAAAATTGCTACGTTTTGTAAACTTCGAGGCAAAATTGCTCCTTTGTGTAAACTTGCGGACAAAATTGCTCCTTCGCCGAAAACTTCCGGCAAAATTGCTCCTCGAAAACTTCCGTGGTAAAAATGATACTTCCGGGGCAAAATTGTTACGTCTTGTAAACTTCCGTGGCATTTTTGGTCCAAAAAAAACTTCCATCTTCCCAGTGCTCCTGAGCGAAAACTTCCATGGAATTTAAGACCTTTATCCCTATATTTAAAGTAAAATACTCTGACCTCCGTTACATTTTGTCTTAATTACATGGGCCTTCTCTTTATTTTGAAAACATACACTAATCTCTAAGGGATAGGATATTATCACTACCAATTTTGGTCACTACTAAGTCACTACCACTTTTTTTACCGTTACATCAAAATCTCATATACCTTTATATCATTTCTCTTCCCTATTTAACGGTGAAAAAAGTGATAGTGCCTAAAATTTGTAATGACAATATCCTATCCCAAAATCCAAACCCTTAACTTCATTAAGGATTGTTATTTCGTAATTAAAATTTATTTTTAAATAGATTTTATTTACTAATTTACCCTTCATCATTACTAATTCTTTAATTTTTGTAACAATTGTTTAAGTAATTTAAGAGTTTTTGTTTAATCTTTTTCTTAATTTATTTTTACTTTTGCAAATAGTTCTCTGTTAATTTTTTTTCCCCATATTGAGATAAAGACTTAATTAATTTAATTAATGCAGATAGAGAAAAATATGATTAATCCTTTTAATATATGCATACTTAAATAGACATGTTTATAAGTTTATGCAAAAATGTATTTAAGAAATTGAAATTTAAAATTAATATAAGTTATATAATATCTCAAATTGGCATTATTAATAACATATGATGAATAAAAACATGCCTTTAGTTTCAAATATGTTTTTGGTCAAAAAAGAAATAAATAAATATGTTTTTACTTATTTAAAAGAATATTAAATAAATAAGTTTCAATAAATTTTATAATATATTGGAAATTTTGAACATTTATTTTTTATTTGTAACTATTTTTAAACCAATGTAAATGTTTATTCATTTGTTGGGGTTGATGAAACTTGGCTGGAATATGATCAAGAGGCCAGACCTGCTACGGGGGAAGTTTACGCGTGATTCGTGTGATTGAACGACGGCGGATGGAATCATGAACACGAACCTATGTTGGAGTTCATAGGTGAAGGAGAGTTTGGGTTGGAAGATTGGCGATGGTAGGGCGGGATGTGTTGTTTTGGAAGGACCATACACGGGTCGTTTGATCACCTGTGCTATCTCGGAGGAAGACCTGAATTGGAAGGTCATGGATTGTCTATCTCCTTCTGGTTCATGGGATTGTAATAAGTTTCGTCATTTCCTTCCTCATGATGTAGCAAGAGAGATACCCCCAACTTGGCGATGGGTGACAAATGGTTTGTTCTCAGTCAAATCTGCTTATAATCATATCTGTGGTTCTACAGCATCATAGACTATATATAGTGTGGAGACGAATATGGAAGCTGCATGTTCCACAACGTTGCAGAGTATTTCATGTGGTTATGTGTGAATGATCGTATCCCAACTAATGTTGCACACGACGCTGAGTATTATATTCTAAGATTTAAATTATAAAATAAGTGTGAGAGTGCATTATAATAATCTTGCATCTTACAATTTACACAATTTAATTTTCCTTCGAATATAAAGAAACGAGTATGTCCGTGGGAGCGTTCTTCCTCTTCTCTGAGGGGTGTGGTCTTTTCCCCCTTGGTTTACTCGGTGGGAGTGTGGGTGGATGGCACTGGCTGGGGGAGTCGATCGACTCACGAGCCAGCAGCGGTTTGGGGCTAAGGCTGATCGACGATGTCATAATGCTTTCTCAACACAAGAGAGATCGCCGATTAGGGATGGTTCTCATGAGCAGAGGTTATGCTAGCGCGAGTTCGTTGGTACGGCTTTGGAGACGAACAGGGAGACCGACATCCGATGGGTGCCACTTGGTTCGGCTGAAATGGAGTCAAATCGACATATGAAGATTCTGTGATCTATGAATTTTCCGTACCCTTGTTTGATGAAGGTGGATGGTTGGTACATCAACAAGCCTTGTCTCCTCCATCCAGAGAGGTGATGTTCTCTTTGAACTTATTTTTTTGAAGGAATTTGATTTGGAACCTGTTCTGGTGTAGAACACAAATGTCCAGCCTTTATACTGGTACTTTGATCTTGGATCGATGGGCTTTGCCTGAGTATCTATGGAGGAGATATTCAGGAGAGCGTAGGATCACTGTGCACCAGGAGAGCGTCACTGTGCACGAATCAGGCTCGAGCGTGGGATCACTGTGCACGAATCTCGCCAAAGGGGGTGGTGTGTGTGTGATAATTGAATATTTCATACACTACTTTTTATCTCTTGATTAATAATTTAGGACTCTTTAGCTAATAAAAAATGACTTTTATACTTATTTGGGCTTTGGGCCTTTTATTATGTTTTAGCCATTTTTAATAATAAAATTCTAGTTTTACATTACTTCACTATTTTGACCATAACTCTTGAACCAGACATCGGATTTGCCTCATTTTAGTCTCATATTTCAGAAGATTCAGGGAGCTACAATTGTTATGAGGACATGAAGAGCAAATTCGGACAAGAGGGCGGTCGATTTTGGAGCCGAAGTCATATGTATTTTTGGATTTTAGTTGGGCTCGAATTTTGTAATTAAAGCCCATTTTATTTTATTTTCATTTTGGGCTGACCCATTTCCATTTTAGGTTTAAGTTAGATGGAAGCCACAAACATTCAGTCATTCACGTTTTTAGATTTTAGTGGATCAAAATAAGAGTTTTCAAATTCTCTGCAATATTCTTTGAGTTCTTCGCGTTCTTCATCAGTTCTTCATCTTTCTTAATTATATTCGGCTAAATTTCTATGATTAGCCCAACGATGAGGATTCCATCCACTATCCAGAGGATTCACGCTTAATCGGTAACCGCTTAACTCGTTTACGCATTCTTTAATCGGATTCGATTTTTGGATTTGGATTGGGTTTTTGATTAAAAACCCGGATCGACATTTCCCAAGGACGTAGTTCGAACTAGGTTAAAGTATTACGTGCGATCGTACGCAGATACGCCACGATTCGAATAAATTCGGACGATTGTTCAGTTGAGGGAATTTCGACAAACGCAGATTTCGGTTTGTCCAGAGTCGATCACGAGTTCGGTTATAAATTTGTTTTCGTTCGAGGAAGGGAAGTGGTGGAATCCGAAATCCTGGGTTAATCCTTTAATCCTCTGTTTGTCTGTTCAATCTGTGTTATTTTGTTTTGTCTCTGTTACTTCGTTTTTTTTATTCTCTTTGAATCAAAACAAAACCCCCATTGTTTTTGTTCTATTGCTGTTCAAATTAAACCGACTGTGAATTCGTTGGGAAACGACCCAGGTTACATTATACTGCAAATCCTTTTCTAATTTGGTTATTTTGGGAGATTATGGCAAATCTCTGTCAAAATATGGTGCCGCTGCCGGGGAATTTGCATTGGTTTGATTAGTAACAAGAGTGTAAATAGCTTCATTTTTCGGTAGTTTAGATGGTTCGGGTGGGCCGGATGAAATTTTTCTCGACCCCGATCACTCAAACCAGGTCTTATATTGGGCATTCTAAGAAAGAGTCACTCTCTTTGGGAGTGAGGTATACCCTATTTTCCCCAAATTCCAACGTTTAGACCACTTTTTTTGTTTTAATTTCCGATTTCATGATTTCTACTAGTCGGTTTTTTTTTCGGAGTATCTCCGATTTGGTTGAAATTTGGTCCAGTGATAGAAAATGGCCTATCTCACAACGCACATTGAAAATCTTTGATTTTCCATGTGTAAATCTGTTTTGCCAAATTTCATCGTTTAGACCACTTTTTCAATTTTTGAAGTTTTTTTATTCCATTTTTGGGTTCCCCAATGGTCTAGGAGTTGCCCTGTCCAAGTCCCAAAAATTTTAAAAATCATTTGATAGTGTTTCTGGACTTGTTTAGGTCAATTTCTACCATAGGTCTTTGTTTTTGTGTTTGCTTTTGTGTGTCCTAGTGTTTTTCTACTTTTTACCACTTTTAGTGGCATTTTCGTAATTGTGATTGGCTGGTGGCATTTTCGTAATTCTGATTTTCTCGTAGATTCTCGCCTTGTGACTATGCTTTGCATGAGTACTAGGAGCACTATCAATCCGAAGACTTGTTGCCATTTGATCTGAAATAGAAAGAACAATTCTTCACCGCTAGAAGAGTTGTTAGGCTAAGTCGTGGGATTAATACTTGAATTGGACATTGAACTTAAGTCCGACCATTCGATTGTGTTCGTTCTGTTGATCTTTCCGATTGTGTTTCGATAGTACTTCGATAGTCTTGTTGTTTTCACTTGATTCTAGTAGCAATTTTCCTAACTCGAAATTATGGCGTAAAGAACAGGAAAATCGTCCTACTTTAAAGGAATTGAATGAACTCGATGTTAATTATCAACCTTTGTGCATTCAATATCCCGCCTCTTTGCTAACTTTGAGCTTAAATTTGGTCTAATACACTTGTTGCCTAAGTTTCATGGTCTTTCGGGTGAGTGTGCCATTAATCATTTGAAGGAATTCCATCTAGTGTGCAAAAGACAATGAAACCACAGCCATTAATGAAGATCATATCAAGTCGAGAGCTTTTCCTTTCTCATTGGAAGGTGGAGCCAAAGACTGGTTGTTGTACCTTCACCCTCATCTATTGGGAGCTGGACTGATGTTCGAGGGTTATTTATGGAGAAATATTACCCCGCTCGAGAGCAACTCGCGATCAAGAAGGAAATTGACAACATTAAACAGCCAATGGGGAGACTATGCATGAGTACTGGGAGAGGTTCAAAAGGTTATATGCAAGCTGTCCACACCACCAGATCACTGAGCAACTCTTGATTACCCATTTCTATGATGGTCGCTACCAGTAGACAAAGGTTTGGTGGATGCTTCTAGTGGTGGGGCTCGCGTAACAAGACACCCGAAGATGCCCGAGAATTGATATCCGAGATGGCGGCCAACTCTCGGCAATTTGGCACCAAGGCCAATAGTACTCCCGTTTACCATGTTCATAAACCTCCACCCGACGATTCTCGAGAGATTAGAGAATAGACTTGATGATCGACCTCTCTAGTAAGGCGGTTAGCGTGACACGTACGACGGTACAATCTTCTCCTCCTCGATTGGGTACTCATGTGGTTCTGTTCGACCCTTACCATTCTATCGACTCTTGCCCTACCTTGCATGATCCTCGCTTATCAAGACCGGTCGGTAGCTTCAGTGGGTGTTTTTCCATGAAAGCCACAATACCCGAGAGAATAATGCCTTCTCCAACACCTACAATCCCGGTTGGAGAAATCACCCCAATTTCCGTTGGTACCGAGAATCGAGAACTAGAGTAACCAATATCGCGACTGGGAATTACCAACGAGACAAGTACAAACCATAGAATTTCCAACAACAATCTGCACCTCCTTTGCCTTTACCAAAGCCACCACCTCCTCGACCGACCATATGTGCACCTCCACGGCGACAAAGACAACAAAGCTAGTAGTAGTGATAGTGGTGGTTCCTCCCTTGAGGATATGATGAAGCAATTTGTCACAGACCAACATGCGCTCCGACAAAGAACCGACACTTCCATTCGAGTTTGCAAACACAGATTAGGCGTTGGCAACCTCATTGAACCAGCTTCAACCTCTGGGATCCAACACTCTTCCTTCACAAACAATTCCTAATCCTAAAGGGAATGTGAGTGCTATCTCCCTTCGTTCTGGCAAGCAATTGGAGGAACCTAAACCACGTAGATGTGACTTCCACATCGAAAAGAGTCGAAACTGTGAAGATTGACTCTAAAAATAAAAAGGCAAGACTGACAAGGTGAAGAGGAAGACATCCCCATTCCTCTTCCTTTCCCTCGAGAGCGCTTCAACCCGAAGTTGGCGGAAAAAGCACAAGAGAAGGATATACTTGAGACATTCGGGAGAGTAGAGATCAACATTCCTCTCTTAGATGCGATCAAACAAATTCCTAAATATGCCAAGTTTCGAAGGAGTTGTGCACCAACAAGAGTCGATCAAGGGGAGTGAACGAGTGAGTTTGAACCGAATGTATCGGACTCATCCAGCCGACAATGCCTCACAAGTGCAAGGATCCAGGGACATTTTCTATCCCTTGTTGTTTTGGTAACTATAGATTTGATGATTGCATGCTAGATTTAGGTGCTTCTATTAATGTCATATCTGCATCTATTTATAAATCTCTTGGTCTTGGTCCTTTACATCCTACTGGTGTTATTGTTCAGCTAGCTAATAAGAGTAATGTTCATCCTTCTGGTTTAGTTGAAGATGTATTAGTCAAAGTTAATGAACTGATATTTCCTGCTGATTTTTACGTCTTAGATATGGAGGATGAGTCTTCTAGTAGTAGGTCACCAATCATTCTATGGAGGCCTTTCATGAAAACAGCTAGGACTAAGATAGATGTGCATTACGGTACTCTTTCCATGGAGTTTGGTGATATATCTCGTGAATTTCAATATCTTTGATGCCATGAAACATCCTAGGGAAGAACACTGTTTTCTACATTGATGTGATTGATGATCTTGTGGATGATGTTATTGCTGATTGGTGTCTTGACTATCCTAATTTTGCATCCGAGAGTGATTCTCCCATTTGTGCATGTCTTGATAATGAATGGTGCTCTGTTTGCACCGATTTGCTTAATGCTTTTTGCATTATTTGATGATTCGACTTGCTTGGTGACTACATTACATGTGGATTCTGATATTGATTCTGAGTTTGAGCTTCATCTTGATCCTAATGTACATCCTGATTCTGATTTTGATGAGCTTAACTCTGATTTTGATGAGCTTAACTCTAATGTTAACATTGAGCCAGTATAGACCACAGTTCTTAGCTTCTTTGAATGTGGTTTCGGGCATTTCCAAGTGTGATGACATCGAGTTGTTGCAACAACCACCCAAGCTTCTTCCCTCCACTGAGTAACCACCCAAGCTTGAGTTGAAATCCCTTCCAGATCACCTGAAGTATGCATTTCTGGAGGTGGATGAGCAGTTGCCAGTCATTGTGGCAAATAATCTTCTTCCTGACCAAGAAGAGAAGCTGCTAAGCTTATTGAGGGTGAACAAGAAAGCCATTGGGTGGACATTAGCTGACATCGTTGGGATTAGCCCTTCCATGTGTATGCATTGAATTACGTTGGAAGAGGACTCTAAGCCGTGAGGCAGCCCCGTAGACGCCTTAATCCTCTTATCCTTGATGTGGTGAAGAAGGAGGTCACTAAGCTTCGCAAGCTGGTATCATCTATCCCATTTCGATAGCCGGTGGGTTAGTCCGGTCCGAGTGGTTCCTAAGAAATCCGAAGTCACCGTGGTAGCCAATCGAAGAATGAGCTCATTCCTACTCGAGTTGAGAATAGTTGGAGAGTTTGCATCGACTATAGGAGACTCAACCAAGCCACTCGCAAGGATCATTACCCTCTACCTTTCATTGATCGGATGTTAGAGCGATTGGCTGGTAAGTCTCACTACTGCTTCTTGGATGGCTACTCCGGATACTTCCAGATCCATATTGCTCCTGAGGATCAGGAGAAGACGACCTTCACATGCCCTTTTGGAACATATGCCTACCGAAGGATGCCTTTTGGCCTTTGCAATGCACCTGGCACCTTTCAGCGTTGTATGGTAAGCATTTTCTCTGAATTTCTAGAGGACTGCATGGAGGTTTTTATGGATGATTTCACTTGTATATGGGTCGATTTTGATGCATGCTTAGCTAATTTGTCTAGAGTTTTGCATAGGTGTATTGAGTCTAATCTTGTGCTGAATTATGAGAAGTGTCACTTTATGGTTGAGTCGGGTATAGTCTTGGGACACATAGTGTCTAGGAAAAGGATTGAGGTAGACTCTACTAAGATAGATGTAATTACTGCTTTGCCTTACCCCGCATCGTGCGGGAAGTTCGCTCTTTTCTTGGTCATGCGGGTTTCTATCGGCGTTTCATTCGGGATTTCAGCAAGGCCCCGACCCTTGTCCAACCTTCGCATAAGGACATTGACTTTGTATTTGATGATGCTTGCAAGGCGGCCTTCGATCATTTGAAGCATTGCCTGACTACAGCCCCAGTATCCAAGCCCCTGATTGGTGCCTCCCCTTCGAGTTGATGTGTGATGCTTCCAACTATACGGTTGGTGCTATCTTAGCACAACGAGTTGATAGAGCATCTCATGTGATTGTATATGCCTCCAAGACTTTGGATCCTGCCCAGTTTAATTACACCACTACTGAGAAAGAGTTGTTGGCTATTGTATTTGCTTTTGACAAGTTTAGGTCATATTTGCTAGCAAGTAGAGTAATTGTTTTCTCTGACCATGCTGCTTTGAAGTTTCTTTTGAAAAAGGCAGATGCTAAGCCACGACTCATCCGGTGGATGTTGCTGCTCCAAGAGTTTGATGTTGAGATTCGAGACAGAAGTGGAGCACAAAACTGGGTAGCTGACCACTTGAGTCGCATCACTCATTCTCCCTCTCACCCCTCTTCTATTCGGGATGATTTCCCTGATGAGCGGCTTTCTACAAAACTGCAAGGCAAGCTTCCATGGTATGCTTTGATCTGGTTAACTACTTGGTAGCTGGTGTTTTGCCTATAGATTCCACTGGGGCCCAAACCCTTAAATTAAAGAGTGAGTCTAAATATTATGTTTGGGATGACCCTTATCTGTGGAAATTTTGTAGTAACCAAGTAGTTAGGAGATGTGTGCCTGATCATGAGTTTCACTCTATATTGTATTTTGCTCATGCTTCTGCCTGTGGTAGTCACTTTGGACCCCAAAGAACTGCTAGGAAAGTATTAGACAGTGGATTATTTTGGCCTTCATTGTTTCATGATTCCCATCTGTTTTGTAAGTCATGTAATAACTATCAGAGAGCAGGGAGTATTTCCCGTAGGCATGAGATGCCCCAGCACCCTATATTATTTTGTGAGATCTTTGATGTTTGGGGTATTGATTTTATGGGTCCATTTCACGCTTCATATGGTTATACTTACATACTTCGGGGCATGTTGATTATGTCTCGAAATGGGTTGAGGCGAAAGCCACCCGACTAATGATTCTTCGTGGTGGTGGATTTTGTTAGGTCTAACATTTTCTCGGGTTTGGCATTCCTAGAGCTATTATCGGTGACCAAGGCTCCCATTTTTGCAACCAAGCATAGGTGCCTTATTACGCAAGTATGGAGTGCTTCACAAGGTCTCCACAAAGATACCATCCTCGGACCAATGGTCAAGTCAAGTCTCAAATAGAGAGATTAAGCAAATCCTTCGAAGACCTAAACTCTACCCGAGAAAGATTGGAGTAAGCGATTAGAGGATGCTTTGTGGGCATATCGCACCGCCTACAAGACTCTGATTGGGATGTCTCCTTATCGGCTTGTCTTTGGTAAGGCATGTCATCTTCCAATTGAGTTGGAGCATCAAGCCTATTGGGCCATTAAGCAATGTAACATGGATTTGGCCAAGTCTGGGATGAAGCAGAAGCTACAATTGCAAGAGTTGGATGAGCTTAGATTGGATGCCTATGAAAGCTCGCGGTTATACAAGGAAAATACTAAGGCATTCCATGATAAGCATATTCGAGGAAAGAATTTTCGTGGGCCAAAAAGTTCTTGTTTTAACTCCCGTTTGAAGTTTATGCCTGTAAGCTTCGATCTAAATGGGATGGGCCTTTTGAGATCACTAACAGTTTTTCATTTGGTCTTGTTGAGCTATGTGATCCACCCACAGACGAACCTTTAAGGTCAATGGGCATCGCCTCAAGCCATTTCATGAGGGATCCCGGATGCAGCCTGAGGAAGCATAGATTCTCCTCATTGATGCCACTTATCCTCCATAAACCCCTTGGGGAGTATTCTTCTTTCTTTTCGCCTCTTTCTTCTATTTGTTTTCCTTTTTCTACTTTGCTTTTTGAAATAAATACAGTCTCTCTTTCTATGATTGCTACATATTATGAACTTGGACATTTTGGTTTTAATGGATCATTCTGTTTGGTCGCCATTCTTGACTCTTTGATTACATGTCTTGGTAGTTGATTTGATGTTGTTGATTGCCTAAGTTGGTATTGACCTTGTGAGGTTTTGGGCCTGCATGAATGGAATTCATCTTTTGCCATTCTTTCTTTCATGTGTCATCTACTCATGATTTGTGTTCTCTAGAACTTACTCCTTTTCTTTTGGAAGCTTGTTTTCTTTCTTTTATTTTCCTCACTTTGGCCAAATAGCCTTTCCCTTGCATTATGATTCCTTTGCTAGCCCTTTGTGCCTTTTTGACTCATTCTTTTCTAAGCCACATTACAAGCCTAAGCGAAAAACCATTTTATTCCGCACCTTGAAAATTTATTGAGCATCCTTGGTTTTGTGTTTAAGTGTGGGGGTTGCTCAGAAGTGCAACAGTTTAAGTGTGGGGGGATGTGCACAGTGTGACTAAAGGTAAATAATATTGAGTTAGAACGTGTGCACCGTCTCTGCATTTATAGAGTTTACCGTAGGTAGGATATCTTGGCCCTACGTGATCTTCGGTGCAAGTATCTAGGCCGTGATATGATGAAGATATCCCCTTATTCTGGGGTGGTTTGGATGCTCTCTTGTTGTAGATAGATCCGGTATATCCGTCGAGGTACGATACCCTCTGTTGGGCCCTTCCGATGTTGGGCCTTTGTACAGGTCCGTAACAGAACCCTTCTTATATATGGATTTCTAGAGAAGCCAATTTGGTAGCTATCTGGGTTGCCAGAGCTTCATTGGATAGTCTTACCCGACTAATTGGGTGTTGTGACCTTCTCTCTAACTGCGATTATAGAAGGCGTGCAAGAAAGTTAGTTGGATCTGTGTTGTTTTATTGTAGTCGGTTGCTTTTGTTCTGCCATCTGTGTCTGTGGTTTTCTTCTTCTTAGTTATTTCTGTTGTGATTTAGTTACTGAGATGTAGAGTTCGTTAATGTTTATGGTTCAGTGAATTACGTTGTTGGCAACCCCAAAAAAAAAAATGACGTTGATTAAGTTATCTCTCAAAATGACGTGTCTATGGATAATTTCTCAATCAATATAGAAAATTTCCTACTTGATGACCTTTCTTGTGGAGCAAGTAATGAACAGTTATCAAATTCACAAGTTTAAACAAACATAGTGAGAAAATAATCAACCGTAAGAGTTTATTTTTATCAATATACAAGTATTAAAAGTGTATAATTAATTAATTAATTATATAAAATGACAACAATCTGATCTAAAAATATTTTGAATCCAAATAACGTAAATGAAATTCAACAACATTAATAATTTATCATATTCAACAACAACAAAATTCTATAAAGTTCATATATAGAGCCACTTGAATATAGTTAAATCAAAAAAGTTAGGACGAGTTTACGAGCTTAAAACCGAGTTAATACGATTTATAAAGTAAAAATAGTAAACTTCCTATGTGAACTCGTGAGTTTAACGTAATTTACAACTAACATAAGTTTAAAAGTGAGTTAACACAATTTTATAAAGTAAAAATGGTAAACTTGGGGAATCAACTTACGAGTTTGATAACAATAATCAAGAGGGCACAAAAGATGCTACTTGTACATTCAAAGGTAAAAATCATTTCCCAATATATCTTCTTACAAAGATGATGGATGTCATTACACGGCTATTTTGAGTGAAGGGAATAAAATATTTGAAGATGGATATGCCCCAAAATTTTGGGAAAGGAATTTTGAAGATGATTCAAGATTATGGATGTGATGAGCAAGATATCGCTAAAATTTATTACTTCCTCTTGAGTGGTGTGGTCAAATTCAGAATAGTTATTCAATATCCACCTCTCTTGAGCAAGCGATTATGGATATGATTTTTTGTTCTTAGATTACTATGCTACTTGTTTAAGAGCGAAAGAAGGGTTTCTCTCTCTCTCTCTCTCTCTCTCTCTCTCGCCACGCTCACTGCTTTCCAACATTAGGGTTTCTTTCTCGCAGGCGGCGTCCCCAACCTAAGCCACAGCCACATTAGATTTGTAGATCGATGCTTGGAGATCCAGATGAAGGTAGTATCGGAGTATTTTGGAGCTTTGATTCTCAGATCGGCCACGTGTCGCTCAGAGGCGAGCCTCCATCTTCTTCAACGCCGACCTTCCAATGTTCTCCGCCAGATCTTGCTATGCGACGATGAGCCTCCCTCGTCCTTAGGGCGAGCTTTTCCTCTCCTTCTCCAAGTCTTTCTTGAGGCTGGGGGGTCGTTTTCCTCTTCGTGAGAGCTCGGCCTCTTCCTCCCCGGCAACATTCGGAGACAGAGGGGACGGTCTTTTTTTAAGTTTTTTGTGTTTTTGGTTTTTAGTGGTAGTGTATTCTGTTATGGTTCAGATTCACGTTTTTTGGGAAAGGGTTGTGTTGATGGTCTTTGTTGTGATATGCTTTACCTCTCTAAGGGGCATTGTTAGGATTAGTCAATGGTGGCGAATCCAAATCACTAGTGTTAGCCTTAGTTTGTTCAGTAAATATTTGTCAGATTTGCTTGGTTGGTGGAGAAGAAGTATTCTTCAAGACTTCATTTGTTTTCTTTTTGAGGTTGGGTTTGTTCTTATTCTTGCCCCAATTCGGGGCAATTGTATAGCTGATCAATTTGCAGTTTATCCTTATAAGAAGATGTGCCTTATAGGGTGGGTTTTGCAACCAACACCTTCTTTCTTGCCACTTTTAACCTTGCATGTCCAGGAAGCCGGTGCAGTCTATGACGTTACTTTTATTCCTATCTTTTCATTGATTTTAGTTATTAGTTTCTCTTTCATTTGGATTTTAATGCTTTATTTGTTTGTGTTGTTGTTGGTCTTGATTTTATTTCAGTTGTAATTGTTATGTTTTGATGTAAGTTTGATTTAAGTATTAATATAAGTATGCTTTGACAACAACAACAAAAAGTTTAAGGGCGAAAGAGAGAAATGCTTTGCCCATTTTTTTAATAATAATAAGAATAAAACATGGGATTATCATTTCTGCTTCAGCGATAGATAAGATCTCTGCAGCGAGGTTTTTTCTCATTTTTTTATTAATTAACACACTGAGTTAAAGACAGAAAGGGAAAGAAGGCCCCACCAAAAAAATAAAAAATTCCCTTATCCACCCACGGACCCACCGACAGAACATTGCAAATAATGGTAGGTAGTGAAAATGTGAAGAGAAAAAGCGGCGTGTAGTGGCTCGGGCGAGAAGAAGGGACACGCCAATAATGGTGGAGCGGAGATAGCGATGGGACAAGAGGCACAGACCGAAGCAGGCTTGTGTTCTTCAATCGGAGGAACCAAAAAAAATTCGAGCTGGAGGAATTGCTCCGAGCATCGGCGAAGATGCTCGGAAAAGGCAGCTTGGGGACGGTTTACAAACCCATGCGCCAGGAATGAGTTCGAGCAGTACATGGACATCGTCGGAAATGTCAAGCACCCCAACATTGTCAGATTCAGAGCATATTACTACGCCAAGGAAGAAAAACTTTTAGTCTACGACTATCTCCCTAACGGAAGCTTGCATTCTCTTCTTCATCGTTAGTCTTCGTTTCAAATTCAATTATTTTGGTTTTTGGACGTGTACCTCCTCCACCATTTTCACTCTGTGATTTTCAATATGGCAGGAAATCGAGGTCCTGGAAGAATTCCACTAGATTGGACCACAAGAGTAAGCTTGGTGTTAATACATCATTCCCCTGACTGTGCGTGAAGTATAAGCTTGGTGTTAATACATCATTCCCCTGACTGTGCGTGAAGTATAAGCTTGGTGTTAATTTCACTAGATTCAGTCTTAAGGGCCCTATAAAAATACATCATTCCCCTGACTGTGCGTGATAGTGTTTGACCTCTATAAGATGCCCAAAGACGAAGATCCATAGCTTTTGTTGACCAAATTTCATCATCCTCCACCAAGCCCTCTCTACGCATCCGCTCTAGAAAATTTTTCCATTCATCTTCATATATCTTCTGCAAATAAAATAGAGCAGTGACTGCGTGGAGCAAGACCTTCCTCTATCAACTGATTAGTATGATACACAACCAGCTAGCTAGAGTTGCAGAATCAGGATTCATGTTCTTCGCACGCGACTCATGAAATAGCTCTAATGCTTCCTTCGGAAGACCGTTTTGTGTATACCCCGATTATTGTTTGTGGAATTTGTGGGGAACTTGTTGGAAAATCGATTATTGTTTCCCATAGAGGAAAAAGATGTGTTTTTCAGTTCGATGATGAGGAAGTATGGTTTGGGAGTAGATAATGTTGAAGATGCGAAGATTGTGGATGCGAATGGAAGGATTATGGACAGAAAAGCTATGGGAGAGAATATGTTTTGGGCTAGAGGAGGAGGAGAGAGAGAGAGCGAGGGAGGGAGGGAGAGAAGCATGGTGAAGGTTACGGGTGTGTATAGAAAAGAAGAAGAAATGTCTGAGGAAAAAAAAAGAAGAAGAAGAAGAAGAAAGAAACAGGAAGAAACGGCGCCGTTTTACCTTGCTGCAGATTGTTTTTTCTGCCGCTGAAGCAGAAATGATAATCCCATAAAACATTACTTCTAAGATAAAAATATTTAATGACCATATTATCCTTCTCTTTTTTCTTCTTAATTTAATTCCTTGCAATTACTATCGTTTCTTCCTCATTCTTAGAGATTTAATTTCATCTAAGGGAAAATGATAGCCAGGTCCCAAAAAACATATAAAATATCAAAAAAGCCTCAACTCAAAATCACACATTTGATATTATTTGTATTGAAACAAAATCCAGGTGTTTAAATTTTGTTGTGAATATAGCACTTTCTCGTGAATCTAACTTTTACTTTGTGAATGGCCTTTATACGCTTAGGGACTGAGTTTAAAACAAAATCCAGGTGTTTAAATTTTGTTGTGAATATAGCACTTCTTGTTGTGAATATAACTTTATGGCCAGGTTTTCAAATTTTGTTGTAAATATAATAACACTTCTGTTGTGAATATAGCACTTCCTCGTTGTCAATACAAATAATATCAAAAAAGCCCTAGAGACTTTTTTTAGGGAAAATTATAATAAAGGACCTAGGATAAATAATATTTATTAAGAAGGACCATAAAAATATTAATTATTTTGAAGGACCGAAATTAAAATATTAAAATAGAAAGACTAAATTGTTATCTCTAAATCCTCTTGTATGCTTTCTCCTCATACGAAGCAGATCTCACTATGTGATTCACGTCTTCTTTCGATTTGGAACCTACCTCATTGATTTTCATCTATTTTATTTGAAGTCTTTAATTTAATTTCTAGGTTCTAGGGTTCCAAAACCCTAGAACCTAGAAATTGTACCCATGGAGATGCCACGGATGCATCTTGGTGTTCTCTTGGCTCATCATGCCGGCATTCTGCAGAATCACATCCACTGTCGAATTGAAATGCAGCTTGTAAATCGCATTCCCTGAAGTGGCATTCACATTCCGAAATTGTAAAATACTCCCTCCGTCCTAATTATAAGACAACATTTGGGAGTTAGTTTTGGTCCTAATTATAGGACAACATTCTAAGTTTTGTCAACTTTTTCTTAAAATACCCCTATTTTAGTCTCTCAAGTGTATTTGGTTT
Source organism: Acacia acuminata (assembly GCA_019022655.1). Lineage (NCBI taxonomy): Eukaryota > Viridiplantae > Streptophyta > Magnoliopsida > Fabales > Fabaceae > Acacia > Acacia acuminata. The sequence continues at coordinate 966,581 of JAFJYI010000242.1, read as the reverse complement.
TTTGTGATTACATGTGTATTTGTCTATATACAAATATGCATACATATATATACACAAATACATATGTATAGACATACACATATATATATTTGTGAGTGTGTGTGTGTGTGTGTGTCTGGTGATATATGTGTGTATATATAAGTGTGTACATATATAAACACACATATATATACATAAATATGTGTGTGTCTATATATATATATTTATGTGTGTGTGTTCATATATATGTGTGTGCGCGCATATATACACACATATATGTGTATATAGCAAGGATATTATTTTAATTAAAAAGCGCGTGGAAAGAAAAATTTTAAGTGAGAAAGGTATGTGGTAGGGGTTGTTAATTCATTTTTACTTATGTAATTTTAAATTTATATAAGGGCATTTTAGGAAAATGAGTAAAATTAACTAATTTAACTTCTCTCCTTAATATCTCCAAAATCGGTTAAATATGTCTTATAATTAGGACCGCAGGGAGTAGTAAATCTCATAGTGAGATCTTCTTTGTATGAGGAGAAAGAATATAAGAGGATTTAGAGATAACATAAGGACAATTTAATCTTTCTATTTTAATGTTTTAATTTTTCGTCCTTCAAAATAATAATTATTTTTATGATCCTTCTTAGTAAATATTATTTATCCTAGGTCCTTTGTTATAATTTTCCCTTTTTTTTATATGTGATTTTGGGTTAGAACTTTTTTGATATTTTGTAAGTCTCTTAGGACCTGGCTGTCATTTTCCCTTTAATCTGCTTTAATTAATGTTACCTTCATTCCTTAATATAAAAGCCAATTGACTATTTTTTTTTTTAATAGATTAAAAAGCTAAATAAATTAGCATAAAGTATTTATATTTTTTTTTTTTTTTTTCAAAATAATTTGTTTGATTTATAAAGTAATATAAATCTAATAACTTATAATTAAATCATTTATTTTACTTCCTTAATCTTTCCAACAAAAGTCAACCAATTCTTATATTAATCACTGAAAGGAGTATGTTCATTTTTCCCCATACCCATCCCATTCCACACCCACAACCTTGAGATAAATACACAAGATTTTCTCCAAAATGGGCTCAACACTAAATGTTTTATTCTAAAAATATCAAAATACCCCCAATTGAAAAACACCCCTCCCAACCTCTGATCTTTCAATCCATACATGGTGAAGCACACCTTAGGAAGGTTAGGAGGATACCATCATTGCAGACATCCAGTAAATAAATGATCCATGAGCTTTTAGAAATCAAAAAATTGTCACTTTTTCAGCTTTAGTCGAACTAGTGAAGAGCAAGGAATTACAGACCTAACCAACCTAAAACTATGCCAAAACATGAAAATCATACTAGAACATGGATGCAAGATGAAAAATAACTCGATTCAAATAAAAGTTCAACCATTTGATGAGACCAAAAACCAGAAACTAAGCAATATTCTAAAGCAATAGCAACTTCCACCCTTACTATTTCCTTTGAATACCCATCGAGCCTTGTTTGTGCTTGATTCATTACCATTGTTGGTGGAGGATTACATCGTTGCTGCAGGAGGATTCATCCATCATGGCAAGAGGATTACGTTGCCGTCACTGGATGATTCCGCCATCATTGCTGCTCTTTCATCCTTCTTAAGCTCATACCAAGTGAGGAATGAGAGGTTGAGAGGGGATGGCTTTTTTTTTCCCCCTTTTAGTTCGGGGCAATTTGGTATTTTTGTAATTAATAATAGCGTAGGCGCCACCACAAGAATTAATGGTTACATTAGATTTAGTGGTCATATGTACTTTCACAGTTTCACCCCACTTTTCAAAATTCAGAGTTACTTTTGACCCTTAAATAAAATTTGGTATTGAATGCACTTTATGAAAAATCTTATGTGTACTTTCGCACCTCACTCCAATATAATTCATTCAAAACTTATCAAAGTAGAATATCAATGACGTTGCCCAGCGCCTTGTAGCTTTTGTACCTTACTTTAATACTAATTCCTTCAATCCCCATTGTATCAAAAAAAAGAATATCAATGACGTTATGTTGTAAACACAAGTTGCTGCTTCTTCTCATACCATGCATCACAAGGAATATACAAAGCACAACATTTGGCTGTCCTCAAAGAGAACTTGTTTCATCTTCTATAGGAAGGCACAAGATATTAATAAATATGGTAACTTATTTGTTATTACTGCCTTAAAGCAAACTTGATCCCTAAAGATCATGCAAAGCATTGAGTTTCATAATGATCATAATTGTATAACTCAACCTTCTCACCATAACTTTATTTTGGTATCTGATAGAAGACATCCACGAGCAGGTTCATACATGTCTGTATTATAACATTAGTGTTAGTAACATAATTTCCATTTTTACCCATAAAAAGAAAAATTAAAAAAATAAACTTATTGTCACAAAGAGGCCCTTAAATCACAAAGCCGCATTAGGGACTAACCTAAAATTCCAAAACTACTTCAGAGAAGATAGTGCAGACGCCACGTTTTGAGATATACGATTGTGTATTGGATCCTGCAAGGAGAAGTGTAATAAAGTGTAAGTTACATGCCCTGATTTATTTCACGTCATGATATGCTTAAAATAATTGTTTGAGGTAAAATAATTGTTTCAGGATTACCTCTGATGAAGATACATTAAATTTTGAATGTGTTATTGTCTCATACAAGAATATGTATCTGTCACAAAAAGAATATGCACAATTATATCAAAAACATATATGAAAGTTGAAACTAGTGTAAAATAAAGCTAGAGTAAAAGGAACAAGCACTACCCATACCTCCAAGCCAATTCACAAACAAGATCTTCAGGTGCATCAGGAAGGACCTAAAGATATTAATAGTAAGATTTGAATGAATGTTTAAAATCTATATTCTGATTGAATAGTACTAGACAGAATATACCTTGTCTTCATAGGGGTTGCAGTGACTTGTGAACCACAATCTTAAAAACTCCTACACATAAATTATATGAACATCAAAAAATTGCTTCCTACATGTAATTCATCCATATAGACCAAAGGTTTCAGGAATACATGACTATAGCTGATACATTCACAAAAGCTTGAAATCAGTTATAAAAGGATCAGGCAGAGAACCAGAGAAATCAAGCAACGATAATGTGAGATGAATCACCTTATCAACATTCTCAGGTTCAAGACCATTTTGAAAGCGTTCCATGTAAGAATTGGCGATCCAATATCTGCTTGAGTCAGGAGTATGGACCTAGATATGCAAATGAAAATACCTTATCAAGCATTGATGAACTAATGTGTTAACACATGATAACATTCAATGTGTTCAGGATAAAATTAAACCTCATCAATCAAAAGAATTGAACCATCATTTGCCTTCCCAAATTCATACTTTGTGTCCACCAATATGAGGCCATGTTCCAAAGCCACATGCTGCAAAGTAAAGCAAATGAAGGAAACGAGAATGAAAAAATGAGCAGAAAGAAATTGATATATATATATATATATATATATCTCACATGCTTGAGAAAGGATATATCAGTGGAAATAAATGGAGATGCATAGTTACCTGACCATACTCAAACAAACTTAATGCTTTCCTGCTTACTTCTTCGTAATCAGCTTGGGTCATGAGTCCACTTCTAATAATCTACCAGGGAAATGCATCATAAAATAAGTATGAGAATATTGACAGATGTTATCCAATCATTGGAAATCCATAAAAAACAATTGATGTGTGTGATAGCATGTGTTGAATGTTTCTTATATTTATAACCATTGCATCATCAAATAGCTTCTTTCAGAACCCAAATTCATCAGTTTAGCGATGGGATCACAAGGTATTACTATGTTGACCATCCAAGCCAAACATGAAATTAATTGTACAGAGTTAGATGATCTATGGACACCAGTTAGAATAGTTGTGTATCATTCAACAAATTTTTCAAGATAAACTTCTCATGGCATGATGTCATAAGACCCCATGCTCCAAAGCCTAAACCAAAATCTTATCTGAATTTGTAGCATCATATGGCAACTTCAGTCAAGCATTTGAACACCAGGAAGAAAATGAATTGAACGGTTAATCTTATGGCAATTGTGGGATCATCTTTGACTTACAATCAAGCTACCTAGTATCTCCTTCCAAAGTCGGTTCACCTCTAACAAGACCTTATCCCTAGAGACATAGTATAGGCTTATAGGCAAAGAAATCTATCCATTCTGTTAAGTAGATCTTAGCTTAATTATAACAAGTCTTAGTTAGCTTAATTATAATAAGTCTTGACATTTTTGAAGGCATACATATAAACTCATCCTACAGGAAAAATAGATTGACGATTAAGCCAAGGATAATACCAATCCAAGACAATACCAGAAAAATAGGCCCCTACCTGTATCATTCATTCATTTTAAGTTAGAGGTTACTATCCAAATGAAAAAGAAACTTCATAAATTCCTAAGTAATATCTCCCTTTCCTTCCTAACTCAAGTCCTGCTCTCTCTACCACTCTCTTTCTCTTTTGCAGCTCATTTCTTATCAACAAGATAGCCAGGACTATATTATAGCCACCATACCTCATCAGGCGTGATAGGCACATCATGATCTTCAGCCTTGGTTGTTGGTGTGATTATATTTACAGATAGTTTTTTATTTTTGACTAATCCTGTAATTTGTTAATAGCCAATAAATTAAATAGTAAAACTTAAAAAGAAATCCAAAAGGCAAAGATTGAAAGAAAATCCACCATCTGGAAGAACATTGCCACAATATTCCCGGATGCCTTTATTGTAGACCGTCCATAGAGATGTATCAGTACTTCCAGTCACATATCCTCTAACTGCAAAACAGCATAATTGTTCTAAATCAGCAGCTACTTGAAGCACCATCTCATTTCTCAGAAGATTTAAATAATGAAAACATGTAAAACAAGATGAATAACAATAAAAAAATAAAGGATCACAACATGCATATTTCTAGCTAAAATACATTTTATCCATCACAAAACCGTGATAGCAGATATTTTTGTCCTGATTCTTTTCTACTACATGTGCATTACTCTTCAAGAATAACAAAACTAAAACAACTCTGTCAAAGCTTTTAAAAAGGTCATAATTTGTGTTATGTGATACAAGTGACAAAGAAAACACTTATCATTTTTCATTGCATAAAAAGTAAAAACAGGAACTCCAAACCAAAGTTGGGGTAAAAATCAATCAAAGAAAATGGAACAGCATCAAGCAAGACATTGAACAAACAAAACGGCAAATTACTCACCAACAAATTCAACCGGGAACACCGAACATTTTCTTGCAATTGTGACATTTTTATCAGGGGCTGAGACAACAGCATTGGAAGTTATGTGCTTAGTTTTCTCAAACCACCACAGGCTTGTCTCATTAAGAACCTAACAAGTGTAAGACCAATCACTCAAATTCTTAAGTAACACCAAAGACTAGCTGGCTTTGATAATTATCTATCTACCAGGTAGAAATATATTCAACATTCTTTTTAGTCACTAGCATATCCATTCACTATCAAATTAAATCGAACTTCTCACAAAATGTCTGGTAGGAATGAAAATAAACGTCACGTATATCAAACCTGGCCTTTGAAAGGTATGGAAGCAAGAATCCTGTCAAATGCACTCTGCCGATCAGTTGTCACCAGAACAAGATAGTCTCCACTATCATAAATATCTCTAACCTACCAACATATACAGAGCTGTTTTAGAATTGCCAGTATAAGAAAAAAGAACTAACTTTTTAGTTTTGCATCCCCTTTTCAGGCTTTACAAAACTTCTTCCGCCCCAAAATAAATTTGAATGAGAAAAGCAATAACTTTCCTTGCAATATGCATTTTCAGGCATTAGTTTACCTTGCCTCTAGTTTTGGACTTGAGACCAGGAATTGTCAAATGAAGGTTGGTTTCAGAGAGGCAGTTTGAGAGGGAGCTTTTGATGTCTCGAAGAACTTCTTCCTTGCGATTACTATTGAGAAGAGCTTCAGTCAAAGACAAATGTCGTTGAGGTTCTTGTTGATGCTGGCTTCGCATCACCGCCGAGACAGAGAGAGTTTGAAACTTCTGTGGCTTCAAAGTGATTCGGGAGGAAGAACATGAAGAGAGTGAGTAATGAGAAGGATTGATGGGAAGAATTTTAGGGTTCTGGGTTTTTGGAGGGTTTAACATCTGCCTAATATGACCCATTGTTTATTGACGCACTAGGATACAAATGCTTCTCAGTTCTCACCTCCTCCTCTATAACGTCTAGATTGCCCAAGCGTATCTGTTCCTCAACCCCATCTCATCCGTTCAAATCATCCAAGACACCACAGAACGCCACGTCATAGAGGGCCTGAAAATCATTAACGGAAACAATTCGAGACTATATCAGAACCGTCCAAAACCGACAGAACTGAGTAAAGTGCAAAGCTTCCATCGATCAATTTGTCGAGATTCGTTGAGACTTTAAAAACAGAGAATCTCGTGCAATTGACGCAACATGCAAAGCTTCCCACAGATCTTCAAAATGTAAAATCAGCAATTAGTCCGAAAAAATACACGACATAAACTGATTAATATTGCTTATAGGAGGAAACATAGGAATGAAGAAATTGAAGGAAGATCGTGGAGGAAGAAGATATGAAGAAGTTAAGAAATCTACGTACCTGAAACCCAGAAGAGAGAGGCAACAAGCCAACACTTAACTCTAAAGCTGCTCGACATTCGGCAGAGGTAACAAAACTCTTCTCACAACTGCTATGCTAGACGCACTCGGGAAAATTGATATGAAGATTATCTTAATTAATTATTTTTTTTTTTTTTTCAATGAACAGCTTATCCTAGTACATCTTCAACAACTGCATCGCCCGTGTATATACAACTCCTCCTCCACCAGTTGGTTATCCGACCGCCGCCGCCGGGTGGCGGCCACCGGCAACCGACCGCAACCGACGGCGGCAATTGGTAGGGTGGCGGTGGTGGGGCCCACTAGCTGGGCTATTCTAATTTTTTTCCTAATTTTTTTTTTAAATTTTTTCTAATTTTTTTTCCTATTTTTTAAATTTTTTCTTATTTTTTGAATTTTTTTTCTAATTATTTTATTTTTCTCCTAATTTTTTGAATTTTTTTTCTAGTTTTTTAATTTTTTTATTCCTAGCTAGCGTCCAAATAAGCGTGTCGATCTAAATCAACGTCACGTCGCATTCCATCCAAGTTAACAACTAACTAACGGCCGGTATATTTTGCTCCCAAACGTGACTTCGTGTGCACTTTTGCTCCATAAAAAGTTCAGATCTTTGCGCTCCCTAAGCGCAAACTTCATGTAAAATTGCTCCTTTATCCTTTTTTAAAATTTTGGCTTTTTTTTCCCTATTTGCCACTTTTTAAATAATTAATTACCATTTTACCACTATTTTCAAAATATTTCCCAATATACTATTTAGTCGATTAAAACGCGCGGCGATTTTTTTTATCGCTTTCATGATTTAGTCGACTAAACCAAGTGGCTTAGTCGACTAAATAGCGACAGGGAGTTTTTTTAAAGCACCCCAATCGTGGCATTTGGAACCTTAATCCACCACAAAACCTCCCCAAACCTCTCCCCTCTTTTTTTTCACAAAATCCTTACTGAATCCGTTCGTGGGTAGCGAAGGAAACTTTATTCTAGCATCATTTGCCTCGATTTCGATATGTTCTCATCTCCATTTCAAATTTCCGTCGTTGTTCTTTCGTTTATGCGAACCCCCATTTCCCTAGAAGGTAGACAAATTAATTAAAAGTAAAAATGAGTTTTATATTTAAAATCAAAGTTCACCCAAGATCAGTGAGGATCGAGGACATGACTAAGAATCCTAACAAAAAAATCTCCAATATAAAATCTTAATAAAAAAAAATTAATTTTATGATTTCTTAAACCTAAATATGAAGAAATATTTTTCAAAATTTATAATTTATATTGATTACATTCAAAATATCAAATTGATTAGTTAAGATACTTGATTTAAAATAAATATGAAAATCCCTAATGATGTCCTCATTTTCAAACTCCTCAACAACAACTTCTTGAGTACTCAACCTAAATCCAAAAAGATTCATACGTTACTCATAATATATCAAAATATAGGAAAATGATATCCTATATGAGATTATAGAGATAAAAAAAGTTACTATATCAAAATATAGGAAAATGATATCCTCATTACCCTCTTTTATATCATCATCTCATTTTCATCCTTAGATAATGAAACGTATATTTTAGATTTAATATTTTATAAAATTATTATTATAATATTTTATAATTTAAAATTTCTTTATTTATTATAGATTGCAATTATGAAGGGTATAGATCAAATTTTAAGAGTTTAAATTTACTTATTTATGTTTATAGAAATAATTTAAAAGATTGAATCTGAATAATATATTATTTTAATCTAACGATCTATATTAGATTATGAGAATAAAATGAAAAAAGAAGACAAAAAAATAACCCCAAAATATAAGGTAGACAAATAATTAAAAATAAAAATGAGTTTTACAAGGTTCTAAAGTTCAAATGAGAATTGTGAACATAACTAAAAATCGTAATGTAAAATCCTTAACATAAAAACTTAATAAAAAAAATTAATTTTATGGTTGTTTTATAGCTCTACGCGTCAATAGGATCCAAACCGCATAACAAAGGAGTTGATTATCTAACGGGTCCCACAATATTATCGAGCGTGCGCATGAACATGACAAAGAGTTTCACGTTAAACCCTATAATTTATACTAAAATATTAATAAATAAATAATCGGATGAAGAAAAGGTAAAAGCCCCGCATAAACGAAAGAACAACGCGGAAATTCGAAATGGAGATGAGAACATATCGAAATCGACGCAAATGATGCTAGAATGAAGTTTCCTTCGATACCCACGAACGGATTCGAAGGATTTGGTGAAAAAAAGAGGGAGAGAGGTTTGGGGAGGTTTTGTGGTAGATGAAGGTTCCAAATGCCGTGATTGGGGTTTTAAAAAACTCTCCTATCGCTATTTAGTCAACTAAGCCACTTGGTTTAGTCGACTAAATCGCGGGCGATCAAAAAAATCGCGCCCGCGTTTTAGTCGACTAAATAGTGACACATTGGGAAATATTTTGAAAACAATGGCAAAATGGTAATTAATTATTTAAAAAGTGGCAAATAGAGAAAAAAAGCCAAATAAATGAGTTAGATTTCATATTTTATAAAACTATTATTTTAAACATAAATAAATAGATTTAAACAGGTTAAAATATGATCAACACAATTTATAACTATAATATAAACAAAATTTTTAAAGATTAAGTTATAAAATGCTATAATAATGTTTTAGAAAATCTTAAATCTAAACCATTCATTTTTTAATTTGAGGGTAGATAGAGGATTCTCGATAAGAAAAGGAAACAAAATTATTTTAAAAGTTTCCTCTTCCTAAAAATTCACTTTAGGATATTGAATGTTATTGAAAAAATTATTTTAAGGTATCGATAAAAAAAATTAATTTAAGATATTAAATGTTATTAGAAAAATATTTTATAGTGTTTTTTTTTTTTTTTTTTTTGGATAAAGTAGAAGATACCTCGGCTAATGCCCCATGAGAATATTACACCCATTACAATCCTTAGAAAGAAGCACCGCTAGAGCTTCAGAAGGCTGATACACTTCAACAAGACCCTGCCCTGTTCCAAGCCCTTGCTTTGCTAGATAGTCCGCTGCATAGTTGGCCGAACGAGGTGCATAAGTGATCCTTATTTCCCAATCCATTTCTATCAAACTTTTCACTTTGTCGAGAAGACCAGAATCCCTGTGTTCCCCGCTGTGTCCATGCCGAATGAGGTTCATAGTCTTCATGGAATCCGTTTCCACCCGGACTTTCATATAACCCATTGCCCTTGCCATTTTTAGACCAATGAAGCAAGCCCAAATTTCCGCAGATAATTCATCCCCACATCAAGAGAGTGAATAAAGCCTTTTATAAATCTTCCAAAAGAATTTCGAATCAGACCTCCACTCGCGCTTCTCATAGATACTCTTGAGAAAGCACCATCCACATTCACCTTCACCCAGTCTTCTTCCGGTGGTCACCAAGACTCTCGACTAGGAGCCAAAGTAGCCCTTTGGATCATCGTTCCTGCAAGACACTCCTTAGTGAGATTCATGCACTCTGCCATTGCGCTTGCACTCGCTAGAATAGTGTCATTCGCTACAAATTTCTGTTCAAACACAAATAAATTCCTCTCGTCTCCATAGCTACCAACACAAGATAGTAAATCTGGATGACCACTCACGACTTGTTTCTTCCTTACCGTTGATATTCCTCCATACCCAATCAGAAAGATTCATATTACAAAACCGATGCCACTTTGTTTGGCATACCACCTTTCTCCATATAGCTCTCGAGTACAAACAATCCCGAAACACATGGATAGTATCTTCCACATCATTCCCACATAATGAGCATCCCGCATCCAATGTCCAACCCCTCCTTCGCCGACAAGCATTAGTGAGCAAGCATTGTCGCACTAATAGCCATAAAAGAATCTTGCATCTTTGTGGTGCTCTAACTTTCCACATACTACCCCAGTCTCTTCCCGAATCCTGTACAGCCCCTGATAGAACTCTATATGCCGATTTGATTTTGAATTCTCCACTTCTTTCCCACTTCCATCTGACAGAATTCAGGTCATGATCTATTACAAGCCCTCCCTTCATTGCTTCCCATGTTTTCTTTATTCCCGACCATACATTTGAACACGGGCTTTTTGAGTCGAGACATGGAAGAAGATCATCCCCACATTTATATTTATCTCATAAAACTCGCACCCAAAGCGTATCCCTATGCGTCACCAGTCTCCAGCCCAACTTCATGAGGAGTGCTTGGTTTTGATATTTCGCATGTCTCAATCCCAATCCACCCCTCCTCTTCTCCTGACATACCTCATCCCAAGCTACAAGATGTGTCCGACGACTATCTTCTGTACTATCCCATAAGAAAGATCTATTATGTTTATCTAGAGTTTCACAGACATTACTAGGAAGATGCGAGGTTTGCATAGTATAAAATATTCTTTAGGGCCTTTTGCTCCCTTGCTTTCTTTGTCTTCAAAACACTATTATAAGTATAATTATAAGATATAATTTTGGAAACCTATAATTATTCAATTTAATAATTGTAAAATTATAATTTTATATAATTATTTAATAAGATAATCTCATACAATGACGGTTGAAATAGAAAAATCCTATAAAAAATTCGTAAACTCAACAAATCTCAAATTATGTCAATAACCTAATCTAAAGTTTTTAAATGTTAGTTATTTTTCAATAATAACCCTAACCCATAACAGTTAACCCTACCTTACTAAAAATGTTAACTCTCATTTCTTCAAATCAATTCATAAAGTCTAACATTAAAAATGCCATAATAGTTTGTCTTTGTTTTATTCCTTACCTTGTGCACCTTTCTTCTTAATTCAACAAAATGCATATCAAAACCAAAAGGTTGGACTCCAAATGGCAAAGTTAAACAAATAACACAAATTGAAATTGTTTCAGGAATGGACTAACGTTTAAAAGTTGAAATCCTAAAACTATTAGACTTACACAAATTGCCTCCATAGTTCTGCAATTCGCTACATTTGAAGTTGAAACCCAAAAACTATTAGAGGTGCAATAGGACAAAGATGAACCCTAATAAACGAGAGCCCGATGGTGCGGTGTGGTGGTTAGGGGGTCGCTTCTAACGGTGGATTGGGGGAGGTTTTTTTCTCTCTTTCTTTCTAATCTAGGGCCCGTCTAGGATAGTGGTGGTAGAAGTGACTTTGTTCTCGCTGAACTTTTCCCGATGGGCTTTTTTTTTTTTTTTGCTAAACTTTTCCCGATATGATTTGTATTTTGAATAGCGATGGCAGAAGTAAATTTTTTTTTATTGGCACTTGTTTGACATAAGTTTTGAAAAGATAATCAAGATGGAAAATGACTGAAAATGGCATAAATTATATATATGTGTGTGTGTGTGTGTGTGTGTGTGTGTGTGTGTGTGTGTGTGTGTGTGTGTAAAATGTGATAATTTGAGGCAAGAAATTAAATATAAATTTGCTAAATAAAATAGTAAAATTACCATTAAAAAAAGTACAACACTTGAAGTGCTTAAATAAACTTATCCCCCATAAGTTGGTTTCTATTTCATCACGAACATGATTCATTTGTGTTGAAGATAAATAATAAGGATGCTTCATTTCAAGAAGTAACTTCAAAAGTCACTTTGATGACATCGGAAGCTCCACCCATAAGCTTCAGCCATGAAGCAACTTCACAACCACAAGTTCATCAGATGTTGAAGTCATGCCAAACACACAAAAATCAGGATTTCACTTCCGTTGGGCTTTTTTCAGGATTTGATGCTATCCCAAACAAGCCTATAAATGGTGGATTGAGGGAGGTTCTTTGAGATGCTCTAATGAAATAGTTTTGTTGGTCATAGAGGATGTTCTAAGAGCTTCTCCGTCCATCTTTTTCTCTCGGATCCTTTACCGACACCTTGTCAGAAAATCCTTTCCATATTCTAATAAATCATTGGGAATTTCAAATAATTCTTCTCCTAGCCCAATTCGCATCAACAACGAGAAAATATTAGACTCATCTTTGAAATTCCAATTGGATTTTCCGGTGTCTATCTCTAGGCCGCCAAGAGACAAGCTTTTTCTGGATATACGATGTGAAGTCATCTGCAAATAGTATTGAATAGGAAATAGTTGATGAGAGGGTTACAAAGGTTAGAAATAAGTTAGGGTTACTCAGGTAAAATTACCAAATTTTAAAATCATGTTTTAAGACATCTAACCTAATTTAAGATTTATTAAATTTATCAACCCAATTTAGAATATATATAATTCAATCGTCTTTATATAGGATTTTTTCTTATTAAATTTCCTACAAAATTCAAAATATGACTTAAATAAAATAAAGGTAAAGTTGTCCATATGAAAATATTTTACTCCCTCTAGTACTTATTATAAGGTACCAACTAGCAAGTTTATTTGGTTTTTTTTATAAGGCATTTGCTTGTTCCCAAGGAGCATTAATTATTCTTTTCCATGTATACCCCTAATAAATAAGGGTACTGGGTGAGAGAATAATTAATATGATATTAGAGTTTAATGCAATTAGTAGGGGTAATTAAAAGTTACTTAAATTGTAAGCTTACTTTATTGACTTTAACTGTTTTTATTGGTTTATGAAAATTGTTTGTTGGTGCCTTATAATAAAGACCAAAGGGAGTATCTCCTCTCTCCTTATTAAGCAAATAAAGTAACATTAAAATCTCTCTCATCCCCTTCCCTCATATAAATCCAAATAAGATAATATTAAAATCTCCTACTTCCCTCACTCTCCTTTGAACCAAACAAACCTTTAAATCTAGTGTAGAAGCGAAAAATTGGGCCAACACACCAGTTGTAAGTTGGCCCTTGGTAGGCTGTTGGTTGATAGGTGCGAGTTGAAAAGGCCCGCACTCTGGTAGGGCAGCATTTGCCAACCCGAGCCTATTTGGGCTTTTAGCCTCTTTTATTATTAAAAAAAAAAAAAAAAAAAAAAAAAAAAAAAAAAAAAAAAGGTGGGTCAACCTCCCCTATTTTTTACATTTTTAAGAATTATATCATAAACTTCATTCAAGTTGTTTTTATATTTTCATGGAGCTATATAATTAAACTAACATAAATAATTGAAAAGACGGGTATATAATATATTTTATATTGATAGGTTATTCTCGCCTACTCTTATTTTATCTACCTTCGCTTACCCCCTCTTAATACCATTAGATTAATCTCATCCAAATGAGAGATTTGGGGATAAAATAAACCCTTATACCCCTTCGTCTCTCCCGCCGCCTCCCACCCTCTCTCTCCCCTCTGCTGGCATGTTTCTTCAACCTCTATTTTCTCTGTTATTCAGCCTCCATAGTCGTTGTTTATGCCTTCTTGTTTCTGGTTCTTATTTGATTTGAGGTTAAAATAAACTAAATATGGAAATAACAGTTTTTAAATGGATTATTAATTCCAATGAATGACGATGGCTACTATTGGTCGCAACGGAAAGCGAGTTATGACTGTGAACTGGCGCCTGAGGATGCTTAGGAGTTCCGAAATTGAGAAACATGACCTGCGCTTGTGACAATTTTCATTTTACACTCGCGTTAATTATGTTTGATTTCCTTGTTTCAGTCAATCAAGAATTAAAATGAATTGAAGTAGTTGGTCCTCCAACTTCTTCATCGCTAACCCCTGAAATTAGAATCGAGAACGCCCATTGATTCCTCTCAATCTTTTTTAATCATTGAATTATAATTAGCAGATTGATGGAGCTCATGTACGACATTGTTTCGACAGATCCATGGATTCTTTAAATTGAGAGGGTGGGAGGCGGTGGGAGAGAGGAAGAGGTAAAACAATTTATTTTATCCTCAAATCTCTACCGGTTGGATGAGATTATAATCTAACGGTATTGAGAGAGGTAGAAAAGAAAGGTAGGTAAAATAAGAAAGCGAGAATAACCTATCCCTATTTTATAATCAAGTTTCTAAAATAAAATAAGGTTATATACTCAAATTTAGTGCAAAATAGTAAATTCCATTTTTATTAAATTTTTAAATAATAAAACTTCTTTCTGGTAAAAAAAAAAAGCCATTTTTTAACAAAACAAGCTATAGGTTTTTTTTTTTAAATATATAAATATAAATCAAGCTATCCTTTTTCTTTTTTAATATAAAACAAGCTATCGTTATGGCGGATGGGGGTTGCAGGTGGCAAAGGCTCGCACTAAAACAAGCTCCTAGTCCCGCCATTTTTTTGTGGATTGGTCTCTAAAGCCCGGTCCATATTGCCACGTCGTGGTTCAAGATATGTCTGTGACATAGAGAGAAAATTAAGGAGAAAAAAAAATAGGAGAAAAAAGTTGAAAAGCAAAGGAAATTTCAAATGTCTCCTTACATTAATGATTATTGATCACCCTTCCTGACTTACATAACGTTGTAGAAACTGGGTGGAAAACTGGAAATGGAAAATTTTGGCTCGGTTTTTCAAATCTCTCTTATCAAAGTTTGGCTATCACATAAAGTTTTGCCCATTTTTCATCCGTCTATATCACTTTAATTACATAAAAAATATTAAAATATAAATAAAATTTAAAGAGAATAAAAAAAGTTGGCACGTTATTGCAATATAAATAATTACTTTTGTTAGTTGATAAGATATTTTTATTATTGAATAATTTTTAATTTTATTTTTTTATAATTTCATATGAATAATATGAAATCTTAAATTTCTCATCGGTTTAACCCTAATCTAACCCACTAACTTTTAACCTAATACCCCGACCGATTCAATAACCGGTTCGATTTTAATAACCTTAGAAAAACTCCCAAAAATAAATAGTAAATATTTTTCCTATTTATGGAAGTTTTTCTTTATAGTATTCTCATCCTTTATTTTCTCTTTCCTTTTCTTTTTTTTTTGATCGAAGAAGTTGCTATATTACCACTTCAGAAAGGTAACAGATACAGTAAAGTTCACTAAGCAATTACAATACAAAGAAACAACATAAAGACAGGCCTAGGCCAACAAAATACACATAAAAGCTTAAACAACACCCCTTGCACTACTGGGGCAGCAAGCATCAGCCATGACCAGAGAAGCCTGATGAGCATCCAAAGCATCAGCCATTTTCTCTTTCCTTTTCTCACCATCCAAAACCTTGAACTAAATTGTGTTCACTCCGATTAGTAGCCGTTACTCCTGATGTTCAAAATGAGAGAGGGATGAGTTTGAATTTTGAAATCCCATTCAGCAGGAAAAGGGTCGATGGGACTCTCTTACTTCTGAGATTACTTCCCCTGCATTGTTACTGTTACGATCTGTTGCTCTTTAACTGTGCCACCATTAGGATATCATGAAAAGGGAGAAAAAACAGAGGTTTTGAACGTGACTGACTAGGTATGTGTTGTAGCCTGTAGGATGATATGCCAGCTCCACAATGTCACTTCAGCCACATGGGAATTTACCACCAAAAAAAAAAAAAAAAAAAAAAAAAAAAAAAAAAAGCAAAGCCTCCATTCCTAAAACAGGCGTTTTTTAAAAAATAAATAAATAAAGTAAAAATCTTTCAAGTAGTTATGTGGTAAATTATACTAAAAATTTAGTCATATAATTAAAATCGTATGTAATAAAATTAAATAAAAATTCAATTTCATGTTTTGAAATGATGAATTAAATTTGAACAGATGATCAGTGATGTAATATTTTGATTTGAAAAAAAAAAAAAATAACCAACCATAATAATACTAACATTAAAACTTTGTGGAAAAATGAACAAAGATGCAAAAATTCGCAAAGTTTTAGTTTTTCTAAAAGACATCCATCACAATAAAATTTTTTCTTTTTATAAATAACCATAAACCTTTAAAAAGAGGATAAAAGTGACACACCCATTAAAATAGCTTAGCCTCATTTGTTAGCACATGAAAATACCAAAATACTCTAATTCCAAAAAAAACCCACCCTTTCCACTCTCGACATCTCCATCTTTCGGAGGAGGATACTCTCTGTCATATTTTTTATTATCTTCTCATAATCTTAACTCCTCTCTTAAATCATGGCATAGATGACTTAGATTTAATATTTTATAAAATTATTATTATTTTATTTTATAAATGAGCTTGTACTTTCTCTAACGATGCACAGGATGATAGTATATATTTTGCTTCTAAAGTGATGTAACTTTCTTGTCAAACTTAATTATAAAATTATAATTAGATTACTATGAATATACACACATGTATGTATTAATCATTACTAATTTCTCCCACATCAGTATCAATATAGAATCATGGTTCATAAGGATGTGTTTGGTTTGAGGGGAAAGAGGGGAGATAAATTATTTACCTTATATTGACCAAATAGCCCATGAAAAATTTTCAAAATTTCAAAAATACCCACTTTTACAAAAAAAATATTCTTCTTATTAATGGTAACTTAGCCAATATCCTCTCACTCTAAACATTTCATAAAGATTGAGTATAAAAAAAGAGTGAGATCATTTTAGGGAAAATTCTTTTTTAGGTCCCAAGAGAACAAGAAAATGTCAAAAAATTTTTTATTTAAAACTTCAACAAACTTTTCTATTTGTTTTTTTGACATTTTTTGGGAATTTTTCCATCATTTTATTGTAACAAATTCAACATATTAGTTGGAGGCAGAGGCACTTCCCAAAATCAGATAAGTTTCACTCCATTGGTGACCTCACAACTATGCCTCATTTAGTTTGTAAATATGCTGGGTTATTAACGAAGGATTTATGATATTTCCCTTAAACCATGAATACTATGTATGCAGTGTCATTATCTTCTTGATATTATTTCAACACTTGTCGAGTTACTTTCCTACAGCACGTATACTGTGGTGCATTTGGGAAAAATAAAAAAGAACCTGTCATTGCTTTGGAAGTTCCTCTGATTTTAATTGTAAATACATGAATATGTCCGATAACTTAAAAAAGTTCGACTGTCTTTATAGTAAACACTGAGGTAATGAATTATTCTGTTAAGGAGCATTAAGGTTTTAATCTTGAATATGACCATGTCATTATAATGAAAAAAAATAACAAACATAGTTGTTTGAGTAATAACTATCATTGACAACGGCTCATGATGAAAGGCGACATTTTGTAGTGATCAAAACCGCGTTTTGGTAGTATGCAGATAAGGAATCGTACAAGCTAATAACGAACACAGTTGTTTGAGTAATAACTATCATTGACAACGGCTCATGATGGAAGACAGAATTTGATTAATGATTATCGATGATTAAATACTAAAACAAAGGGCAAGTTATGACATGACTGAAACACAAAATAAAAGATAAGTCTGTGAGTCTGTTAAGACTACATACCTGTTGAGTGGGAAGGGAGATGTTGACATTGTAACTGCATAAAGTTAGCAGGGAACCAGTATCATCATCAATTTCAAATTCATTTTCAGATCCCCGCGATTAAATTTGAATTTGAATTTTTCTCTTAAACTTGTTCAATGACCTGGGAAACTACAATGAACACATCACATAAATTCTGCCAGACACCAGCAAAATATTGCGACTTAAATGCCTTGGACTTGTTCAGTGCCAATCTGCTGTACAGATTCTTTACTTGTGTGAATCGTTTACGATGCTTTGTTTTTGGTGCCTACAATAGCATGCCTAAAACATGAAAGAACAGATACATTGGCAGGAGCGCTTTAATTATGGAGTAATGTAGACTACAATGAGATCCTTAAACCATGAAAGGCTGAATAGTTTCAGAACCAAAAGAATACAAAAGGAAAAACATGTATGTATGGTAGGTTTTGAAGATCGGAGAGCACCAATCTGAAATTAAAATAGACAACACACAATTCAAACTGATAAAAAGTAAGTCACATATCAAGTTCAAATTGACAACACCACTGCGGATTCAGGTTTCCAATAAAATGTGAGCATTTATGAATATTGACCACATATAAATTAATTAATTAAGCTTTCCTTTAAATGGTTAAGTATTAATCCTTATTATAAGACACCAAGTAACAATTCTCACAAATCAATAAAAATAGTTAAAGTCAATAAAGTTGTCCTATAATTTAAGTAACTTTCAATATTATCACTACTAATTGCACTAAACTCTAATATTATATTAATTATTACTTTTATCCTCTACCTTATTAATTATGAG
This sequence comes from Acacia acuminata, assembly GCA_019022655.1. NCBI lineage: Eukaryota > Viridiplantae > Streptophyta > Magnoliopsida > Fabales > Fabaceae > Acacia > Acacia acuminata. The sequence goes on along the minus strand of JAFJYI010000242.1, from coordinate 947,833 downwards.
AATACATGGAAAAAATAATTAATGTTCTTTGAAAACAAACAAGTGCCTTATAAAAATGACCAAATATAATTTGTTAGTTGGTGTTTTATAATAAGAACCAGAAAGAATAGTCAGGAACACGCAGTCTACAGTTACCACACAATATGGTGAGCGGGTCTGAAGGAATTCCTTGAGATTGATTTGTTCAACTTGCTTAGACGTTAGAGGGATGCTGGGGTGACTTTCCTTCATATATTTTTTTGATATTATCCTTCGTATATTTGAAACAGCGCAAATACACTATCCAAATTTGAAACAGCCTCATGAGCTCGTATGCTGACCTCAGCCCACTCTCCAGTCAAAGAACATTTGAACACCTTACTCCCCTTCAAAGTAAATACTCCCTTTGATCCTAATTATATAAAAACATTTTAGAAGTTGGTTTTGGTCTTAATTGTCGGACAAAATTTTAATTTTTGTCAATTTCTTCCTAAAATATCCATACTTTATTCTCTCAAGAGTATTTAGTTTTTGATGAGTATATGTATGTGGGTGTGTATGCATATTTATGTGTGTAGATTATATGTATACACACATGTGTATATATAGGAAGACCATTATTTCAATTAGAAAGCATGTGGAAAGGAAAATTTTAAGTATGAAACTGTTTATTCACTTTTACTTATATCATTTTAAATTTATATAAAGACATTTTAGGAAAATAAGTAAAATTAACTAATTTAACTCCTCTCCTTGATCTCTTCAAAATCAGTGAAACATGTACTATATATAATTAGGACTAGAGAGGAGTAACGGGATATCTAAGCACAGTTAAGAGGAAATTCATGAGTACCCATTCAGAACATAGCTACTCAATGAGAATGGAATAGTACGAGTAACCATAACCTTGTGTGTAAATAGAACATATTCTCCAGTCATTGATATTTAGTTCCTGTCAAAACTTTTTTGTCTCCAATGAAAGATTAATTCTTGTCCTGTAAATAGAACATATTCTTCAGTCATTGATATTTAAAGCACACTTTTTCATTCGGATCAAATGCAGAAGGCTTCAAATCAAGGGGTGGAGTTGGAACAAGTCTTGCAAGAGGATGTCTATGCTATGGCACAAGATATTAATAACCTTGTAGCGAATATCAGAATCATACAAGAAAGAGTCTCTCATTTAAATCACAAAGCTATATTTGATTCTGGTTGCTGCAGATTGCCGATGATAGAGAGAGAAGTAAGAATATTTTTTTCTCCATTTTCCTCCCTTCCCTCCCCTCCCCCCAAACCAAACATACCCTAAGAGGGTGGGGGAAGACGAAATTAAATAAGGATGGAAAGAGAGACTCAAATTTTGAAACTAGACCTGCAAAAAGAGACCGAGAAAGAAGAGAAAGATAGGAGAGATAGGTGATGGGGATTGTGTGAGAGAGAGGAAGAGTGACCGAGTCAAGAGATAATAAGGGAGCAAAAGACATGAGAGAAAGATGTCCTGCGAATAAGCCATAGGATTGACCGCAGTCCAATGCAGGAATTGGCTTGTGAATAGTAGAGTTGATGATAAGCCACTTGTTAGATGGCTTTAGGAATGAGATTATATATTTGGGGTTTAAACTTCTCATGTTGTATGAGAAGAAGAAGATTCCTACATGTGAAATGGTGGACCCACATATACATATAATGCCAATTATATATATATATATATATAGGAATCATTTTACACACACACACATATTGATATTGATATGAGACACACTAAAATATAGTGAAGTCTTACAAGACCAACCCTCTATATATATATATGTCGATATTGATTTGAGATATAGAGGGATATAGTGAGACTTTATATTATTAGACCAACTCTAACTCTATGTAGTACCCTTAACACTTTAACGATGTTAAACACTAATGACTAATGAAGTAAACTCAAGGAACAACAAAAAGTGAGGACTTAATTTAAAACTGAAGGAAATCATATTGACTTAGGGATTAATTTTTCCTTTATATTTTCATGATACTGTATGATTAAACAAACCTCAAAACTTGCAAATATAGGCATATAATTTATTTTACAGAGACTTTTTTCATCACTATTTTGCATAATTACTATATTAATAAAAACATGATAAATCAAAGAAAATAAGAACTCAAACAAATAATCAGGTTGATAATATGAAACAAGTCTATATATTAAAATAAAGTGCAAAATAATAAACTCCTTCATTTTATTAAAGGTAAAAAACATTTTTAAAAAAGCGGTTTAGCCTAGGGCAGGTTGCGGGTTGAAAAAGGTCAGCATCAAAATGTGCTCCTATTTTGCTAAACTGATCCCCCCATTTTTTGCGGGTTGGATATTTAACCTAGTAGTATAAAATGTGCCTTTTATATTGCCAAACTATATTTAAAATAAAAACTAATAACTCATTGAAAAATAAATGGTCACTTATTCTATTTATAAAAAAAAATATTAAAAAAATTATATTAAATTATATATTGAACAAAACATTTAACACTATAAAAATATTGTCTTAAATTAAAAAATTTAGTCTTGTAATTTAATTTTTTTTTAAAGTTAAGAAAATGATTTTTTTTTGTGGTCGGGCCCCAACGGGCTTGTAACTTGTAAGTGCCAAGTTTCAAAATAAGGACCTTTTATGGGACTCCGGCATAAATAGGACGCCTAGGGCCATTTTTCAAATAAGGACCTTTTTTATGGGACTCCGGCAATAATAATTCCCTTCCAGTCTTCTACCAACAAGGGATAGTTTGGTCATTTGACTTTAAAATTTATTGTCATTAAGTATCCTTAATTCTTCAGAGTGCAGACTACAATGAAATTCGAATTTCACCGCGTGCTTCCCTCGTAATTATCCAAGTCATCGTGATCCGGTGAGGTCAGCCACATGGAGCAACTTCCCACAAGCTAACCTTTCTAAAATAGGCTTTTCTCAGTATATAAAGTACACTTTCTAAAATAGGCTTTTCTTATTCCTTAAAAATATGGAAAAACATTTAATCTAATTAATTAAATTAAATTAAAATATAATTTCAATTTTGAATGGATAAAATTTTTGCAAATAAAAAATATTAAAAGTACAAATTTTTTATAGAAAAAATAACATATTCATATACATGAAATAAAATTATTAATAAATCATACTATTCACACAATGATGATGTGTTGTTATGTGTTAATAATGGAAGATACTCCTTGTCTTTCTCTCAAAATATATTCACACAAGTATAAAGCAACACATTTTTAGATTCAGGTAAGTCATATATCTGCAACGTACAGAAAAGGTTTTTTTAATAATTATTATCATATAATATTTAAGAAAATAAATAAGAATTAAGTTTCCAAACAGGTACCGATTCAGATCAGGCAACAGGTACACCCAGCTTTCACTGCCCTTCTCGTCTCAGTCCGAAATCGTTTGAACTTTTTTGAATCAGTTTTCAAAAGAATGACGAGAGTCCAGAGGAAGATGACGAGGGTGGGAAAACGAGAGGGTATTATGCAAACGACGATGCATCGAGTGCCGTTTCATTCACTTCGGTCCATAATCCCTGACATCAACTTTGACTTGTGGGGTCTCTAGTCTACTTAAGTTCAAAGTTAACTTCCTCTGCAAGGAGTCACTGGCCTACTACTACTCCTCCTCCTCTTAGTATTTATAGGATAGTTTCAGACTCACTGCCCCGTGCGTTTTTCGTTGTGACTCGGTTCTGCAAATTCCTTCTTTACCTGCTTTCTGCGTTTTTCGATTTGTAGTTTGAGAGAAAGAGAAGCCATGGAAATCGATAGCCTCACTCCAGCTGATCCTCTTCCATTTGCCAGAAGGTAAGCTAGCCTACATTTTTCTTCAGTTGATTCGATTAATGTTGATATGTTCTTCTTCCTTTTGATTGTTTTTTGGTCCGTTTTCTGTAGTTATCAGTTGGAAGCTTTGGAGAAATCTATCCGGCAAAATACCATCGTGTACTTAGAGACAGGTTCTGGGAAAACTTTGATCGCCATCATGCTTTTACGGAGCTATGCTTATCTTCTTCGCAAGCCTTCCCCTTCCATTGCCGTATTTTTGGTTCCGACTGTTGTATTGGTTAAACAAGTACGCAAGTCTTTCCTTTTTCTCTATTCCCTCCTTCTGATTGATTTACATTATCATGGGATCACTAAAACTTACAGTTTGGAAGAACATTCTGCTGTTGTACCCATTTTAAATTCAAATAGCATTAAAAATATGTAGTCATGGTTGGAAATTACGCTCACATATCCAGTAATGATGCTTGTGAAATTATACACTGGATCAACACTTTTTTGACTAAGTTTTTCTTCTCCTTCACTTCCCATAATAACAGCAAGCTGAAGCTGTGAAAACGCATACGGATTTGAAGGTCGGAATGTATTGGGGAGATATGGGAGTCGACTACTGGGATGCTGCTACATGGAAAGCAGAAATGCAGAAACATGAGGTGATTATTTTGCACATTTTTTTTAGAAATATCAGATAAAACTTACATGTGAAATGTCAAGCATGTAAATGGGCTATGTGTAGTCTGCTTTTGCCCCTCAAAATAGTCCCGTTCTCTATTTGTCGTTTCCTATTTCATTTGTTATTTACTTTTTTGTTAATATATTTATATTTGTTATATCCGCATAGGAAGTAATAATTTAAATTTATTGATGGCAAGTGGCAACTAATCTGGGTGCTTACAAAAGCCTAAAGTGGCCAGAAACATGTATAATTTTTGAACCAATACTTTGATGTAGGGTGGTAATTGTAAATAATTCTCCCTTCAAGAGAGCTGCAAGATAGGAAGAGGTTGTTATAGACTATTTATAATTTTTTGGATTTGAAAGTTTTCACTTGTGAACTTGGTTTTCATGGATAAGAAGTCACATGGCCCTTGATAGTACTCTTCGAGGAAGAGCTCTTTTTTAGCTTTCGTCAGTGGAGGCTCCCCTCTCAACAGCGTGTTGGTGATATTGCCCATAAAGTTACTGATTACTAATATATCTATCTATATTTGAAGGGATCATAATCATCCTATCCCTGGTTTTCCTATTTGTGGAATCAGCTCTCTCATCTGGTATGAATCGGGCCAACCCACTGTGAAGTTGCACAGCTGGTTATAAGATATAATTAGATATTAGAGACTGTCCAGTTCATATGATGCCGCATGAGCAAAGACAACAAGAAAATAAGTAGATACTTACCCATAATAAAATCTTATATTTTCCATCTGATTTTTCATGAAGGTGTTTATAAACATTTTGATTTCTTTTTGTATGCCAAGTATTGTAGTTGGCACAGAGGTATATTGTTGTTTGCAAAAGTCAAATTCATAGTGTCAGAATTTGTGATTTTCTTCATTTGGCGGACTAGTTGCTCTCAGTGTCACCTGTATTGTTAGTTATTTTTAGCACTATGATTCTGATTTGTCGTTGCATTTGCATATCACATATATCAGATATAGTTATTGTTTCCGATTTTCCTATTCATATTACATAGATTAGATATAGTTATTGTTGGTAGTGGTTTTGATTATGCAGGTACTTGTTATGACTCCTGCAATATTGCTGTCTGGCTTGAGTTGTGGCTTTTTCAAACTGAATATGATAAAGGTCTTAATAATGGATGAATGCCATCATGCTAGGGGCAGACACCCATATGCATGCATTATGACTGTAAGTGTTTCCTCTAATGGTTTTTATATTGCGGGCTTGTGTCTCTTCCTTTCAATAATCACAACTCTGCTGTGATAATCTACTTGTATATCGATTATTCTTTGGTCACATTGTCTGTAACTTGTACTCATAATTGCTAAAGTGTTTTGTATGCCTATACTATTGAGTGAAGGCTCATGAATAGCTGTACATGTCTCAGTTAATTTTACTCAAGAACAGTTGTCAGTGATGTTTAGTATTAAATATGTTTTGTTGTCGTATTGTATAAAAAGTATTTTGTTTGATGACCATTGCAGTTCTTTATAGTCAAGTTTCTATCTTATTATGCATTTCTGCAACTTGAGATTGTCAAATGTGCAAAACTTATATTTCATACAATTGGAAATTTTGTTTTCATGCAGGAGTTTTATCATCATCAATTGAAATCTAATAGTTCTGATCTCCCTCGAATATTTGGGATGACAGCGGCTCTTATCAAATCAAAGGTTCATTAATCCAAAGAAAGTTCTACTTATTTCATTGCATTGGCATTATTTTCCTACTCATTACTGTCTATTATTTTCTAATGTTAAATTTACTTTTTCTTTGCCTCTAATATTTTAATTAGGTGGGAATTCTGAATTGACTGTCTGGAAAAATATTGCCGAACTTGAGAGCCTAATGCATTCTAAGGTTTTTACTTTATATTTCTTCATTTAATTTTTATTTGTTCTCTAAATTTCTAGTTTCAAGGCATGTCATTTTGTTTTGGGAAATATGTTGTCTCGATAGTTACTGACAATATTGGAAAATGAGATTTTTTTTTAACCTTGACCAGGAAAATGAGAATCTTCAATATTCTCAACGTAAGGATTAAAGACCTTGGGCAATAGTTAAAAAAAAAAAAAAAAAAAAAAAAAAAAAAAAGAACAACCAAGTTATTTATTTCTTTTCAAATTTTATGATATCTCCATGTATGGACATATTTTTATAACATTCTCAAACATCTATTATTTTTAAAAGTTATTCAAAGTAGCTTTTAAAGTAATCGGAAATATGTTTTTTTTAAGATTTTGTTTAGTTTTATAAGTTAAAAAACAAATTTAATTTCACAAAAGTGATTTTTGTAAAAAAGTAGGTGATTTTTTCAGTAAAAAAGCTTTAGGAAAGTGGTCCTCGTACTGTGTTGTTGTCCAGTTTTTTTGTTATGTTGAACATTTAATATTTTTGTATTTAAGGTATATACATGTGCAAGCGAATCTGTCCTAGCGGAATTCATACCAATATCTACCCCAAAATTCAAATTTTTCAAGGACACTGGAATTCCCTTTGAGTTGTTCAAATACTTGGCAACAAAACTGGATCTACTAAGAAAACAGGTGAGAACTTTTAAGGTCTCCAGCTTTCAATTACCCTAACTTGATATTTACAAGGAATTAAATTATTCCCTTGGATTGAAATTATGGGGAAGGAATTGGCTATAAAAAGCAAAAATTGGTATATGGAGCAGCATGTTTTGTTTGAAATGTTGATTCTGTCGTGTTCTTAGATCTTATACCTGATCAAAATTCAGTCATACATATTTTGATTATTTGATTGTTGGTTTACTTCCCTGATGGTGTTGATTGTTGATATTCTCTGCATTAGTATGAATGCCACGTGAAAAAGTCAGAGTTGACAAATTCTGCCACAGAGTCTATTTGCAAAAGAATGAAAAGGGTTTTCTCAGCTTTAATTTTTTGCTTGGATGAGTTGGGGCTTTTGTTGGCTTTGAAGGTACTTATTCATACTTATTCTCCGACTTCATTCTTCTCTTCATGAGTGCATGAAAGATTTCACCATATGTTTGTTTATATGACAGGCTGCAGAATTCTTATCATCAAATGGAACTGACTTATTTTCATATGGAAATATGGATGTCTCTGGACACACAACTGTTAGAAAATTTACATTGAATGCTTCGGAAATGATTTCAACTTGCATATCATATGGTAATTACTTTAGCCTTGGAGACTATACATGTATGGTAGATCATCAGCTCACATTCTTTTCTTGCACAGGTCCTCAACATACTATCGGTGATGATATTGGGGCACTTGTGCATGTGGGCCTGTTAACTTCAAAAGTTCAATGTCTCACTGACTCTCTACTTGAGTACAGGTTCCCTTCCGTTGATTATTTATGAAATATTTTAAATTTGAATGTGGTTTTGAAATCATGCATTCAGGTATGGAATCAGGATTTTCTTTAAATTTGAATGTGGTTTTGAAATCATACATTGAGGTATGGAATTGGGATTTTCTTTTGGTCAATGTCCTGCTGAAATGTGAAAGTTTTTGGAGAATTTTTGAACATCTATATGGCTGGTTCATTCATTCAAAAATCAAAATAAAGCCAGTTCTTTAGTTCTTTGCTGTTGTATGTTTATTTATATTGTTCCTTGTGTTGGGTTGATTTGTACTTGATCTCAATGTTCTCACATTATGGACAGGACCTAGGAAAGTTCAATTATGATTAATAGAATTCAAATAGTCTTATATCTCTAATTATAAACAGTAGTCTTGTAATTACATTGCTGTTGATTTTGACTGGTATGCTATCGATGTTACATTTACAGGGGCATGAATGATATGAGATGCATAATTTTCGTAGATAGGATAATTACAGCAATTGCTCTTGAGGCTCTTTTGAGAGAATTTCTCCCGAAACATAATGGATGGAAGACTAAGTACATAGCAGGGAACAATTCGAAGTTGCAAAATCAAACAAGGAATAAACAAAATGAAATCGTCGAAGAGTTTCGTATGGGCTTGGTATGATTTTCACCTATGTCATCATTTGTGTAGTCATAAAATGGTACAATATTTAATGTCATACAAAATATTTAATTTGCAGGTCAATATCATTGTGGCAACCTCAATTCTTGAAGAGGGGTTAGATGTTCAAAGTTGTAATTTGGTCATTAGATTTGACCCCTCTGCTACAGTGTGCAGTTTCATTCAGTCCCGAGGACGAGCGAGAGTTCAAAATTCTGTGTACATATTAATGGTTGAAAGGTAATCCTTTTTTCTGTTTCTGTTTTGAGTATTTGAACAAATGGGTTTCAAAAATTTATCTGATCGCTACAACAACTTGAGAATTGCATATAAACATGTTCTATCATACTGATCCATTTGTCTACACGTTGAGACAACTTGTCTGAGTAGCCTTCACGTGTTGTTTTATTTTTAAATACAGTGGAGATTTGTCTACACGTTCCCGATTGGAGAAGTATGTAAGTAGTGGAGATGTTATGCGAAAGGAGTGCTTGCGTCATTCTTCCCTTCCTTGTGAGCCTTTAAATAGTGATATGTGTGAAGAGGAAACTTATCGTGTTGAAAGAACTGGAGCGATTGTGAATCTCAGGTCTAGTATTGGTTTGATATACCTTTACTGTTCACGACTCCCTGCAGATGGGTTAGTTAATTGCTGATCTTCCTATACTCTAATTTAAGTGTTCCCATAATTTTTTGGACAATTTTTCAGATTTAGTGTTTAACTCTTAAGATTTTGGCTGATCCTATTATTGTATTTTCATGTATTTCTAGGTACTTCAAACCAATGCCTAGGTGGGACAAAGAGACTGGAACTCTACTTCTTCCTAAGAGTTGCCCTATATCATCTGTCTGTGTTCAAGGTTCCAAGAAAACCTTAAAAAATGTTGCTTGTCTTGAAGCCTGCAAGCAACTTCATAAAAATGGAGCTTTGACAGATAATCTTGTTCCTGATATTGTTGTGGAAAAAAATTTGATGGAAGAATTTGGTAATTCGTTGCCTATTTTTCATTATTATTCTAGTAAAGTTATAAATTATAATTGAGAGTGGAATTTTGTTTTCCTTACATCTGTGTGTCCTAAATGTTTGGGAATTTATCTGATTCTTACAGCGAATGAACCTTATAATGAGGAGCAACCTCACTATGTCCCAAATGAATTGGTTAACATCTTTCCACGCAATGGCATTATGTTATACCATTGCTATTTGATGGAGTTGAAGCAAGAATTCAACTATGATGTTGCTGTTCATGATGTTGTTCTTGCAACGAGATGTAAACTTGAGCTTGAAATTGGTTGCATGGGGTTCAAAATGTGCACTGATAGGGGTGACTTGATAGTAAAATTCAGATACATTGGTACAATAAATCTTGGCCCAAATGAGGTATGATGTTTTGCCCTCTTATTGTTGTGTCCAGCATAATAAGTGTTACAAAAGTTTATGTAGTTATCTTTTTTTTCCAGGTTCTTTTGTGTAGAAGATTCCAAATCACTGTATTTGGAATTCTTTTGGACCGTAACATAGCTAAGTTGGAAGCCATGTTAAATGCACTCCATTTGGGAGATAATCTTGAGATTGATTATCTTCTGCTTCCAGCCACTACCATACCTCAAAGGCCTTCGGTGATTGATTGGCCTTCTGTGGCTTCTGTATATTCATACGTAGAAGGTTGCGACAATCATGTTTCCAATGTAAGGACCAAAGATGGATGGGTTTCCTCGTGTAAACTAGAAAATTCGCTGGTTTATAGTCCACACAGTGGTAATTTTTATATCATCACTAGTAGAATGGAGTTAGATGGAAACTCTCCACTAAAACTCAGCGATGGCAGAACTACTACATACAAGAAATACTATAAAGAAAAGTATGCTAATATTCGTTGCAGATGTCTATTTTTAAGTTACTACTATTTACCATCATCAGGTTTATTACTTTGACATAATCTTATCACTTATCCTAAATTTCAGGCATGGGATCGATTTATGTTTTGAACACCAACAACTATATAATGGAAGGCACATGTTTCATGTGCAAAATTACCTTCACAGGAGTAGACAATCAAAGGAAAGAGGTTAGAATGTTGATTCTTGTACCTGGACTTGCCCATGGAAGTTAGTTGTGCAAGAGGATTTCGAAAAACAATAGCTTTTGGAAGATATAAAAAGCACAAAAGCTATTGATAGCTTTCTCCAGAAGGAAGTTTATTTTAACTTTTCCATGAAAGGTTTCTTTAAAATAAAAGTATTTTTGCAGACGAAGAAATCATGTTAATCCATGAGTATGACTAAAATTTACCCAAAATTGAAGCCAGTGTTAATATCATTTGACATATGATTCTGATTTACATATTAACTTGTATGCATATATATGATTTTGCAGTATCAACCAAATCTACAGTGGAGTTGCCCCCAGAACTATGCTATATTATAATGTCACCGATTTCTGTCAATACAATATATTCATTCTCTTTTGTTCCCTCAATAATACATCGGCTTGAGTCATTGCTTGTGGCTTTCAACTTGAAAAAAATGTGCATGCAAAATGATATTCCAACAGTCAAGGTAAGCTGCTACTTTTTTTTGCTAAGAAAATTTATCATGATACAATTCCAACAGTTGTTATATTTCCAATTTTTTTCCAAGGAAAGATAGTTTCATGTCATTCTGTTGAGACTCATTAACTACCTAAATGTTTGGCTACATTAATTTTTAATATATAAGTTGTTTTAACGGCAGACACAATGTATAATTATGGCTCTAGAGATAACCAAAGTAAAAGAGCTGATTTGGCCTCCTTTTTTTAGCATGTCCCAACCAATACACAATGAGATTATTTAGATTGCTAAAAAGATTTTGTAATACTAATTCATAGATTTGATATCATGTGAGCTTTCTTTCTTTCCTGTTTTTTTCTTGGGGGTTTACTTGTGTTGGGTATTCTCCATGTGGGTGTATATTTTATTTGCTTGAAGATGCTTCATGGATAATTCTGTTTGCCAGAGTCATTTTAGAAGTTTTGAATTGGACGTAATGTATGTTCAAGGCAACCTTAAACTTTTCGTCATGCTTTCATTATAGCATAATTATGGAATAGTACCTCTGGTATTAGGTCCTACTTTTAGGACGGGGGGTGTATTATTTTCTTTGTATATCTATTTTGTTGTCTTTGTTCAAGCTTTTTGATGATATACTTGCCCTAATGGTATCTGCTTCGTGCATTGTAGATCTTGGAAGCAATCACCACGAAAAAATGCCAAGAGTCATTTCATTACGAATCCTTAGAGACTCTTGGAGATTCTTTCCTTAAATATGCTGCTGGCCTGTATCTATATCAAATCCATCCAACTTATCATGAGGGTCTCCTCAGTGTGAAGAAGGACAAGATAATTTCAAATGCTGCCCTGAGGAAGCTTGGGTGCACCAGTAGACTTTCGGTATTCTCTTTCCCAACTTTTGTCTTTTCTTTTTTGATTCTTATCATTTACGATACTGTTTGTCAGCATTTTGCATATGCCTTTTGATCCGCATCATTCATGCACTTATGCATTATGACAATCCCATTACTCTCCATTAGATGAATTTAAAAAACAAACTTATCACATTTATCATGTCAAGTTCAATGGAAGGGATTAAATTTTGCTTAGCTATTACTCCTCCAGTCCTTAATATAAAAGATATCTAGGAAGTTAATCTTGGTCCTAAATATGAGATAAAGTTTTTGTATTTGTGAATATTTTGCTAATTTACCCCCATTGATGATTTCTCAACAATAATTGAGGAGGAGAGGGAATGAAGGAACTAAGGAAGAAGATTAGGGCATTATAGAGTCAACTAACTTCCTTAATCTAATCAAATTAGTTAAATATGTCTTATATTAAGGACCAAAGGAGTACTTGCTAAAGCGTGTTTTCTCATCTCACCTGAATTGTTGAATTATATTAATTGTACACGATCGTAAAATTGTACTCGCTTGACCAATAAGCTTTGGCTCAGTGGTAGTCATTTAAGCCTTAAAGGTGCGAATTAGGATTTCAGTTGAAGCCAGAGTTGACAATTTGAAGAATTAAAAAAAATGTACAGGTATTTTGAAGTTTGTTACTTCTTTTTTTAATTCAGAATTTTCATTCCTTTTTGTTGTAGGGCTTCATACGGAACTCCTCTTTTGATCCACACAAATGGATTATACCAGGAAATAGATCTGGATATATTTCTTTAAAAGAGGAGTTAGCACATGATGGTATGACGAAAATTTATGTTAATGGGAACAGAAAAATAAAACCTAAAGTCATTTCAGATGTGGTTGAAGCCTTGATTGGGGCCTTCCTTAGCACAGGTGGAGAGAAAGCTGCTTTGAAATTTATGGATTGGGTTGGGATAAAGGTGGATTTTGATATAATACCCAATAAGAGGCTTTTAAGCATAGAGCCAGAGAGGCTTGTCAATGTCAGATATTTTGAATCTCTGTTGAACTACTCATTCAATGATAGCTCTCTCTTGGTGGAAGCTTTGACCCATGGTTCTTACATGCTGCCAGAAATTCCAACATGTTATCAGGTGCCTTATAAGTACTGCATTATCTTGTTCGATTTTAATGTCTGTATCTTTTTAGCTAAAGTGAAAACTGTACTTTATTTGCTGGCACGGTTGGGTTTAATTGTTCCTTTGACCTGAAGTCACTTGAGACTGAAGTTAACCAAAGTCCTTAGCTTTGAGACTCTTACAAATGAGATAGCTATTACCCCCTCCAGTCCACAATATAAGAAGTCTTCAAGAAGGAAAATTTGGTCCAAAATACAAGAGGTTGAAAGGGTAATTAATTATTGTTTTCCACTTTTACCCCTAGCAGGAGAGAGAAAGAAGTGACATGTATTACATGCATATTAGAAAATGACATTCTTTGATAAATTAGTTAATGTCTTATATTTTGGACTGGAGGGGACTATTAGTTTATCATACCAAAAGAAAACATTTGCATATGGTTATGTTATCTATGAAAGGCAAAGTTTCAGGGTCTTCCCTTCAGTACTAGCCTATGTTATGGAAGTTTTGATGTATCCCAGAATTAGTAGTCACTGTCTTTGCTTTTGTTTTGTTTTTTGTTTTTGTTTTTGTTTTTGTTTCATTGCTATTCAAAATTATTGAATAATATACATACGTATTTTCCCTGCAGCGACTAGAGTTTCTCGGGGATTCTGTGTTGGATTTTCTCGTCACTGAGCATATGTACAACAAATATCCTGGCTTATCTCCAGGGTTGTTGACTGACTTGAGGTCGGCCTCTGTAAATAATGACTGTTATGCTCGGTCTGCCATTAAGGCTAACCTACACCAACACATACTCCATGCTTCTCCAGAATTACATAGGGATATTGTTGCCACAATAAAGGATTTAGAAAAGTTATCTTCCAAACCAACTTTTGGGTGGGAGACAAGGACGTATTTCCCCAAGGTTAGCTATTACTACTTCAGTTCATTGATCCTTAAGCAATGTCCTTGTTTTGAATAACGCTTATTCATATTATTGTCTTTGCTGTGTTTTTTGTGCATGTGTTCAAATATTATTTTGGTAAATTTGCAATGTAGAGCTTAATCATCATTGTTTCTCAAGACAATTCTACGTTTCTCGGCAATTTTGCATATTTAAATGCTAGTTTTTAATTCTATACTTGGAGGGCAGGTACTAATAACCTGAGATTATGAGATTATAAGTAAGATTGAACCCGCGATGTTCCACTTAGGGGGAGCATTTATGCGTCTTGGCTATAAGGTTATTAGCTGATAAAAGAGATTTTAGACAATAGCTTTTTGAAAAGGTAGAAAAAAATTGTCTTTTGGAAATCCTTGGTTTCCCTCCCCCAATCGACGGTTTTCTGTAGGATTTTATCTTGGAATGTTTGAATCATGAAGAACTTGAGTTTCCTGCCTCATCTTTTTTACCTAATGAGAAAAATACCGTTTAGGATCCAGAACTCTGTTATATTGGTAGCTAAGGACCAGAAGATTAGATTACTATTAATGCTTCTAAGGCACAATCTGATTTTTTCAGTAATTAATTACAAAGGTATTTGGATTGGATACTACTTGTAAATATTAATATTCTTACTATTGATAGGTACTTGGAGACATCATAGAGTCTCTGGCAGGAGCAATTATGGTTGATTCTGGATTCAACAAAGAGACTGTGTTCAGAAGCATCATGCCTCTCTTGGAACCTTTGATCACACCGGACACCGTTCAGATTCATCCTGTTCGAGAATTGCAAGAATATTGCAGCAAACAACATTTTATAATGGAGAAGCCATTGTTTTTCAAAAACAATGGCTTAGCTTGTGCCACGGTTAGGGTTCTAGCTAATGGGAATGTTTATGAGAAAACCTGCACAGCTGACCATAAGAAAACAGCAAAAAAGTTAGCTTGTAAGGAAGTTTTGACTTCCTTGAAGAACAACAAATCTGTATGAAGAAACAAGCGAGTATATAATATAATTATATAATGGAGTTTTAATTGGGAAAGTCCCCAAAAAATACCCTATCAATTCCAAAAACCACAAAAAGTGACTTGTACATACAAAAAAACAGATAGGGGAGAGGGTAGGAATCTGTAATTTTGATGTCTTGAAAACTTGTAAAGGTTGTAGCAAATGGCATTCTGTATTTTTTTATGGATCTTTATGTATTGATTTATAGGGCATGTAAATGAAATTTGGAAGGTAAAATCAAGTGAAATTAAAACAAAATGAAATCAGAAAGTAAATAATAAAATATGTCGTGAATGTATTATATAATTTTTTTTTTTTTCAAGTTTGTGCCCTTTTTTATAATACCTAGTTCCTGAGAATACTCCTATTTAATAAGTTTTTTCCAATCCCTTAATTATGTTATTGGGCTAGGTCCGTAAATGATCTATTCAAAAGCTTAAAGCAGATTTGCAGACGACCATTCAAAAGTTTTTATGTTATTGGGCTAGTATGCCATTGTTGTATTTTAATTTAATGAATTTGGCAAAAAAATTTAATGAATTCAACTCAATGGACATGGAGAGATTTGCAAAAATCTTTGGGAAGTGGGAACTCAGCAAGCGAGGAAGAGATCATTCAAAATTATTGTACTCTTATTTTTCTCCATCTTTCATAAATGCTGAATCATAAACTCATTTTAAATTTAATTTAAATTAAAAAAGAGAAAAACAAACTGCTAAAACCCCAAATACATGAACGTGTGTATCATCACGTTGAAAGACAATTTTAAAGACAAAAGATGAAGAAGAGAAATGAGTACAATGAAAATGAGGAAAAGAAGTATTTGGCAATTGGCATGTTAGGAAAAAAATTGAATTTATGTAAAATGATTGTTTTGTAATTTCTTTTACAAATAATTTGATATTATTTTAATAAGGAAAATAAGATATTATAATTCAGTGGATTTTATATATTATTTCTCAAGTTTATTTGCAGGAATTAGTTCATTTTTGGGAACCCTTCTTCCCTTATCATATTCTTCCCTCCTCCTCTTTTTTTATAACCATAAGATTAGTATTTGAATGATTCATATTTGATTTTTTATAAAATTATTATTAAAAGATAAATTATAAAAATAAAAATAATTAATTAAATACAAATTGTTAAATTTTAATATGATAATTTAATACTACAATAAAGAAAATAAATATTTTGAGGGATAGAATATTGTCACTACTAATTTTGTCCACTAACACTTTTTTTGACCGTTATATTAAATCTAAATAGAAAAGAGAAATGATAGATGAGATTCGATCTGGTGGTAAAAAAGTGGTAGTGACATTGGTAGTAACAATCGCTATCCCATATTTTGTATAAAACTAAATTTAAACTATCCAAACGTTAATTTAATGATTAGAAAAAAAAAAAAAACTACTCTCTCGATTTTTATTGTAAGTCATCAACTAGCAATTGTATTTGATCCTTTTTATAAGGCACTTACTTGTTTCCAAAGCGCATTAATTATTTTTTTCCATGTATGCCCATAATTAATAAAGGTAGTAGGTGAAAGTAATAATTAATAGAATATTAAAATTTACCGCAATTAGTAAGGGTAAATTAAAAAGTTACTCTCTCCGGTTCTAATCATAGGACAAAGTTTGCGGTGCAAATTACACTACAAACTTTTGTCCTATAATTAGAACCGGATGTAGTACTTAAATTTTAGGATAACTTTATTGATTTTAATTGTTTTTCTTAGTTTTTGAGAATTATTAGTTAGTGCTTTATAATAAAGATTAGAAGGGAGTAGTTCACAACTCCTCCTATTACATTATCATCCTCTTCCGTCGTGTTCATTTTCTAGCCATAGGTGAACATTTGAATGGTCTATTTAGTCTTTAAAATATATTTCTCATTATTTATTCACGTTACTTCCAATTCAAAAAAAAAAAAAAAAAAAAAAAAAAAAAAATCCGACTATGGCCGACGCCAGTATGCCCCTCAGAGGGCTTTCTCCCATTCTTAGATTTTTTGTGATTTGGTCTCCTTTCTGACGTTAATTAATATTTATATATAAATATATAAAATAAGCAAACTTTTTTTTGGGTTTAGAGAAAGTTCAATATTTGCATGTATATGGAAAGTCACCCTGCAGAGTGCAGATGTGCATGAAGCTCTGCTTCAGAGAGCTTCTCCTTCAGAGTGAGACTGCTTTCCTTGTTGGCTTGTTGCAACCCCCTCTCTCTCCCCTCTTCTTTCTGAAAGCGACCACTAATAATAATAACTATTTTCATTCTCTCTTACTTGTGGGGTCTCCTTAACTTGAAAGTTAACTTGCTTATGAAGTAGAATCACAGGCCTGTATCCTATTTATACTCTCGTTTTAGACACCTTTTCTTTGTGCTTTCTTGCCTCCTAGTCTCTCTCTCTCCCGCACTTTCGTTTCTTCAATCTTTTCACACATTTGAAATTGCAAAGAACTTCAAAAGCTTGGAGCTTTGGTAGGCAATCTTGTCCCTGAGCCAGTCATGGAAAAGAATTTGGAGCGACAACCAGGTAACTTTTCATGTCTACTTTATATTTTTACTAATGTGATGATGATGATTCAAAATGAAATTATTTTTGCTTTCTCATGTGTTTCCTTTTTTTTTTTTTTTTTTGACCATTTACCTGATTCTCGCAGTGAATGAATCTTCTTATATTGAGGATCAACCTCAATATATCCCATCTGAATTGGTCGAGAGATTTTCACACGTTAATGGCAACAAAGTGTATCATTGCTACTTAATAGAGTTGAAACAAGACTTTACCTATGACGTTTCACCTTGTGGTCTTGTTCTTGCCATAACATGTGAGCTTGACCCAGAAGTTATCAGCTCAATGGAATTTAAAATGTGTATTAACAGAGGAGGTCTCACAGTGAAGTTTAAATACACTGGAACAATAAAGCTTGGCCCAAATGAGGTATGCTACCTTGTTCTTTTCTGTATTGTATAGCATAATAACAAGCAAGTCTTACAAAGTTTAATGCAGCTACTGTGTGCGCGCGCTTGCGCGTGCTTTTCCTTAAAATTTTAGTTTTAGTCCTTAAAGTTTCAAATTGTTGGTTTTAATCTGTATAGTTTCATAAGGACTTATTTTAAGTATAGGGACCAGAACCAAATCTTAACTAGTTGTTTAACTCATACCATAATTTTATGAAACTATAGGGACTAAAACCAATAATTTGAAACTAAAGAACCAAAACCAAAATTCGACAAACTATAAGAACTAACAATAATATTAACTTTTTTTTTCCTTGTTCAGGTTCTTCCTTGCAGAAAATTTCAGATAACTGTATTTGGGATTCTTCTTTATCACAATATGGATAGGTTGATGAACATTTTAAATGTGTGTTTGGAGGATAGTCCTGAGATGGATTATCTTCTGCTTCCAGCCACTCCCATACATATGAGACCTTTGACCATAGATTGGCCTTCAATTACTTCTGTGCTCTCATCTGAAGAAGGTTGCAACAATCATTTTACAAAAGTGTGGACTAAAGATGATGAAGTTTGCTCATGCAAAATTGAAAATTCATTGGTCTATACTCCTCATAATGGTCATTTTTATGTCATTACTGATAGAATGGAATTGGATGGAAACTCTCTGCTCAGAGTCAAGAATGGCAAAGCAATGACATACAAGAAATACTTTAAAGAAAAGTATGATAGTTTTTGTAGTTGAGGTCTAGTTTTCAAGTTAATATTTCCCATTGGGTGTGTACTTTGATATATTCTCATCCCTAATCCTACATTTCAGGTATGGAATACATTTGCGTTATGAAAACCAACAACTATATAATGGCAGGCATATATTTCATGTAAAAAATTACAATCTCAAAAGCAGACAAGCCAAGGAAAGAGGTTTGTATTTTGATTCATGTATCTGGACTTATACTTGTAAAGTTTCTTGGGCAGGAAGGTTTCTGAAAAGAACACAAAATCATTTTTTTGCCTATGAAACAAGTGCAAAAGCTATTTTTGGTTTTTTCTTCTTTTTTGGTAACAGTTTCTTTTTCCTTCTTCAGAAGTTTCAACTGTTTCCTTATATTATGAGCATTTTTACAAAAATTGAGGTTCAACTTTAATTTTTAGAACCGATTGTTAGTATTATTTGTCTCTGTGTGCCGCTGAATATGTATATATGAGCATTTTTTTTTCCATTTTTAGAACAGAATCAATATGTAGGCTTCAGCTGAATTGCCTCCTGAACTGTGTTCTATCATTATGTCTCCCGTATCCATCAGCATAATATATTCATTCTCCTTCGTTCCATCGATAATACATCGGCTAGAGTCATTACTTTTGGCTTCCAACTTGAAAAAGATATGCAAGCAAAATGATATTCCAATTGTCAAGGTAAGCTACTATTATTTTGCTTTGAAAAAAAAAAAAAAAAAAAATGTACTATCATGATGTAATTATATCCAAGTTTTGCCAAAGATTTAAAATTTCATGTCTTTCTACTTGAGGCTCATTAACTACCCATATGATGAAGAAAGGGAATATGTTTTTGAAGATTAAAGAGTTTTCTAGAGAACTATTTATTTGTACTTTATGGACCAAATAGAAAAGTAGTCTTAATGGCAAACACAATGCTAAAAGCAGGGCACTGGCAACCAAAGCAAAAGAACTACTCCAGCCTCTTTTTTCTTTTTTTCCATCCAAGACAGTATAAAGAGATTAATCAGATTACTAAACAATAATATGACACTTCTGGTATGATGTGAATTTTCTATTTAAGCATCTTTTGGTTTATTTGTGTTGTGTCTTCTCAACATGGTTGTGTCAATATTTGCTTAAAGATGTTTGATGGATTATTCTGTTTGCCATTTCATTATTTTAGAAAGGTTAGACTTTGACACAATGTCCACAGTAAACTTCTCTATCTCTTACTCACTGCTTTCATTATATCTTAATGGTAGAATTTTGCTTCCTCCGGTCCTTAATACAAGAGATGGATAACTAATTTATGGATATTAAGGAAGTTGTTAAATTAGTTATTTGTAATAAATATGTGTTAGTTTGCTTAGAATACTCTTTCTAATTATGTGCATTGTAATTACTCTTAGTGGAAACCCTCTTCCCATGTGAAACCAATAGGGATACTTTGAAGAAAAAGTTATGTATTTGGGGGGACAAAGTGGATTAAGATCTTATATTTAGAACCAATTTGAATCCCTTGTCTAGCACTTATATTTAGGAATGTAGGTAGAATTTGTGTGTTTGTTTGCTTGCTCTTTTTTTTTTTTTTTTTTTTTTTTTTTTTTTTGGGGGGGGGGGGGGGGGGGGGGGGTTGGTGTTAAATTGATTTTGGTGATACCTGTACTAATGGAATTTGCTCTGTGCATTGTAGATCTTGGAAGCAATTACTGCAAAAGAATGTCAAGAGCCATTTCACTATGAATCTCTAGAAACACTTGGAGATTCTTTCCTTAAATATATTACATGCCAACATCTTTATCAAACTTATCCATCTGATAATGAAGGTCTTCTCTCTAAGAAGAAGACAAAGATGATATCTAATGTCTCCCTCTGTAGGTTAGGGTGCAACTCTAAACTTCCGGTATGCTTTTTTTCTCACATTAGAATTAAAAAATCTTGACAAAGAGAAATAAAAAGAATCCATTTGTGTGTTGTGCTGGATTATGAAACTAGTTTTTCTCTCTTTTAACATTAATTCTGTTTTGAGTCAATACCATTGTTGGTACCTATCATTTGATTGAATTTGATTTTAGTTCTTGTAATTTCAAATTGTTAGTTTTGGTCCCAATAGTTTGATAAAACTTTAGCTTGAGTTAACGAAAGATCCTTATGCTTTTAATGAATTTTGATCCGTATACTAGACTTAAATTTATTCCAAAATCTTTCAAAATTATACATGCCAAAATTAATGATTTGAAACTATAGAGTAGAGCTGATAAAATGGGCTCAACATGTTGGCCCATGAGTTGGGGCTAGGGTTAGGGTTGGAGGTTTTGCAAGGCCTCCATCACGTGACACGCGGGCCAATGTGAGCCAACCCGCAAATCTCTTTTCTCGTTGTCTTTTTTTTTTTTTTTTTCTTTTTTTAAAAAAAGATGGGTGTCAAAACAAAAGGGACCAAGGGAGTGTATTGGCTTGGCCCCTTAGTGTCAATGAAAAAAGGAACTAAGAGAGTGCAATGGGCCCAAACCCTTAATATCACCCAAAAAAAAAAAGGAATCAAAGGAGTGTAATGGGTTGGGTCCCTCTTCTTTTTTCTTTTTAATTTTATTTTTATAACAAGGCTTAGTCCATTTTTTCAACCAAATAATAATAATAATGTGCTTACCAACCCATACTTATAGGTTAGGGTTGTCATTTTGCTAGGCCATGGAAAGTACAGGCCACATAACCTGTGCACTAGCCCACATTCCCAACTCTACTACAAAGAGCAGAACCAAAAGTCAATCACACCATAAAGTCTAATAATGATATTGACCTTTCTTTTATTTTTTTTTTGGCAGGGCTTTATACGAACCAGCCCTTTTGATCCAAAGAAATGGATTATACCAGGAGATAGATCTAGCAATGTTACTTTAAAAGAGGAGTTGACTTTTGATATGGCAAAAATGTATGTGAGTGGAAATAGAAAAATGAAAGAAAAGATAATTGCAGATGTTGTTGAAGCCTTAATTGGGGCTTTCCTTAGCACAAGTGGAGAGAAAGCTGCTTTGAAGTTTATGGATTGGGTTGGAATAAATGTGGATTTTGAGATAACACCAAATAAGAGGCTTTTAAGCATAGAGCCAGATAAGCTTGTGAATGTTAAATATTTTGAATCTCTATTGAACTACTCATTCAATGACAGCTCCCTGTTGGTGGAAGCTCTCACTCATGGTTCTTACATGATGCTAGAAATTCCATGTTATCAGGTAAACCTCGGTTCTTGAATTGCTGGTTAAAATTAGTTAAAAGTAAGAAAATGTGTGATAGATGTAAATTTTTTCTAAATATACCTCTATTTATGAAGATGATGGTTGTGATAGAGAATGAGTGAGAAAAAGATATGAAAGATGTATGTAATTAAATAGGGGTAAAAATTAATGAAAAAAGTGGATTAAATTTTTAGACAAAGTCAAATTGTTGCTTTTGTATAGGATCAATCCTATGTGAGAGAATGTTGCTTATAAATAGGACCGAAGGGAGTAATTGAAAACCAAAAACTGATTTTAGTGTTGGTATTATTGATTTTAGCAAAACCAAATTATGTACTTCATTTGCACATACAAGTCATAGTGTGCTTGGACTTATTAACTTTGACCATAATACAGACACTTCACATGAGATTGAACTGAAAGTTAGCTTTAGGACTCTTGATGATTTTCAGCTTTTCAAAGCTTAATAGTAGGATTATTACTATTATTAGTTTATCATAGAGAATAAGACATTAATTTGCTTACATTGATGATTTTCAGCTTAATAATAGGATTATTACTATTATTAGTTTAGAAGTAGCTTCTCTTTTGGAAGTTTAGATGTAACCCATAATTTATGTATTTTTAATGCTACTTTCATAATAGATGTATTGAATATTATATATAATTATTTTTTCTTGCGAGACTAGAATTTCTTGGGGATTCTCGTTTGGATTTTCTTGTGATCGAAAGCATCCAGACAATAAATATCCTGGCCTTTCTCCAGGATTATTGACTGACATGAGGTCTCGCTTCAAGAACAATGATTGTTATGCTCGATTTGCCATTAAGGCCGAGCTACACAAACACATACTTCATTCCTCTCAAAAATTAGAGAATAATATTGTTGAAGCAATAAATAATTTTGAAGAGTCATCTATTGAGCCAACTTTTGGATGGGAAACAGGGACTTATTTCCCCAAGGTTAGCCTTTACTTTTTATCTTATTGGTCTTTAAGCAATGCTTTAGTTGAGTCTATGTGTGTCCTACTATTTCATAGTGGTGTTTTATTGCTTATATTTAAATGTTATTTGGGTGAATTTGCTCATGATTAGAGTAGGTGATCTTGCCTTTTGAAATTTTGGGATCACAGTTTGATTAAATTTTGGTTTTGAACCATATAATTTTAAATCAATAATTTTGGTCCTAAAAGTTTCATGATGATTTGGAGTGATCCCTATAATTTTAATGTGTTTTAGTTATAGTCTCAATATTTAAACTCAGACCAAGTTATTATGAAATTATAAAAACTAAAACCAACCATTTAAAACTATAGGGACTAAAACCAAAATTTGATTAAATTGTAAGAACCAACAATGATATTAACTCTTAAGATGCATATCATGCCTGAAATAATAATGTTCTTATTATTTGACAGCACTTGGAGACATTATAGAGTCTCTAGTCAAAGGGCAATTATGGTTGATTCAAGGTTCAACAAAGACATTGTGTTCAAAAGCATCATGCCTTTATTGGAACCTTTGATAACACCTGAAACTACACAGATTCATCCAGTTCGTGAATTGCAAGAACTCTGCCAGAAACAATATTACAAATTGGAGAAGCCATTGGTGTCCACAAGCGAAGGCTTAACTTGTGTCAAAGTTCAGGTTCTAGCTAATGGGAAAACTTATGAGAAAACCTCTATAGCTGGCAATAAGGACATAGCCAAAAGAATAGCATGCAAGGAAGTTTTGACTTGCTTGAAGAAAATCAAATCTATATGAAGACACAAGGAAGAGGCAAATAGTAATATGATGCTTGTTTGATTTCACTTATTTTGAATAATTTTGCATTAGTTGATGTAACTATATGAGAGGAATTTTGTCTCATAAAATGTAAAAGTGCTTTTATTAAGTGTTCACGAGCTAGAATTACTTTTGCTACCACATCTAAAGAATCCTAGGTAAATACAAGCAAAACACCTAAAGAAACCTAGGAAGATACAAGCAAAAGTAAAGTTACTTTTTGTTGACCCAGGAGTTGACTTAAAGATTCCTACCACTTTGTATAAAAATAAGCAAGAGAGCTAGAATGGTTTTGGGATGCTTTAGGCTTGACTTTGGTAAAAGGGTATTTTGGGGATTGTGAGTTACCTTTTCACTATGATTAGCCATTGTGACTTTAATCAATTCCAATGCTCTTTTCCTGTTGATTTGTTAGTTTGTTTTTAGTTTGGTAAGGCCAATTGTTCATTAGAAACGATAATCTTTTGGTCTGGTTCTCTTTAACAATTGGAATCTGGTTGGGAAGAAACTCAATTTGAGCTTTTTATTCAACTAATCTTAATCCCTCACTTTAGTTTTTTGAAGGTTTAGCACATCGGAAGTTTCTTTTGTTTATTATAAGTTCCAAGAGGTGTTGTTTCCCACTACTTGTTCGTTCAATTTTTTTGTTATATGTTCTTAAGTTTAGCACATTGATAGTTTCCACTGTTCATTAGGTTCATCAACAACAACCTCTTTGTTTGGACCCATTTTTTCTTAAACCTGTTGTGTTTGTTTTTGGTTGTGGTTTCTTCAAGTCAAATAGAGATGGTGGGTTAAAGGTAAGGGTGGAAATAGGTAGGGGGCCTACGGCCTGGCCTATTAAAAGCCTGTCAAGACTGGCCTATCAGGCTAAAAGGCCAGGCTAAAGCCAATTTCAAGGCCTGTTTGTCTCAACAGGCTAGGCCTAAGCCAACCAATAAGCCTGTCATGTCGGCCTGTTAAGAGGAGGGTAAAATTGTAAATATATAATTAATATTAATTAACATGTCTAATTAAAATTAATTTATGTAATTCGGCCTGTTTGAAGTAGGTATGTTTTCAGCCTATTTAAAGTAGGCATGTTTTGCAATTAGGCCTGTGGCCTGTTAGCCAAATTACAAAATTTTTAAAAACCCAGGCCTCCTTAACAGGCCAGGCTCAGGCAAAAAAAAAAAAAAAAAGCATGTAATAGGCCACTTTTTTGCTTGACATGCCCCGGCCCGTTAAGTGTGAGACCTGACCTGTTTCCACCCCTAGTTAAAGGGGACTCATATTCAAAAGCATGACAGTGTCTTCCTATACAAAGATTTCGTACTTTTATGTATGCTAGCTTTCATTCTTTTTAACTGGTTAGCGGATAATAATAAGAGAAAAAAAGCTTTCATTCTTCCTTTTTCATTAAACCAATTTATGTTAGGTGTCGTTACCAAGGTTCTGAAACCCAAATCGAACTGGCTGATTCGGACCAAAAATCGTCGAAGGTCGAATGTCAGACTGTGGGAGCTTCTTTGGTTGAAAGAAGGAAGATGGAAATCGCCTAAACGAGGAAAAAGGGAGGTTCAAAAATCCATTGTTGACAGTTTAAGGGAGGACTGGAGAAGAGAAGACGAAGAGAAGAGAGAGTTTGGGAGAGTGAAATACTCAAATAGTGATTGACACCCGTGAGAGAGAGATTGAAGGCCAGAGATGCAAACCATGTTTTCACATACTCCAATGTTATTAAATTAATTCTGACACATGTAAGGTATAGCCGTCATATAGCATGTTCAATGAGAGAGCTCTTCAATGATCTCTTTTTAAAAAAATATAAATAATATAATATGTACATACTCCCATATCCACTATCGCATCACATCCTCTCATATTTTAACCATAAAATATTTTTATTACTAAAATATGTTGGGATCCGTACACGCAGCGGATTAAAAACTTTACGAATCCCGTATGAGGATCACTCAATAGCGTTTAGATTAAGGCTAAGGGAATCCGAAAATTTACCTATGCACCGAAACTGTACGAGTCTCATTCGACTTGAACTCAAGCGGGCTACCTTCGATCGTCAAGTCAACTCTTAGAATCGGCTTCCTCTACCGTATCCACACGAATATTTCTTGAACTCGATTGCGGCAGCTGCTAGCGCCTTTAGAATTTTGCGTCTCTCTCAATTTCACTCTAGGGTTTCTCGCGGCTTTCTGTAATGCGCTCGACAAAAGGTCCCGTAGGTTTTTCTAAACCCGTCGGCGTATTATATTCAAAATTAATCCTCATTAATTTTGAATTTTGAATTTCAAATATAGATTAAAAATATATTAATTTAATCTATCTCGTTAGATCTAATGTAACGTATTTATTTAATCCGATTAAAAGTCGATCTCGAAATTAATTTTGAATTTGAATTAAAAATATATTAATTAAATCTATCCGATAGATCTAATCTAATGTATTTATTTAATCCAAATTAAAAGCCTTCGATTTAATTTATCTCTATAAATTAAATCCGAGAAATAATATCTATCTATTTAATTAAATCGAGATATTATATCTCAATTTAAATTAAACAGATATATGATATCTTTATTCGAAAATTAAATGAGATACAATATCTCTATTTGTTTTAGATATTTAATTTATCAATTAAATTAAATACAAAACAAATATTATATATAATAATATTATAATCTTCATTAATAATATTAATATATATATTAATTTTGAATTTAATATATATACATATATATATATATATTTTATCCTAGATTAAATTCGCATTTCATTTAATCTCGATTAATATGAGATTCAATGAATCCTGACACTTTTGCTCGTGTTAGATTATTCTTGTGTGCGACCCCGCAGCCCACATGACGATTGATTGGCAGGGCCAATATCGTATCAGACCCACAAAGTCGCAAGCGGCCTCTAGCAAGACATTGCGACTACCCAATTTACATGGGGATCGATGACACGATACAACCTATCGTACAACCATGTCACGTCCCTTTTGTCACGCCATAATTCGGTCAAGGATGAGGCATGGATAATGTCAACTTCCTGTTCTTGACTATTACTTTCTCGATTCTCAAGTAGTTTAATAAGTGAAATGGAAACTCTTTTCCATCACAGTATGGCCATACATTTCTTAGACTCACTCATCGAGGGACCCAATATTATCTCTCTACAAATGTGAGGGATAAATTCCATCTTAACCATTCACATCCCTCCGCATGAAACCACTGATCCCGATCCCATCCTTTATCATCACCCGGTCAAAGGTGACTTTTGACTAGGTCAAAGGTCGATGACTCATCATGTAGGAATCCATGATGATCTCGAGTCATAGGGCATCGTGACGTTAGTTATACATGAGACAAGCTTATGACTAGATTCATGCAGCTTTCTCATAGTGGGTCGATCCAAAGACCTTGTACTCTTACAAGTGCCGATGACTTTGATTCGTATCTTCATACCTCATCAAAGTCATACTGGTCTTAACTCATCTTCGCTCCCGCGTAGATGACCGATCAGGGATATTTAGGATAATCTATAAGATATATCTAGGTATGCTGTTATCAATACAAACATGCAAACGAAAATGATAACAAAAGGAGAATACTTTAAATAACATAAATATCCAAAGTACAATGAATTGCCCATAGGGCATAATTTCCAACAGACTCCCACTTGCACTAGGTGAAATCATTAATTACTCTAATTTCCATTGCCCTAACATGACGCTCATATGTCGCTTATGCAAGTGGCTTAGTAAGAGGGTCTGCTACATTGTCTTCTCCTGGTACTTTGCATATGCTAGTATCACCTCTCTCATTGATTTCTTTAATGAGATGAAATCGCCTGAGTATGTGCTTGGTTCTTTGATGTGACTTAGGCTCCTTTGTCTGCGCAATAACACCGTTATTGTCATAGAACAAGACTATTGGATCTGAGATGGTAGGAACCACCCCCAGTTCAGTGATGAACTTTCTGATCCAAACGGCTTCCTTAGCTGCATCCGATGTTGCTATATACTCAGCTTCCGTTGCAGAATCAGCTACAGTGCTCTGCTTAGAGCTCTTCCAGCTCACCGCACCACCATTCAAAAGGGGACTCATTCAAAAGCATGACAGTGTCTTCCTAAACAAAGATTTCGTACTTTTATGTATGCTAGCTTTCATTCTTTTTAACTGGTTAGCGGATAATAATAAAAGAAAAAAAAGCTTTTATTATTCCTTTTTCATTAAACCAGTTTATGTTAGGTGTCGTTACCAAGGTTCTGAAACCCAAACCGGACTGGCTGATTCGGACCGAAAATAGTTGAAGGTCGAATGTCAGACTATGGGAGCTTCTTTGGTTGAAAGAAGGAAGATGGAAATCGCCTGAAAGAGGAAAGAGGGAGGTTCAAAAATCCATTGTTGACAGTTTAAGGGAGGACTGGAGAAGAGAAGAGAGTTTGGGAGAGTGAAATACTCAAATGGTGACCGACACCCATGAGAGAGAGATTGAAGGCCAGAGATGCAAACCATGTTTTCACGTACTCCAATGTTATTAAATTGATTCTGACACATGTAAGGTATAGCCGTCATATAGCATGTTCCATGAGAGAGCTCTTCAATGATCTCTTTTAAAAAAATATATAAATAATATAATATGTACATACTCCCATATCCACTATCGCATCACATCCTCTCATATTTTAACCATAAAATAGTTTTTATTACTAAAATATGAATATTTTATCTATTTTAATTAAATTATTTTTTAATTAATATCGGTCTGACTCCGGTTTGACTTCGGTCTGATCTACTAACCCTTGACCTAGTACCCACACTGGTTCAGTACCGGTCCGAGTTTCAAAACCTTGGTCGTTACCTACCTCATGGAGGCTTGACTTCAATGCACATTTATTCTCACAGAACTAATGGTAATTTGGGTTTCATAGAGATGTGAAATATCATCAATGTATCAATAATAAATCTCAAACAAGGGTTACTGTTTATTTGAATAGTAACAACTCCTAGTGTGGGGCTCCATGCTTCAAGGCTTGTGTGAGGACAGAGCTAGGAATTAGAGTCAATCCGGTCTTACAAGGCTGGCCCTACAAGGCCTATGGTAAGAAAAATATATGTTTTTCAAAGCCTGGCTTGAGAGCACTAGGGCTAGGGCCAGCCTTACAAGGCCTGGAGGTTATTATTTTAAATTTTAACTATTTTTACTTCATTTTTTTCAAAGAAATATATTTAGTAAATTACAACAATTAAAATTCTAATTTATCAAATAAATGTTAACATTAATGTCTACACAACATATTTAATACGATAAACAAACACAGTCATTAATTCATAATCAAGAGTAAACTATTATCTATAAGTAATTCACACAAAACATAACAAGCTTATCACTAAGTAACATGAGTACGATGACTGTTGTTTTCATCTTCTCACTATTATCATCAATTTCAAAGACATTTGATTGTGCCTCACTTCAAGTTGTAGGCTTTGTTTCATGACTAAAAATATCAAGAATATATTCTCTTACATCTTTATTTGAATAAATATTAAACTCATAAAATCTTTATTATACTTGTAATTAAATATTAAAAACCAAATCATAAAATTAAAGTATATTTATTATATACTTGTAATTAAATAGATAAATAACTCTATAATAAATGAAAAATACATATAAATTAGTAAATTAAATGGTCAAGTTAATTTAAATGCTCTAATTTATAAGCTCAAATTTTTAAAGGGCTAAGGCTTAAAAGGACTCAAATTTCGATTTCCTAGCTCTATGTGGGACTTAATACTTTTTTTTTTTTTTAATCATTACACTACTATTTTTCCACACTGTATCAAGGAAAAAGATAAATCTAATGCAATAATATAATCCTTTCTAATTATATTATGGTAATTGAGAAACAACACTTTTTATGAAATGCACAACATTTTTTTATTGATATCAATAATAAAATTTTATATGACGTCATGCCTTTATCTTATCCATGATTTGAATAATAGATTAATGGTATCAAGATTTATGATTATGGTTATTATATTTCATTTGTGAGATTTAAATTCAGAATCATGAACTCTGTTTATATATTGTAGCTAAGTGAAGTTTTTCTGTATATAATTACGTGCTTTTGGTGGTTGTTATGGATCATTTATGTAAACGACATTGATTTCAGAAAGATCTATTTGATTGCTAACCATTTAAGTATAATAGAAAGTATAATATGTAGTAAATTACTTTATCAAAGTGGCATAATTGTTCAGGTATCTATTATTTATAAATGGAAGTTTCATTGATAAGGTTTGATTTTTAGCCTGTTTGACGTAGCGGTGAGAAAGGAAAAAAGCCACCACACAATGATTTAAGCCCAATTGAGAAAAATGAACTGATGAGGATAGCGGTGGTATCGATGTTTTCACTTGTGGCGTAACTTTTTTTTAGCTTTTGGAGAAAAATATTAGAGATAAATAATCCAATAAGCAATATACTATTAAATATATATTTGTATGCATTCTAATTTATCCATTACAATATATTTAATTAAGTACTTTAGAGTTTATTTATTTATTTTATCAAATTTACATTTAAATTTAAATTTATATCTTCAATTATCACAAGATATACAATTAATATATATATATATATATATATGTAATATTCAATAAGATTTATGTCATTTTCCATCTTAACTGACTTTTTAAATAATCACCCAAATAAGAGCCCATTTGGGGAAAAAAAAAGCCACTTCTCCCACCATTATTCCAACACAAATCATATTTATAATTTGACTTTTATCACATCTTACATTTGCAAAAGTCACATTATAGATAAGTTACTTCTATCACCAATATTTGAAACACTTATGAAAGTATAAGTTATTAAGTTAGCAAATTGATATTTAATCATTTCATGGCAATCACAAATACTATGGGCTCCACATGGAGTGTAATATATTGGGTTGATGCTTTTTGTGGCGATGGGGATTATAGTGAATTGGACTATTGGTTACATTAGAGTCAATTTTTCCCAAGCACGAGGGTGTCAAACATGTCAATATTTTTTGTATTCTCCATTAAACAGGTCCGAGATCATCAAATGTGTCTATATGTTGATGTATACTTGTGTTATTTTGGACGTTTGGAACTATATTAATTTCAATATTTATAATTAGTTGGCAATTCTTGGAAGTTAATATTTTATATAATTTGGATATTGTTCGATTCTAGGAACATAAATGTCTAACCACAAAGGGTTAGTATTGGATTGGTTTAGGATCTATGACTTTCTCCAGGTTAATAGGTAGGGACCCCGGAGACCAGATAGTTCTATGATGTCTATGGGGAAGACACCACAGAATATCAAACGATCACGGTGCTATACGAGAATGCGTTCAGCCAAAAGGAGTGGGTGTATGCACAATGTAACCATAAGATAAGGGGATATCAATTCGAGTTGTGTACCTGAGGGTAATCTCATATTTATAGAGATTACCTAGGGTTTCGTCCTGAAGGTTGGGTATTCGTCCTTTGATTATCATGCAGCTCCACGTCCAGCAAATGCCTGCTCCACTATCTGACATTTCCTGCTCCACTACTTGTACTGTCAAGATTAACACCTTGATTAGAGGGCAATTAGCACTTTGATTGCTTAAACCGGTCCTTTACATAAGTGGGTCCTTATTGGGCCATGTTAGACCAGGGCCCGATATACGAATCTGTAACAGTTGCCCCCCAGCCCGGAAGTTTAGGTCTCTAAGCTTCCAGGATGGACTAGTTATTTGATACGAAGTGCGGTCTCGGCCATTTCCGCCAGCAATCTGGTCAATAGCCCAGTTCGTCCATTCCCGGCATTTGTTGCCTATCATCGATTTTCCGCATGTCTGAGCTAAAGGGTTTGCTTTTCCGACCCTAGACAA
Organism: Acacia acuminata; assembly: GCA_019022655.1. Lineage (NCBI taxonomy): Eukaryota > Viridiplantae > Streptophyta > Magnoliopsida > Fabales > Fabaceae > Acacia > Acacia acuminata. The sequence goes on along the minus strand of JAFJYI010000242.1, from coordinate 916,261 downwards.
GCTCTCAACTGGCATAGGCCGAGACCGCACTTCGTATAAGATAACTAGTCCTTCCCGGAAGCTTAGAGACCTAAACTTCCAGGCTGGGGGCAACTGTTACGGATTCGTATATCGGGCCCTGGTCTAACATGGCCCAATAAGGACCCACTTAGATAAAGGACCGGTTTAAGCAGACAAAGTGCTAATTGCCCTCTAATCAAGGTGTTAATCTCGACAGTACAAGTAGTGGAGTAGGAAATGTCAGATAGTGGAGCAGGCATTTGCTGGACGTGGAGCTGCATGATAATCAAAGGACGAAACCCTAGGTAATGTCTATAAATAGGATATTACCCTCAGGTACACAACTTGAATTGATATCCCCTTGTCTTATGGTTACACTACGCACACACCCCACTCCTCTTGGCTGAACACCATTCTCGTATAGCACTGTGATCGTTTGATATTTTGTGGTGTCTTCCCCATAGACATCATAGAACCATCTGGTCTCCGAGGTCCCTACCTATTAACCTGGAGAAAGTCATAGATCCTAAACCAATCCAATACTAACCCTCTGTGGTTAGACATTTATGTTCCTAGAATCCAACACTAACAAATATAACAAAAACAAACCAAATGTAAGAAAAACTAATCACTATTAAAAATATGGGAATAAAAGCTAATGGCCATTGAAAATGTGGTCGGTGTTTCTGAGCATGAATACGTTTTAGACTATTAAGTGATGTTAATGCATTATGTACTTCGCTGTGGAGTAAATACTCGTTAGGAAGATATGTCCATCAATGGAGTGGTGTACTTTGACTCCCATAAGTAGTTTATTGTTATCCTTGTGGTAAAAAGACAACATTATGAATTTTCAAATTGGATCCTTTATATTGATTTGGAATTTGCCTATTTTGGGGAATTGATTTGAGTTTTAAGTATTTCAAAGGCATTTTATTTTCATTTTCCCTATGAAAAAAGAGAGTAAAATACACTAGACTATTCTTAGGTTTAACCTAATTTACAAGAACTTCCTATTATATATTTAATTTGAGATTATATTTTCAAAAAACCTACCAGCTAGTTGACATATTAGTTGGTTAAATGAGTAAAAATATACATGTACTTTATCCCTGGGACACCCAACACCATATACTTTTTTTGAGAGTAAAAATACACATATGGTTACAATTTATGAGCAAAAGTTATACCACCGTTAAAATCTGTTAAAATTAACTTAACTGGGGTGAGGCCCACACCATTATTATGAAAATACCAAAATGCCCCTATTTTTTAATTTTTTTTTTTAAAAAAGGAAAAAAAAAACCCCCTCAAGCTCTCGATCCAGCTCCCAGAAAACTGAAACCCACTATCGCTATCGGACAAAGGTGGCATTTTTGGTATCAAAGAGGATCATCAGTGAATTCATTACCTGTAGGTATTTTGGTATTCAACAACATGGGATCAATGAGGATCATCAGTGAATCGACAAAACTCATTTCAACTTAACTGAGTAAACATCGGTCGCAAAAAAAGAGATAGAAATTCACTGAGCAAAAAAAAAAACATCGGTCACCCTTCCCAATCCACATACAGACAAAAAAGAAAGGGAGTAAATAGCTTCCAAACCTGAGAATCGCTTCGATCTTGTAAAACTTGGAATCGGGAACATAATCTGGGAGAGTGAGCAGCCAATTTAGTAGCAGAGTAAACAGATTCGTACCCTTTTCAATTTGTACTGGGAAGACTCTGAGCTCTGATTTTGGGGAAAATCGTGGTTGTGGCAATGCGTTTATGTCTCAGGGCGAGACAAGGAAATTCAGAACTACGGAAGCTCTAGGGAATCGATCTGTAATCTTGAAAAGGGAGTTCGAATTTTTTGAGATGAGAGCATGAGGGACTAAGAAGGTGCGATCTTGCCATGGTAGATGTCATTATTTCCCAGCAACAGATGAGTAGAGCCGCGAACTGAAAGCTCCTCTTGCGTTGTGTCAGATCTGAAATCAGAGATTGGGAAGCAATGAGAATTCGAAATTTCTGGAGCACGATCTGCCTCGTGCTTTACCAATAAGGAATTCAATCAGAAGGGGAGAAAGGAGAGAAAGCCAAAGCAAATCTGTGAGTTCATGACTTCGTTTCTGGTCTGAAGGCTAAACGAAATTCTTTTTTTTTTAAAAAAAAAAAAAATTAGGGGCCTTTGGTATTTTTCATAAAAATAGTGTAGGCTCCACCCAAAGTTAACACCGTTAAGTTAGATTTTAACGGTGGTGTAATTTCTTTCTTAAATTGTAAGCGTGTATGTATTTTTGCTTTCAAAAAAATATATGGTGTTTACATAATTCTCGGGTAAAATACACGTATTTTTCGCTCCTTTACCCTATATTAATTTGACTCTAAATCTACTATTTTGACCAAAATGCCCTTATTTAACATAGGACTTATTTAGACATCTATATTTGCAAAAATTATTTTTTATACAACAAAAAATAGTTAGAATACATAAACATTTCAAATTTATTGATTTTAATCATATTATAAAGACAAAAAGACAAAAAATACATTTAAAATATGCAACAGAAAAATAAGGTTGTTAAATTTAATTAATTCCAAATGGACTAATTAGAATTTGAAATGTTGAAAAATGTGAGAAACTGTATATTTATCCTTAATTTTTTATTTTCTTAAAAAAAAAAATCCTTAAAACCTCTTGTAGGTCATCGAAGCCTCGATGCCGATGACTAGCGGTAACAACGCCCATCACTAGAGCTCGATGATCATGTCGTATCGATCGGCCGCCCGCACTAGCGTTTGGTAACTGGAGCTCTAATGATTTAAATATTTTTGTAAAAAAATTTCTCAAATAAAAATAGTCAATATGAAAACTTAAGTAATTAATAACAAACTAAAGTAGTAAACTTAATTAATTAATAATAGTAAAACTTAAGTAATTAATAGCAAAACTAAATTAGTAAACTAAACTAAACTTGATTGAGATAGTATGGTTATGTTGGCCGTTTCAAGAGTTATGAGCGGCATATAAGGGAGCAATGCCACTTTACTATGATAATTCAGTTTTTCATGAGAGAACAAAGCAGGTAGAGATGGACTGCTATTTTGTTAGGAAAGATACCAGTAAGGAGAGATCATTCAACAAAAATATGGACAAAAGGCCAACATGTTTACAAAGGCTCTCGCCTCTTGAAAATGATAGACTCCAAACACTCTTAAACAAGTTGGGCATTACAAATTTTCATGCACCAACTTGAGGGGAGTGTTAGAATTCAATTGAAGTACAACGAGTACAACAACAACAACAATAATAAATAATAATAATAATAATAATAATATTATTATTATTATTATTTGTATTAATATTTGAATATTTGAATTGTTGTAAAGATTTGACTGTGGAGGTTGTTATATACCATATGTTAGAGTCAGCCCAAGATGTAGAACATTCAGTTGCTATAAGATACCAAGATGCTGTACTCATGGATGAAATACACAACCTACTGTAGAACAAAAGTTATATGAAATAAAACCAGAAGTTGAAAATAATAATCAAGAATTAAAAGGATTAAAGCAAGACTTAGAAGAAATAAAACAAGCTTTAGGAATAAATAATTATAAACTAGAATCACCAAAACCAGAACTAATATATAATAACCCACAAATAAATATGATGAAAGCATTACAAGAATGAAAAGAAATGGAATCAAATAGATAAAAGATTAAAACTCAAAATGTAAATGCAAATATAGAAGAAACAAGGATTATAGCAGAAGAATTAAAATCTGCATGTTTATATGTTCACAGTATATAATCAAATGATATACAATATATGATATAATTAAGTAACTTATTTAACTTTCTTTATCTTTTTTAAAAAGTCAACTCTATCATATACTTCCTCCCGGTCCTAATTATAAGACTAAGTTGATTTTTTTGAGAAATTAAAGAAGCTAATTAAATTACGTTAGATTATTTTTATTTTTCCTCCAAACTAATTAATTTGATTAATAAACTAATATATAATTTAATGATACACAATATATGATATGATTAAGTAACTTATTTAGCTTCCTTAATCTTTTAAAAAAAGTCAACTCGATCTTATAATTGACATCGAGGGTAACATTAAGGATGAGAGGGAGAATTATATTTAGTGGTCAATTTCACCTCATTTTAATTCTTCAACCATCTAATATTAAGCGCTTTACGTTCCCACCCAGGGTTTTTAAATTTTTAAATTAAAGCTAAAAATAAAATGGTTCTCTTTTACCAACAGGGTCATTTGACTAAAATTTATTGTCATTAAATATCCTTAATTTTGCAGAGTGCAGACTATAATAAAATTCGAATTTCTCCGCGTTCTCCTTTGTCCTAATCATCCAATTCATTCTCGGGAAAATTACATATAGGTCCTAAGGAAGAGAGATATTTACATTTAGGTCCTTGAAATTACGAAATTACTCGGAAGTCCGAAGGGACTTCGACGAGTAATTATTTTAATATAAAATTACTTTACTACCCATTGTGCATATTTCACACGAAGCGATTAACAACACAAAATGCATAAATTAACAACACAAAATGTATAAATTAACTACAACTTAAAAACCTTCAATTTGTCATGTCTCACTTCCGGAAGTTGTGGTTAATTTATGCATTTTGTGTTGTTAATCAAAGCTTTTGGAAGTGAGACATGATGATTGAAGGTTTTCGAAGTTGTGGTTAATTTATACATTTTGTGTTGTTAATTTATGCATTTTGTGTTGTTAATCGCCTCCGGAAGTGAGATATGACAAATTGAATGTTTTCGAAGTTGTGGTTAATTTATGCATTTTGTGTTGTTAATCGCCTCTAAAAGTGAGACATGACAAATTGAAGGTTTTCAGAAGTTGTGGTTAATTTATGCATTTTATGTTATTAATTTATGCATTTTGTGTTGTTAATCGCTTCACATGTGAAATATGCACTATGGGCGTAAGAAAGTAATTTTACATTAAAATAATTACTCGAAGTCCCTTGGGACTTTTGAGTAATTTCGTAATTTTAATGGACCTAAATGTAAATATCTCTCTTCCTTGGGACCTATATGTAATTTTCCCTTCATTCTCAATAATTTCGACAAAAAATAAAAATAAAAAATCATTCTCAATAATCTAGATTTGGCACCAATGCCCATGATCCGGTGACGTCAGGGGAGCAGATTTCCTCATTTTCTCTCTCCCTCATTTTCTCTCGAAATCCCATCTCGACCGTCCAAATCTTGATCCAACGGTCCAGATTTTAAAAAAAAAAAAAAAAAATTTTGGAGTTTTGTCTTTTTCGAAAAAGACAAACGTAAAAAAAAAAAAAAAAAAAAAAAAAAATTTTTAAATCTGGACCGTTGGATCAAGATTTGGACGGTCGAATGGGATTCTAGAGAAAAAGAGGGAGAGAGAAAATGAGGGAATCCGGACCCGTGAGGTCAGCCACATGATAACTTACAACAAGCTGACCGTCCTTTCGTAAGATAGGCTTTTGTTGATATATAAAGTACAATTCCTTCGTATATCTTTCTTCCCTAAAATTATGAAAAAAACCATCACATGATTTTTTTAAAAAAAAAAAACATTTGTATTGGATACTGTACATGTTTTAATATTATTTAATCTAATTTCAATTTTGAAATAGTAATAATGTAATTTTGAATGGATAAAAGTTAATGTGATATCTGATTAAAAATAAAAAATATTAACAGTACAATTTTATTATAGAAAAAATAATCATATTCATATACATGAAATAAAATTAATAATAAATCATCCTATTCACACAATGATGATGTATTGTTATTTGTTAATAACATTTTTTACAAGTGGATGCATGGTTTCTTTTTTCTTCTTCTTTTGTGAAAGTGTTGTCATTTAGTTCTGTACGCAAGCATGTCTGTACCCAAGTATCTCAAACACAATATCTTGCTTTTGCTTTGGTCACCTAGCTGCATATAGGGAAATGTTAACTGTGGATATGGTTATTAACCATTTGTCTCAGACTTCTTCGTTGACCGTGCCTTACAATGTTTCTGGTAAGACCTTTTATTGCTTATGGTGAATCATTACTTTTCTTTTCACGTGGTTGTTTTGTTTTTATTCAGTGGCAGTTTCATTTTATACGTGTTAGATAACCTACCTTTCTTCAAACTATTCACTTGAATGGCACATTTCCGCATGTTTTATCATTCTCAGAATCTGCCACTGACAGAATTTAATTATATGTTCTTAATTTTGTTTTGTCCTCCTTTTGATTATGGTTTGCGTACAACCAACGGCAGATCTTGGAATAAATATTTGGGGGGACTAAATTTTTATCTCAAGATCGTAATATTCGGTATAGACCCGTAAATACAGGGGAGTGACAAATCCAGTTTGAGTTGTGAAGACAACAAAAATATCTATTAGAAAAGAAGGAAATCAAAGAATGAAAGCAAAGAAGGAAATAAAGAAAGAAACAAGAAAACAATTTATCAAACTCGACGATTTCAACGAGATTTCTTGATTAGAAAATTTCTTATATTAGAAAAGAATCAAGACCAAACAAAGTAAATATGGAGTTGAATTAGAGCAAAGAAATAAGATGGGAGAATTTATCTGTAGGCTATAGCGAGCAAGAGCCGAAAAATCACAAATGAGTTATCAAGGAAGATTGGGAGAAAAACAGGCGCGTTCTCGTTCTTGTTCTCGTTATTCAGTTATCAAGGGAGATTGGGAGAATAATAGAAGCGTGCCCTAATGTCTAACGTCTGTGAGTGGGACTGCAAGAGGGAATGAAAAAAGGGGAAAATGTTTTTTAAAAAATATGGGGGCCAAAGGAGTATGATTATCCAACTTGCATGTCGAACTTTATGCCAAAGGGTGTGAAAATGATATGAGTGAGCTGATAGATTTTTAACATAATTGGAATAATCAATCACATTTAATTTCTCATTGTCCATTAAATTTAATTAATTGGTTGAACAATTCCCATTCAATAACTCAAACCAAAAGATCTCACATTCCCATATTCAATTTGCATGATTTGTTTTTTTTTTTAGAGGGCCATCATCAAAGATCCGCCACTAGCTTAAACCAAAAGATCCCACATTCCCATATTCAATTTACATGATTAATTTTTTTTTGGGGGGCCATGGCCCCCTCTGGCCTCAACAAAGATCCGCCACTGCTTATAACATAGGAAATCTGTTGTTCCGTGCTATATAATACTAGAAATGTAAATAGTTTCGATTCATAAGCGATTTTAAAGCTATTTATTGATATACCTTCGTGAGTTTAAACCTATTTTACTCCTTAAATATAGAAATATACCTTTTGACTTGACCATTACTTTCAACTAGGGTCTATATGATGCAGAAAAGGCAGTATGAGACATCACTTTCATGCAGAAAAAGTAAGAAGAGAAAAGGTAGATTTGCTGTTATTTGATTCCACATGAGGTCAAGGAACAATGTTGCAGAGTTTTTGCTTTTTCCTGCCATGTAAAAAGAAGCATTAAATTTTGATTTAAACATGTTAGTTATGCAAGTTGTGGAATCAAATGAAATTAGTCGATGCTAGCGTCATTAATCAGTGTTGTAGCTTTTGTTCCTGTGATATAAATGCTGCTGATGTGTTTTGCATTCTTGCTACCTGTTTGAACTCTATTTTCTAAGGGTTGCAGTTGCAGCTTCCTTAAAAATGAAATTTGAACAGCCCGCTCTCATAAATTTGTGATCAATCCTAGTTAGCTCCAAGGAAAATTCCATTTCATTTTTGGGGTACAAAATCTTAACATCTGGGAATTAGTTCAATCTTAACACATTATTAATGGTTGGATACTAATAAATCAGGATGGAAAAATCAACTTAAAATTCCATATAATTCATTCCCAATCTGTTGACCATAATTAGACATGCATAAATTCTGGGAGAATCATGAGAAAGGAAAAAAAATTGGGATTTTTTGGTCTGCCTGAGATAAATGTTTTAAAGAAATATAGAATTTTAAGTTCCGTTCTTGTATGAGGAAAAAACAAACTTTATGCAGAGAGGATTATGTCATAGAAAAACTGTCGTGTCATTGTCATTCTGATCAGTGTTTGTAAGGCCAGACTTATACTAAAAAAAATAACAGACTGTTTAAGTGGACCTACCCGTGGATTCAATCCTTGATGTAGACCTCTGCTGTTTGAAATCAAAGTACTTTCTGATAGACTAAATTCTTGATCAACCCAGTAGTTTGAGACAAATAACATCACGCAGCAGCACATAGTAATTAAAAAACTGTCTTGTCATTGTCATTCTAATTATTGCTCATGAGGTCAGCTTCTGAATACCTTCATACACATTTAGGATGAAAAGAGACAATCTGATAAAACTATCCATGCTCAATGCATTCTTGACCAGTGGTTCAACATAAGATTTTTGCTGAGAATTCATCACTTCACCATGGATACCTTCTTCTGCAGTAGTTTGTAATTAAAGACCAGTCATTTTGGAACCACTCATACTTGTGATTTTTAAGGTAAGGACTGATTGGATGAAAATATCTGAAAAAGCAACACTCTTTTAGAAAATTTCAGCTTAAGTTCACTTAGCCTATGGATTATCACTTCTCCATCCACTGTTTTATAACTATTGCATCTTCCAATATAAGTGAAGACTCATTTTAATTTGCAATAGTAGTTGAAGTCGGATTTAGTTACATTTGTGGTGTAGCCCACATAGCTGCTTAAAACAGTAATGGGTATCAATGGAAAATAACGTTGGATTAATCTAGACTTATTACCTAAGTCTCATTTTATGCATACCCCGATGCCATTGTTAGCTGGGAGGAAGTTCCCAAAACATGATAGTAGCCATGTACACTTTCTGAATGCATTCATTGTCCTCCCTCTTTTATGAATCCCTCGGTCCTGCTGTTTTTGAATTGTTTTTTTCAATTTAATCTTTTCCTTTGTTTTCATGCATGCAAGCATCTGATTTATTGTTACTTTTCTTTTCTTTTTTCCATGGCTAACAGGTTATGTTTCCTTATATGTTGTTTCATCTTTCTGCATGATTTTATTCTGTACACAAAAAAGACAAGTCCTGCTACTGCGTTTTACACAGATGTTGTCTCATGGAAGTTATTTCTGATAACATGTTCCATGGTTGTAATCTTGATGTCTAAATACTTTTTCTATAGTTCATATGCCTGCATTAAAAAAAACATTGATTTCACTGTAAAACTACATTGATGACCATGTTGTCTACGAGAAATTGCTTAAACATGATATCTTCCCTGATGATCTTTTTCAATGAATTTTCTATTCTTCCTTTTGTATCAATACCTCAGTTTTTCTGATGTTGCTTCTTCTTGTTTTTTCCCCCAAAACAAACTTTCCCTGCCTTTACATGGATTTTAATGTCCTTCCTTTTCTAGCAATCCCCCGGCATTGCTGATATTGAAATGTTCTTTTCAATTCAATCTTTTCCTGCTGTTTCAGGATGCATCAATATGAAATACCTAAAACATGATAGCTTTCATAGTCAACTTTGTAAATGAATTGAAAATCCTTCCTCTTCCATGAATCCCTCGGTCTTGCTGATGTTGATATGTTGTTTTTCAATTCAACATGTTCTTGCCATATCATGCATGCATCAAGCTGTAATGTGCATAGTGTCCCCTATTTTACATGCCTATGTGGTCATGATAAACCCCACACTTGATTGCTATTAGTTTGGTATTCATCAGCTACAATGTGATGAGCTCAAAAAAAAAGGCCCCATCCTTAAACATCATATATGTTGTATGTTAATAGTTAACCATGGATTGAAAATGAACTAAGAGACTTCCATGCTTACTAAGAGAAGCATGGATTGGTTGAAGATATACGTTCCATATGATGGTCAATGAAGTAGGAGGACAACAACAAATTTTGTGTATAAGGAGATATTTATAGACATAAATGCATGATCTTTAATCATAGTTGTGTGTGATGTAATCTTTAGTTAATGACCATATAGTAAGTACAATTGTATTTTTATTTTAACCTTGGACAATATTTTTCTTCACTTTCTTTTAGTTGAAACCAATTGTTTTTGCGTTGAATTTAATGCTCCCCGCCTAAGGGAAAGTGATTGCTATTATTTATATGCTATGTCTAATGGTATTTTTTAGGAGCTATTTCTTTCAGGTAAAAAATAGTAGTTATGATTAATATGTGAAAAATTAGAAGGCTATATTTAAGTACCCTCAACAACTTGGGTAAAAATGGTAGTGGATGCATTAATTTGAATTTAGGGTTAATGTGTAAAAATACATGTGTGGTTTTTCTAAAAGTGTATCCAACACCAAATTTTGTGTGTGTGTGTGTGTGTAAAAGTGACTATATGGTTATAGAAGTGGAAGGTGAAGATGGGCATGGGCAGCCCGATAAATAAGATTGAGATAAGAGAGAGAAAGGTTTAACTGTAATTTCCAAAATACTTATGCCATATTTTTGTAATTTTTTCCAATTCTTCACTGTCAGCCTTAAAAATTCAAAAAAGTCAAATTAACGATCCATGAGTATTTTTGCTCTATTTTATAATCAAATAGTCACTTTTACACCTAAAAAAAGTATTTGGTGTCTAGCATTTTTAAGAAAATCATATGTATATTTTTACACCTTAACTCCATAATTTAAGTACCCTCAACAACTTATTATTCAAAGTAGTAAAGTCAGAAGATTTTGTTGATCCGTGTTTTTTTTTTGGGTTCATAATACCCATGCATATTAAAAGTTGGTAATTGAAATAAATTTGTTGTATTGTGATGTGATGCTTTTTTGAACTAAAATGTTATTTTTAATTTATTTGAATTAGATTGAAATAACTCCAAATGACTACAAATGATTAATTAAGATTTAGAGCAAATGAGGTTTTAGAATGGAGGTCAAATTATATTAATGTAAGCATCGGGAAAAAATTGAAATTATACTTAAACAATTATAATCAATTACTTATTTTCAAAAGCATTCATTCTAAAATAATTACAAACAATTGCTTATCTTCAAAAACATATACTTGAACAATTAAAATCTATTTACATATATTCGTCTCTCAAAACCTATATAGGTTATATTATGTTGCTCTATTGATTCTTTGTGTCAATTGAGTGAGTCATATTTTATTTCCCCGTTTTTATTTATTTAATTGTTTTCTCTCATAATTATATTGAACATAATATGTTCAACTAATGTTAGTGTGGTGGATTCACTTTAATAAGAAAAATAAGTTTTTTTTTTCCTCAATAACATTCTTGTTTAGAGGGAATTAAAAACTCGTTCCCGTAAAAGTATAATGCAACACGTTTTTAGATTCAGTTATGTCAATGACATGATGACAACATACAGAAAAGTTTTTTTTTAAATAATTATTGTCATATATTGTTTAAGAAAATAACTTTATTTCAAATTAAAGGATGAAATATTATTCAAATTATTGATTATTAACACTAACTCTATAAGGAATGTAGTTTCCATAAAAATGTAGTTTCCAAACTGGTATCTTCCGATTCACAGATATCACTGCAGTGGTAGCTGATAATTGATAGTTTTGCTGTTAGCTGATTTTTTTACTTGCTTCATTTACTGATAGTTTTGTTTCTCAATATATGTAGTTTCATTATCCACCGATTCAAATTAGGCAACAGGAACACCCCCGCCTTGACCCTTGACTGCCATACTCGTCTCAGTCTCTGAATCGTTTGATTTTTTTTTTTTGAATGAATTCAAAAGAAGACCAGAGGAAGATGGCGAGCGTCGGAAAACGAGAGGCTATTATGTAAACGACGATGCATCGAGTGCCGTTTCATTCACTTCGGTCTAGAATCCCACGCATCAACTTTTTGACGTGTGGGGTCTCTAGTCTCCTTGCTTTGAAAGTTAACTTCCTCTGGAAGTAGTCACTGACCTACTGCTACTACTAGTATTTATAGTATGGTTTCGGACAGACTTTGCTTTGTGCTTTTTCTCGTTGGGGCTCAAACTCGGTTCTTCAAATTCCTTCATTACCTGCATTCTGCGTTTTTCGATTTGTAATTTGAGAGAAAGAGAAGCCATGGAAATCGATAGCCTCACTCCAGCTGATCCTCTTCCGTTTGCCAGAAGGTAAGCTAGCGTACGCTTCTCTTCAATTGATTCGATTAATGTTATGTTTTTTTTCCTTTGATTGTTTTTTTTGCCCGTTTTCTGTAGTTATCAGGTGGAAGCTTTGGAGAAATCTCTCCGGCAAAATACCATCGTATACTTAGAGACAGGTTCTGGGAAAACTTTGATCGCCATCATGCTTTTACGGAGCTATGCTTATCTTCTTCGCAAGCCTTCCCCTTCCATTGCCGTATTTTTGGTTCCCACTGTTGTCTTGATTAAACAAGTATGCAAGTCTTTCCTTTTTCTCTATTCTCTCCTGGAAATACCTTCTCTGATTGATTTACATTATTATGGGACCACTAAAACTTACAGTTTGGAAGAACATTCTGCTATTGTACATTTTAAATTAAAATAGCATTAGAAATATGTAGTCATGGTTGGAAATTACGCTCACATATCCACTAATGCTGCTTGTGAAATTATACACTAGATCAACACTTTTTTGACTAAGTTTTTCTTCTTTTTCACTTCCCAAAATAACAGCAAGCTGAAGCTGTGAAAATGCATACGGATTTGAAGGTCGGAATGTATTGGGGAGATATGGGAATCGACTTCTGGGATGCTGCTACATGGAAAGTAGAAATGCAGAAACATGAGGTGATTATCTTGCACATTTGTTTAGAAATATCAGATTAAAACTTATATGTGAAATGTCAAGCATGTAAATGGCCTATTTGTAGTCTGCTTTTGTCCCTCAAAATAGTCCTCCCCTCTATTTGTCGTTTCCTATTCTATTTCTTATTTCCTTTTTTATTGACATATTTATATTTGTTATATGCGCGTAGGAAGTAATAATTTAAATTTATTGATGGCAAGTGGCAACTAATCTGGGTGCTTACAAAAGCCTAAAGTGGCCAGAAACATGTATTATTTGTGAGCCAATACTTTGATGTAGGGTGGTAATTGTAAATAATTCTCCCTTCGATAGAGCTGCAAGATAGGAAGAGGTTTTTATATATTATATATTTCTTTTTGGATTTGAAAATTTTCACTTGTGAACTTGGTTTTCATGGATAAGAATTCACATGGCTCTGGATAGTACTCTTCTAGGAAGAGCTCTTTTTTAGCTGTCATCAGTGGAAGCTCCCTTCACAAAAGCTTGTTGGTGATATTGCCCATAAAGTTACTGATTATTAATATATCTATCTACATTTGAAGGGATCATAATCATCCTGTCCCTGGCTTTTCTATTTGTGGAATCAGCTCTTTTGTCTGGCATGAATCGGGTCATCCCACCGTGCAGTTCCACAGATGGATATATGATATAATTAGATATTAAAGACTATCCAGTTCATATAATGCCGCATGAGCAAAGACAACACGAAAATTAGTGGATACTTAACCCATAATAAAATCTTAATAGTTAACTGCGAATGAAAGCAGATAAAGTTACATATTTTCCTACTGAATTTTCAAGTGTTTATAAACTTTTTGATTTCTTTTTGTATGCCAAGTATTCTCGTTGGCACAGGGGTATTTGTTGTATGCAAAAGTCATTTTTTTTTTTTGGTCAAATGCAAAAGTCAAATTCAGACGGTCAGAATTTGTGATTTTCTTCATTTGGAGGACTAGTTGCTCTCAGTGTCACCTGCATTGTTGGTTATTTTTAGCACTATGTTTCTGATTTGTCGTTACATTTGCATATCACAAATATCAAATATAGTTATTGTTTCTGATTTGCCCATGCATATTACATAGATTCGAAATAGTTACTGTTGGTAGTGGTTTTGATTATGCAGGTACTTGTTATGACTCCTGCAATATTGCTGTCTGGCTTGAGTTGTGGCTTTTTCAAACTGAATATGATAAAGGTCTTAATAATGGATGAATGCCATCATGCTAGGGGCAAATATCCATATGCATGCATCATGACTGTAAGTGCTTCCTCTAATGGTTTTTATTTTGCGGACCTGTGTCTTTTGCTTTCAATAATCACAATTCTGCTGTGATAATCTACTTGTATATCGGTTATTCTTTGGTCACATAGTCTGTGACTTGTAATCATAATTGCTAAAGTGTATTGTATGCTTATGCTACTGAGTGAAGGCTCATGAATAGCTATACGTCTGTACATGTCTCAGTTAATTGAACTCATGAATAGTTGTCAGCGATGTTTAGTATTAAATACGTTTTGTTGTCGAATTGTATAAAAAGTATTTTGTTTGACGGTCATTGCAGTCATTTATAGTCAAGTTTCTATCTTAGTATGCATTTCTGCAATTTGAGATTGTGTAATGTGCAAAACTTATATTTCTCACAATTGGAAATTTTGTTTTCGTGCAGGAGTTTTATCATCATCAATTGAAATCTAATAGTTCTGATCTCCCTAGAATATTTGGGATGACAGCATCTCTTATTAAATCGAAAGGTTCATTAGTCCAAAGAAAGTTCTATTTATTTCATTGCATTGGCTTTATTTTCCTACTCAGTACTATCTATTATTTTCTAATGTTAAATTTACTTTTTCTTTGCCTCTAATATTTTAATTAGGTGGGAATTCTGAATTGACTGTCTGGAAAAATATTGCCGAACTTGAGAGCCTAATGCATTCTAAGGTTTTACTTTATCTTTCTCCATCTTTTAATTTTTATTTGTTCTCTAAATTTCTAGTTTCAAGGCATGTCATTTTGTTTTGGGCAATATGTTGTCTTGATAGATACTGACAATATTGGAAAATGAGATTTTTTTTTTACTTTGACTAGGAAAATGAGAATCTCCAATATTCTCCAACATAAGGATTAAAGACCCTGGGCAGTAGTTAAAAAAAAAAAAAAAAAAGAACTGAACATCCAAATGACAAGATTGGTTTTAGAAGTTCAGGACTTATAGATATCCCTAAACCATATGCCCTAAAAATACCTTATCCATGCTTCCTCTATATTCCATTTTTTTCCTTTATTTTTTACATGATGACTGAATCTGATTGACTTCCATCTTGGAACTTCTTTCTCCTACGTTTGTTCCCTTGTGACTAACTTCCTATGTCCTCTTTTTTGCAGCTTCCTCAGTTACAACTATCTATTTCTGCCATGTCTCTTCCCATAAACATAAAATTCTTTTCTCAATCCATCTATCTCTTTGTGGTGTATGCGCAAAAAAATTATGCTGTTATATTTTAAATATCTACTGGTGCAGGAACCTTTACATTGCTATAAAGGTGTTTGCCAATGTATTTAGAAGAGTTTATTTTTTTCAGGACTTGGTGCCCAATTGCTTAAACTTAAAAAAAGTGATTTTTAGATAGTTTAGAGATGATATGAAACGGGATTTATTTTGTAGAGATTTTATAGAAAAAGATACTGCGTTTGGTTACAACAATAAAAGTGATTATTATCTAATTATTTTCAAATTTTATGATATCTTTGTGGATCCCTGTTCATAAAAAAATGATTTATTATTTATTTCTTTTCAAATTTTATGATATCTCCATGTATGTACATATTTTTATAACATTCTAGGTCATCTATTATTTTCTAAAGTTATTCAGAGGAGCTTTTCAAAAAATAAAAAATATGTTTTCTGTTTTAGATTCCGATTAGTTTTAAATGTTAAAAAACAATATTTAATTTCACAAAAGTGATTTCTTTTTTAAAAAAATAGTTGATTTTTTCACTAAAAAAGCTTAAGAAAAGAGGTCCTCGTATGCTGTTGTTGTCCAGTTATTTGTTATTTTGAATATTTAATATTTTTGTATTTAAGGTATATACATGTGCAAGTGAATCTGTCCTGGCGGAATTCATACCAATATCTACCCCAAAGTTCAAATTTTTCAAGGAGACTGGAATACCCTTTGAGTTATTCAAATGCCTGGCAAAAGAACTGGATCTACTAAGAAAACAGGTGAGAACTTTTAAGGTCGCCAGCTTTCAATTACCCTTACTTGATATTTACAAGGAATTAAATTATTCCCTTGGATTGAAATTATGGGGAAGGAATTGGCTATAAAAAGCGAAAATTGGTATATTTAGCAGCATGTTTTGTTTGAAATGTCAATTCTGTCATGTTCTTAGATCTTATACCTGATCAAAATTCAGTCATACAAATTTTGATTATTTGATTGTTGGTTTACTTCCCGGATGGTGTCGACTGTTGATATTCTCTGCATTAGTATGAATGCCATGTGAAAAAGTCAGAGTTGACAAGTTCTGCCGCAGAGTCTATTTGCAAAAGAATGAAAAGGGTTTTCTCAGCTTTAATTTTTTGCTTGGATGAGTTGGGACTTTTGTTGGCTTTGAAGGTACTTATTCATACTTATTATCCAACTTCTTTCTTCTCTTCATGACTGCATGGAAGATTTCACCATACGTTTGTTTATGTGACAGGCTGCAGAATTCTTATCATCAAATGAAACTGAATTATTTTCATTTGGAAATATGGATGTCTCTGGACAGACAGCTGTTAGAAAATTTACATTGAATGCTTTGGAAATGATTTCAACTTGCATATCATCTGGTAGTGACTTTAGCCTTGGTGACTATACATTTATGATCGATCATCAGCTCACATTCTTTTCTTGCACAGGTCCTCAACATACTATTGGTGATGATATTGGGTCACTTGTGCATGTGGGCCTGTTAACCTCAAAAGTTCAATGTCTCACTGACTCTCTACTTGAATACAGGTTCTTTTATGTTGATTATTTATGAAATATTTTAAATTTGAATGTAGTTGCCCAAATGTGAATGTAGTTTTGAAATCATACATTGAGGTATGGAATCAGGATTTTCTTATGGTCAATGTCTTGCTGAAATGTGAAAGTTTTTGGAGGATTTTTGAACATCTATATGGCTGGTTCATTTATTCAAAAATCAAAATAAAGCTAGTTCTTTAGTTCTTTGCTGTTGTATGTTTATTTATATTGTTCCTTGTGTAGGGTTGATTTTGTACTTGATCTCAATGTTCTCACCTTGTGACAGGACCTAGGAAAGACCAATTATGATTAGTAGAATTCAAATAGTCTTATATCTCTAATTATATATAGTAGTCTTGTAATTAAATTGATGTTTATTTTGACTGGTCTGCTATGAATATTAAATTTGTAGGGGCATGAATGATATGAGATGCATAATTTTCGTAGATAGGATAATTACAGCAATTGCTCTTGAGGCTCTTTTGAGAGAATTCCTCCCAAAACATAATGGATGGAAGACGAAATACATAGCAGGGAACAATTCAAAGTTGCAAAATCAAACAAGGAAAAAACAAAATGAAATCGTGGAAGAGTTTCGTATGGGCTTGGTATGATTTTTACCTTTGTCATCATTTGTGTAGTCATAAAATGGTACAATATTTAATGTCATACAAAATATTTAATTTACAGGTCAATATCATTGTGGCAACCTCAATTCTTGAAGAGGGGTTGGATGTTCAAAGTTGTAATTTGGTCATTAGATTTGACCCCTCTGCTACAGTGTGCAGTTTCATTCAGTCCCGAGGACGAGCGAGGGTTCAAAATTCTGAGTACATATTAATGGTTGGAAGGTAATTCTTCTTTTCTATTTCTGTTTTGAGTATTCTCAAGTATTTGAACAAATGGGTTATGAAAATTTATTTGATGGCTGCAACTTGACAATTGCAAATAAACATGTTCTATCATACTGATCCTTTTATAACATCCATTTTGGTTTGTTTTTCTGGTTGAAACAACTTGTCTGAATAGCCTCCATGTCGTGTTTTATTTTAAAATACAGTGGGGATTTGGCTACACGTTCTCGGTTAGAGAAGTACGTAAGTAGTGGAGATGTTATGAGAAAGGAGTGCTTGAGTCATTCTTCCCTTCCTTGTGAGTCTTTAAATAGTGATATGCGTGATGAGGAAACTTATCGTGTTGAAAGAACTGGAGCGATTGTGAATCTGAGGTCTAGTATTGGTTTGATATACCTTTACTGTTCACGGCTCCCTGCAGATGGGTTAGTTAATTGCTGATCTTCCTATGCTCTAATTTAAGTGTTCCCATAATTTTTATGTTCAATTTTTTTAGATTTAATGTTTAACTCTTAGATTTTGGCTGATCCTATGATTGAATTTTCATATATTTCTAGGTACTTCAAACCAATGCCTAGATGGGACAAAGAGACTGGAACTTTACTTCTTCCTAAGAGTTGCCCTATATCATCTGTCTGTGTTCAAGGTTCCAAGAAAACCTTAAAAAATGTTGCTTGTCTTGAAGCCTGCAAGCAACTTCATAAAAACGGAGCTTTGACGGATAATCTTGTTCCTGATATTGTGGTGGAAAAAAATTTGATGGAAGAATTTGGTAATTCTTTGCCTATTTTTCATTATTATTCTAGTAAAGTTATAATTATAAATTGAAAGTTGAATTTTGTTTTCCTTACATCTGTGTCCTAAATGTTTGGGAATTTATCTGATTTTTACAGCGAATGAACCTTATGATGAGGAGCAACCTCATTATGTCCCATCTGAATTGGTTAACTTCTTTCCACGCAATGGCAACATGTTATACCATTGCTATTTGATGGAGTTGAAGCAAGAATTCAACTATGATGTTGCTGTTCGTGATGTTGTTCTTGCAATAAGATGCAAACTTGACCCTGAAATTGGATGCATGGAATTCAAAATGTGTACTAATAGGGGTGGATTGATAGTACAATTTAGATACATTGGTACAATAAATCTTAGCCCAAATGAGGTATGATGTTTTGCCCTCTTATTGTTGTGTCTAGCATAGTAAGTGTTACAAAAAGTTTATGTAGTTAACTTTTTTTTTTTTCCCAGGTTCTTTCGTGTAGAAGATTCCAAATCACTGTATTTGGAATTCTTTTGGACCATAATATAACTAAGTTGATAGCCAGTTTAAATGAACTCCATTTGGGAGATAATCTTGAGATTGATTATCTTCTGCTTCCAGCCACTAGCATACCTCAAAGACCTTCGATCATTGATTGGCCTTCTGTGACTTCTGTATATTCATCTGAAGAAGTTTGCAACAATCATGTTGCCAATGTAAGGACCATTGATGGATGGATTTGCTCCTGCAAACTAGAAAATGCATTGGTTTATACTCCACATAGTGGTAATTTTTATATCATCACTGGGAGAATGGAATTAGATGGTAACTCTCCTCTAAAACTCAGCGATGGCAGAACTACTACATACAAGAAATACTATAAAGAAAAGTATGCAAATATTAGTTGCATTGTCTATTTTTAAGTCACTATTTACCATCAGGTGTATTACTTTGACATAATCTTATCATTTATCCTAAATTTCAGGCATGAGATCGATTTATGTTTTGAACACCAACAACTATATAATGGAAGGCACATGTTTCATGTGCAAAATTACCTTCCCAGGAGTAGACAAGCGAAGGAAAGAGGTCTGAATGTTGATTCTTGCACCTGGACTTGCCCATGAAAGTTGGTTGTGCAGGACGATTTCCAAAAGCAAAAACTTTTGGCAGATATAACAAGCACAAAATCTATTCATAGCTTTCTCTTGAAGTTTCTTTATTTTAACTTTTCCATGAAAGGTTTCTTTTAAATAAATGTATTTTTGCAGACCAAGAAATCATGCTAGTCCATGAGACCGACTAAAATTTACCCAAAATTGAAGCCAGTGTTAATATCATTTGTCATGTGATGCTGATTTACATGGTAACTTATGCATATAGGTATGACTTTGCAGAATCAACCAAATGTACGGTCGAGTTGCCCCCAGAACTATGCAATGTTATAATGTCACCGATTTCTGTCAATACAATATATTCATTCTCTTTCGTTCCTTCAATAATACATCGGCTTGAGTCATTGCTTGTGGCTTTCGACTTGAAAAAAATGTGCATGCAAAATGATATTCCAACAGTCAAGGTAAGCTGCTCTTCTTTTGCTACGAAAATTTATCATGATATAATTCCAACAGTTATATTTCCAATTTTTTTCCAAGGAAAGATAGTTTCATGTCATTATGTTGAGACTCATTAACTACCTAAATGTTTGTATACATTTATTTTTAATATATAAGTTGTTTTAATGGCAGACACATTATATAATTATCACACTAGATATAACCAAAGTAAAAGAAATGATTTGGCCTTCTTGTTTTAGCATGTCCCAACCAATACACAATGAGATTATTTAGATTGCTAAAAGATGTTGTAATACTAATGGTATCATGTGAACTTTCTTTTTTCTTTGTGGGTTTGTTTGTGTTGGGTACTCTCCATATGGGTGTATATTTTATTTGCTTGAAGATGCTTCATGTAATTCTGTTTGCCACATGATTTTAGAAGTTTTGAATTTTACTTGTTCGAAGCAATCACTACGTTGTCTTTGTTCAAAAATGCCAAGAGTCATTTCATTATGAATCCTTAGAGACTCTTGGAGATTCTTTCCTTAAATATGCTGCTGGCCAGTATCTTTATCAAATCCATCCAACTTATCATGAGGGTCTCCTCAGTGTGAAGAAGGACAAGATAATTTCTAATGCTGCCCTCAGGAAGCTTGGGTGCACCAGTAGACTTTCAGTATTCTTTCTTTCCCAACTTTTGTCTTTTCTTTTTTGATTCTTATCATTTACAATACTGTTATTCAGCATTTCGCATATGCCTTTTGATCCTTATCATTCATGCACTTATGCATTATGACAATCCCATTACTCTCCGTTAGATGAAATAAAAGAACGAACTTATCTCATTTATCATGTCAAGTTCACGGATTCACGGTTTAAATTGTTGGATGGATTAAATTTTGCCTAGTTATTGCTCCTCTAGTCCTTAATATAAAACATATTTTGTAAGTTAATCTTGGTTCTAAATATAATATAAAGTTTTCATATTTATCAATCTTTTCTCAATTTACCCATATTGATGCTCCCTCAACAATAATCAAAGGGGAGAGGTAATGAAGGAATTGAGGAAGAAGACTAGAGCATTTGAGAAAATACATGTCATATTAACTAATTCAACGAACTTCGTTAATATAATCAAATTAGTTAAATAAGTCTTATATTAAGGACAGGAGGAGTACTTACTAAAGCGTGTTTTCTCATCCCACCTGAATTGTTGAATTTCTTTATTTGTACATGACCATAGTCATTTAAACCTTAAAGGTCCAAGTTAGGATTTCAGTTGAAGTCGGAGTTGACATTTGGAAGAATTAGAAAAAAAATGTACATGTATTTAATTTGTTCCTTTTTTTTTTTTTTAATTCAGAATTTTCATTCCTTTTTGTTGTAGGGCTTCATACAGAACTCCCCTTTTGATCCACACAAATGGATTATACCAGGGAATAGATCTGGATATGCTTCTTTAAAAGAGGAGTTAGCATCGGATGATGTGATGAAAATTTATGTTAATGGGAACAGGAAAATAAGACCTAAAGTCATTTCAGATGTTGTTGAAGCCTTAATTGGGGCCTTCCTTAGCGTAGGTGGAGAGAAAGCTGCTTTGAAGTTTATGGATTGGGTTGGGATAAAGGTGGATTTTGATATAATACCCAATAAGAGGCTTTTAAGCATAGAGCCGAGAGGCTTGTGAATGTCGATATTTTGAATCTCTATTGAACTACTCATTCAATGACAGCTCTCTCTTGGTGGAAGCTTTGACCCATGGTTCTTACATGCTGCCAGAAATTCCAACATGTTATCAGGTGCCTTATAAGTACTGCGTTATCTTGTCCGATTTTTAATGTCTGTATCTTTTGAGCTAAACTGAAAACTGTACTTTATTTGCTGGCATTGTTCAGACACATACCATTCTTAGAACGGTTAGGTTTAACTTTTCCTTTGACCTAAAGTCACTTGAGACTGAAGTTAACCAAAGTCATTAGCTTTGAGACTGACAATTGAGATAGCGATTACTCCCTCTGGTCCACAATATAAAAAGTCTTATAGAAAGAAAATCTAGTCCAAAATACAAGAGGTTGAAAGGGTAATTAATTATTGTTTTCCACTTTTACCCTTACAAGAGAGAGAAAGAAGTGACATATATTACATGTATGTTTGAAAATCACATTCTTTGATAAATTAGTTAACAACGTTGTATATTTTGGACTGGTGGGAATACTAAGTTTATCATACCAAAAGAAAACATTTGCATATGGTTATGGTTTCTATGAAAGGCCAATGTTATGGAAGTTTTGATGTATCCCAGAATTCTTAGTCACTGTCTTTGCTTTTGATTTTTTTGTTTCATTGCTATTCAAAATTATTGAATAATATACATACGTATTATCCTTGCAGCGACTAGAATTTCTTGGGGATTCTGTGTTGGATTTTCTTGTCACTGAGCATATGTACAACAAATATCCTGGCTTGTCTCCAGGGTTGTTGACTGACTTGAGGTCGGCTTCTGTAAATAATGACTGTTATGCTCGGTCTGCCATTAAGGCTAACCTACACAAACACATACTCCATGCTTCTCCAGAATTACATAGGGATATTGTTGCCACAATAAAGGATTTTGAAAAGTTATCTTCCAAACCAACTTTTGGGTGGGAGACAAGGACGTATTTCCCCAAGGTTAGCTATTACTATTTCAGTTCATTGATCACTAAGCAATGTCCTTATTTTGAACAACGCTTATTCATACTACCGTTTTTGTGGTGTTTTTTGTCCATGTGTTCAAATATTATTTTGGTAATTTGCTTCGTGGGGCTTAATCATTATATTTCTCTTGACAATTCTACATTTCTTGGCAATTCTGCATATTTTAATTCTAGTTTTTAATTCTATACTTAGAGGGCAAACTCTAATAACTTAAGGTTATAAGTAGGATTGAACCTGCGATCACCCACTTACTAGGGAGCATTTATGCCTCTTGGCTATAGGTCATGGGCTGATAAAAGTGATTTTAAAGAAAAGATTTTGGAGAATAGATTTTGAAAAGGCAGACAAAAATTGTCTTTTGGACTCCCAATTCATGGTTTTTGTGTAGGATTATATCTTGGAATGTTTGAATAATGAAGAACTTGACTTTCCTGCCTAATTTTTTCACCTAATGAAAAAAATACCCTTTAGGATCCAGAACTCTGTTCTATTGGTAGCTAAGGACCAAAAGATTAGATTACTATTAATGCTTCTTTTAAGACACGATCTGATTTTTTCAGTAATTACAAAGGTATTTGGATTGGATACTACTTGTAAATACTAATATTCTTACTATTGATAGGTACTCGGAGACATCATAGAGTCTCTGGCAGGAGCAATTATGGTTGATTCTGGATTCAAGAAAGAGACTGTGTTCAAAAGCATCATGCCTCTCTTGGAACCTTTAATCACACCGGACACCGTTCAGATTCATCCTGTTCGTGAATTGCAAGAATATTGCAGCAAACAACATTTTATAATGGAGAAGCCATTGTTTTCCAAAAACAATGGCTTAGCTTGTGCCACGGTTAGGGTTCTAGCTAATGGGAATATTTATGAGAAAACCTGCACAGCTGACCATAAGGATACAGCAAAAAAGTTAGCTTGTAAGGAAGTTTTGACTTCCTTGAAGAACAACAATTCTCAACATGCAAGTAGATAATATAATTATATAATGGAATTTTAATTGGGAAAGTCCCCAAAAAATGCCTATACCTTATGAATTTCCAAAACTCCAAAAGGTGACTTGAACAGACGAAAAACAGTCAAGGAAGAGGGTAGGACTATGTAATTTTGAGGTGTTAGTGTTTTTACAAAATTGCCCTCACCGATTACACTTGTTAAAAGTAGTAGTAAATGACATTATTGAAATGATAAATATCTTTATAAATATTGTCATTTGTGTAGTCAGTGATTAAATGCTAATTTTTACAAGAATGTAACATAATGTTTTTAATAACTGACTATATTTATAATGTAAATGACAACATTTGTTAAGGTATTTACTATTTCAATAGTACCATCAATTATGACTACTTATAACAGTTGTGATTGGTGAGGGATAATTTTGTCAAAGTACCAACACTTTAAAATCTCTGATTCTTACGTTGTCACCTACTTATTGGTATGTTCTTTTGGGGATTTTAAAATTCGTGAGGTTCTTTTTGTGGATTTTCCCATTTTGATTTGGTTAGCCAGTGAAGTTTCGTAATCTATGGAATTATGTTCTTTTTATAGATCTTTTTGCATTTCCTTTTACAACATGTAAATGAATTTTGGTAGGTAAAATCAGGTATAACAAAATGAAATCAGGTACAATGTATGATGAATGCCCAATCTATCTTAGGAATTGGGTGGTTCAAGAGAGCTTGGGATTAAATTCCCACTTTGTGTAATTTCTTTTGTTGTAATTTAGGTGTTTAGCCTTCTTTCATATCCAAAAAAATAAAAAAAAAAAAAAAAAAAATCAGAAAGTAATGTTAAAATATACTCCTCTGGTCCATAAATGTATTATATAATATTTTTACAAGTTTGTGTCCTTTTTTATAATAATTAGTTCAGAATTGTATCTTTTAAAAAAAGTTTCTTAAGAATACTCCTATTTAATAAGTTTTTTCCAATCCCTTAATAAATGATTTTTCGGGAAAATATTATACTTTTTTGCAGCAAATATTCTTGTTAAATTAGGAGAAAATTTGAAAAGAATAAAATATTTTTTATACTAAAACAATTTCCTCGATCTGTGTTTTTCTAATCGCCTCATATATTTAGGGATGAAGATAAGATATGTATGATAAAGTCTTTTTTTTTTTTTCCCCTTGTTTGGTATTTACATTTTTATTTTTATTTTTTTATAAAAGCGATAGGCTTCAGCCTTTATGTGTTAATAGCAACGAAAAGGTCATCAAGTCCCATAAATCATTAAACCATATTGTCCTAATAGTAACCAGGCAGTCATACAAGGGAAATGAGTCCTCTCGAGCTAATCTCTCATCATCCTTCATTGTCTTTTAATTATAGTCGTCAGATATTAATCCAATAGCATAGAAAGAGACACACAATCTACATTTTAGAATTTCATCTTCATCGCTTGTTATAGTTTTTACCACATGCAGTAATTTTGAAAAGTAAACGATGTGTCTCTTTTTAAGCCATTGCATCAATATTTGACGGCTATAATTAAAAGACAATAAGGGATGATGAGAAGCTCGGCCGGTGAGAAATTTGGACCCGTCATACAAGATAGAAGAATGTGATATGCCTTCTTTAGCCAAGGCATCCGCTAGACAATTTTGCAACCGAGGTATATATTGAATATGAACCTCCCAGTCTCTAGTTAATATGGTTTTAATTTGCCAAAACACCAAGCTGCAGGTTGCATCGTCAGTCATATGAACTTATCACAAGTAGTTTGGAATCTGATTCAACAAGTACCTTCTTGAACCCTTCATCCCAAGCAAGCCTAAGCCTCAATAAGACAGCCCATTCCTCTGCTTCATACACTCCACATAGTCCCAGATTCTGTGTGAATTCCCCTTGAGTTCTGAATAACTCCTCTGCAGCCAGCATTCCTACTGATAGATGCCATTGCACCATCAACGTTTAATTTCATCCAGTTTGCAGGAGGGCTTGTCCATTTTCCAGTACAGTATACATCCTGGTTATCAATCAGAATGTTTGCCGCGGGGATTTCACTATAGGATTTCCACAATCCTTTAATAATGCTAGTAGGGTCGAGGGGTTTCAAAAGTTGCATTTTAATTTAATGAGTTTTTAAAGCAGATTTGCGCATGAGCTTTCAAAAGTTTTTATGTTATTGGGCTAGGAGGCCATGGTTGCATTTTAATTTAATGAGTTCAATTCACTGGCAAAAAAATTTAATGAATTGAACTCAGCAAGCGAGGAAGAGATCATTCACAATTATTGTACTCTTATTTTTCGCAATCTTTCATAAATGCTGAATCATAAACCCATTTTAACTTTAATATAAATTGTCTTTTTGTGAAAAAAGAGAAAAACAAACTGCTAAAAGCCCAAATACATGAACGTGTGTATCACCACGTTGAAAGACAATTTATAGGGAAGAGAAAGGGTTTTGCTTGACACAGACAAATTAGACGCTTAAAAATAGAGTTTCAGAAGTCCTACAAAGAGAAAGGGTAGGGACGGAGCTTGACAAGAAATGGGAAAGTGGGAGATAATGCTTCCATGAGAGTGCCAACGGCAAAGCTGAGTTAGAGAGAAGGGAAGGTAGAGGTAGGGAAAAAGAGATTCAAAAAGGGTTCAAGAGAGACGGGGTTTATAGGGAAGTGAAGAGCCGCTAGACTGAAGTGAGGTTGGGATATAGAATAGAAATGCCATTGATTCTAAGTGAGAATCCAAGTTCGAACCAAAGATCTTCCTTCTTTCTCTTTGCTTGGTTTAGTGGCTGGCACAATCTCTTCCTCTTATTCATTCGATTCTATGCATCTAGTTCATCTTTTGTTTCTAATCCAAGATCTTCATTCGATCAGAAGAAATCCAAAATCTTCATAATTTTTCTGTTATTGATTATTGGTTCTTGATTTCTATCTTTCTGTGCTTTCCTTTGCCTTCGATTTCATTTGGTTTTTGAAGAATTAGTCATCAATGTCTCATGAATCTTGATATGATATTAACTAAATATAAAAATGGGCTTGAAAAAATAGGTAATGGGATTGACAATTTAGTAATGGTTTTGCAAGAATTTTATAAGTTTTGACTTTGCTCATGAAAACGTGCAAGTCAGGATTTACCAACATTTGTGGCAATTCACCAAAATTGTAATGTGATTGACAAGTTTAATAATGGTTTTGAAAAGAATTGTAAAGGTTTTGACAAAAGAATTTGTTGATGAAAACATACAAGTCAGGATTCACTAACATTTGTGGTATTTTACCAAAATTTGTAATGGGATTGATAAGTTTAGTAATGGTTTTGATAAAAGAGTTTACTGATGAAAACATCACCAACATTTGAGGCATTTAATTAAAATTCATAGGGTTAAGGGGTAAAAATAAACATGCGTTTTATCCTCGAAATTTCAAAGACCACGCTCTTTTTTTAGAAGAAAAAAATACACATGCGCTTGTAAAACCAAAGCAAAAATCCCATCACAGTTAAATTGCTTGGACGTCTATTAAGTGCGTTATGAAAATACCAAAATGCCCCTACCCAACTCCCTCTCCTCCCAACCTTCATCTCTGCAACTCATCCATTAAATAAAAATTATACCTTGTTCTTCTTTCTCAAATGTCGATTCTAAATAAAACATCAACGGATTGAGAGAAAATTAAACTGAGAGGGACACATAGTGAATCGCATTCCATGCTATGTGGCAAACAATCAGTGTTGATCCAGAGTAATATATCATCAATTTCAGCAATCAACCAAAAAAAGCTAACATCTTTCAAAACTCAAAATCCATGAGGATAAACAATTTCAAATAAGAAAAAAGGGTGCATCCTAACAGGTATATGAAGAAATTTGTAGAAAGCCCCAGTGAGAAGTAGTAGATTTACTGAGAAACTTAAACCAAAACTTAAATTTATCATCAATTTCAGCAATCAACCAAAACTTAAGCCAAAAATTGAAAAACCCATATCGAAGAAAATCTTTTCGGAGGGATCGATCGGATCGCCGACTCGTCTGGTGGTGACCAAGTTGAGAGTGAAAGAGTGAGCCGCGACGGCCACGGTGGCACGACGCGCAACGATGCAAATGAGAGGAGAAACAAAAGGGATGGGGAGGAGGTCACTACCTTCTCTTCTCTCTCAGTGGATTCTCCTCCCGCCCCCCGACCCATTCGCTTTAGACGTTGATTCTGCTGTTCCAGGGCATCGATTCGCGCCTGCATAGACGCTCCAATTCACCAGAAGCTAGCTCCTCTTGCTTCGATTGGGAGGTGCTCCCAGCCATGAGGCTGTTAAGGGTGCAGTCGACCCGGTTGATCCTCTCCCTCACATCTCGCATCTCTGCTTGAAAAGGAAGAACTAGATCTGGGTGCCATAGGTGATCTGAGAAGCAAATGGGGTGACAGGAAGGAGCGAGATGACGGGTGGAAATGGAGGGCAGTAAGGGAAATTCAAAAAACCTAGGTTTTTTTGTTTTTTTAATAAGGTGGGGCCCACCAACGGTGATGAGATTTTTTCTTTGGTTTTATAAGCTCATGTGTATTTTTGTT
This sequence comes from Acacia acuminata, assembly GCA_019022655.1. Classification (NCBI taxonomy): domain Eukaryota; kingdom Viridiplantae; phylum Streptophyta; class Magnoliopsida; order Fabales; family Fabaceae; genus Acacia; species Acacia acuminata. The sequence continues at coordinate 888,063 of JAFJYI010000242.1, read as the reverse complement.
TTAAAAAAAAAAACACATGAGTCTTATCCGAAAGCATGTGTATTTTTGCCCCTTAACCAAATTCATAATGGGTTGACAAGTTTAGTAATGGTTTTGATAAGAATTGTAATAGTTTTGACAAAATATATGTAAGTCATGATTGACAAAACCTAAAACTCATTACTCTTATTATCAATCTCATTACTCAATTGGTCACAACCAATAACTCTTTGTCAATCATTTTATACATATTGTCAATACTTACGAATTTTGTCAATCTCATTACTCAATTGGTATTAATCCTTTTACACATATTGTCAGTACTTACGGATTTTTTTAATCTCATTACTTATTTTTTCAATCTCATTACTCTTCATTGGAAACTGAAAAAGTCGGCTGGAAAATTCATTAGCTTACTAGAAAACTCATTAACTTGCCATAAACTATAGAAATTGGCTGGCCTTGCTTTTTGTTTCTCATGGAGGGGAAGAGAGAAGAAATTGGCAGCTTCAGACTCCAAGCTAGAGATGGCATCCATGAGGACGCCATGGTTGATGACCTTGAAGAACCCAAAGTCCTCGCATGCTTTGACTATGAGGGATTCTGCATCGGGTTTGGAGAGGTCTACGAGAGGGATGTTGGACAAGAATGTGGGTGCTAGTTTCAAGTTTCGTGCATGGCTGTATTTCTCGGTGTTTGGTTTGTTGGAAATTATGCCCTAAGGGCAATTCATTGTACTTTGGATATTTGAGTTATTTAAAGTATTTTCTTTAGTTATCATTTTCGTCTGCATGTTCGTATTGATAACTGCATCCCTGGATACATCTTATAGATTATCCTAAATGTCCCTCGTCGGTCATCTACGCGGAGCGAAGATGAATTAAGACCCGCATGACTTTGATGAGGTATGGAGATACAATCAAAGTCATGGGCACTTGTAAGAAGTACAGTCTTTGGACCACCCACTATGAGAAAGCCGCATGGATTAAGTCATAAGCTTATCTCATGTATAACCGCGTCACAACAACGCCCCATGACCCGAGATCATCATGGATTCCTACATGATGAATCACTGTCTTTGACCTAGTCAAAAGTCACATTTGACCGGGTGATGATAAAGGCCGGATCGGGATCGCTGGTTTTCATGCGGAGGGACGTGAATGGTCAAGATGGAATTTGTCCGTCACATTCGTAGAGATAATATCGGGCCCCTCGATGAGTGAGTCTAAGAAATGTATGGCCATTACATACTGTGATGGAAAGGAGTTTCCATTTCACTTATTAGACTACTCGAGAATCGAGAAAGTAATGGTCAAGAAAAGGAAGTTGACATTATCCATGCCTCATCCTTGACCAAATTATCGCGTGACAAAAGGGACGTGACATGGTTGTACGATAGGTGTATCGTGTCATCGATCCCCATGTGAATTGGGTAGTCGCAATGTCTTGCTAGAGGCCGCTTGCGATTTGTGGGCCGACACGGTGTTGGCCCACCAATCTCATGGGCTGCAGGGTCGCACACAAGAATGATCCAACACGGTAAAAGTGTCCAGGTTCATTGAATCTCGATTAATCGATATTAATGAATACGAGTTTAATGCTGGGGTAAATATATATATATATATATATATTTAAATTCGAAAATAATATAATGATATTATTTAATTGAGATTAAAATATTATTATTATATTATTTGTTTTATGTTTAATTTATTTGATAAATTAAATATCTAAAACAAAACGAGATATTGTATCTCATTTAATTTTCGGATAAAGATATTATTGTCTATTTAATTTAAATTGAGATATTAGTATCTCGATTTAAATAAATAGATAGATATCATTTCTCGGATTTAATTTATTGAGATAAATTAAATCGGGAGAGGCTTTTAAATTTGGATTAAATAAATAGGTTGGATTAAATCTATAAGATAGATTTAATTAATTATTTTTTTAAATCTAGATTCGAATTCGAAATTTCAGATCCGGCTTTTAATTCGATTAAATAAATATTATTATATTAGATCTATCGGATAAATTTAATTAATATATATTTAATCCGATCTAAAGTTTGAATTCAAAAATTAATACGATTAATTTTGCCTTAAATACGCGAACGGTTTTTAGAAAACCTACGGGACTTTCGGTCGAGCGTATTCTAAAAAGCCGCGAGAAACCCTAGAGTGAAAAATAGAGAGAGACGCAAAAGAGGCGCTAAGTACGCTGGCGTAGCCGTGTTCGGGAATTGTTCGTGTGGATACCGGTGGAGGAAGCCGATTCTACGAGTCGTCTTCTGCTGATCGAGGAGGTAGCCCACCTGTTCAACGAAGTAGAAACCGCGAACGAGTTTTTAAAAGGTAATATCCGGATTCCTTAGCCTTGGTTTAAACGCACCTGAGTGATCCTCAGGACGGGATTCGTAGAAATTTTAATCCGCCGTTGCGTTACGGATCCCAACATGGTTTTGACAAGACCACCATTTTTTTCTTGTGTCGTTTCAGGTTTTTTACTCTGCAGCGAAATATATGAACAGGGGAAGAGATGGAAGAGAGAGAAAGAGAGATCGATCTTTTTTTTTTCCGATCGCAAGCTTGGTGTTGATCTCGTGTTCTAGAGCTGCCGAAACAGCCTCGTGGTGTTGCGTTGCATTCCCATGGCGGCGAGAAGAGAAAGAGAGAGGATGATGAGAGAGAAATAATATGTGAGGGTTATTTTAGTAAAAAACGTCTAAATTTCAAAAATATCATATTCTTCCCAATCACCTTTATGTCTTTTTAATTTTTTAACAAACATTTTAGGGTTTTAATATTTGTATGGCATTTAAATAAAATTTTCCCAAATTAATATATCGTAATTCAATGGATTTTATATATTATTTCTCAAGTTTATTTGCGGAATTAGTTTTTTTTTTTTTTTGGAACCCTTCCTCTTCACCTATCATATTCTTCCCTCCTCTTCTCTTGTTATAACCATAACATTAGTATTTGAATGGTTCATATTTGATTTTTATACATTTATTATCAAATGTTAAATTATAAAAAGAAAAATAATTAATTAAATACAAATTGCTAAATTTTAATATGAATAATTCAATACTATAGGAAAGAAAATAAATATTTTCTATAAAACTAAATTTGGACTATTCAAACATTAATCTAATGATCGAAAAGAAAGAGGAGGGATTCTAAACCGGAAGAACTCCTCCAAGGTTTCCACCTCTTATTTCTTCTCGCACTAGGGGGAAAAAAACGAGTTAGGAACTCCTCTTATCCCATGACCATCCTCTTCCCTCCTATTCATTTTTTAACCATCAGATGAACATTTCCATGGTTCCTATATATTTAGTTTTATACAAAATATTATTTTTATTTTCTTTATTGTAGTATTAAATTATTCATATCAAAATTTAGCAATTTGTGTTTAATTAATTATTTTTATTTTTATAATCTAACATTTTAATAGTAATTTATAAAAGATCAAATCTAAATCATTTATATGTTAATCTTGTACTTATAAAAAGGGAAGAGGAGAGAGAGAGAGAGGAGAATGAGAGGGCAAGTGTAATATCCAATTTTCGCTTTACCAAAAATCCCGATTGTTCTTAAGCCAATTTTCGACTAGAATATGAATTAACAATTAGCCGAATTTGTGACCACATTTAATTGGCCAAAAGTGTATCATGTGATTACACTTAATTGGCTGAACATGTGACAAGTTGACCACTCTATTTAAGGCCATATTTCGACCTAAAGAGAATTAAAAGTGTATGTTTATTATTTTGCCAAATTGGTATATAAAGACAATATGACATTGACATATGATCTTGTACTAAAAGTCAACACATGTTAGCCTTAAGCAAGATCATATTTTCTGCCTGCATGAAGGAAAAAGGAGACAATGAAAATTAGAAGTTGTTAAAGGGAATAAAGCACAAAAATTTAATGCATTTTGTACGAAAATACCACATGTTAAGCTAGGGTGAATAGTTAACATTGTGATTCCTAAAAGGACATGTGTCTTCAAGATAGGAAAAACAATAGGGACCCTTGGGGAGGGGCCGTAGTTTGGCGAAACCAAGAAGCAAAGGAGGAAAGATGATGTTTTGGAATATCATGCACATGTGGGAAGGAAAGTCAACAATTTAATCTGAAGGTGACACTTGTCATAATGGGAAGATGAAATAGAAAAGGAACACCTAAGCTCTTACTTATATCATTAGGATGACATCATTCTCTTGCCCAACAAGCCTTGAAATTTGGCCAAAGAGAGAGGGAGAGAGAAAAGACACAAAATCTTATGGAAGAAGACACATGCAAGAAGATATTTTGAGAGTATTTTAGTCATTTGGCATGTGGGACCTCCTTGGTGACTTGCTCACCAATTATAAGACACTAAAACGCTCCTCTTGTATGCCACTTTAAGATCAAACACTCACTTCCCTTAGAAAAGAGAGAGTGATAGAAATATTGAAGGGAAAGAGAGAGGAGAAAACTTCAAAGAGTCAAGGTAAGGTTCTTGTATTATCTTGTAACTCTTCTTCTCAAATACCTTGTATAGATACTTAGCTTTAATAAAACATTTTTCTTTGGTATTTTGGGTGAGAAGGCCGACGATTTGGTGGAGCACAAGCAAGAGAAAATCTTCAAAGTTCAAAAGATCAAGCCACAAAGGTAAAGCCCAAACCTTCTTATGTGTTGTTTTGGTTGTGGTTGGCTTGGTTGGTGGTCTATTCATGGTTTTCTTTGGATTTGGAGGAATGAAACCCAAAGGGGTTATGTTGCCCAAATTTCTAAAAATGAGAAATAACAAGATCAAAGGCCAAAATACTAAGTTACAAGGCAACCTAAGGCTAAAACCAAATTATTTGTGAAGTTGGTTCGAAAAGTCATTGTTCTTAATTTTGAATAATATTTCGGCCTGAGCAAGAAAAGGTAGAAACAAAGTGATTTTAAGGTTACCAAAGTGTTTAAAATGAAAAATAAAGTGGGAATAAGATTGAGAATGATTTTTGGAAGCTAAAAGAACAAATAGTACAAGTTGCAAAAACTATCGATTTAACTTTCTCGGGAGGTAGCGACTTGTACACGGTTTTTGACCAAGCTAATGAAGTTAAAAAATCATAAAAATTTTCAATTTGTGTAGATTAAAGAGATTTATTTTGATAGGTAGTTTGTAATTTTTGGAGTTCTGTACAAAAAGATATGAATTTTAAAAACTGACCTAGGTTTTGAAAGTACAATATGGACAGTAGTGAAAATTAATTATTTTGGGATTAACACAAAATTTTCTGACTTTTGGTGGTATTTTTTTTTGTTAAAATATACATCTTAAGGGACACATGACTTTTGGAAGAACCTCATTTAGATTTTTTTTACAATTAATTATGAATTTTTAAAATTTACTAAAAATTCTGACCAGAAATGGATTTAAACTGAAAATAAGTACATTAAAAGTCAAAAGTGAATGACTTATCCAAAAAGGGTTAAAAGGTGACACAAGAGATAAAAACAACCTTTCTAACATTTTAAAATGATATGACATTTATTATAGTACCATATAAAATAAAGGAAATTAATATTGTCATGACATGGTATTATTATAGGACTTTAAAGATTATCCGCGATTTTCCAAACGCTGGGGAATTTTACTAATTGCGCAGAGACAAGGTACAACAATGTACAGTAACTATAATATCCTATTTATGGTGTGCCTTTATATACCTATTTGAATCATGATTGCGGATTTGTGTCTGGGTCACACCAAACATGCGTTTGTTTGCATTCAGTTGTTGTTTGTGGATTATTTTATAATCTACTTGTTTTCCTAGCGCTATGGATCTAACACTTGTAGGATTCTACGTTTTCGGACTTGTAGGGTCCTCCGCAACTAACACTGCATATGTTACTACGCTTTTCTGAATGCTATGTGCTATATTATTTTCCAAATTGTGATTATCTCTCATATATTATTTATGCTTTACATATGAGATTAATTGTTACTCTGAGATTTAATGTTGAATCTCAGCCCTAACTAAAGATTTAGGAAGTGAATCTGGAGTAAAGGGAAAGGCGGTGTGGATTGAGCAATAAGGAAGTCCTGGAGAAGGGGCGAACACTAATGACATTTAATAATTTTGGACTGTATAATATTTATGAATTTATTTACCTTAATCTTTGGGATAACTATACCACTAATATCCCTAAGAGGATTAACCCCGATAATTATTAACCTTTAACCAAGTTAATTATAATTACCTTTATCAGTACTCATTCGTCCAAACTAATATGCATGCTCTGTTGCGCCATTACTCTGATGTGTGATGGTAGATATAAAAAGCATTAGATAGGAAGAGAAGGGATTTCGAATAGGAGTTCCTTTGAGGATCACCACTTCATATGTGCTCTGAGTAATTAAAATGAAACAACTCATCATATTTTAATCATACATGACAAATAAGTCATTTGGAGAAATTCAAATTTTATGATTTTAGGGATGATATGAGGGAATTGTATTATTTGTTTTTCTAACTTAAGAATTTTTTGTTTTTTAAAATCATAAAATTTAAATTTCTCCAATGACTCATCTTCCATGTATGATTAATAAGGATATGGCTAGATTTAAACTGTAATTTAGACAATGAAAAAAGATTAGAAGAATGGACAAAATCTCAATTAATAACATCAATAGGAAAAATATTGAGACTAATATAGCTAGTATGTTAGTAGAAGCAAGCTTTATAGAAAATGTACAAAATTGGTGGAAGAGTAAAACACATGAATTCAGAGAACAAGCAAGAATAATAACAGAACCATATCAAAATAGAAAAGAATTATATGCATTATTAATAAGACAATATGAACAATTATTAAGTAATGAATTTCTAGGAAGAAGTGTAGGAGAAAACGAAACAACAAAAATAGAAAAAGCCATCACAAAATTACATCAGATAGAAATATGTAATGTAGATTCTAAATATTTGAACCAGTATGATTGTTACTATAAAAAATATTATTATAAATCAAGATTACAAACTTATGAATTACAAAGATTTTACATGGAATTATTTTATAGAAAGTTTCCAAGACTAATTTAAAAAATAATAATAGAAGATTATAAAAAGATTTGGGACAAAGAAATGATTTAATACCATTTATTGATACTATGAAAAGGAATATTTTCTAAAGGAATCATATAAATGTAAACAAATGTGGAGAAATACAAAGTATTACAAAACAAATAAAATGATATTAAAAAGTGAAGAATTAGAGACACCTCATAGATGGGGACGTAGACCAGAAAAAATAAAAAGAAGAAAGAAATGTAAAATTAAATATAAGTTTAAAAAATATCCTAAAGAAAACTTTTATCGCAAATATGGCCCGGGAAATATTTTAAGAAAGGAAAGAAGAAAATAAATTATAACAAAAAACAAATCAAATGTAAATGTTATAATTGTTGAAAAATTGGTCATATATCTACTAATTGTTCGGAACCAAAAATTGGAAAATAATGAATATATTAGAACAAGCTTATGAATATAATCTAGAACCTTTAGAATTTGATGAAGCTATATATTGTGAAATAGATAGTTCAAAAATAGAAATATATAAATTAAAAAATATAAGTGGTTTTTCATATTGTGAATCTGAATACTCATCTATTGAAGAAAAATGTCAATTTTATATGATGAATGTAGTAAATGATGGAGAATGATCTAGTAATATAGAATATGATAAATTTGAAGAATATAGGAATGCTTCAAAATGAATAACAGAAAGAAGAATAACATTTAATAAAAAAAATACAATAAAATTAAAAATATAAAATCAGATATGAAACTAGAAGAAATAAAAATGAGAATTTTATGAATAAAGTAAGTAGATTATTAAAACCAAAGAAAAATGAAAAATTTATTATGTAGTATTAGAAAAGAAACATCCTAGATAATCAACTTTAACAGAAGGAGTATTAAGTATATCATTGCTAAATAAAACATTAATGGAAAATCAAATATCTAAATTACCAATCAAAGATGAAGTTACAAAATTATATATTGCAGGGTTCAATTATTAGTAAAAACATATTTTAAAGAAGGAATAGATTCACCTATAGAATTATAAATAACAGATGGAAGAATAATAAGTAGTGTACAAGATGGTATATTAGGAATATTAACAAGAAATTTAATATATCAAAAATTAAAGTTTATATTAAATACAAATTTTGCAATATCTAGAGAAGATGAACCGATGAATAAATACATTATAATATATCATAAATTAGGAGGAGTAAGATTATTACTAGGAGCAAGAACAATAAGTATAACAGATATATGGTTGGATTAGTATTTATAAATGAACATAAAATAGATAAAAATTCTCATGGAAAAGTCACTATAGAGAAATATTTCACGCCAGTACTACAAGAGGTTCCATTAGATCCTACTAATATTGCTATTCTACAACAATTACAGATAGAATTAGACAATAAAATAAACTATCATAAAACTACTCCAAGAAAAATACAGACTAATAATAATATAGGATGGAGATTATTAAGAATAAATACACCATCAACATCAATCTTAAATATAAATATAAATCCACAAAGACATAGTATAGATTATCCTAGACCAATAACAAGAAGAGTATTATATATAACTTGAAGTTTGAGGAGTGATACAGAAACTTATTAGTAGAAATAACAATAAATTCAAACTTAGCACAAATAACACCAAGTAGCACACCAAATAGATTTAACTAAATTTAGTAATATATAAGACTAGAAGTTAAGAAATATGCAATATGGGTAGAAGTAATAGCATTAATAGATGAAGATAAAGAAAAAAGTTCTATTAGATTAAATTATACTGAAATTAATTTGGAAATAACAGAAGAAGGAACTAAAACAAATTCTATATTAATAATTAAAAAAGAGATTTAATAGATATTAAATTATGGGTAGAAGATAATGATGAAGATATATAAAAAATAATATTAGCGAAAGATTTTCTATAACAAGTAAAACCTTCTAGAATACAGGAAGACAGAATAATATTTAACATAAACTATCAAATAATAGTAATTCCAAAAATCAAACGAGACCTTTATACTATATATTAGTTAAATTAAATTATAAAAAATTTAGATCTCAAAAATATCATGCACTTATAGATATAGGAGTAAATCTAAATGTAACAAAATATAATGTTTTACCATCAGAATTATGGAAGAAGAAAAATAAAATATTAAGAATAGAAAGTGAAAGAAAAGAAATACATATAATAGAATTAAAAGCAAAAAAAATATACTTGTATAAATAGAAGAATGTGAATTATTGATACAAGAATTAAATCGATACAATGAACCGTCATGTTTTGTAATATTAGGATTAGATTTCCTAGTATTAACCACGCCTTGTAAAAATGAAGCATAGGGAATAAGAATAATCAGACCTTATAGAAGAAAGGATGAAAAATTTCAAAAGAAAACAAATAACAATGAAGTACAATTTCTACAAAATAATAAACCAATAGAAATACAACATATGTTACCAACTTTAGCCATTATAGAAGTAAAAACAATTGAACAAAGACTTTTAGATTATTATAGTGATAATCCTTTAATTCATTGGAAAAAATCAAAGCCATTAGCAAAAATAGAACTAAAAGATTATAATAAAGAAATAAATTGTAAACCTTACCAATGGAGTGAACAATATAAAAAATAATCTGTTATGCATACTAATGATATGAAAACAATATAGTTTAATCAGAGAAAATAGATCAGAATATTCATTACCACAATAATAGTAATCAAACAGTGAAAAAAGAGAGAGGAAAATCAAGAATGATAATATACTATAAAAAATTGAATAGCCTAGCAATAAAAAACAGATATCCTATTCCGAAATACACCTTTATTTAATATAATTAGAGGGAAAACAATATTTAGTAAATTTGATTGTAAATCAGGTTATTTCCAGATAAAACTAGAAGAAGAAAGTAAAAATATACTACTTTTTAGCACTTCGGAAGGATTATATGAATGTAATGTATTGCCTATGAGATTTCATAATGAATATTTCAAGAATATGTATTAAAATTATTACTTTTTGGAGTCTTTGGTTACTAATATCTTTCTTTTTTCTATGTTTTATTTACCTACTATAGAGGCGGGGTTGCCCCTCAACAACTTGACTCTATGTACCAACAGACTTTAGTACTACTTACTCTCTAGCTTTTAATAAAGGATTTTGCGTAATATATGTTGATGATATATTAATATTCTCTAACAATGTAGAAGAATGTGAAAGTCATTTAAATCAAGGGTTAAGGAGCAATTTGGCGAACAAACTATTACCTCAGGAGCGCTCAGTACAAATAATTTTTAAATAAACCAAAAATACCAAAAAACTTTTAAAAATGTGCAGTCAACACAAAAAACTTTTACTTCAGAATCGCCTAACACAAATAACTTTTACTCCATGAGCGAAATAACTTTTACTCCATGTATGCTTATCACAAAAAAGTTTTACTCTATTTTTTTTGTCTTGTTTGACCGCATATTTTTAAATTTTTTTGGTACTTTTAGTCTACTTAAATGTTATTTGTGCTGAGCGCCTCTAAGGTAATAATTTGTTGGTCAAATTGCTCCTTAACCCTTAAATCAATTTGTAACATTAATAGAACAAAAAGGATTAAATATACCACTAAAGAGGACTGAATTAAGAAAAGCAAGAATCCCCTTTTTAGGACAATATATATCTTCAAATGGAATAGAATTATAAGAATATATAAATAAAAAAATATTTTATAATTCCCATAAATAAAAAATAAAAAGGAGTTACAATCCTTCTAAGGACTAAAACATCAAGCAAGAAATTATATACTTAATTGATCCAAATTAGTAAATCAAATAAAACAGTTATGCCAAGATTTACCTAAGTTAACCATTCCTACAAATAATAATGTAGAATGGACCATATATATAGATGCTTCAAGAAACTATTGAGGAGCAGTATTATATCAGGAAGATGAAGGAGGAAGTGAAATAATAATAAGATATACAAGTGGGAAATTTAATGAAGCCGAGAGTAAATATCATTTTAATTGGAAAGGATTTTTAGCAATAGTAAAAGAAGTAGAAAAATTTGAATTATTTTTAGTTAATACAAGATTCAAAATAAGAACTGATAATACTGAAGTAAAACATTGGTTAGATAAGAGAATTATAACAAAAAAATTAAGTAATAGAATGTTGATTAAGTGGCAAAGTGATCTATCTTATTATAATTATGATATTGAGCATATTAAAGGGCAGAATAATCTTGTGACTAATTATTTGAGCAAACGGAAATAGGTAGAAGAATGACCAATATATAACAAAATCACCAACTCAAGAGCAAGTAATATTAAAGATCAATATTCTTGAGATGAATACGAGTCTTCTAAGTAGCTAAGTAAATATGAGTATCAAGAACTTGTCAAGTTCTATTGCAAATATGTATTCATAGGTTGAAGAATTGTCCAAGAAGATAGAAGCTATTGAAAAACCTATATCAAGAAATATATCTGCAACTGATGTTGTAGTACAAACAGAAGCAAGCCAAATATCAGAAAATCCAGTCTAACCAATAATTATGACATGATTAGAAATAGTAAAAACCCAACAAGCCTAAGTAAAAACCGAGGAAAAGCCTACAACCTCAAAAGTCTCCTCTTATGAAGTCTCCTTTGAGACACCACAACAATATAAGTTTTTTAAGCTCCTTATTCACAAATTAAACCATTTATCCTTAGCCAACAAAACCATCAAATATGTCTCTCATTATGCCTTCAATAAAACCATCATAAATCTAGGAACATCACCCAGTCTTGTGAAAACTTTATAGGGATATGGCCTCATTCAGACTATTTGTCCCTCACCCAGTATGGAAGAAATCTCAGAATTACCCAAGTCTATTAGAGATGCTGTAAAAACTATTTTGGAATAGTAACCCAATATAAAGTATTCATTAGATGTTATTCCACTATAGTCGAAATAACTCTAGATAAATTTTATCCACCAATAAATTTGATAAGATTAGGAACCACAAAGAAGCCATCGAATATGATCCAAAGAACAAATAAGATATTGAAGATGATGAAGAGTTCCAATACTGAGTATAATCTATTAGAGCCCAAGATTACAACATAATATTCCAGGAGATGAACAAAATCATAACTTCCGAAGAAATCCAATGGGTCTACTTCATGGGCCCAACAACTTTGTATATACTCACTAGGGAGAGTAAGCAGACAAGTAAAGCTTTTCCTATAGTGGTATGACAGGATAAAAATGAATAAGATGGATAATCTTGAAGGTACTAAAAGAAAAATATGCTAGTATTATCAGATTATGCCAACCATAAATGTAATTATTGTGCCAACAAAGATATGACAGAAAAAGATTATGAAGAGCCTTTAGTAGATATGAATATCTTGCAATAGCTGCCAACTGTTATGGAAGTATATGCCGAAAAGAAGATGACAAAGGAACAAAAGAAGGTGGAGAAGAAAAGCAAAAGAAGAAAAAGAAATATTCCAAAATGATGTGAAGTAATTAGAGTAATTAGAGTTGGGAATGCCCGACTCTATATAAGACCATGTAAACTCCCTTAAAAGGCATCGATAAGAAATCTAAGTAGTTCTCTCTGTAACCTTGTCATTTCTCAATAATAAATATTTATTCTTGCATACGAGTGTCTTTCATCTCTCTCAGAATAGCAATAATCAAAGAAACAAATATATAAGATATGTTTAACTAAACTCTCTATAGGGATCAAGAATGTAGTATTATCTGAATCCAAAAAGTAATGATCCTGTAAAGGAACTACTGGTTATATTTTGTATAGAGATGGGAAGCCAATTACACCTCCAGTAGAAAATGAAAGAAGGTTGTGCTGGGATAGTTTGAAGGGGAAAGGTTTGAGCTCTAGAATGGAAGCTCTGTAATAGTATATATCTATATGAAAGAGGATATAGATCCTTCTATCACCTAGATCATTATCAATCAAACTTTGGTCTACTATCTCTATAAATAATACAAACACACACACACACACACACACACACACACACACATATATCTATATATGTATACCCATATACATGTATGTATACATGTGTGTGTGTACCCTTTGGTCATTAATACAAGAGATGGATAACTAATTGGAAAAATTATAATAAAGGACATGAGAAAAATCATATTTATTAAAAAGGACCATAAAAATAGTAATTATTTTGAAGGATTAGAAATTAAAACATTAAAATATAAAGACTAAATTGCCCTCAGCAATTTGGAAGGTTTCCTGGATCTGGCCTTCCTCCTCCATTTCCACTCGGTGCTACACATTTTGCCCTTAATGCAGGAACTACAATACATCGCACATTAGCTTTCTCTACGATGCATATGGGATTTCTGGTTTCCCTGAATGTCCTAAAAAGATATCTATACTTTGAAGGTTTCTGCATGGTGGGATATCTATCATATTAAATCTCATTTACAATTATTTTTTAGGCCTCAGCACCTAATTGGCTTAAATAGGAAACAAAGAAAGCTGTGATTGCTGCTCCTTCTATTTAGTCTGCTAAGGAGGAATCAAAACTCATGAATGATGGTGTTGATAAGTCATAAATAAATGGTGATGAGTAAGATAGCAAAAACATTGATATTTCTAGCGAAGGAAGCACAACGTTTTGTGGAGGGTCTTCAACTGTTCTATGTTGTTTATGCAATCGAAAAAGAATGATGTTATTTGAATTGGTCTCTATTTGAATCTGTCTAAATTGCCCTTAGACAGATTTTGGTTTAGTTAGAGAGAATATAGGAAATCCGTCTAAGGGTAATTTAGTCTTTTTATTTTAATATTTTAATTTCTGGTCCTTCAAAATAATTACCATTTTTATGGTCCTTCTTAATAAATATTATTTTTCTTAGGTCCTTTATTATAATTTTCTCTAACTAATTTGTGACATTAAGGAAGTTAGTTAAATTAATTATTTGTAACAAATATGTGTTGGTTTGCCTAGAATACCCTTTCTAATTATGCAAATCATAATTACTCTTGATGGAAAAACCTCTTCCCATTTGCAACCAATAGGGATACTTTGGAGAAAAAATTATATATTTGGGGGTACAAAGTGGATTGAGGTCTTATATCTAAAACCAAATTAAATCCCTTGTCTAGCACTTATATTTAGAACCAGAAGTAGATTTTTTTTTTTTTTTTGGGTTCAAATTGAATTTGGTGATACCTTTACTATGGAACTCAATGCATTGTAGATCTTGGAAGCAATTACTGCAAAAGAATGTCAAGAGCCATTGCACTATGAATCCTTAGAGACACTTGGAGATTCTTTCCTTAAATATATTGTCAGCATCTTTATCAAACCCATCTATCTGATGATGAACGTCTTCTCTCTAAGAAGAAGACAAAGATGATATCTAATGTCAGCCTCTGTAGGTTAGGTTGCAACTCTAAACTTCTCGTATGCTTTCTTTCTCACCTTAGAATTAAAACATCTTGACAAAGAGAAATAAAAAGGATCCACTTGTGTGTTGTGCTGGATTATGAAAATAGTTTCTCTCTCTTTTAACTTTATTTATTTTTTGGTTAATACCATTGTCAGTCCCTATAATTTTGATTGATTTTGATTTTGGTTCTTATAGTTTTAAATTATTAGTTTTTGTCCCTATAGTTTCATAAGACCTTGGCTTGAGTTTAATAAAAGATCTCTATACTTTTAATGAGTTTTGATCCCGATATCATACTTAAACTTAGACTAAATTCTTACAAAACTATAGGGAAAAATTAATTATTTGAAACTACAGAGTAAAGCAGGTAAAATGAGCTCAACCAGTTGGCTCGCATGTTAGGGTCAAGGTTAGGGTTGGACGTTTTGTAACGCTTGCACCGTTCGACCCCCTAGCTGATGCAGGCCAGCCCACTTTTTTAAAAAGAAAAATGTAGTGTCAAAACAAAAGGGACCGATAAAGTGTATTGGGGTTGGCCCCTTTGTATCAATGAAAAAAAGGAACTAATAGAGTGTAATGGGCCCAACCCCTTTATATCACCCCCAAAAAAAAAAAAAAAAAAAAAAAGAATTAATAGAGTGTAATGGGTGGGTCCCTCTTTTTTTTTTTTTTTTTTTTAATAGCAAGGCTTAGTCCATTTTTTCAACTAAAGAAAATAATAATAATAATGTGCGGGCTACCCTTACCTACAAGTTAGGGTTGGCATTTTTCCAGATCGTAGAAAGTATGGGCCACACAGCTCGTGGGTTGGCCTACATTCTCAACTCTACTATAGAGATCAAAACAAAAATTCAATCACATCGTAAAGACCAACAATGATATTGACTTTTCTTTTATGTTTTGGCAGGGCTTCATATAAACCAACCCTTTTGATCCAAAGAAATGGATTATACCCGGACTTAGATCTAGCAATGTTACTTTAAAAGAGGAGTTGACCTATGTTATGGTAAAAATGTATGTGAGTGGAAATAGAAAAATGAAACAAAAGATAGTTGCAGATGTTGTTAAAGCCTTAATTAGGGCTGTCTTTAGCACAGGTGGAGAGAAAGTTGCTTTGAAGTTTATGGATTGGGTTGGGATAAAGGTGGATTTTGAGATAACACCCAATAATAGGCTTTTAAGAATAAAGCCGCTTATAAATGGGACCAAAGGGAGTAATTCAAAACCAAAAACTGATTTTCGCGTTGGTATTATTGATTTTAGCAAAACCAAATTATGTACTCCCTTTGCACATACAAGTCATAGCGTGCTTGGACTAGGGTTATTAAACCCGGACCGGACTGGAAACGGGTCGTTAAATTGGTCCGATTCGTGCATTAACCTGGTTTACCCTTTAAAAATGATTTTTTAAATTTTTCTTTACAATTTCATATTAATAACCTTTAAATCTTCACTTTTTCACTGGTTTGGCCCTGAGTTAGCTATGGTTTGACCCATTGACCCTTGACCCAATTCCCCAACTGATTTAGTGACCGGTCCAGTTTTAATAATCTTAGCTTGAACTTATTAATTTTGACCATAATATAGACACTTGACATGAGACTGAATTGAAAGTTAGCTTTAGGACTCTTCTTGATTTTCAGCTTAGTAGTAGGATCATCACTATTATTAGTTTATCATACGAAATTAATTTGCTTACGGTTATCTATGGAAGGAAAAATCTACGGGGTCATTCCTTTAGAAGTAGCCTATCTTTTAGAAGTTTAGATGTAACCCATAAGTCATGTATTTTTTATGCTACTTTCATAATAAATGAATAGAACATTATATAACCTCCTGTCCTAATTATATGAGCACTTTTATAGTACAAATTGCACTACAAAAGTGCTCATATAATTAGTACTGGAGGGAGTATATAATTATTTTTTCCTGCAAAGACTAGAATTTCTTGGGGGTTCTGTGTTGGATTTTCTTGTGATTGGGCATATGTACCATAAATATCCTGGCCTTTCTCCAGGATTATTGACTGACATGAGGTCTACTTCAGTAAACAATGATTGTTATGCTCGATCTACCATTAATGCTAAATTATACAAACACATACTTCATTCCTCTAAAAAATTAGAGAATAATATTGTTGAAACAATAAAGAATTTTGAAGAGTCATGCATGTTGGAAATTATGTCATAGGGGTAAATCATTGTACTTTAAACACTATTATTATTTAAATTATTTCTGCAGTTAGTTATCATATCATTTGCATGTTTATTATGATAACTGTATCCTTAGATATATCATAAAGATTATCCTAAATGTCTCTGGTCCGTCATCTATGCGGGAGCAAAGATGAAATAAGACCAATATAACTTTGATGAGGTATGGAGATATGAATCAAAGTCTTAGGCACTTGTAAGAGTACAAGGTGTTGGACCAACCCATTATGACAAAGCTGTATGGATTAAGTTATAAGCTTATCTCATGTATAACTACGTCACAATGCCCTTTGACATGAGATCATCATGGATTCCTACATGAGAGTCGCTGATCTTTAACCTAGTCAAAAGTCACCTTTGATCGGGTGATGATAAAGGCTTCAATCAGGATTAATAGTTTTCATGCAGAGGAATGTGCATGGTCAAGATGTAATTTGTCTCTCACATTTGTTAAGAGATAATACTAGGCCCCTTGATTAATGAGTCTGAGAAATGTATGATCATACTACGATGGAAAGAAGTTTCCATTTCAATTGTTGGACTACTCAATAATAGAGAAAGTAATGGTCAAGAACAGGAGGATGACACTATCCATGCTTCATCCTTGACCAAATTATCGCGTGACAAAAGGGAGGTGGCATGGTTGTATGATAGGTTGTATCGTATCAACGATCCTCATATGAATTGGGTAGTCGCAATGTCTTGCCAAAAGCCGCTTGCAACTTGTGGGCTGGTATAATATTGGCCCGCTGCTAATCTCATGTAGGCTTGCAGGGTCGCACACAAGAATAGCCCAACACGAGCAATAATGTCCAGATTCATCGAATCTTAGATATGTCTAAGATTTAATGAATACAACATTTAATCTAAGATGAATATATTTTTATATATATTTAATGTTATTTCAAAAAAATTATTATTTATATAGATAATAATATTATTATATAATATTTAATTTATTTGATAAATTAAATAACTAAAACAAATAGAGATATTGTATCTCGATTTAATTTAAATTGAGATATAATATCTTAGATTTAATTAAATAGATAGATATCATATCTCGATTTAATTTATAAAGATAAATTAAATTAGCGAGGCTTTTAATTCAGATTAAATAAATAAATTAGCTTAGATCTATTGAATGATTTAATTAATATTATTTTAAATCCAAATTTGAATTTCAAGATTAATTAAGTTTAATTTGAATATTTTTAATACGGCCCTTTTAGGGTTTTAGAAACCCTATAAGATAATGATCTAGTTGTATTAAAAAAATAACGGATGAGCCGCAACAGAAAACCCTAGAGAAAGAAAAGAGACGTGAGATATTGAAGGCGCTAGCATCTTTGCCGTTGGTGTTGGAGTATGTTCGGTGTGGATACCGATAGAGGGAGGATTGCTAAGTCGGCTCTTGGTGATCGTATCAAACGGTGTGGATACCGATAGAGGGAGGATTTGCTAAGTCGGCTCCTGATGATCGTATCAAACAAGACGCTCACGAATACAAAGGTACGGTTTTTTGATTAACCTGATTTAAACATCGTTGATAGATCCTCTTCATTGGGATTCGTAAATTTTAATGGATGAATTCTTTCCGCTGTGTGTACGAATACCAACAATGCACTAAACCAACTTTTGGATGGGGAATAGAGACTTATTTCTCCAAGGTTTTATCTTACTGGTCTTTAAGCAATGCTTTAATTGAGTTTGTTTGTTCTACTATTTCATAATGGTATTTTAGAGCTTATATTTAAATGTCATTTGGGTGAATTTGCTCATGATTAGAGTAGGTGATCATCCTTTTTGATCATCTAATTCCTCAGTAAAATATGGAGAGGGCATATGAAACCCAATACACCTTTATTTTTCTCTAAAAAGAGGTTGTTGGAAGTTCTTGTGGGATAGTAAAAGATTAAAGATAATGCCCAATAAAGTTATTGAAAGGAGTTTTCACTTAACAATTTATCCAAATATTTAGGGCCTTTTTAGTAAGCGAGAACATGTAAGAAGGGAAGAGAAGATGATCAAGTTCTCTTGTTTGATAACCTTTTGTATCAAATCTTCTTAGGAACTCAAGTTTCTGAGCCCATCAATCTTCATTTAAAGATGGGAAGGTAAGATCCCACTAAAATTGGTGGAAACCCAAGTTCCAACATGAACAGTGATGTTTTTAGACATATTTACCCTACATAAAATATTTATTTTCTAGAAGGCAAGAAAGTATGATTAAATTCAAATTTATGCAATAAATTTGAACTTGCGGAGAGAATATTTTAGACAAATTTGAACTTGGCGGGAGAATATGTTAGACAAATTCGAACTTGGCGGGAGAATATTTTAGATAAATTCGATTTGGCCGGAGAATATTTTAGACAATTTCGAACTTTTTTTTTTGTGCGAAATAAATGCTTCATCATAAAATTAGAATTTGGTCCATAAATTCGAATTTAATGTAATCAAATTTGAATTATGAAAAAAAAATCCTGTTCATTTTGAATTAATTACTTTTGAGGGTAAAATAGATATTTTTTAATTCTTTACCAATTTCCACTTCTTCCTTTTTTTTTACCAAACAACTCATCTTCTGTCAAGCCATATTCCTTCATCTCTCAAAATCTTCACTTCCATTCCTTTCCCTCTTCTAAGTTCTTTTTCCTCCTCAAATTTTTCTCGTACCAAACAGGCCCTTAGTTGGTGATAGAATACATGGCATCATACAATCCAAATAGCTGGCTCATATAGTGAGATAAAGCTAGTTGTTGTTGTTTATGCATCTTTTGCCTTCATTTTTTCAATGTAGAGTATCTCAGTTAAGACAACCTCTTTGCAGATTCTGCTTTTATAGGAGTGTGTGTATCCCAAATAAAGAAAAATTAATCTTTGGTTCCTATGGTTTTGACTATGTTGTAATTCAGTCTCTACACTTTGATTTTGTGTAACCCAGTCCCTATAGTTTTAACACGATTATAACTTTGTTCCTAAACTTTGACTTACTGCAATTCAGTCCCTATAGTTCCCCAACTTTATTCTAGAACATAAAGACTAAATTATAAAATGATTAGAACTATAGGGACTGAGTTGCAGTAATTCAAAGTTTAGGGACTAATTACAACCGAATTAAAACCATAGGAACTGAGTTGTACCAAGTCAAAGTGTAGGGATTGAGTTACAATACAATTAAAATGACAAGGACCAAATAATTAAATTTCCCGTAAAATAATCTAAAATTGCCTAATCTTAAATCTAATATTAATATTTTTCCCTTTAAAGTAGAATATGTAAAATGTTTTAGGGTTAATACCATTTTTGGTCCTCACACAAATTTTAGTTTTGGTTTTTATCATTTTAAATCAATAGTTTTGGTCCCTGTAGTTTCACAAGCACTTGTCTAAATACAATAGCTATCCTTAAACTTTAACATGTTTTAGTTTTGGTCCATATACTTAAAACTCAGACCAAGTGCTTACAGGAACCAAAACCAATGATTCAAAACTACATGGACCAAGACCAAGATTTAATCAAATTGTAAGGACCAATATTGATATTAACCTAATATTTAAGATGCATATCATGCCTGCAAACTTTATTATTAATTGACAGGTAATTGGAGACATTATAGAGTCTCTAGCTAGGGCAATTATGGTTGATTCAAGATTCAACAAAGATATTGTGTTCAAAAGCATCATGCCTTACTAGAACCTTTGATAACACTTGAAACTATTCCAATTCATCCAGTTTGTGAATTGCAAGAACTTTGCCAAAAACAATATTTCAAATTGGAGAAGCCATTGGTGTTTACAAGTGAAGGCTTAACTTGGGTCAAAGTTCATATTTTAGCTAATGGGAAAACTTATGAGAAAACCTTTATAGCTGGCAGTAAGGACACAACCAAAAAAAACAGCATGCAAGGAAGTTTTGACTTGCTTGAAGAAAATCAATTCTATATGAAAAAGACAAGGAAGAGGAAAAATATAATATGATGGTACTGTGTTTGTTTAGTTTCACTTATCTTAAGTGATTTTACATTGTACGAGATAAATATATGACTAATCCCTTTGGTCCATGTATGACACTTTAACTAATTCACGAAAAATAAGAAATGACAGTTAACTCATTACATATATCATAAATTGATTTTTTTTTTCCTGCTTTTATCCTTATTAGAAAATGTGTTTGAAAATTTAAGGGCAAAGGGGCAAATTGAACAACAAAATTATATGTAAGGGGCACCGACACCATAAAGTTTTTAGAGGTGCAAAAAAGTACATAAAGGTTCAAAGGTTGGGCAATTTTGACACTTACGATAACTTCACCTTAACTCCATTAATTCACTGGGACCCACAAGCCTTAGCACGTCACCTCACCTCTTCCTCCTCTTCCCAGATTGCTCCTCCAACCAGATGAAGATGAAGAGCTTCACTATTGCTACCTCCACCACAATCCTCGAAGCTCTGCCATTGACAGTTGCGTCTCCTCACTACTATAGAAGACACTTTTAATGTTCGTTTTTAGGACCATAAGATAGTTGTTTTCAAGGGTAATGTATGTGAGTGTCGTTGAAAGTTTTAAAATAGACGTATGTTTTTAAATAGAAATTGTAACTCTACTTACAATGACTATGTTTTTAAAAACAGACGTTGAAAGCTAGACTTACTGTAATACCCTAAAAATCATGTTTAGCATAACCACTATATTTTAATAAATGATACCTATTAAAATAGGTAAATATGTGGTCTCAAAAATATTATAGCTCATCTACTTTAATTTGGGGAATTTTCTCCTAGAATTAAATAAACCAAAAAGACCCAATTTTTCTAATATTCAAATAGGGATCATAGTATACCCTGTAATTAGTATTTTAACCTCGAATTCTTATATGTAATCATGAATAAAGTCATAAAAGGGTATGAAAAGGATTAAGATGGATTAAGAGGCAATTAAATTTATATCAATTAATTTAATTGCATAAATATTCATAATTAATCTAGTGGCAAGTATTAATCAACAATTTGGAATATTTTGGCTTAATTAGATATTAAAGACCAATAGGGGTTTAATATTAGTATAAAATAAATTAGTGAAGGTCATAATTAATCTAGGAACCCATCATACTTTTACAATTAGGCATAATAACATCTCTAACACTATATTAGAGATAATAACTTGGATTAAATTATCATTCCCTAAGGTTAATTAATAGGGGGCGAAATTCACAATAATAAAGGAACAAAAGATTAGACAATAATATAAGATAGAAGCACATGTAATATAAGATAAAAATCTCCAAAAATGGTAGGGTATCTTTACATAAATAAAGGAGAGTATGTTGTCTCTAAATTTTGTAAGCTATTAGGTTTTAGACAATTTTTCCTTAGAATTTAATAAACCAAAGAATAAATTTAAGACCACATTTAAAGATCATAAAATACAAAATAATCATCATATTAAACCATGGTTCTTAAAAGAAACAAGATAATGTTATGAAACACTTAAATAAATTAAGGGAAATTATTAAGGATTAACAGGCAAATTAAGTCTTCACTAATTAAATAATTGTAAATCTTCATAATTAATCAAAAGGCTAATTAATGAAGAATTAATCTTGTCTAATAAAGCACTTGATTAAGATGTTAATTAAACTTTGCCAATGACACTTAAGCTTTGATTATGTCATCAAAGTGACATCACAAGGATGACATCATAAGAGCTCATGCTTTATATTGAAGGGCCAAGATTTAATTTAAAACAAACACAAATGGAATCCAATGGTCTTAATTAATTTTGTAATTAACCTTAATCCTCGTGAAATTGAATTAGCCAATGGAAAATCAAAGAAATAAGCTTAATCCTTGTGAAAAAGAAAATAGACCAATGGGAGAAGAAAAAGTGTTAGATTGCACATGGGAGAGAGAGAAGAGAGAGAAAATATAATTTTTCAAGAGCACATGTTGAATTAAAAAAAAAATAAGAGAGAGATTAAAATATAATTTTTCAAGAGCACATGTTGAATTAAAAAAGAAAATAAAAATAATTAGCTAAATCCTATGTAATTAAGATTGACCAATGAGAGCATTTTCTTCCTAAATTGAGCCTTCATGAAAACACAAATCCACCTAAACCATTGATAAGAAAAGAGGATCAAAGGGATGTAATTCTTGGACTTTTACTATAAATAGGGGCCTTGCCCTTCACAATTCTTCACACCAAATCAACCATCACACCAAATCAACTACCAAGTGGTGATTTCTAAGAAGAAGGAAGGAGAAGCAAGAGTCTTCAAGAGGTAAGCTTGTCTTTAGTTTTTAGTTTCTAGTCTTTAGTTTTATAGTTTTTAGTAGTTCTTAGTAATTTTTAGTATAAATGTTAGTTTAATCTAGGAATAGGTAAAGTAATTTCCCATAATTGTTTTCAAACCTTATTGCATCGAAAGATGCCTGACAAGGTGGAAACATGTTGGGAAGTAACTTTTAGGAGTAATAAAACAAGTTAGAGTAAGATAGGAATTGTGGGGTTTTGCTGGGCTGTGGGAGTCAGTCAGTTAGAGGGAATTATTTTGTGAATAAATTTATATTCAAAAATTCTGAAATAATTCATGGTCATAGTAGACATGTATAGCTTTCCATTGATATAAAATATGTATCAAATAGAGGTCTGTAGAGAGAGATAAAAATTCTGGAAATAAGGCTATGTTTTGTGGAAAAATTCTGGGCAGAGGTTGAAGATCATTAAACTGGTAATGAATCAAAAATTCTTGGTGGAAATAATTATTTTTACTCAAAACTAGACATGCTAAGGTTTCAGGAAATTTTACAGAATTTCGTTTCGATTTTTGTGGATTTATTTATGAATTTTCAAAGTTATCGAAAAATCTGCCCAGAAATGTTGGAACAGCGTTTTGTACGAAAATAAAGAGATATAATTAGAATAACAAATCCACTAGGGGTAAAAAGGTTGGTAGTGGCTAAAATATATCCTA
Organism: Acacia acuminata; assembly: GCA_019022655.1. Classification (NCBI taxonomy): domain Eukaryota; kingdom Viridiplantae; phylum Streptophyta; class Magnoliopsida; order Fabales; family Fabaceae; genus Acacia; species Acacia acuminata. The sequence continues at coordinate 864,376 of JAFJYI010000242.1, read as the reverse complement.
AGCTATTATTTACAAGGTAGTAATGCAATAATACTATTATAGGATATCTGGGAAAAATCGGGAGACGTACCGACCAGGCAAGCGTACCGCCATCCAAACGGACTAAGGTACGGACGTGTATTGTAACACTAACTCTGATGCTCATTGTATACTTATATGTGATAGATGATTTCATAGAGTCATGGACAAGACTTAGTCTTGGGTCATGCACCAAGACTAAGCTTATGGAGCTTAGATCACTACTTATACATTCAGCTTTATACACGGATTATGGTTTTGATAATGCCGTTCGCTTTTCCTAGCGAGAGGACACGATAGGCCATCGTGGCACGGTGAGGTGCAGACATAGATAACTTTACATGTGATGTGTATTGTTGATATATTAATCTTACATCTGCTGTGTGCTTATGTGTTAATTAATGATGTAATGTCATGAATATCTGTCATACATATACTGTATTATTTAAGCATGAGGTTAACTGTTACCTGAGGTCCGATGGGCATTGGACCTCAGCTCTTACTATAGCTTCGGTCCGAGAACCAAGGACCGAAGACAAGAGTAAGCGAGAGTCAACAAAGACGCGTGAAGACCCGACTAAAGAGTTTTAGGACATGTATCGTCATATTACCTAGTAAATGTACTATTCTTTATGAACAAACACATACGCCACAATTAATGATATATCAGTTACTCACTCTTTTACTTGCTCCGATGCTCTACTCTGATGAAAAGAAAAAAAAAATTTATTCCACTTTTGAAAAATGGGGTGTTACACTTACAACTTCTGTTTTAAAAAATACACGAGGAATTTTTTTTTAATTTTTAATGAAAGGTATTTTCTATCCACAACCTTTTTTATTAAACAACCAGAATAGAGAAAACTGAGTAGAAAACAACCAATTCCCATAACAGAGATCAAAAAAGAAAACCGGACAACACATTATAACGCCTTGCATATATACAAAAGTTCTCTAAACATGTTAATATAAGCACAATTCACAACTTAATATAATCAGGTATGTCCACAACTATTTCTAAACCACTATACTAGGTTAAAAAAAACTTTTATCGATCTCTAAATATCTATCTATTGTAGAAGATATCCCACTAAAAGGTTTTGGATCACATTAATGTCTTTCATTGTGTAGGGTTCCTTATTACCAAAAATCTACGGCAAATTGAAGAATAAATTAATATAAATCAATCAATTTAATGAAATAACTAACAATTCATTTACAAGAACAAAAATGAAAATCATTTGAGAATGAAGAAATGATCACATGTCCAAAATATGAAGTAAGTCCATTAATAATGTTATACATATAAAGTATAATATAGTATCTACCCTCTGTTTTCCCTGGTTGCTAAGGGCACTATACATAAAAAGAAAATGGTACAAATGAATAAAGGCAAATATAAAATGATTGTCGATTAAAGAATTTGAATTTAGACAACTTACTTTTGGCTAGGACCACTTTGTGGTAATAATTTTAGTTTTAGGCCTCCCACCCATTATATAATATGCCTTAAGCACGCTATCATTAGAATGAAAAGCAGAAGACATTAAAACAATTTGGTCAAGTAAAAAACCAATAATTTACAAGCAACTTAACTTATGAGTTGAAAATCGTTTTGATCTCTCCATTTGGCTTGCAACCCAAGGAATCAAACTAATAGATGTTATTGATCAAGGGGCAAGCAACACAGAGACTCCAATGATAATTATAATAACATATATAGATTAAAATGAGGTTAACTAACATAATACTTCTTAACTTAGCAACCGAGCATGCACGAAATAGATGAAATAAAGTTACTTGCATTGCAACAATTGGTGCTAGATAACACAACAACTGAGTCTCTCTGATTGTATAACCCACATAGCTCATCCTCTCTTCCAACTTGTTCAGATTCCTTGCCATACGCTTAGGACATGAGAATCCATAGGATGTGTTTTTTCCATTTGGCTATCATAGAATTAAAAATGAGAAATGACTTAGTGAATATAGAATTCTAAAAATCTCTATTAAATATAAAAATAAAAAATAAACTCAATTGATTGCACATATAACCCATTCGATGTCTATCTCCTCCAAAGATAAGAACTCTATAATATCTTTGCTATCAACCGCATAGTCATACGAGTTCTGCCTACCCACAAGGCATATGCAAGTCAACCTTGTTAATTTTTGTGAGAATATTTTGGAGTTGTGCCAAAAAGGGAAACCTTTTTGCTTGTTCTTGATCCTCGCAACACATAAATTAAAGATTATCAATAGGATATCAAAGAGAATTCAAGTAATTAATAGTAAGGTGTTTCCTACCATCTGAGGTGTTGTCGCCATTTGAACTAGATGTTGAGGCCAAAGGATGAAAGATCCTTTTGCTTGACCAAGCAGGACAACCTCTTCATTGGGGAATGAGATGTCTGTTAGTTCTCTATGTGTTTTGATGATAATTAACAATTGTAAACATTCATTGAAGTTGGTCTTTGGCAAGTTGGAAAACTTACTGTCAAAGCCACACTCGAGTATCGGTTTCGAAACTCGAGTATTGACGTGATAGAGAGTTGCTCAAAAATCATTACACAAAGCAATACTCAAGTGTTGGACAAAACACTCGAGTATTGGACTTACAGAGAGCACTCCAAGTTTTTCAACCCTGAGTCAAACTTGAGTATTGATATGCATACTCAAGTATTGAACACACGAGACAATTTCAATGATGACTTTAATTTTCAATACTCGAGTATTCCATTGAATACTCAAGTATTGGCCATACGAAGAGAGATATCAAGTTGTTCATCTTATGGACACTCGAGTTTTGGTTTTACACACTCGAGTATTGGTCTTTCACAAAGCTTTCATATTTGACATGTGTTTATGAATACTCAAGTATTCATTTGAAAACTCAAGTATTGCATTATCATCAATTTATCAAAGTTTTCAAGCACCTAGAATACTCGAGTATTGGTATCCACACTCGAGTATTGGACCGACAAAAAGACTACAATTTTTATACATATAATGAATACTCAAGTATTCACTTCAATACTCAAGTATTGACTTGGGAAAGACTTCACAAAGTTTTTCAAGATGAATGAATACTCGAGTATTGAGTTGGAAACTCGAGTGTTGGGCATACCGAGAGCTTTGCTCTTTGTCAATGATCTCAACACTCAAGTATTGGAGTCAATACTCAAGTATTGAGGTTTTGAACTTAAACTTATTTTCATATCAAAAGTTCAAAACTCGAGTATTGACTTGGACACTCGAGTATTGACCTTACTTCAATGCTAAGGTCCAAAGTCAAAACTCGATGATTCCTCTCTGGAAGAAGAATACTCAAGTATCAGAATGAATACTCAAGTATTGACATAAGTGCACATGACACACTCGAGTATTGATGAACACACACTCGAGTATTGAACGCTAAGTTTGAAAATCAAATCGGGCGAATTTGTGAATCCTTAATCTTTGATCATAATATCTTCTAGGATTATTCTCTACTATTCCTCGCTATGTTTAACCATCTTGTTTAGTAAGTTTCGATCGCTTAAAGAATGATTATTGAAGGTTAAAAGCAAAAGCAAAAGGTGATGTCGGAACATTTAATGCGAAACCGAGAAACTTGCATACTTTTGCTTAATCCACCTGCACACGGTTGCAAAGCATTAAAGAATGATTTCTACAAAGCAAGCAATCGCTATTCCAACGGACAAATTCACGAAGAGTCAACTCGATCATCTAGCCACCGGGTTAAGTGAAGATTGGAGAGAGAAGATGCCTAAACCATTTGCTAATCTTGGCTGAACTTCTCCAACGGATTTATTGGGATAACAACGGTCATTTAATGATCTCGAGTATAAATAGGACTGCATTCAAGTCTCTTCTACAAAGCACATCGAAAACACACAAGCATTCAAGTCTCTCAACTACCTTTCGGTTTTCACTTGTAATCTGTCTTTTGACATTATAAGCTTCGAGTGTTTATCATCACTCACTCTTAGAGAGAGTTTTATCTGCAAATCATTTATTGTAAAGAATCACAAGTCAAGGGGACTTGGTGATTGGGTTCATTGATTACGGCTTGTAAGGGGGAGTAAATTCTAGAGAGAAATTTCTCTTGAGTACGAGTGTGTAATCGAATTGACATAGTGGAAATCCCGAGTGTGCGGGAATTTGGACGTAGGTCAAGGAGTTAGACCGAACTAGTATAAATCTTTGTGTCTAGCTATTCTTCTCTTCCTCTTCTACTCACCTCTGTTTTGCTGTACAAAAACAGAGCAAAACGAAAAAGTTTCAAAATCCCCAATTCACCCCCCCTCTTGGTGATTTAGCTCCACCTTCAATGTCTATACCTTCCTCCCCCTCTCGAACACTTGTAATGTTGACCCTACATTGATCGTCCTGAATTTGCTGATGATGGTGGGTGGTTGCATGCATGTATACAACAACATCATCCACAACACGCAGCAACGAGACATCCAACAACAGAGAGAAAGGTTCTCCAACATCTAGTGGAGGAGTAGGGTTGCCAAGTCCTATTTCTAGGGGATTGTAACTGCCTTTAGTGCTGGGAAAGGTCAGGGATTCTTAGGTAAGAGAAATGAAAGAAATAATTAGGCTAATGTAAGGCAAAACTCAATGTTATCTAAATTGAAATTATTTACAAACCTGAGATCTATGTTCCGATTTACCCATCCTGTCTTGAATGCTAGACATCACCATTGATCTCATCTCACTTCGTAGCTTTTCCAACAGCTCTTCTTGAAGTGATTGGCGAAGTTACAACTCAAGCTCTTCTTTGACTTCCTCTCAAATTGATTAACAAACTTCCTCTCGAACCTTGGCCACAAGCTCTCTACTGGGTTCACTTTGTTCAAAATATGAAGAAGTTCATCCAAAATATCTCGTGAGACTGACTTCCCTCGGCTCCCCTAACATGACTAGGGTGATCTAGCTTCCCAAGTGACGTTGCTAAGATGTTCATCCTTCCACTTGAAGTGAAGGAACCTTACTGACTTTGCTCTTCAAGGTCATCCTATAGCATAGGGTTGATAAATATAAATTAATCACATAATCTTCAAGGAAACTAAAACAAACTTAAATAAACTTTATATTAACTATTCACAATCTTTGCAGCGACCTCTTCAACGATTGGATTTATATATTTTTCTCCCTTCATCCTCCCTTCCTTCCATTTTCTGTGATGTGGGGGCAGAGGCAGGGTCTGCACGATAATGCTAGGATCTGGTTTTGCTGCTTCCTTTATTTTATGCAAATCAGATAGCATTATCTTCCTTTTAAGCTTCTGATAACCCCTATGAGACATGCAACGCTCATATTATTTTTAGTTTGCCTCTCTTTATTTTCTTAACTTAATTCCTATGAATAGAGAATAAAGAAAACTGAGTTAGTGAGGTCAAATAAATTCAAATAAAATGTTTCATACTATGATGAACAAATTATACTTGAAATTTGAGACCCTGTCGTGACGCCACAAACAATCTCTAGTCATGGAAAGAAAAAGATAATCTTGACAAGGATCCTGATCTCTCTTTGGCCCTCAAATGTACTAGCGTGTGAGTTTGGACCTGAAGTCTTTCCATCGCTCATGAAATTCCCCATCCAATGCTTGCACATCTGCCTAGTGTTAGGGACATTGTACATTTGCAACAAAGAAAGACATAGCATAGTTAGAAATGAAGCTATAAAGTTATATACCAAAAGTTGTTCCCAAATCATCCTCTTTGTGTCCATATGAACTTCCTTCCAATTAGGCCATAGAATCCCGACTTTGCTTCGGCTCAAATAACCAACATAGCTAATGAACATGTCTTCCTTTGGGTCAATTTGATTCAAATCAACATCAAAGTCCACGTTTGTGATATTTGGATCAACTTTTTTTCCCGATTGAACTTTTGAAGAAAAATATACTTTTAAGTCATAAGTCAAAATTTCATGCTTTTGGCTTTTCCACGGTGGAGAGAGAATAATTTTTTATAATGGATATAGGAGGAATTAAATACCTTATGAATAAAAGATATTGGGTCCCACCTTCTTTTATTAAAATAACATTTTGGTCCTTATTATAAGTATACTTGTAGATGAAAGTCTTGGTCCTAATTCTATAAGTACACGTAAAGGTTAATAACGATTATTTTCCAATTTTAACATTATTTATGAAAGCATCCAAAGAAAAACATGAATAATAGAATTTAAGGGAAATCGATAAAAACTCCCCATTAGAATTTTAAATGAAACTCCTCATTAGAATTTTAAATGATGTAAATAATCTGACAAGTTTATATAAATGAAGAAGGCGTACTTAATTGAGGTTATTCTCACCAATTAAAATTTTAAAAGGGGAGCTTTTCTCTAATTTCCCTTAAAATTTAAGTAATTTGGTATTTTCAAACTCTTCCCAATAATACATTAACTATTTTATTTTTATTAAATTCATATTATTTTCGCTTATTTTACTTCCAAACTTACTTTTATATTAATCATCCAAACAAGTTTCAATTTATCAAAACTTTTTCAAAAGTCAATCCAAAGATACTCCTTTCGGTCCACAATATAGGGTACTTTTAAAAGAAAGATATGGTCCATAATATAGGTCATATGTAGTTTAATTAGTGCTCTTTCTCCTGTTTGGCCCCGTGATTAATACCCACTTTCTAAATTTGCCTACAAATTATATCCCTTCTCTCTAAAATAACATTTCCAGTGCAATTATAATGATAAATGTTGACTCCTCTCTCTCCCCGTAGCCATCATTTTCCATGAAAATGGTTTTATGAAATGACTTTCTCTCTCATTTGATAAAAAAGTGACTCTCTCTCTCCTCGAACCGATGACTTCCACATGTTAAGGTGACACTCCACTATTGAATTATATCCCTTTCCTTGCCAGATGAGGCTTCTCTCCGATTCCTCTATCATCCGCTCCCATTCTTTTCTTTCAAATGGTGCCGTTTTGGCACAAAATAACACTATTCAGTCTTTTTTTTTTTAAAAAAAAAAAGATTCACTATCCCAAAATATTTTTTTAGTACTAGTTAGTAATTGAAATATTTTTTCAAGATTTTAAATTTTTTTAAGATCATGAAGTATTTTTTCAGTACCAGTTAGTATCTTAAGTATGTTTTTGGTACCTTTCAGTATCTTTAAGTAGATTTTTAGTACCAATTAGTACCCTGAAATATTTTTTCAAGATCATGAAGAATTTTTTTTGTATCAGTCAATATCTTGAAGTATCTTTTTAGTACTAGTTAGTATCTTAAAAAAAATATTAGGATCTTGAAAAATATTTACGTGTCTTGACCAGATTACTAAAAAAAAATACCTTAGGATGGTGAATGCTAATTTTAAAAAATGAACAGTGTTCTTTTGTACCAAAACGACACCATTTGAAAGAAAAGAATGGGAGCAGATGATAGAGGAATCAGAGAGAAGCCTGATCCTTCCTTGCCCTGCCCTATCAAGAAATAAAATTGACTAATCCTAATGCAAAGCATTAAGAAACTCAATGCCACTATTCTCGAATAACTTGGAGTGGGGCTTTCTTTTCTTTTCACACTATTACGGATATGAAAATAATGGGAAAAATTGGATTCAATTGCCAACTGCTCTTATCGTAAATATATTTGACTACGGATTCGAGTAATAACACATCATTTCATAAACGTCTTCCAGTAAAATCAAAGAGAGAGAATTTTCGTTCTTCCATTAATGGATTGCCGTGGAGATTGAGAAAGCAAATGGATGTGAGAGAATATAAATAGTAGAAAAAGTGTCAGTTTTAAACACATTTCTCTCAATAAGGATAAAATTGGAAAAAAATTTACATTTTAGGATATATTAAATAGCTTAATTATAATTTATTGTTTCTTGTAAATAAAAAAATACTCATTCTTGTCATTGCTGATCCAAACTCATCCTAATAGACTAAAAATAAACCCTTGCATAAAGTTGCTTCCTTAGAAATTTTTCTCATATGTAATCCTGTTATTGCTTGGACATAATCAGTTTATTAAAGGCCTGAACCGTACTTATTGCTTTATTTAAAAACGAGAAAGAAAAAACGAGAAAAGAGACTCTTCACTAGGAGGTAAAGTGTTTGAAGTAATTCCCCGAAAAAACAAAACGTTCCAAGTCAATTTGGCGTATGGTACTTTCATCTCCCTCTGAACCCGCGAAAATCAAACCCTCCCTGGAATCACCCCATTGAGGGATATGCCAAGCAAAGTATAAAAATGGATCCAATCGGAGCATGGCAGGAGCTTGGTTTTCGGGTCGGGTTCACGGGCCACAGTGGACACCTACGAGTGGAGCCGCTGACGACAGTGGAGCGTTCCAATCCATTGAGTTCGCTTCCTGATTTCATACTGGTCAATCCTTGTACTTCGATCCTCTTCTCTCCTAGTTAACTCCATTTTTAGCTATGTGGTTTGCGTTTGGGTGCATGTGTGCTGTAATGTCGGTTGTAGGGCGCCAAATGTAATATAGTTTAAAATTTCACTGCTCGCAATTCATTGTGCTTGGTTTCTTTTCTGTGTACGCTTACTTTTAATTTGTAGTTAGTGTAGTTAGTTTTCGTAGTCTCTCTACTATTTGGATGAACAGAGGTTACATCACCGAAGTGGAAAAGTTTGCTGCCCGGTTGCTGAATTCCTGAACAGTGCTTCTATTTCAATATTTTATCAACTTAGTTTATTCGGACAAAGTTGAATTCCCGCCTCCAGACGCATAATAAAGCTTTATCTTCTCCGGTCGTAATTATTTTCTGTTTGATTTCAGCCACCTGCATTTCCGGAGGAGACGCCTGAATCCATAAAGAAGTACATTGAAGAGACATATCTCACCCCAAGATTGGACCCTGATGACTTTTCACCCGAGAAAGTTGGGAGGCAGTGGGAATTTGACTGGTTTGACCGGGCAGAAGTGCCTCTGGAGCCATCTTTGCCTCGGACTGTTTTGGTTCCTGTTTGGGAACCACCATTTCGACGGCAAAACAATGTTTCAGAGCAAGGAAAATGGGAGCCAAAATCTGAGGAGGTATCTTAATGTATTCTCTACATGTGCTGTCATAATCATCCGCTTTGCAATACCTTTAGGGATGGTTGTTACAATTTACTCTTAAATCTCAAATCAGTTCTTTTTCTTTTCATCATGTCTCCCATTGGAACAGTTGTGGCATCGGTGTTCTTGTGTGGAAGATCCATTTTGATTGACAAAATCACAAAAGGATTTGAAGCAGCAAATTTTGGGTCGACAATGGAAATACATATATTTTAAAAATATGAAAAAATGGTTTTTGTTGTTGTTAGGTGATGTTTGTCTGCCTTTGTTTGACTTTGCCAATTCTGTTTTATTAGGTGGATGTGTCAGAATTGATGCTAGGAGATGAAGAGTCTGGGCCATTACCACGTGCTTCTGGATCTGCTAAGGACTTTGTAAGGGGAAGCATCAATAGTCGCCCCTTTCGTCCTGGAGGCTTGGATAACTCCCAAACTTTGAACAGAATTCTTCCAGAAGGTGCTTCTAATGGTGAATGGGTGCGTGAAATTTTGAATGGTGGCCCTCCTCAGACGATTCCTCCAGGCTTTAAACAAGGGTTGGACCTTGGAGCATTTAAGGTTACAATTTTCTTTATCATTTTATTGTTTTGTTCAAACTCTTATTTTTCATAAAAATATTGTATAAACTTGTTTTAGTTTGTATCTTGATGCAAGTTATATTTAACTTTATTTGAAGCCATATCCTTGCTCATGGAATGTTTACAAGGATGCCAGTTCACTTAAGAGCTCGTCAGATGAAAAACTGGTTAGTTAACCATTATACACCGTTTTCTCCATTTTTCTTAGCTAGAGAAGTTTCATATTGTACATTCTTTTTGTAACCTAAAACTTGGGGACCTCTTATTGTGGAATTTAGTGGCATTAGAGAGATTGTTATTGTCCAGGTGTGCTTGTTTGATTGATAACATTATGTGCAATCATGGACATGATATGCATCTCACATTAATTAATTATTGATGTTGGTATACAGAGTGAGTTGTCTCTACAGTTTGATGACTTATTTAAGAAGGCTTGGGAAGATGGTGTTACTCATGAACAAGAGGAAGATGGTATTTTTACTATCACCAATAATATCTTTATAACTTCTTATCTTTTGACATGCATTTTATATTTGTAGAATTTCTAGCATCATGCTCTAGTAATGTGGATCAAGTGTCTTCATGTGATGCATTTCTTCATTAGACCAAATTATTTCTCCCTTTTGTGGGCAATAATGATTGTGTTTGTCAAGTCCATTTGTCAGAAGTGGAGTCTGTTGCGCTGGAAGCTGAAGTTGATAAGGCGGAGGCATCTAGCAGTATGCATGAGGATGAATTTTCACTAGATGAAGTCTTGTCAACTAAATCAGAAGGATCAAAACCCCTTTTAGATGCATCTGGTGCTGGTGGACAGCAGCAAAAGGAGGTTAGTGATTGTGGATTTATGTTTCCATGTGCCATCACATACTTGGCATATCTTTTAATGCATTATGGTTTTGGTGTTTGTTACAAAGTTCATCTCTTTGCAGGCTTGGGCACGTCGTGGAGGTAGCAAAGAAATCTTAGATCACTTTTATGAGCTTGTTCCTGATATGGCACTTCAATTTCCCTTTGAATTGGATGCATTTCAGAAGGAGGTATTGATTAAGGATAATTCTCTTTATATTTATCCTCAGGCATATGGATTTTGCTGATGTAGAAACTAAAATAATATGGCAATGACCCTTTTATGATAGAAATTAGCACTGCAATAATATCTATTTGAGAATGTTATTTTTCCTCCTATAACTGCTGCTCATTGGTGGAAACCACTATCATACCTTCCTTTTAAGTTTCACTGTGCCCGTTTTATGATAATATAACTGAATGTTGAGGCTTAACCTATCCTTGTCATCCAAAATATAACCTGCACGTCTCCCTTTCTGTGACGTCCCTCTCCCCCCAACACACACACAAACACACACACCCAAACAAAAAAACAGAAAGAAAAGTTTCTTCCCTATACTACATCAATTTGGTAATAAAGCAAGGTTCTCCTTGTTCCTTTCATGCTTTTGTTGCCGAAAACTGACCAAATTCTTGTAAACCAACTTGACACCACCTATTTTGAAATTGATATGTTTTTGGATCGTTGAATGCTCTCTTTCCCTATGGCTCCCTTCACTGTTATCTTGAATGTTGGAAAGGGTGCTCATTTTTGGATGCTACTTTGACCATTGAAGAGGAGTTTCTTTGCCTAGATCTTGCCTTGTTCGACAGTCTTCCTCTTTCAAGAAGAGTTCTTTTAAGAAGGCTGGGGTGGGATGTGGAAAAGTTGGAACGATTTATTCTATGCTTTTAGTAGTTTATTCTGTTACTTTATTTTGGTTCCTTAGGCTTTCTTTTATCTCGAATGATTTCCTTCATTATGCTTTCTTTTAATTTGAATTATCATATTTTGGGCTTCCTGTAAATAACCATAGGTTGTTCTTTCAAATATGTCAAGTTATTATTATCAGTTTCTCCCCCGTTCCCCCCCCCCCCCCCCCCAAAAAAAAAAAAAAAAAAAATCATGTTCTATGTCAAATTCTATTCTCCCTTCCCTCTATGATTCTGTAATTTACAATCTTTTTATCTCCAATAGTTATTCTAATAGGAGAAGCCTCATAAGTTGTTTTCTCTGGCTTAACCTATCATGTGATCTGTTTGGGTGTGGGCTAAAGCACAAACATACCATACCTAGTGATGATGTCAGATAAATTAGGAGTATGGCAGCAAGGGTCAAATGCTTAATTACTTGAGCGTGATACATGCATATATAGCCAATAAACTAAAACATAAACGTTATACTAAAGATAAGGAGAGTTTTAAACAAGCATTTCAAATATAAAATAGCTGTCCATAACAAGCTACCCTTAAAATAATAAAACAATCTACTGCTAGGGTTTTCAATTCAATTGAATGTCAATCTTCACGTCCATTTACATCACTATGTTTCTATGAGAGATTTTGAGCTGTTTCAGAGTGTATCTAAATGTACTAATGTATCTAAAATCTTCCAAACCGTATCAGATGCACCTTTGTTTTTTGGAGTATCAATGCTTCCTATATTATATATCTAGTCTCGAGTAATCTTTATTCTTGAAGGTAGTTGATGGTCTCGGTTATTTTAAACAATTTGTCTTTTGGATTTTGCATATTGCATGTGCACTTGGAGGAACAGTATCTGTATTTTACTCAATTGTATTATCAAAATGAGGCGACTGTTAATTAAATGATTTATCTTTTATTGTAGTTTGCACCTGGCATTATGTTATACATTATTTTTGGAACTCCTCTTAAAACGTCATAAGAATATCAAGGGAGGAGGAATATGATCACTCACGCACACACTTTTTTCCCTATAATTTTCCTTCATTCCCTTTCTATATAACAATGCAGGCTATATATTATCTTGAGAAAGGGGAATCTGTTTTTGTTGCTGCTCACACATCAGCTGGAAAGACAGTAGTGGCAGAATATGCATTTGCTTTAGCATCAAAGGTGTGGCTGAATTTTTCTTTGTTGGTTTTCTTCCTCCTTTCTTTTCCCATCCCAGCAGGGTAGTTGCATGAAGCAACGAATTTTATTATGCAATAACTTTTTAGAGTGATGTGATTTAATGCTGCATTTTATTTATCAAAGCACCTAATAGTTCTATGATGGTATCCTATTATTTGGACCAGGCCTGTCATCGTCCATAGTTTTTCCTTTTCACTTAACAATTAATTTGTCCGCAGGACAAGAGAAAAACTTAAACTGATTTCAAATTTTTTGTTCATCTTCATCCATGCAGCATTGCACTAGGGCTGTGTATACCGCCCCGATAAAAACTATCAGCAATCAGAAATATAGGGATTTCTGTGGGAAGTTTGATGTTGGGCTGCTTACTGGTGATGTAACCCTGAGGCCAGAGGCTTCTTGTCTCATCATGACTACAGAAATTTTAAGGTCCATGCTCTATCGAGGTGCAGATATCATTCGGGATATTGAATGGGTAAGGAAATTTTCTGTGGTATCATGCCATCTGTACCTTATCCTTTTGTTCATAGAATAATTTTGTAAATAATCTTGAAACTATTTATTCTTTGCCAAATTTGTGAATAGTGTTCATTTATTGATTTATTTGCTGCATCACTGTGGTAGGTTATATTTGACGAAGTGCATTATGTCAATGATGCTGAAAGAGGTGTTGTTTGGGAAGAAGTAATTATAATGCTTCCAAGACACATCAATATCATCCTCCTTTCAGCCACGGTAATTATTTTCCTGATATCTGATCCCTTACTGGTCAATATCATGCCTTTTTTTTTTTTTGGGGGGGGGGACTTTTGCTTGATATTTACTGAAATGGCACTTAGATTTCTTTTTCTGGCCCCCTTGTAGTTCATAACTTCTTCCTGGAAAAATATATTTTGATCATGACCTACAAAAATATTTCTTTGCATCTTCTGTTCATTTCAGATGCTCATATCTTGCATATTCGGATTAGCTATCCCTTTTCCTTTTTATGCCTCAGCAAAGATTATTTGTGACAACTGTACTTATTTTATTCGAACAAACATTTTGCAGGTACCTAACACGGTTGAATTCGCTGATTGGATTGGTCGGACAAAACAAAAGGAGATCCGGGTTACAGGGTTTGTAGTTAATTCATCTGTGATCTGTTGAGAGTTATCATGTGGATTCAAAATTCTTTCAAAAACGTGCACTTTTCTGGAAACAAAAGAATACACATAGAATAACTTCATTATCATATTTGATTTAATTACCTTAGGTAATTTAATTTTTTTATGTTGTAAAACAGGGTGGGATAAGGTATATCCTCTCCAATATGTGATAGATATCCTTCAATTTCAAACAATGGAAACTCTTAAAATCAAATTATCTGGCTTTACTAGACATTATATCCTCTTTAATTTATAATTTATAAAACGGATAAAATTTTGTAATTTCATGCGAATATTTTCTATTTTAAGATATTTAGGTTCTGTTGATTTGTTGAAGATGTGACAATTAACAAAACTGATGTTGTAAGACTGAAATTTACTTGGATGGTGCACTGAATAACACCCTCACAAGATTTCTTGATTGCTTTGTTATTTCCTGATGTAACAATTAATTTTTCCTTCAGGACAACGAAAAGACCTGTTCCATTGGAGCACTGCCTGTTTTATTCTGGAGAACTTTACAAAATATGTGAAAGTGAAACATTTCTGCCTCAGGGACTGCAAGCTGCTAAGGATGCATTTAAGAAAAAAAATTCAACTGCTGTTGGTGGTGGTTCTGGTCGATATTCGGGGACATCAGCAGGTCATGATGGTACTCAAGTTCAAAAACGTGAAAATGCAGCACGACTTAAACATGGAAGTAGTTTCTCCAAAACTTCTAGAGGCTATCAGAATAATGGAAATGGCCAGAACAACTGGGAACTCAGGAGGGCAGAAGCTTCTATGTGGTTGAAGCTTATTAACAAGCTCTCCAAAATGTCACTGTTGCCTGTATGTCAAAATAGTTTCAGAAAATATGCTTAATTACTCAGTGCCACTTTATTTTGATTTTATTTAAAAAAGTTTGGATCATGGGGGGACCACATAATTTGGGTGATTTAACAAAGGATCCTTGTGCATGGTAAGGAGTCAATGGAGTATGGTATGCGTTTTAGTGTCTATTGAATTACTTCAAAAAGCATTGTTATTCCTTCAATACAATTAGTTGTATTTCTGTTTAGTAAAGTTTGGAACTACCGTAAATGATAGCCATGTAAATATTCACGATTGATACATAATGAACCTGATCTTTTTAAGGAGCCATGTGGTGATCCCTCTTTCTTTTTCGCTGTTATTTCTTTATCATTCAAAATCTTACCTTTTGCCACTGGAACTTGATGCAGGTGGTCATATTCTGTTTTTCTAAGAACCGCTGTGATATATCAGCTGATAAAATGACTGGAACTGACCTAACTAGTAACTCAGAGAAAAGTGAAATCCGTGTTTTCTGCGATAAATCATTTTCAAGGCTGAAAGGATCTGACAGGAATTTACCTCAGGTTCGGTGATTAATTGTTGAACATTGTTTGATTTGAGCTTGGCTACTAATGTATATGTTTTTGACAGGTTGTTCGAGTCCAGAATCTTCTTCGTAGAGGGATTGGTGTGCATCATGCCGGCCTTCTTCCAATAGTAAAGGAAGTAGTTGAAATGCTATTCTGCCGTGGTGTTATCAAGGTGACTTTAACGTTCTACTTTCTGTACAAAGTTCATGGCTGTTTTTAGACTTTATATGAAGTTTTATTCATTGAAATGCAGAATATTATTTTATGTTATAGTCGTAGGTTCTATTCTTTTTCCCTGGCTGTTGTTTACTTGGTTGATTTTAGGAGTAATAACTTACTGTGTTTGATCTTGTTTTTCTCTTTTGCCCCTTGATATTACAGGTTTTGTTTTCAACAGAGACATTTGCAATGGGTGTTAATGCTCCTGCTAGAACAGTAAGTCTCTTGTCAAGGATGATGCTAAAGTTGGATGTGCATACTACTTCTACACTGAGAATTCAACTTGGTCGAAAATCTGATGTTTGCATTTCTTCTCTTCTAATTTTCTGATTCAAATGTTGACCGATCATCAAGCTTCTAAACGTTCATTTTATTTAAAAAATTTAAGTTATTGAACTAGGAGGTTAAGGCTTGTTATTTTTCATACATCACTTCACATGCCCATAGTTATTGTTAATGAGGCACAATGCACCGTTGAGAAAAATGCTCTTGAAGCCTCGGTGCATAGCACACTTTATTGCACCTTGTGGCATCAAAATTGTGGTTTAGTTATTACTACACATTCCAAAATTCTAGTAATGCAAAAAATAAAAAATGAACATTAAAAATATTGGAAATCGCTCTAGCTACAACTTGACCATTCTGTGATGGCCAATATTGAAGTAGTCAGTTGTACTCCTCTTTTTTTGGTTAGACCTATTGTCTAGAGGGTAGTAAATCGTGCGCTATAGCGGTGGAGCGGCATGGAATAGGTCCTTGCCGCCACAGAAGCTCCTTCGTGGAGTTTTTGGACATCGCTCCTGGAGCGGAAGTCGTGGTGTGCTAAATCGTGTGGTACAATATTTAAAAAAACGAAAAGAAAAATCAAACGTGAAACTCTGCCATCACACCAGCCATTCTTGTAAGTTTGAAACAAAGCCATCATGCGATTTTCGGCCAGCAGAAACGCAGCCATCGTTGCCCTCGTGCCATCGTCGGCCTCGTGCCATTTTCGGCCAGCCCTTCTTGCCATCATTGCCTTCCTGCCATTTCGGCCAGCCATCGTTCATCCCCTTTCCAACCAGTCAATTTTCGTTGTTCCCCTCCTGCCACCATTCTCCTCCTAGCATTGTTTGGCTCCTGACATTTTTGTCATTCCCCTCCTGTCGTCGTTCCCCTCTTGGCATAGTCTGGCTCCTGACATTTTCGACCAATCATAGCATAAATGGCCTCATCTCAGTCCCAGTCATAGCAACCACAGACCTCAAACTTAAAGGCTACAGTTTCTTCTTGTGCAATGGTAAAACCTATAGGTGAAAATATTGATATAGCATGGCAATGGAATAGCTTGAGAGATATAAATAATAGGAAGTGTGACGTGATTTTTGTGGCAAAGTGACTACGGGTGGGATTACTCGAGCAAAAAGGCACCAAATGGGAATTAGAGTAGACGTGAATGCTTGTTCGAAATGTCCACCTGAAGTTAAAAATTTACTTAAGGAAGCTGCTGAGAAGAAGAAGGTTGCTCAAATTTGCAGTGAGTTGCAAGACGATGATGAGGAAGAAGATATGGAAGAAATTCATAGCTTACGAAGTGGATAAAGGCAAGCAACATTAAGTGATCCATCTACCAAGAAAGCCAAAAGTGTGAAAGGCCCTATGGATTTACTTCTTTTTAATAGTCTTGAAGAAACTATCAAATTGGGAAAGAACAAGAAGTAAACAAGTATAAATGATGCTTGTGATAACGAAGCAAGGGATAGAACTTGTCAATACATAGCTCAATTTGTTTATAGGAATGGAATAGCTTTCAATGTTGCTCGTACAAGAAGCTTCAATTTGATGCTTGAAACTGTTGGAAACTATGGTCCACATCTAAAGGCTCCAACCTTTCATGAATTGAGAGTTCCATTTCTTAAAAAGGAAATTGACCGAACAAACGTAATGTTGAAGAGTCACAAGAAAGAATGGGTGGATTTTGGATGTTCAATTATGTCGGATGCATGAACAGATAGGAAGAATAGGACCTTGATCAATTTCATGGTGAATTGTCCATCTAGGATTATGATTGTGAGGAGTGCTGATGCTTTAGCATATATGAAGATCAGGGAAAAGATATTTCAGCTATTGGATATTTTGTGGAGGAGATTGGAGAGAGGAATGTGGTTCAAGTGGTAACTAACAATGGCAGCTACTATGTTTCTTCTGGTAAATTGTTACAAGCCAAGAGAACCAATCTTTATTAGACTCCACGTGCTACACATTGCTTGGACTTGATGTTAGTAGACATTGGGATGCTTCCTCAAGTTGAAACGACCATACAAAGAGGCATCAGTCTAGTGGGCTTTGTTTGTAACCACTCATTGGCCTTGAACATGATGAGGAAGTACACAAAGAAGGCTAAATTGGTTGGGTATGTAGTCGCAAGGTTTGCTCCAACCTTACATTACAAAAGGTTGTACAAATTAAAAAACAACCTTAGAATGATGGTCACCTCAGATGAATGGTCTATGTCTAAGGTTGCTAAAGATGCTAAGGGGAAAAGGGCAACTGACATTTTACTTATGCCTACATTTTGGAATAGTGTTTTTATTTTCTTAAGGCTATGGGAACTCTTGTGCGTGTTCTTAGGCTGTTGATAATGAAAAAAAAAAGGCAAGAAATGCGTTACATGTGTGAAGCTATAGGTAGGGCTAAGGAAGCTATTCAAAGATTCTTTGGATGGAAATGAAGACAAATGCAAGGAGATTTTTGCTATTATTGACAGAAGATAGGAGTGCTAACTTCATCTTCCATTACATGCAGCAGCTCATTTTCTAAACCCAAGGTTGTATTGTAGCAATCCAAGAATTGAATTTGATGCAGAAGTGACTTTAGGACTTATCAATGCATTGAGAGGTTGATACCAACCAAAGAAGAGGGAGATAAGATTACAAATGAGTTGGCATTATATAAAAGAGCTGGAGGCTTCTATGGTATGAAGCAAGCAATAAGACAAAGGACCAACAGGGCTCCTGGTAAGTAAAAGCGCATTCCTTGATAAATTTAATTACATTATAATTCAAACTATTGGGTATGCTAAATTGCTAATTAGTTCACTCATTACGGTTGAGTGGTGGAGGATGTATGGAGCATCTACTCCAAGTTTGCAAAAACTTTCCATCAAAGTGTTAAGTTTGACTTGTAGTGCATCGAGATGTGACCGTAATTGGAGTACTTTTGAGCATGTAAGTATTCACTTAAATGATTCTACTCTATAGACTTTCAAGTAGTGATTGTGAAACAAACATTCTTTTTTTGTAAATTATACAACAGATTCATTCTAATAAGAGAAGCAAGCTTGAGCATCAAAAGCTGCAAGACTTGGTTTTTGTTAAGTATAACCAAAATCTTAAAGAATGCTTTGACTGCCATGATGTGATTGATCCCATTCTCCTAAATGACATTGATGATAGTAATGATTGGTTGGTGGGGGAAATGGGTGGAGATGCAGAAGTTGCTAAGGAGGAGTTAGTTTTTGAGGATGACACTTTGACTTGGGGAGCTGTTGCTAATTTAGTTGGGGCTAGTGAGCCTAGAACATACACTAGACAACAAAGTACATTAAAGAATAAACAGGATGCAACTTCAAGGCCTTCAATTAGCAATAACGGAAAGGGTATCATTGAAGATGAAGAGGAAAATGAAGAAAGTGACAATGAGGAGGAAGAGATCTACAAGTCTAGTAGTGGTGAAAGCAACAATGATGAAGAGGACTTGGATGATCTTTTCATTGAAGATTAATTTAATGTTGAATGTTTTGTTTATGGTGTTTTGAGACTTGGATGATCTATTATTTATTATGTATTGAATGTTTTGTTTATGGCTTTTAGAGGTTAATTTAATGATGTTTTATCTTTAGTTTGGATGATCTATTGTTCATTATATTTTATTTTTGAGCATTTATGTGTGTATCTGCTATCTTCGGTATAGCGGCTATCCTGCTATGCGCTATACCGTTATAGTGTTTTTTGGGCCAGCCGCTATCCGGGATTGACTACTTTTTCTGTGGTCCAAGAATAAGTTCTGTTCCCCTTATGAAGGAATGTGTCATTGTGCTCTCATTGTATTGTTCATAGGTTTGACTGCAGTTGAACTGGTTGTAATTAAAATAATATATTTTTATTTCAGTATTTTATGATATTATATGAGAAATGAAAATTTGACTAGTCTAACATTTCATAACTTAATATTCAAATTCAAAAAAGTTGATGTACATCATTTATCACAAAATTGAAAATAGTAAAAATCAATAAAATCAATATTAATATAAAGCATAAAAAGTTTAAAGAGTCATATTATTTCACAAGGCAACTGATTTAATGTTTCACATAAATCAAGAGGATCTACTTTAGTTATTTAAGTATCCATTATTTAAAACCTAAATTTTAAAAAATTAATTTTTCTAAGCAAGAAAAAAATTGTTTTAAATTAAAAATAAATAATAAATAATTTAAAAGACAATTGGAGGAGGTGTTTGTGGGGAGTTAAAAGATTTTTCTACATTGGCATGTTTCACTTGCCTTTCTCATAGTTTATTTTTGTTTCATTACTTATTCACTTTAGATTTTGCCAATTTGTGGATGGGGGTTACTACATGTTTTCTTCTTTTATGGATTAAAAAAACAAGTGCGATTGAAATGTTTTAACTGCTACTCCTCCGGTTTTAAATATAAGATATATTTACCTAATTTGATTAGATTGAGGAAGTTAATTAATATAATATGTATCTTCTAAAACACCCTAATCATCTTTCTTGACTATTGTTGAGTGAGTATTAATAGAAGGAAAGATTGACAAATATAAAAACTATGTCTTATATTAAGGACTGGAGGAGTACTTCTGAAGGAAGTTGTTGGCTTTAAATGTTTTTAATTGGCTTGAACTTGGTTTGGATGTTTTTATTGGCATGTACTCCTACACAACAAATCTAGGTTCTGTGGCAGTTGCACGAGTCACACTGGTTTTCTTTTAACTAGGGCTGTACATGTGTAATTTGGTTTCCAAAAGTGGAAGTTTTAAACTGTCTCACAAATTGTTGTAGCTCTGTCATAGTGGTTGTGTAAATGCATATTGTCATCAGTTGCTTATTTGACTATGCTAGAAATTTATTAAATATATCTCTGTAGCCATGAGCCTTAGTCATAACTTGAGTTGCTATGGCCTTTGACATGATATTATAATTTCTATAGCCAAGTGGTCTGGAGTTTGATGTGTCACCCTCACTCCTTATAATTTCATGAAGTTACACCATAATTAGGCTTGTGCTTTATCCACTTTTCAAGCCTAAAAGGATTGCTGCTTAATCTTTTTACAAAATTGCTCATTTTGGATGTAAAATATATTTTATACAATTTCAGGTAGTCTTTGATACTTTAAGGAAATTTGATGGCAAGGAATTTAGGCAGTTACTACCAGGAGAATATACTCAAATGGCTGGTCGTGCTGGAAGAAGAGGTCTTGATAAGATTGGTACTGTTGTTCTAATGTGCCGTGATGAAATCCCTGAAGATAGGGATTTGAAGCATGTTATTGTTGGAAATGCAACCCGCCTTCAATCTCAATTTCGGCTTACCTATATTATGATCCTCCATCTTCTTCGAGTTGAAGAATTAAAGGTGTTCAAAACCATTACTCTATCTTTATGTGAAATACTACAAATGATGCGCACATGGAACTATAAGAAATTTTAAAAGGTTTAAATGTTTTGGTAGTCAGAATATGAGTGAAGTAGATAATATAAACAAAGGAGAGAGCGGGAAGATAAATATAAACATAAGGAGAGTGGAAAAGGAATGGCTCAAGATGATGTAAAATAATTATTTAATTATTTAATTTTATTATAACCTTTTTATGTTTTTAATTTGTTGGATTCTTAGTTAATGGGCCAGGCCAGTAACTAACACAAGGGGTGTGTATGGTTGGGTGTGATAGAGAATGGAAAATTACTAGAGTAGGAAAGCCTAGGATTTGATTAAATTGATTTTTTGCTTTCTAAGTTATCTTTATTTTAACATTTAAGATATATATTTTGAATTAATTTTTATCTTTATTCTTATCTTGGTTTAAAATAGATCGAGGGGGGAATATCTGTCCCATTGTCTTTTGAAGTTGAAGTGATCCTCTGTTATGAAGATCTGTTAATTTAATCCCTATCTCATTATAAGTTTCATATTCGTATCTAAATTAGGATAGAAAGGAGAATTTATTGAAGAAAAAGAAACTGGAGGGTAAATGAACCTCCCTAGAACCTAAAAAAGAAACTAAACAATTTTTTGCTCAGAACATGTGAACCAAAAATAACAGCAGCAGCTGAAAAACACAAGAAATAAGGCCTCATTTGGTACAGAATGAAAATTGATGGAAAGAGAAGATAATGAAAGAAGCGATTTTGTAGATAAAAAATGATTAATGGCCTTTACTTTATCTCGGTAATATAATTGTGTGTGGTGTGATAACCATTCTCCTTTTTCATTGTAAATAGATTTTGAAGAGTGAAATCTTGTATGCGTAAAGCAGTTTCTGATTGTTTTTAATATTACTATTCTTGCTAAATGCTGTTGATAATTTAATTTATTTGATCACTCATGCAAATGAACAATTGTTATTCCAAGTTATGTGAAATTTGGGCTGCAGGTAGAAGATATGCTTAAAAGAAGTTTTGCTGAATTCCATGCTCAGAAAAAACTACCTGAAATGAAAGAACTTTTGATGCGAAAGCTTAATCAGCCTACAAAAGCTATCGAGTATGTCATTGCAAAATGTTGATTTTTGCTTCTCATGAATATTTTGATCCATGACTTCTATTTTTGCGGTCTTTCATCTTGCAAACCTGCTGTTATTATAATGCTCACTTTTTTTTTAATTAAAAAATTATTTGAAGAGAAGGGATATTGATGTTGAAAGTAAAGACCCAGACAAAAGAATCGATAGCCTTTAGTTGTTCAACTCTTCTGAATATCCCCAAGCATTGAAAGAAGAGTCCAAAAATTAAAACAACCCCCCCCCCAAAAAAAAAAAAAAAAAAAAAAAAAAAAAAAAAAAAAAAAAAAAAAAAAAAGGAGAAGAAAGAAAAGATGTGGTGGCAGTAACTTCTTATTAAACTCTTGTATTCCGTTCTAGCCTAACACACCAGAATGTCACACTGCTGGGGAGCTTTATGCTTTTTTCTTCACCCAAAAACATGTAAACTTTGTAGCAAAACAAATCGTAGATTAACTCGACATCGCTCACGTCGAAGAAATCATTTCAAATCATCAAAGCCACCTTGGAGTGTATTACTCCCTGTATATTTGCAAGTGATCTCATAGTTGTCAGTCATACTGGCGCAGCTGATTCATTTGATTTTTTTTCACATAGATTTTAGTGGCAACATCATGTAGATTATAATTTACATGTTAAGAAGGGAATGGAGTTAAAATTCTGCTTACATTTTTTATGAATTTCATGGCTTTGGAGTTATCGTAGGATAAGATTGTGATTCTAGCTTCTGATTGGTGCTCTTTGTATCATTGTTTTTAACAAGGGTCTTTGTAATACATGCAAAGACATTGCATGGCTTTGTATTTTCATGATCTTTTGTATTTTTTTTATTTCCCTCTTATCTTCTATCTTAGAAGTTCCCCATCCTCCTACAACTTGGAATATTTCCTTCTTACCAATGACTTTTCATTTCCTATAATAAATGAAAAAGAAAATATATTAATATATGTTGGAATGCTTGCAAGAAAATTGCCTTTTTGTTGAATGATCCTTCTAATTGTCAAGGATCTAAATACCTGTACTTTGTCCCCTTAGTTCAACCAGGCAGAACTGTCATCTTGGTTCAGCATGAGGAGTTATTTATTTATTTATTTTTTTTGTTGACATTTTAAATTTATAGGTAGAAAATGGATGCCATTTTTGTAGCCTCCCTCCCCCCCCCCCCCCGGGGGGGGCCACCCTGCACGCGGGCGGGGTTTACTAGAGGAGAAAGTCTTATCTTCATTTTTAACTCTCTATTGTTTTAACTTCTTATTCTCCATAAAGAAGGGGACAGAAGGCTAACATAAGAAAGTCTAATATATTAACTCTCATTTTATTGTTATGAATTTGTAATGCTCGAATTCAGGGTCTTGGTTATTTTCTATTTTTTGTATTGTTCTCTCTTCTCATCAATATATTCTGTTAATTTTCTTGTAATGCTTTATTTTTTCCCTTGAAAAACACAACTAGATGCATAAAGGGCGAGCCAACCATTGAGGAATACTATGAGACATACTCAGAAGCTGAGAAGTACAGTAGCAAAATATCAGATGCAATTTTGCAGTCCTCTAATGCCCAACAATTTCTTGCTCCTGGAAGAGTAATAGTAGTAAAATCAGAATCAGTGAGTTGCCACAATTATGTTGACCATATTGGTATCATTTTATCTTGGTCAAGTTAATGACCCCTTTGAACTTATAGAATTGCCTAGTAGATGCATAAATTTTTGTTCAAGTTACTTTTCTTGAAGAAAACTCTTTAAGTGGCATGTAAGATGGATAGGTAATTATATTTTCCCCCCTTTCTAGGTTAAGTAATTAGTTTCTTGCTATGCATGCTTTATAGAAACAAACACTAAACAAGGTCTACTGAATTACATGGCCAGGTGCCTTGTGGGTCTAATTTATATTTGTAACCCTGTAAATTTAAGTTCAAAGTTAGTACTCATAGTACTAGCCCAAGTCCAAGGGCCACTAAATCTTTTGCACTCTTGACATAACCATCACACTCACCATTCTATGGCTCTCCCTCAAACAAAACTCAATTATATTAAAGACAAGCCTATTCAGGTCTGGAGTCCGAAAAGCTTAGACAAAGCTCCTCAATATACATAATCACCCAACAAAAAAATCATGACTCACAGGGTTGTCCTAATATAGTCACAAACATGATTTTCAGCGAAATCCTCAGCAGATGAAGAGCTCCCAGAATTCTCTGACCTTCCCATGAGCTGTCCACTTTCATTCATTCTCACAACTACTTTGCTCTGCCTCATAATCTAACACTTCGAGATAAGTCTAGAATTCCTTGATTTGCTTGCCATAGGGCTTCTCTGACCTCAGTCTTTAACTAATTGGATTTCATGCTATAGACATGCTACAAGTGTGCAATCTAATGCTGAAATCTTCAATCAACTCTCTCCATCTTGGTTAAACATCTAAGGTTTCAATTCATAAGCCAAAACCTTGCTGAATATTATTCATAATCTTAAACTAAAATCAAGGAAAAAACATAAAAGACTCTAAATCAAGAAATGCATAAGAATGGCTTGGACAAACAGAAACACCAAAAGCATTGTGATTCATTCGAAACCAAAATCAGAAAGGAGGTCATTAGGATGGCTAGTTGACTCTTTATGAGCTTTGCTAGTGTCTTGGTGCGTTGGCATGTGGGATGTCACCAGAACTGGAGAGGGTGTTAGGTTGCTATTTCCATTTATTTATCACTGGGAATATGCCTATTCAGTATGACCTGAATGTCCCCAGTCCAAAAGAAAGGTGGTTGGAAAACATTTTATTAGGAAAAATACAGTAGAAAAAGAATGCTACAACTGAACCAGGGAAATGAAGGCCATTTGTTTTTACTATCTCTAACAGAAATTTTAGGGAGAATGCGGTATACTTTTTGAGTTGTAACATACAGATTTATTATTTTATATTCTAGCCATGATATTCAGCCATTGAGTGGGTAATGGGTATTGGGTAGCTCAACCGTTTAACATTATTCATGCAGGTCAATGATCACCTGCTTGGTGTGATTGTGAAAGCTTCTTCTGCAAATTGTAAGCAACATATTGTTTTAGTGCTCAGGCCTGATTTGCCATCCCCAGGGGAAAATGCCCCAAGTAGGGGTAGTGTGCAAGATAAACCCAGTGACTTCAACCAGGGTTTTTTTATGGTGCCTAAATCAAAACGTGGTTTTGGAGATGATTATCATACCTCTGTTTCAGCTCGTAGGGGAACAGGTGTTATCAACATCATACTACCACATCGTGGTTATGTTAGTGGAATGAGTTATGAGGTTCGAGGAGTTGATAGTAAGGAATTTCAATGCATTTGCAAAAGCAAAATGAAAATTGACCAAGTTGGACTTCTTGAAGATGTTAGTAATGCTGTTTACTCCAAGACAGTTCAGATGCTCCTGGATTTAAAATCAGATGGAAACAAGTACCCTCCGCCCCTGGATCCTGTGAAAGGTATTACCAATTCATAGAAAAATGAATCTTTTACTTTCATATTAATAAATTTTCCCCTTTTTAATAAATAACAATTCAGTCATGTTTGACCTATTATAATTTCTATCGCTGCTTCGCCTTTACTAGCTCTTTCTGCATTATTTTTATGAGCATATTGTATGACAATAGATTTGATCGCAGTGATGTTCCAGTCCTTGTGACAATCAAACTTATATTAGCACAATGTTGTTCTTAGTTGTCAATGATTTGCTAAACTTCCTAGTTGTTGTTTCCGTCTGTAGTTAGTTCCAATCTTATTTAAACTTGATAAATTTTTGTCAAACAAGTTTGGAGACTTCGCATTTTTAAAATTTATTTCATAATTGTTTTAAAAATAAAACCTGCTCTAACTTTGTAAAATTTTGTGATGGTTTTTTTTTCTTCTTTTAATATACATACATATATATATATATATATATGTAAGCGAAATTGTGTTATAAAATAGGCAAACATCTTCCTTTATGATAAAAAACTATCTTCTTGAAATTGTAGTTTGTCTGGTTCCCCCTTAAAATCATATGTATAATTTTCATGTTCAATGTGTCATGACCTAGTTGGTTGGGAATAGAGATGACGTCATGAGATCCATTTAGTTAACTCCACTTACACTGGTTCTTGTTGTTGATGTGTCATGACTTACCTGTTAATCATGAATTTCTGAACCTCATCCATTTGTCTTACAAGTAGGTTTTCAAATATTCAAAACATGAGAAAGTTCCCTAATAAAACGCACATTCAGTCTTTCCTAATACTTACTCCCTCCGGTCCTTATTATAAGGCACCAACTAGCAATTGTATTCGGTCCTTTTTATAAGGTACTTGCTTGTTTCCAAAGTGCATTAATTATTATTTTTCCATGTATGCCCATACTTAATAAGGGTAGTGGATGAAGTAATAATTAATATAATATTAGAGTTTAGTGCAATTAATAGGAGTAATATTGGAAATTACTTAAATTTTAGTACAACTATATTGACTTTAACTGTTTTTGTTGGTTCTTATAATAAAGATCAGAGGGAGCATTTGAGAATAGGCCATCTTTTTATTTTTTGGCCTGAGAGAATAGGCCATGTTATGTGTTGTATGTGTTTCTATATAACTTTCTTGAGCTGTTGCTTGGTATTGGATAGTGGACAATGATGTTTATCTTGTTTTAGTACTTCAATTTTGCTTGAAACTTAAAATCTCTGCAATCTATGCAAATCTCTGGCTATAATACCACAATCAGTGGCTTAAACACCCAAAAAAAAGAACTAGCAATCTAATATACATTTTTATTGTAGATCTAAAGTTGAAAGATGTGGAACTTGTGGACACATACCGCAAATGGACTAAATTATTGGAGAAGATGACCCAGAATCCGTGTCATGGGTGTATAAAATTGGAAGAGCACATGAAGCTAGCGGAAGACATACAAAAGCACAAACAAGAGGTCACTGATCTTCAATACAGCATTTCAGACGAAGCACTTCAACAGATGCCAGACTTTCAGGGCCGGGTACAATTCCATTTATGTGATATCTCATTTGTCCGTAACTAATATGGATATTTTCTGTTGTATGTTATCTTAGGATTCAATCTCATACAACTTTGAGTCATTATTTATTTTTGCCATACTCATATATTTATTTATGCAGATTGATGTTCTGAAGGAAATTGGTTGCATAGACGATGATTTTGTTGTACAAATGAAAGGCCGTGTTGCCTGTGAGATGAACTCTGGCGAGGAATTAATTTGCACTGAATGCTTGTTTGAGAATCAACTTGATGAACTGGAACCGGAAGAAGCTGTGGCATTAATGTCTGCCTTTGTGTTCCAGCAGAGAAACACTTCTGAACCTTCACTCACAACCAAGCTGTCTGAGGCAACACATAAGTAAGTTTTTCAGCCGTGTCTATTTTCTTGAGTCTCTGTTTACTCCATGTTATGTTACTTAGAAATTTACACATCTTTAAAATACGTGTGATATACTGATTGCTAGTCAAATTGACTGCATGACATTATCTCGTAAGTGATTATTTTGGCTCTAAAGAAGCAACATTAAGCTGAAATTTTATTTACATGCCTGGGGGAGACAAGAGAAGGATTTAAATATGAGCCACTCTAAGCTGGCTTTAAAATGATGTCGAAACCAATTTAATTTAACTTACTGGGATGAGGTATTGATTAAAGGCTTGCTGATTTTTACCACAGTAACTACTTTGTCTTATGCCGTTGCTTTTTAGATGTCTTGAAAATTCTAATTCCTTTTGGGAAGCTATATTTAACTTGGGATGCTTTCATTTCAGGTTGTACAATACGGCTATAGAACTTGGACAACTTCAAGTGCAGAAAGGACTATCAATAGATCCTGAAGAATATGCCCAAGAAAATCTCAAGTTTGGTCTAGTTGAAGTGGTTTATGAATGGGCAAAGGTTAGAAATAAAGCCAAAAGGAAAAAAAAAAATGCAACCCTAGGGAGTTCCATTTGGAGTAAAAACTACTGATGAGCTAAACCTATGTTTCTTCATTTGCAGGGTACTCCATTTGCAGACATCTGTGAGCTCACTGATGTTCCTGAAGGCTTGATAGTGAGGACCATTGTGAGACTAGATGAGACATGTCGAGAGTTTAAGAATGCTGCAGCGATTATGGGTAATTCTGCTCTCTGCAAGAAAATGGAAGTTGCTTCTAATGCAATTAAGCGTGACATTGTTTTTGCAGCTAGCCTGT
Organism: Acacia acuminata; assembly: GCA_019022655.1. NCBI lineage: Eukaryota > Viridiplantae > Streptophyta > Magnoliopsida > Fabales > Fabaceae > Acacia > Acacia acuminata. The sequence goes on along the minus strand of JAFJYI010000242.1, from coordinate 836,031 downwards.
ACATTACTGGTGTATAATCCTTGTTCAGCATTTAGGTTTGCTTCGTAGGTTATTTTGATCTCCACAAGCATTTGACATTTTCTTTGTAGAATATTTATGCATAAAGGAAAATCTGATTCCAATATTTGATTTAAGTCCTTTTTTGGGGGGAGAAAAAGTGAAAAAAGTGATTTAAGAGAATAGATTTTGAAGATTAACTTCTGAAAAGCTTTAAAAAAAAAAAAAAAAAAAAAAAAAAAAAAAATAGCTTCAGGAAAAATCATAGTTTTCCATCACAAACCATGGTTCTCCTTTGCCAAAAACATCTTCTGGAGAAAAATCCTAATTTATATCATATTTCTTCATTATTCTTTTATAATATAAATATCAGAATTATAATTTCCTAATTTGTGAATTTCAAAAGTCATATCACCTCACCTCTATATGATAAAATATTTTTATAGAGTTTAAAGGATGGTCTTATTAATTTTAATATGCTTTTAAAAATATTGCTAAATTTCTTATTTCATAAGAAGAGGAAGAGGAAAAAAATAGTTTTTAATCAAGATGGTAAACTTGTAATTTTGAAAATAAGTAACGATTATTCAGTCACATATTGCGTAATATATTAACCTCTCCGGAAACAAAATCCCCTTTTGGAGGGGAGGGAACGCAAATAGGCAAAATTTTATACTCCCTCCATTTTTTCCAACCAAATCATACACACTTAACCTATACCCTTCCCTCCCATAAAAAACCTCCAACCAAATTTCTCTTTCATATAAAGAATTAAAAAACATAATTATTAATATTTACCATGCATTCTTGATTTCTCATGATTTTTTGTGTGCCTAACTTAAAATGCCGTTTTAAGATATTCAAAATACTTTATGTATTCTTCTTAATCTCATTTAGAATTAAGACACTGTCAAATAGCGGAACACATTGGATAAATGTAAGCTCATAATGTTTTCATGGTAGGGTTCATGTTGTGGTCAGTGCACCATCCAACTAGTGTTCTTTATATATATATATATATATATATATATATAAAATTTTAGAAAAGAGATTAAGCTCGCCCACGATCTAAGAAGCGGGCGAAATATCTCTTCCTTCTAGGTGATACCAATATTGGGAAGCGTGAGCCGTATACCTAAGGCGTTTACCTAAACACTCAGGAGCTAAGATGTCTCCCCAACGCCTTGACCAACTCCAAGATCGAACCTCCTCTCTTTCTAGTGAGTGTCCAATCCCTTTGCCAGTTGAACCTAAAGACAAGGGGTACCATCCAACTAGTGTTGTAGCTATTGGAATAAGCAATCCTCATATAATTGCTTCTATTAGCTTTGATGCCTTGTAACATTCTCCATTGAAAGGCCTTAGCTTACTCTGTACTCATAATTTAAAGAGCACAAAAATTTATGTTGGGATATGAATGGCAGTGCACACATGAAACCGGGCCATATCCAGAGAAAGTATGAGAGGGAATGGTTAGATAAGGATTAAAATCATAATCATTACTAAACTAAGTTATCATCAAATTTACAAATTTTGAATAAGATCCAATTCTGACGAGGAAAAACAAAAAACTCAAGGACTCTCCTACAGACCAAAAATAAGAACAAAACAAAATATTCTTAATTAGTGTTGGAGTCAAATAAATTGACCCTAGCCTTCTTTCTCAATGTAAAGCCCTTTCGGAAGGCTACCATGAATGTTATGTTGGAATATTTAATTCAGTAATCAATATTCCGTTATTTCTATTTATGGCCCACATTATTCTTTGGTTTTGTAACCGTCCATTAATATCATGTAACGCCAATTAATACGCAATAAGTGCGTATTGAATGCGCCATTAATACCGTAACGGCCCAATTAATACGCAATAAGTGCGTATTGAATGCGCCATTAATACTGTAACGGCCCAATTAATACGCACTTATTGCGTATTGAATGCGTTTCCTTTTTTAGCTCTGTGATGGCCAGAGGGGAGACGCACGGTGAAATTCTGTCTAGTCCCCTGAACCTGCTCTGACCTTGAGGAAAGCACACCATCTGCAGATTCAGAGAGAAGGATCAGAAAGACAAAGACTCGGAGTTTTCCTCCTTGCCGGCTTGGATTCGTTCTCGTTTGGAGACTCGGAGTTCGTCCCTCGCTAGCTTCGGAGAAAATCAATGGCGGGAGGTATTTGTGATCTCTACTTCCTTTTTCCGCATTGATCTTATGCTATGTAGTTGTTCAAAGATGATAAGATCGCCTTTATTTCTAACATTTGGTATCAGAGCCGTTATATACCTCTGTCTTGATTTTCATTGATTGGATTTTCATTCTTTCATTCTTTGATTTTTCAAGAAAAAGAGATGAGTTCAATCTGGGTTTTTGGAATTTCTCTCGTGTTTGTTCTCTGGAATCAATAAGTGATTTTCCTTTTGATATGAGGTTTCTGATGAATTTTTCTGAGAAATCAATTTATGTTTCATTCATAAAGCTCATTCAAATTCTTTTGATTCTAAAACTTTTGATCTGGGATCAAGGGTCTTATTTTCAAATCTTACTTGGAGACCCATGTCAATCTGTTAATGATATATGTATGTATATCAATATACCCGAAAACCCTTAGATCCATGTTTTTCTAATGCTATTCAGGTTTGGCGCTTTTGTTCGGGATTTGAGGTCCTATTTTCGAAAATTTAGAGGATCCATATTAATTTGTAAATGAAACCCGTGATCTGGATTTCGTTTGCCATCTCCACGGATTGCCGCCATCGGAAACTGGAAGTTTATTTGTTCATTTGAGTTGATTCCATTTTATGTTTCCATGGTTATCGCCATTGTGAGGATTCTGAGAACTGATTGCATGATTTTCAATTTTGCGTTGAAATTTTGAATTGTGCATTTCGTTTTGTTCCTCGCAAAATCAATGGTCGGAGCTTGTTTCGAATTGTCCATGAACGCTACCGTAGAAAAACACCGAAAAGAATCTTGAAATCACCGGAATCGCCAAACTAAGCTATATGATGAATCATTATTAGCTTTAAATGATTTATTGATTCATAAGGAAAAATTTTCAGAATGTCAAAAATGATATTCGAGCCTTTCAGATCAGTATCTTAATTTGGAATTTTAGGCCAATTGTTAATATGTGTAGAGCAGTTTTTTATGGGCATTTAAATCTTTTATTTCCTTCTTGGAAAATTATTAGACCCTATTACATCTTTAATCACCTTGGCCATATTTATTTATTTTCTTGGCAACTGCTTTATGTGAAATGTATTTTAATTACATCAAATTGAATTGTTTAAATTGAGAAAGTTAATTTTGGCAACTTTCACATTTTGGAAAATTTTGGCAAAAATTATTACTATTATTTTTGAGTTATTTAATTGTCTAAATATTTGGAAAAATTAATTTTAGACAATTATATATCTTTTTCAAATTGTTGAAGCCACACTTTAGTTGAATTATGCCAAAATTAATTCTTTAAACAATATTTGGATACATAAAACAAATGGGAGGATTTTTCTTTTAATTTGATTATTTAGTTAATCAATTAATCCCTCCATTAAGATGTGCATATAATAGATTAATTTTTTAATGCACAAAATAGTAGGAGAATTTGTCTAAGATGATTATTTAATCACATTTTGTTGATTAAATTAATCAATTAAATTCTCATTAAAGATTTGTGCATATTTGGAATCTAAGTGCACAAGATTAATTTTGGTGATTGATATTGGTAACATTAATTTAATCAAAGTGGGAGGATTGTATTTAGTCATTTATGTTGATTAAATTAATTGGTTCAGTCCTCTATGAAGTCTGTGCATATATAGAATTTGAGTGCACATTATTGATATTTGTGATTAACTCGCATGCTAGAGTGGTGGTTATAGTGCCCTCTTATAACATGCATAAATAATCACGTATGGATTTTAGAATATCGATCATTGAAGGTGAGTAAATATTTTTATTTACATTTATGATTTAGTTTATTAAATTAATTCAATTCAGATTTCTATTGACATTGTGTGTATGGTATTTAGATTGTACATATTTGATATTAGTGATTAGCATACATATTTTGCTTAAGGAATAGCTACAATATCCTTATGCACATGTTGTATGCATATTTAGTCATATAAGGTTATACCATATCAAAATTAATGTCATATGTACAATTAGTATACACAATGGTGTGATGTCTTTGTGATAAGTATGTAGAATCGAGGAGTAGCCAAAACAACCTCACTAGACACATACACTCTATTTTGTTCTAGCGAACAAAATACATCCCACAAAGGGTTTTAAAGACATCAATTGTAATTAAATGTGCGGTTGTAATTAATCTTTGCCCACAAAGCAGATAATTATAATCATAGTTTTAATTAGGGTGGAATGGAATGGCTTTATATTTTCTAAGTAGCCCACAGTATTTGGGGATATAACTCGCATTCTAGTTTCATCAATTCAAGATAAATTCATGCTATGCTAATGTCTTTGCCCACGGTAGACTTTAGTGATACGAATTTATAATGTATGATTAATTGGAATAGAACATCAAATTATATTCTTAATTTACCCGCAAGAATTAAGAATAAGGAAATAATTTGATAGTTTTATGATAAAGGTATATATGGATCTAATTAAATTATAACTTTAGCCCACAAAAGTTATATGTCGAAGAGATTCATGTTTTTGAAGCATGATTTACATTGGTAAATCATGATATGATTTATTAGTCTCAAATTTTAGTTATAAGCATGTATGTTCAATACTATGCGGACATACAACCTGCGATAATCCGGGTATAAACCACTCGGAGAGCTACAAAGAAAGTATTGAGATACCCTTAAGGGACTAAAGAATACATGCTTAAGTACAAAAGAATCGACAATTTGGAAGTGATTGGTTACTATGATTCAGATTATCTTGTTTGCATGGACTTAAGGAAATCCACTTCAGGATATATATTCATGCTAGCCGATCAAGTCTGTATCATGGAGTAGTAAAAAGCAATCTTTAATTGCTACTTCCACTACGTAAGTTGAGTTTGTATCTTGTTTTGAGGCTAGCTCACATGGTGTAGAAATGAAGAGTTTCATTTCTTGGCTTAGAATTATGGATCCAATTTACGGGCTATTGAGATTATATTGTGACAATTCGGTTGTTGTTTTTATGGCTAAGAACAATAAAGGTGGTAGTCGAATTAAGTATATCGACATTGAGTGTTTAGCCATAAAAATGCGTGTTAAAAATAAAACAAAGTGGTTGTTGAACACATGAGCACCGAATTGATCATTGCTGATCCTTTAACTAAAGGCATGCCTACATTAAAATTTCGGGATCATGCAAAAAGAATGGGACTTGGTTCCCTTATGTGATTTTCGTTGTAAGAACGATGTTATTTATGAAACTCTATTTGTGATATTTTCTTATTCAAGTATTGCGCACATATTCATTTTGAGAAATATCACTAAAGTTTGGACCAAGAATAAACGTAGGGTTTATTCATTAAGTTACTTGGGCTTGGGAAGCATGATGCACTGTGATACATGGAAGATATTACTCGCTTTAAGAGGACCTATCGCCATGATCCATGCATTTTGTTTTTCAAAGGTATATACTCGAAGTATGTGGGCCAAGTGGGAGAATGTTGGAATATTTAATTCGGTAATCAATATTCCGTTATTTCTATTTATGGCCCACATTATTCTTGGTTTTGTAACCGTCCATTAATATCGTAACGACCCAATTAATACGCAATAAGTGCGTATTGAATGCGCCATTAATACCGTAACGGCCCAATTAATACGCAATAAGTGCGTATTGAATGCGCCATTAATACTTTAACGGCCCAATTAATACGCACTTATTGCGTATTGAATGCGTTTCCTTTTTTAGCTCGTGATGGCGGAGGGGAGACGCACGGTGAAATTGTCTAGTCCCCGAACCCGCTCGACCTTGAGGAAAGCACACCATCTCGCAGATTCGAGAGAAGGATCGAAGGACAAAGACTCGGAGTTTTTCCTCCTTGCTGGCTTGGATTCGTTCCTGTTTGGAGACTCGGAGTTCGTCCCTGCTAGCTTCTGGAGAAAATCAATGGCGGGAGGTATTTGTGATCTCTACTTCCTTTTTCCGCATTGATCTTATGCTATGTAGTTGTTCAGCATGATAAGATCGCCTTTATTTCTAACATGTTAGGTATTTGAAGATTCAACCTCCATCCATCATACTGGAACCAATGAAATATGTATGGTTTTTTTTTTTTTTTTTTTCAATTTGTCCCTGTTTAAATAACTATTTAAGCATTTGCCCTGTTTGGAAACTATTTAAGCATATGCCCCTATTTAGTCGATTAATGCCCTCGTTTATTCAACTAAAACACGGGGCTCAATTTTTTTAAAAAATCCCGCGATTTAGTCGACTAAACCATGTGATTTAGTCGACTAAATCGAGGGGGACATATTTTTTTTTTTAAATCCCCGCGATTTAGTCGACTAAATCACAACAGAGAGGTTTTTTAAAACCCCAATCGATTTATTGTTATTTAATATTATATATAATATATAATATAATATTCCACTTCAATCATTCACATGTTGGGGACGCGGCATCCGATGCATTCGAACAAATAGGGGAAGTTGGAGGCACGAAAAAACAAAATGTTATTTTATTATAATTTTTATTATTATTATATTACGTTATATTTTATTATATTTTATACATAAGTGGAAGTGATTAGCAAAATATATGAGATATAGTTATAGTTCATGTTGCGTTTTTTTATAGTGAAACATCTTCTATTTTTCCTCTCATCGAGGAACTACACATTTTTTTTTTTACATATTCTATTTATTTAGATTATATATATATATATATATATATATATTCTATTTACACAAATCAATATATATATTATCCAAGTTAATATCATCAAAAACCAAAATCTTAAGTTAAATAGTTGATAAAATTACTCATTTTCATCCGTCGATGCATGGTTTAATTAAATATATGAGGTGGGACCCAGAAGCTTAAATTTTTCAATGAGCTGACAATCTTTTCACATTAAATTTGTTGAAAAGAAATTTATTTTTTAATTATTGTTATTTTAAAGTTTGAATTATTGTTTCCAGTTTTTAGGAATTTCAAATAAGTAGTGGTTTTGTTATGATTGTTTCCTACTTTCTTGCTAAAAATTGTTTCCTACTTTATTGTTTTAAGTTGTTAATTTTCATAAAAATCACATCACCTACTTCTCTGAATTCAAAGTTTTAATCAGATATATCTGACGTTATATATATATGTGTGTGTAGCAGCAATAATATAGCCAGTTCGTTTGACAATATAAGCTTATTATTCTCGCGTACCTTGAATTGCACTTTTTATTTCTTCGTAATTATATTAAACGAATTAATAAAAATATCGCATGCAAAAAAAAAAATTAAAAACTTAGTCGAATAACGACAAAATATTCAGTTTTAAATTGACAAAATATTACTTAAATTTTCTCCATAATCAATAACCCGATGTACTTGATTAATGGGGGTTCTTTTTTTCTTTTTTTGGATTGCATTTTTGTGTTGTCGCAACACATATTAATAATGAATCATTTGTTTCTTAACAAACTAAATTTTTTCAATGTCTAGCAAAAATATAATAAATATTTCTACCAAAATATATGTATATATATCCTACATTATAGGCGATAAAGTAGGAAAACTTTTAGCAAGAAAGTAGGAAACAATCCTAACAAAAATGTTACTTATTTGAAACTCCTAACAAACTGGAAACAATAATTCAAACTTTAAAATAACAATAATTAAAAAACAAATTTCTTTTCAATAAATTTAATGTGAAGAGGTTGTCACCTATTGAAAACACGGGGCTCAATTTTTTCAAAAAATCCATTTAGTCGACTAAATAGTTTAGTCGACTAAATCGCGAGATTTAAAAAAATATGTCCCCATGATTTAGTCGACTAAATCACATGGTTTAGTCGACTAAATTGCATGGGATTTTTTTAAAAATTGAGCCCCTTTTTAGTCGACTAAATGAGGGCATTAGTCGACTAAACAGGAAGATGCTTAAATAGTTTCCAAACAGGGGGCAGATGCTTAAATAATTATTTAAAAAGGGCCAAATTGAAAAAAAAGCCAATATTGTATAGCCTATCCCGAAATAACAATCTGGTTTATAAATGATGGTGTCAAGTGTAAATAAAAATTAAAAATATAATTTTGTTAAAATGTTCCAAGGTTGCACTGAATTTGCAACAAATAATCCCTAGATTTATAACAATTGGGATTATCGTTTGTTTTTACATTTGTTTTAATTTTTGAATTCGATATAAATTTGATTTACTTCAGTTTATTTAATATCTATGTAAAATATCAAATTTATATTAATTACTTTTTTGCTTCAATATTTAATATGTTTTTCTATATATATATATATTGAATCGTTATTTTTGGTGCTAATTTGATTAACATGAAAAAATATATTTTTGGCCATATGTTTGTGTTTTGAAATTCATGACTTTCTAAACGCTCCCTACTTGATATATTTGGCTTTATTTTCATTCTTTTCACCCATTTGCAAAATAATGTTTTTTGCTATATATTTTAGTGATAAAAATAACTAAAGTCTTATTTAAATAATATTAAAGAGTTTCGAAAATAGAACTTTTTTTTTTTGGTAAAATCGGAAATAAAACTTTTTAGTATATAGAAAACTTTTTTTTCCGATGGACACTTGTTTGGCATAGCTTTTGAAAAAGTAGATGAGATGGAAAATGACTGAAAATGGCATGAATTATATATATGTGTTGTATAAAATGTGATAATTTGGGATAAAAAATTAAAATTAAAAATAAATTTGTTAATAAAATAGTAAAATTACCATTAAAAAAAATTACAACACAATGAAATAGTACTTAAATAAATCTATCTTCTACAAATCGGTTTCTAATTTTTTTGATCAGGAGGTAGCTCGTGAAATTTCATTACATAGGGGATGAGGCTTGCGAAATTGAGGATGAGTGGAGGAGAGAGAATGCAACTTTTTTTTTTTTTTTTACTTTTTGGGCAACAGTACCAAAAGATGAAGTTGATGTGATAATAAGCAATTCCATCTTGCTTCATCAAAAACCCATCGTGATGTGATAATAATCATGATGTCCATCAATATCTACTCACATGCCAACACCCATTTTTTTGCTTCTCATTTCACTGGGCATCCATCGTGCGTTGACAGCCATACCAAACAGGCACTTAGCTTTTAAGTGTGTGTTTGGCATGGCTGTGGGTGCTATTTTAAGCACATCAAACGCTGGGTCACTGTAGAAGCAAAAAAAATAGGTGTTTGGATGAGTATATTTTTTGGCGTCCGATTTCTCTCACATGCGGCCCCTCCCCATCCCTCCCAGGCGCATCTAGGCCGTTGAAATTGATCCAACGGTTCAAATCTTAAAAAAGAAAGTTTTAGATTTGAACCGTTGGACCAAGATTTGAACTACCGATCTGATCAAATGAGAGATGGGGAGAGAATTTGATGGGGAGAGGATCCGAATTGTATTTTTTTTTTGATGTGCTTCAAAAGTGAAGCTGGGTTTTGCTTGTGAACTCACTGAGCGTCCATCGTACTTATTTTGGCGTTCACCGCCATACCAAACAGGCACTTTGAAGCAACCTGTCACTTGCTTCTCATCGCATCACTTTTCCTTTCTATCCCTTCTCTCTCCTCCTTCACTCTTTTGGACCGTTGCAACCTCCTGTCCATTCTCTCTCCCCTTCAATTACTCCTCTTCAATTTCACGAGCTACCACCTCTTCTGGAGTTGGCTCCCATCCTCTTCCTTTTCCATCCTCTTTTTATCCTCTTCTTCATCTTAACCGTTAGATTGAAATATCAATGCTTGATTTAATCTCTTATAAAAATATTAATAAAAAATTAAATTATTAATAAAATATTAATAAAATATTTAAAATAATATTTTTATAAAAGATTAAATCAACGGTTGAGATTTCAAATTAAAAATAAAGAAGAGGATGGGAAGGAAAGAGGATGAAACCAATTCCCTGCTCCTCCTCTTCAATTTCGCCTGCTTCTCTACCGGAATTAAAACTCCCTGACCTACCTCCTCTTCTCTTCAAGCTATCTACCTTCTATTCAATTCCTCCACCATCGCGTAACAATTACTCTTGAAGAGGTCATTTGCTCGGATCTTCGAACTCGATCTGTTCCTCTAATTCCAGAATTCAGGCGCTGTTCCTCTGTCCTCATCTTGCCAGATCTGTTCGTCCTCAGCCGGATCTCGCGAGTGGGTCATTTGCTCGGATCTGTTCCTCTGTCCTCTGCCGGATTTCAGTGTGTTACAAGTTGAGGTTAGTTGGTTTCATATGCTCTGATCTGAACTGGGGATTTTCATATGCTCTGATCTGAACGGTGTAATTAAAATTCGAAAATGAATGGTACTGGTACTGATATGCCTCTGATCTGATTTTCTGCCTCTTTGATCTGGTGTAATTAAAATTCGAAAATGAACGGTGGAATTCAGGCGCTGTTCCTCTGTACTGATATGCCTCTTGAAAATGAATGGTACTGGTACTGATATGCCTCTGGTACTGGTACTGGCGATAAATCTAACAATGTTCATCTTTGATTTTTTTTTTTTTTTTTTTTTTATTTTAATTTTATTTTAAATACTGCTTATTGGTTTTTTGCATATTACAGAAATTGGTTTGCATTAATTGGATATATGATTTTCCTTCAGAATTTGATTTTCAAACCATAGGTGTTTGCCAACAACAAGCGTAGCTGTTTAAACAGCAATTCATTGGTTAAAATAGGCTGTCATTACTTCTGAATCCCAACTGTGGCTTTGACAATGTGTATGCAATTTTAATTTTTTTCTTCCTCTAAAAAGATTTCTCCTGATTATGTTTTAACTCTCATAAACAGTTAATTTTCTTATGTTATTTTATGTCCGAAAGCAAATGCTAATGGCTTTGTTCAAATCACCTTAATGTGCAACTCGTTAATTTTATAGACCAACTCGTATTAGTAATGTGCAAATCACCTTAGTGTAGATCCCAGCTCTTGACTTCTTAAAGCACTCTCTAGTCGTGAATTCATAACAGCCTAAAGATAAGTTCTTATCGATTCACTAATGGCTTTGTTCAATTATTTACTTGCTTATTGGCTTATTCTGAATTGGTTTGCATTCTAATTTTTTGGGGCATAATTTTTGGGACATAGAAATATGACCACCGTAGCAGCAGAATGGGATGTAGGTTCCACTAAGACTTTCATTGACTTATGTATTGAGCAAATATATAAAAAAGAACGACTTGGCTCATCATTTACGAGGGACGGGTGGAAGAACATTGTTACTGGATTTCAAGAAACACGTTTAGCATATAGGACTGATAATTACCCTTATTTATAAGTCATGGGTAATCCAAATACTAATAAAATATCTAGGCCGAATCCTTAAAATATCCAATCCAAATCTAATCCTAATATCAAGTAATATTAATCCTAATATCTCATAACATCAATCCTAATATCTAATATTAACTCATACTCTAGCCCTTTTGAATATAGTAAAATAATAAAATGACTCAACTACCTAAAGACTTGTTTACAACTTAAGTATCAGATCTTAACGAGGCCAAGGGATTATAATTTCATATAGCCCTCAATAGTAGTAAGGGCATACTAAGAAAAGAATGAAGAAATTAAGACAAATATAACATATGTATATAGAAATATAATCAAAAGACCAAATCATTTGATTATGGAAGCCAGTATATTTTAGTTCCCCGATTCTTTGATATAGCCACTGCCAAAAGACAAAAAAACCTGCAAAGAACTCTAATTCTTACTGTGAAGGCACAATTGACATAAAGAAGGAGCAAAAGTCTAAAGCAATTTACCATCTTATTGCCCAATGAAATATCCCTTTTAACATTTTGAACTATTCAAAACAGCAGAACTCGAATCAGACAGCAAATTAACATTAAATTAGATAATCTCCCTTTCCATAAACCTACCATAAAGGAGAAGCCATCCCATGATAATCGGGAGAGATACACCAACTGAAATGTCCTTAAAAAGTAGTGAAAGAACTCTAAAACTACCTTGCATTATGAATGGGAGAATTAGAGTTCTTTGCAGGTTTTTTTGTCTTTTGGCAGTGGCTATATCAAAGAATCGGGGAACTAAAATATACTAGCTTCCATAATCAAATGATTTGGTCTTTTGATTATATTTCTATATCCATATGTTATATTTGTCTTAATTTCTTCATTCTTTTCTTAGTATGCCCTTACTACTATTGAGGGCTATATGAAATTATAATCCCTTGGCCTCGTTAAGATCTGATACTTAAGTTGTAAACAAGTCTTTAGGTAGTTGAGTCATTTTATTATTTTACTATATTCAAAAGGGCTAGAGTATCAGTTAATATTAGATATTAGGATTGATGTTATGAGATATTAGGATTAGATTTGGATTGGATATTTTAAGGATTCGGCCTAGATATTTTATTAGTATTTGGAATACACACAACTTATGAATTAAGGGTAATCATCAGTCCTATTTCCTCTTGTTATGCACTCTTTTCAATTCAGTAGTTTCTCTTATTCTCTTTATTCTTCTCTCTTTCACTCTGCTTTCTATACTCTACTTGTTAGGAGTTAGGACCATAGATTAGATAGGAATAAAAATGAAAAAAAGGCAAGAAACTAGAAACGGGCCTTGTGTGATTGTGTCTCTTTTTTAAAAGAAAGATATCCAATATTGAGTAATGATAACAAGGACTATTAAGCATGTGATACAAAAATCGCCTATGCTTTAAGTGATGACTCTTTTTTCCTTATAGTCAAACTGGGAATGCGAATCATGTTTCTTGTTCCCCACCCTTTAGCACTACTGCCCGGAAGTGGATTGTTTTAATTTGATATTTCTTTTCATATTCTTCATCTAATTAAGTTGTTCTCCTTTCTTTTTTTTTTCCTCCTTGTTGATTTGTTCAGCCGCTAAATGGATTTGGAGACTGAAAACCGACTTGCTTCTTTTCTTATGAAAGAAGCAGCTGAATTGCGACGACAAGCTGAAAAGGAAGGCGTTCTTGCATATCTTCGACAGCCTAATAAACGGCATCAGCCAAATTCACGCTTCCTCACAGCGACTGTACTTGGGGTACAACAAGGTAGGTCCTACATGCTATTCTATAAATAGAACTGGGTCAGTACATTTGGTGACTGAAATTGTATCAAATGAGTTTGAAATTTTGATAGAAGACAGTAGTTGCTGTAACAACAAGCCATTTTTTCCATCTCGTGGTGGTCCTTTATATAATGTGATTCTTAATGATCGTTTTCTTACTGATGACCATTTGATCTTCATTTTTCTTTCTAATAGTTTTTAGAACTTCTGGATAATTACCTATGACAAAAAGTAAAGTGCTTTCTTTTTTATGAATTGTTAAACCTTGAGCAATTTAACACCCCAGCACCGTCCACAACAACTTCTGATTCATGCAATCTCTGCTTAGCATGTGTTTCAACCTCTTCTGATTGTATCAAATACACCTATTTCTGAATTGATAAATCTCAGTCTGCAAATGAGTTTGCAGTGGGTTTTCTTTTGAATGTATATTTCCAAACCGTTAGCGATTATTTCTTACTGCTATTTTAACTTAGACCCTGTTGTTTTTTTTAAAGTAGTATACATGTTCAGTCTTTGATAATTTTCAGAAGTATGAGAAAAAAAGAGTCATAGGAATCAACCCAATAATAACCACTCTTAAGATTAGTAAAACCAATGTGTTGGCTATCTTATTAGCTAGAGATGTTAGATTTGTCAAACCTGTTGTAATTTAAATGTTTTTATTTTATGAATCGTTTGAAAATCTTACTCTTCCTGTGTTTGGTGCTTATTGTGTTGAGCACAAGCATTTTTCTCTTAAGCTGCTAGTTTATGTTCTTTTCTGTTTGTGCCTTATTTTTTTTAATTCTTTTTTAAGCGAATCGAGCTGTAGAAGTAAATGAAATGTGGCAAGTCCGGCAGAAAGAATTAGACCTTGATAGAAGGCGTGAAGGTACATCCAGCGATCAAAACTCTGGCAACAGAAGCCATAGGGATGGTAACTCATCAAGAAGCACTGGAAGGTTTGCCGTGGATGATAATAGTACTACTGCCTCTGCTTCATGCTCTAGTAGGAGAGAACCTGCCGACCATTGCCCTGAAGGTTTAAGGGATGAAGAGCTTGAGTTGTTTCTTAACTCGAGGTAATTATTGCTATTTGACATTTTATGTGCATGGTCCTTTGATATAGACACACTTGTTAAGTGCCTATTTGGATTAGCGGTAGAAGCTGCTTTTCTAACGTGATTTGTGATATACGAGGTAAGTATGTGAGAAGAGTTTTATCTTAACTTGCGTGAATATACTTCTATAACGCTGACTCAAATAGGCTGTAAGATGGTAACTGAAGAAACTGTCATTTTGCAGGACCAAGCGAGGCAGAGGAGCCGTTGGTCCAAGGATGGACGAGACAGGGCCTTACCTTCGACGTCACTCTGGTGAGGAGGAGCCAATTACAAGTTCTGATGTAAGCAACCGTCGGGTCTATGGTCCAGAAAGGCCTGCTTCACTGAAGTCATATGAATCTTCCGAGGAGGAGGAGGGCCGTGTAAAAGGAGCGAAAAGGACTAAAAGATCTCACTCAAGGGGCTCGGACAAGGAGCGTTCTAAGAAGCACAAATCCAAAGAGAACTCTAGACGAAAGAAGAAGAAGGAGAAAAAAAGCAAGCATTGCCACTGAGTTGTACAACCTGCTCTATTTTTATTTACATGGAAATGTTACAACTTGCACGTTGTGAGTCAAAATCTCAAGTTCGATTTTACGCAAGCTTGCGTATATCTTCTGTAACATCAAATGCAACACATTGGCAGTTAGAGACCACTCTCTCAACCTCATGTAAATAAATTAGGGAGAATGACATTGAGGTCATAACTAAGAGAAATAATATAATAGAAGTCTTTATTGACAAGTGAACATGTGGAATTAATAACTGAAAACAGTTACCAATAATAAGTGATGAGACTTGTCAATAGATTATTTCTTTTGGTTAGGGTTTAAATGTCATTCTTCCAATAAATTAATCTATCTATGTAACGTTTGGATATTTCAAATTTACTACTCCGGTTGTTATTACAAGTTATTTGTAACTTATTCTCATAGATGCAATGGCGTAAGTAGAAAATATTTGGCCATGTATAAAATTTAAATATAGTAAACTATTTACTAACTAATACTATATAACATTAAAAATACAAATAAATAATAACCGACAATTATAAAGCAAACTAAGATATAAGATGATACTAACATTTTTAATAGGCATCTCAAATAAGAATTTTACTTTCTTTTCATAGCCTAATAAGTAATAAGTTAAACATTGTCTTTATAGAGAAAATAAGAAATTAGTTGAGGTCAAATTATTGGTCAAAATAAAATATCACAATCGATATTTATATATACTAACAAATTTTAGAAAGTTAGTTGGGGTCAAAGCCCAACTGGCCAACAAGTGGTTTTGGCACTGCATATATGAAGAAATGCATTAAATTGATAAAGTTCTCTAAATTTGCCCTTATCACTGTTTTTGTCTCCCTCTGTTTCCAAATTAAACCTATCTTTTCTCTTTCCCTTTTTCCTATAAAATAAAAAAGGAATAAGATTGGAAAAATGTCAAACTTTATATCAAACTTTTTTGCTACATCTAATTTATGACATCAAATGTTGGTAGCTTGATATTTATAACTGGCCCGTAATGTTGTCTTCTTAATGTTTAATGTAATTTAATATTGTTCGATTTGGAGCCCATCACCTTCCCTCATGATTTTAAAACACATTAAAAAGAGAGGTGTCTAGATTCGTATAAGACAGAGACCCTTTTAAGATGTATTTTGTGGCGATGTCCAGACTCTAAGACCTCCTATCTAGATTCTTATGAGGCGTCTTTTAGGCAGTGGTGGAGCCATGTTATGGTTAGCTCGGGCTCTAGCCCCAGCTGGCCTTCTCTTATATTATGTATTTATATATATGTATTATATAATATTTTATTTTGGCCAATAATTTGGCCCCAACTAATCTCTTATCTTTTCTATAATTATACTCTCTTTTTTTATTAGGACAATATTTGCTTCATTACTCGTTAAATTTGTGAGAGAAAAGTAAAATTCTTGTTTGAGATACCTACTGAAATGGTTAGCATCATCTTATATCCGGCGTTGTTCATCTTCATTTTAAGGACTAAATAAATACTCAAAATCATTTCTTTTCCCAAATGTCTTTTAACACATGGAAAGGAACATAGGTCCTTAGGGTGGAATCTGGGACTTTGAAATTGTTGTACTTTTATTAAAATGTCACTCACTTTAAAAAAAAAAAAAAGAAGAAGAAGAAGGAAAATCCCCTTTGACTACAGGTGCTCCGTTGGCCACTGGCGCCGGACCTCTGTTGCCCGGCCCACCCCCACCAATGGGCTAGCTGTCAAAGCTGTTGTGAGAACTTGAGTAATGCGATTAATTAGAGTATATAGATTGATAACTTTAGCGCCATAAACCCTATCAGGCATTGTACAAGTTTATCAAAGGAAATGACAACTTGAGTATAAAAATTGACAATTTGAGCACCCCAAGTTGTCATTTCTTACCATAGTTGCAAATTGATATGCACATGTTTTCAGTGCCATTATTCAACCTATCAACGATGTTTGATAAGGCTTAGGGAGCTAAAATTGTCAATCTCTATACTTAAGCAGTTAATCGCATTACTCTATCAAAGCTCCAGCGGTCGGCTCGCTGGCATGGCGGTGGCGGCTAGTAGAGCTCCACGGGAGGTGACAGTTGGCAAAGCTCCAATCGTCGATGGGCCTTTCCTTTTAAAAAATAAAAAGTGATGGGCATTTTGGTAAAAACACAACATTTCAAAATATCATATTCCTCCTTAAGGAACTATTTGTCATTTTCATATGTTAACTAATTTTTTGAAGTTTTGTAAGTTCATATGGTATTTATTTGGAATTTTCCTTTAAAGTATTTATATTTATTGTTTTTTTCTAAATTAATTAGTATGGCTTATAAATTGATATATAATCTAACGGTATATGATATAATTAAGTAACTTATTTAGCTTTCTTAATCTCTTTAAAAAAAAAAATCCAATTTTGTTTTATACTTAGAACCCCAACACTCAACACTAGTTTTTATTTATGAAACAAAAGTTTGAAGAATAATTTATAATTTATTTTTTTAGGGAAAAAGATAAAAAATGTCATTTGAATTTCAAAATTCTAAATCAATCTTGTTGCCTATAATAGAATAGGTATTAACTACAAGAGTATTACGATTAATAACTCATTTTAATAGGAAATCAATGATTTGGGTTTTGAAGTTCATTTAGTATTTTTTTAAAGAAGAATTAGGGAGAAGGACCAAGGAAATAAATATTTATTAATAAGGATATTAAAAAATATAAATTTTTAATTACAAAATTAACATTCCCTACGGTTTGACGATTATTAATTAAATATGATAATATTCCCCACACACATATTTATTTAATTATTTATTTGTGTGTGTATACACGTGTCTATATATATAATCCCCTCTCGTACACATCTAAAGTCTATAAATAATTAGAAATTTGCCTCTTAAAAAGTATGTTATTTTTAACGGAAAAAAAATTCACTAAAAATCATATAATATATTTATTTTAAAAATAAGTTATTTTTAACGGAAAAAAGCTTAAACAAGCCACATGCACCTAAAGTTACACTCTAACAATAAATGAAAAATAGTAAAATTTGAAATTCTTAAACAATAAACTCATAAATAAACTGCCAATATCGTATCGTAGGAATCTCAATATCTAAATAAAATTCAAACTAATTTATGGACATACAATAAAAGCCAAATATATTTAAGGACATTCTTTAGAAGGGAATATGAATTGATAACTAAACGTCAAATAATTGAGATAAGATTAGAGAAAATATAGGAGGTTTAGTAGTCAAGGTTAATTTTGTAATTAAAAGTCCATTAAAATAATTACAATTTTTAAAGTCTTTATTAATAAATATTTCTTTTTCTTGTTATTTTTACCCAATATTCCCTATTTTTTTTGTATCTTCCTTTTACAAGTTTAATGTTTTTTTTTTTTTCTTTGTAAAAATATTTTTTTCTGTTACACTCACATAAGAGTGAGTGGGTCTACTAATATTTTTCCTCTCTTCTCTTTACAACCGGACCCACTCATTTTTATATGAGTGTGGTAGAAAAAATATTTCTACAAGTAAAAAAGAAACATTAAACCCTTCTTTTATAAGCTAATGGTAAGAAAATCATTTTAAATCCATTAAAAATTCGATAAAATAGCATCAAATGCCTAAAAAGTAAAAATGTATTACATAGACTTTGATAAATTTAGTTTTTAATCAAGGTATTTTAGGAAAAATATGTTATGTTCAATATAATTAACTAATTTTAACTATTTTTATTAATATAATTAATTAAATTAGTTAGATGATTCTTATATCCATTCTGACCCTTTTTACGGAATACAACGTTGAACGAGATTCTGCCTTTTTTATTTTAACTTTATAGGTCGCTCTTTCACAGCCATACGGATTCAGTTTCAAGACAAGCCATCGGAAGACACATTATGACCATTATCACCAAATAGCATCTGCGGAATAAAACTATGGGGATCTAACAATCGAAATTTATCCGCTCAGGAACCGAGGTATCTGGAATTTATGAAATAATACTCCCTCAGGTCCTAATTATAAGATATATTTAATTGATTTTGGGGAGATTAAAAAAAAAAAGTTAAATTAATTACTTTTACTCGTTTTTCTAAAATGCCCTTATATAAACTTAAAATAACATAAGAAAAAGTGAATCAACAGCTCTTGTCATATTCGTCTTTGACCTAGAATTTTCCTTTCCACTATTTAATTGAAATAATAGTCTTGTTATATATACATATATGTGTGTATATATATGTGTACATATAGATATATGTACATCTATATATGTGTGTGTACATATATCTACGCATATATGTATACACACACTATACACATACACACACATATATATTGACAGATACACACGCAGATATACATATATGCAACGGCGGAATCGGGGGGCTAGGGTGGGCCCCCGCCCCCCCCCCCCAAATTTAAAGAAAAAAAAAAAACATGAGAAACTATATGTGTCACAAGCACAACCAATCTCGTGTTCCCCCTGCTTGGGCTATTTTTTTTGTTGATGGATACATTTTCTTGTCCTCTCAGTTTGCAATTTTGGGCCTTTGGTTCTTAAGACTTCTGGATCTGCATGGGTCTTTTTGGTTTTGGACCTAATCGTATTTTTGGCTCAGAAATCTGGGCTTCCTTATTTAATAACACTGCATCCCACTTCATTTTTACTTCATTTTAAAAAAAAGAAAATTACTTGTCAAAAGGAAATTCTTCGTGTTGTTTTAGAAAAAGCTCTTCAAAATGCATCATATAGTTCCCTCGAATTCAAAAGAAAACTCTTCATGTTTTCTCAATCTCAAAGAAATAGCTGGCTATTATTTTGAGATACATCTATAAAGATGGTTATAAGGGAAAGGTTTTTCGGTTTTGTACATGTATGTGTGTGTCTATATATATTTTGTGTAGACACACACATATATACATACATAGACACAGACACACACACACACACACACACAGACACACATATATATATCTCTCTAAAAGTTTTACTTGACCGGAAGAGTCTAGCACCTACATACATATATTTACCAAAAATCAAACACACTTAAGATAATAAAATAGGGGTATTTTAGGAAAAAAAATTGACAAAAATTAGAATGTTGTCCGATAATTAGGATCAAAATTAACTCCTAAATGTTATCCTATAATTAGGATCGGAGGGAGTATGAGTATGAGATATATTCTAGGAGTTGCTTTTGTCACATATTTTTTATATCTACCAATTTTTTTATATGTTTATTAATACTTCTTCAATAATAATTTATGAAAAGAGAAAATGAGGGAATTAAGGACAATTATTAGGATGTTTTAAAAAATACATGTCATAAAAAGAGGTAGAGAAAGACTAAAACAAACACTCAATAAAGTTATAAAATAAGATCTATAAGTTAATTATATATCAAAAGAGCTAGTCTTTTTATAGAACGCAATGACATTGTATGATCATGTAGTCAACTTCACCTAGTGTGATAAATCTTTGTTGTTGTTCCAGTATAAATTAACTTCCTTAATTTAACCAAATTAGGTAAATACTATATTAAGGATGGAAAGGAATCCTATACCACTATAGTCCTATTTATACGTCTAAATAATTTAATTCTCATACACTGAAAAAAGTTCTCAATAAATATTGTCCAAATTGATAAATTTCCTAATTTTTCCCTTTTTTCATAAATGAGTATTTTCACATTTTTCTTCTCTCTACCTTAATGAGGGAAAAATCATAATACTCTCATATATTATTCTCAAAGTTAATTTATATTATGGACTAAAACTTTTTCTAAAACTAAACCTATAAATTTATAGCGTCAACCACTGCACCAACTACGACCCTATATTATATAGAGGTGTTTAGATTAAACATCACTTTGATTTCAACTTATTTTTACAAACTAAATTTTGGGTGAGAATTAATTAGTGCATTACTCCTTCTGGTTCACAATATAAATCACCTTTAGAAGAATGATTTAGTCAACAAAATAAATCATTTTGAGAACAATTAATGCTAATTTATCAATTTTATCCATGGAGTTAATGTTTAAACATAGCATATTGTATTATTATTTTTTTTTTTTTTGATAATATAGCTTATTGCATTTTTCTCTTACATTCAAAACTTCATTTAATATAGGTAAAGTTGAAATTTTTTGAATTTAAAGTAAAAGTAATGTGTTAATTACCATTTTTTTGTTCCAATAAATTAACAGAAGTATCTTATATTGTCGACCAGGAGCACCATTTATATCTAAATAAGTTTTTATAAAAAATTCAACTCTGCGTAAACTTAATTGGATGATAAGTAAAAGTAATTTTTTACTTAAAACAAAAAATTGAAAAAAAAAACCTCTATTTTCATTTCCCCCAAATCAAAATACTACGAGTGATGTTGTTTTTATGATAACCAATTCAAAATTGGGCAAGAAAAAGAAAGTTCAAAATCCTCACACATAGAATTTTGATGACCTTAGCTTCCATTTGATGATGATTGGATAGTAGAAAATGAAGAAGATTGGGAAGAAACAGACAACTTAGATGTTGATACTATGATGAGGAAATCTTGATTGAATTTAAAGTGAGGGAACTTATGGATGATCATGATTTGAACATTTTAAGTTTTACAAATGAACTTGTTATAAAAGCAAGATGATACGTTTGATTTGAATCAATTGATATAATTTAAGAATTGTTAATCTTTATTCTTTTAATGTTTTGGAATTTGGTTGTAGGAGCTCTTAAACTCTTTTTGTGTTTTTGGACTTATGTTTTATATAATTATATGACTTATACCTTTTAAATATGAAGTTGTTCATTGAATTTTGAGTAGTGATTTATTTTTATGTGTGTGTGTGTAAAATTTTGTATCCTAACATTAAGTAGTAGAAACTTTACGTTTCATGTCGTTTCTATGATTTATGTTTCTACCGTCCATTCCATTTCTATGTAAAAACTTGATTCGACAACATTGGTCATGCCTTGATGGCAAACATCCCCTTATATGTCTTTAATGTAGGAATTATATAATTTTATTATTAATAAAACTTAGTTAAGTTAATTATATATAAGAAAAATGTGTTTTGTTTTTCTAAAATATCATATTTACTTATTTGCATTAAAATTACCCATAATAGAAAGGCTTTAATATTAATTAATAGGGGTAGATTAAGTGAAAATTAGAAAATTTAAGAAATAAAGTGGATTGACATTTTAAGATTAAAATAAACCTTATAACTAGCTCTTATATTTAAGTTTAAAGGAGTAACTAAGTTGTAGATATATATTATGAAAATTATCTAATAAATTAGTTATTTATTAAAGATTTGTGTCAGTCTTCTTTTCTTTCTACCGCTAGGCAAAAGTATACTTATACTGAAGTCAATCATGTTTGAAGCACTATTGAGCACCAAATATTTAATACTCATATTAATTTACACACTCTCCCACTAGATCACTGCCTTTGTTAAACATAGACATATACTCCATCTGATCCAAAATATAGTTTACCTTAACTAATTCATCATAATCAATAAATTATAGTTAACTCATTAAATTCGTCCTAAATTGATTTTTTTTTTCAACTTTACTCCTATTAAATGAGATATTCAAAGGAAGAGAAAAATATATTACATTTGAACATTAATTATAAGGGCAAAATTGACAAATAAGCATTAATTACTTTCTAAGTGACTTATATCGTCATTCTTCTATAAGTGACTTATATTATGGACTGGATAGGATATAAAAATATTTAATACTTGTTAAAATAAATAAAAGGTCTTATAAAAGGGCTAAAAATACTTTTTAAGGAGTGTTTGGTTTGAAGGGAGATGATAAAAAGGGAAGGAATGGAGAGAAGGATAGGAGTTACCTTGTTTGGTTTGGTTGGTGGGGCGAAGAGATGATGGTTTTTAATTATCCTTTTTTTTAATCAGTTAATGATCCCTTATTATTTTTTTTTTTTTTGGTAAAAAATGATCCCTTATTTTGTTTAAAAGGGGAGGTGAGTAATAATAGCAATTTGATATTTTACCCTAACATATTAGTTTTATTTTTTTTTATAGTTATATAAATTAATATACACCTTACATCAAATTAATTTTTAACAATTTTTTATAATAATATATTTTAAATTTATTTTAATAATAATATTTTTATTTATTATAATTTTTTTTATCATGGACATTATTTGAACATTATATAAAGTATAAGGATAAAATATCCAAAATTATCATTGGTTACTTTATTGGGAAAATCCTTTTCAAGGCCCATATTACCAAAAGAATACCTAGAAAAAGGCCTAAGATTCTGAAAATTCCCAAAAAGGCCCCAAGATTCTGAAAATTCCTAAAATGGCCCAATGTGAGTTGTTAAGGGGCTGATCAAGTTGTTAGCGGGGGAAAATTATTTAGTTGTTAGATGGGCGATTTAGTTGTTAAAAATATTTTTATTTTTAACAACTAAATCACCATCTAACAACTAAATCAAATTCCGCTAACAACTTGATCACCACATTAACAACTTCGTAAATTCTGAAGGGTCTTTTCCCTAATTGTCGAATCCTTGGATCTTTTTGGGTATTTTCAATGTTAGGACCTTTTTCGGTATTCTTTTGATAATATGGGCCTTAAAAAGGATTTTCCCTACTTTCTTTCTAGCCACGCAAACTCTCCTCCACATAACTGCTTCCCGGACCCACCTCGTTTTAGCTATGCCTTTTGCTTTTATTTTTATATATTAAAATATACTCAATTAATTTAACCTATCATAACCGCTTTAGCTTTTTTACAACTTGGGATGCTTTTAGAATGTACAATACGGCTATAAAACTCGGGACTCCCGTTAGATCCTGAAGAATATGCCCAAGAAAATCTCAAGTTTGGTCTAGTTGAAGTGGTTTTTGAACTGGCAAAGATTAAAAAAAAGGGAGAATATCATTTAAGTTTCAAGGAAAATAATATATTAATAAGTTTCATAAGTTGTCAATGATAACTTTTTTATTTGTTAATAGTAGCTCTTCACTTGTCAATACAGATTTTTCTTACATTATTTTTCTTACTTGGGACCTAAAAGATACTTTCCTTCCAATCACCATTATTGTCCGGAGATTTTTTCCCCACAATAATTGTGATTGTATAAAATTATACTACTTCTACTCCTAAATATAAAATCCAATTTACTTTTTTCTGGAACAGTTAAAGAAGCTAAATTAATTATTCTCAAGTATTCAAACCTATCATTTTTTTCTCCAAACTAATTTGTCTAACTAAAAAAAATGATATATAATCTAATAATAAACAATATATACTATGTTTAAGTAATATATTTAGCTTCATTAACCTCTAAAAAAAAAAAAAAAAAGAACTTAGTCTTGTATTTAAGATGGATAAAGTATGTGATTAAGACATGAGCATTAATCTTGGAAAAATCACTATGATATCTGAAGGAATGAATGAATGTAATCAAATAACTAAAAAGACTCAATATCAAGTGAGTAACATGAACTTATGGGAAAGATAAGATGAATAGGAAAACAGGGGAAGCCATTTTGTGTGGCTGAAATGTATGACCAGTTGGGAAGCATAAGCAAAGGATAAAGAGAGGATGTTATTTGAAGGTTGATTAGGAAATTCACAATCCCCACAATTCCACATCACCACTCATTTACCCCTCATAAGTGACACAGTTGTCGAGTCAAGACTGAGTTGCTTATATTTTAAAACTACAAGGACTGAGTTATAAGTTTTTGAAGTATATGCACCGACCCTCTTGATTCACAACAGGAGAGGCCCAAACGCCAGAGACAGGTTTTGCTTTCTAGTAGATCTGAACAATTTTTAGATCAAATCTGGATGATCCAATCCAAGGCCAAGTTTTACAATATAACTTTTCATATTTTAAAAATATTTCTGAAAGATGTAAAATGTAAAGTGAAAATGATATCTTAGATGTCAGCTATCCAAAAATAATTAACAAAAACAAAAATAAAATAAAATAGAAATGAAAAACCTGGAACATGCTTGTTAAATTTGAAGGATCCAAATGTTCTGGCAAACAGCAGCACCAACCGGTAAAGACAGCCGGTTCCCTGGACGCCACAGCTTTAAAAAGACTGAGAAAGACATACTAGTCGATACCATATTACAAATTCAGAACAAGAGAGCAAAATATTTTTTGTCTTTCAACACAAGAATCATTGTTCTCCAGTATAGCAACCAAACAGATCATAATCCAATGTCAGCAATTATACAACCAAAAGGAAAAATGACTTAAGGGAAATAAATAGGCCAATTGTAGTAGTATGCCTTTCGAACCCTCTTGCTCAGGTACTGGTTCCACTGCAACAGCATAATATTTTATAAGGACACGATCACTTTATCAGAATGTTAAATCATAAAGCACAAAGTGCAACAACAAAACCTTATCCCATTATGTGGGGTCAGCTACAAAAATCATACGATGTCATTGTGCTTTGTTAAAAACCAGATCTTTAGATAGAACAAAGTGTAAGAATACATCAATTAAAAAGGGTAAGAGTATATAGCATACCATGAATTTATAAGGCTCATTCTTTTTCCTTGCTTGTTTCCAATGATACTGCTCAAATAGCATCGCTTTATCGTGCCAACTGCATGTTATAATATCTTTAATAACCAAACGAACTAATACGAATAGCAAAAGAAAGCAACATTGTCAGCTCAGAGAGACTGCAGCAATCATACTATCCAGTAAGCCCACTATGTAAAAATGGGCATAGAAGAACAACAAAGAACAAAGTAGTAAAAATCAACCTAAGAAACAACAAATTACAATGCTTTGGTTACCAGAAATGATATTATGGGGCTTAAGTAAGGTATCCTTAAATTTTTCATTCACTGTTGAGATGTTCTAGTAGCATTCATCGCATCCTTAATTTACATGAGGGTACAAACCAATATGACAAATGATGTACACAGGAAACCAAGCTGTTTTCAAATGAGAGACAAGACAGAACTGGAAGCCAGTCTACAGATGAAATGATGCATGTGCATTGGAATATCCATTTACTCCTCCCATCCTTAATATATGATACATTTACCTCATTTGATTAGATTAACAAAGTTAGTTAATATGACATGTATTTTCTAAAACACCCTAACCATCTACTTAATTTCCTCATTCTCTCTCCTCCTTGATTATTGTTGAAGGAGCATCAATATGGGTAAATTAGGAAAAGAATAACAAATATGAAAACTATGTCTTATATTTAGAACCAAGGTCAACTCCACAGAATATGTCTTATATTAAGGACAAAAAGAGTATTTATTAAACCTCAATCATAAAGATGTAATTAATGGTACAGATATCAGGCCATGAAACTCTCAGTAGATATGTCCATGTGATAAAAAACATGGATTCAACTGATTCACATTCAGTTGCTAGCATTTTATTCTTAATGTCAATATTAGAGCCAGAAAACATTGCAGGCGTTATAGTTTAGTAGTAATCTGGTTAGACAAAGTATTAAGCTACTGATTCTATCACATGGATGGTACCACTTTGATCTAACACACAATAAAAAACCCAAAAATCCAACACACCTGGAATGAGTAATGTCACAAGGATTCATTTCAATTTAGTCACAATCATATCATTGAGTTATACATACTTGGAAACAGTTATATATAAGCCAAAGAAAAAAAAAAAAAACACACACAAGCACAGAAAGCAGGGACGAGACGATCCACCAAAGAGTAAAAAAGCATTTCTCTGTTTGCATCCAAAGTAACTCAAAACTCCTCATAGAAAAATTACGCATCAACAATTAACACGTATGTATAAAATAGAAAATTTCTTATTCTTGTTTACAAACATGAAAAATCCTTTCTCATCCCAACCAAACGATCTCTAAAATTTCCTAATTGCTATGGACACTGATTGACATTAAGTAATATGTAAAACACAAAAACATGGAAGTTGGAAATATGTAATGGAATGGCCCCCACCAATTGATTACGGTTGCTATTTAGCAGGTTATATGAGCATCTAAACAGCATCACAAGAAATAAATCATAGTATCACTTTTCTCAATCAGTATCATATAGATGGGATTCCCACATTGTGTAGTTACCAAATAGTTCCAACAATTTTGAAACGAGCAACAAAAGTTACAAGCTTTTTCCATGCCATGGAATACCAAAATCCAAGTTTCCGGCCACAAATATTCGATTAAAAAAATACAGGATTAGAGAAAGTCTAAATTGAACAGAGAGGATAAGAAAAGAGAGTGTATACTTGAACTGATTGGAGAGTTGCCATATGCTATAGGGATTAAAATAGGTGATAGCACTGAATGCAAAAGCGCCGATCCAAATATTGGCGAATCTTTCCGGGTCGGCATGCGGCACGCCTGGGTCGCCTCGATAAGCATTTCCGAAGTATTTCTCCATCTTCCGGCTACCTCGATTGGTCCTATCTACTATCCCTTTGTTTCAGCGGAAGTGGATTTCCAAGTCCTATCCAAAGCTTATAAACGGGGAAGGCAAACTCTACGATGCCGTTTCATCCTCCTAAAGTAAAGGTGCTTGTTAATTATTAATTTTTTTTTTTTATAAAAAAAAGCTTATTTACCCCAAAGGAAAATTAATTAATTGGTGCTCATGATTTTACCAAATTATCAGCTCAATTCCTATAATTTAAAAACTTATAACTTAGTCCTTATAGTTTTAAAATATAAGCAACTTAAGTCTTGACTCGCCCACTGTGTTGTTATTTATTTATTTTTTTTCCTGGTATAAAGAAGTTTAGTTGGGGGGTAGACATCGGTATTCCATTAAGGTTAGGGTATGCCTTTAGGCTCAAAGAGTGTTTATAGAGGTACTTACAGATCGCCCACCAATGAGACCCTTATATTGACCAAGTAGTCGAACCTTCTCCCTTTTTAGAGTGAAGAAGGCACTTTACCTTAACTATCTGGTTCTCATTGGCCCCACTGTGTTTTTATAGTTTATAGTTTTTATAGTTTATAGTATTGGAGGAACTTAAAAGATGACTTTAAGGGTGCTCAGTACATACGTAAAAGCACTAGATGTACCTTAGAAAGTACTTCTTCTCCTTCTTATCTTTGGGAGTCTCGGAACAGAGACGGGGCGAGAAGGCATAGCTCGGTAGGTCAAGACTAGACAACGTCAGTGTGTGGGTTAAATCCCAAATTTAAAATATTATATCACACCTTATTCATTTGTTTAAGGAACTTTTTAGGCTAATTTAGAGTTATTAAATAATATTTGGATAGTTAGTCAATTCCATCAATTCACCAATTTTTTTGGATGATGATCGTGACTGGCTTGAAGCTTGGAGGAGGAGATAGAGGAGTATAGAGGAAGTTAGGGTCTAAGAACTTACACTTGAAAAAAATTATAATGGGATATCTTTCTTTTTTTTTTTTTTAATTCAAGAGTTAGGATTATTTATTTTTAAATGATTTTGAATTGTATTAATGAAGAACAATCTAGTTTTAGATTGTAAACATATTTCTTTTGGATTGAATTGATAATTTAAAATGTTTTGTGCTTGAGAAAATTGTTGGAATTTTTATTTGCAAACTTTTGGATTGTCAATTGAACTTTTAATTGGGTTTTCATTATTAATTTAATAATCAATTTGGTTTATTCTCTTAAGTGTTTAATTAGATTGATTAATTGTCTAGTTGTTCAATTGGACAATTGTAAATAAGATTTCCAAAATTATGTTGAAATTAATTGTGATTGATTTTTGGGATAAGGGTCTTAAATGCCATGGAAGTTTTCACTTAGGAGCACTGGTAAGACGGAAGTTTTTTTTGGACCAAAAATGCCACGGAAGTTTTCACTAAGGAGAACAATTTTGCAATTTTGCCCCTAAGTTTTCACTAAGGAGCAATTTTGCTCTTTCGTCCCCAAATATTAAATTTGACTATTAAATCGATCAAAGACCACACATATTATGCCTTGAAAAGGTCAAACTTGAAGCCAGAAGAAGGAGATCCTTGAGATGTTGAGCTCAAGCGGCTATAATTTGTGAAGCCGAATGGTCAAAGGGATCGAAAGGTTGATCGTCACAAAACCCAAATGAAGCATCACTTATGATCTAAGCAAATGATCAATCTATACAAACGTAAATATTATCACTATTGATTTGTTTTATTGAACCAATTTTTGGAACAATTCATTTCTTGTTTTGCGTTTCATTTGCGTTTTGTGATAGACCTTTCAGTCCCTTTGACCAGTTCGGCTTCACAAATTATGGCCGCCTTGATTTCAACATCCGAAGGATCTCATTCTCTGACTTAAAGTTCAACTTTTTCAAGGCATGACATGTGTGGTCTTTGACTGATTTAATAGTCAAATTTAATATTTGGGGACAGAAGGGAAAAATTGCTACGTTTTGTAAACTTTCGAGGCAAAATTGCTCTTTAGTGTAAACTCTCGGGGCAAAATTGCTCCTCAACGAAAAACTTCCGAGGCAAAATTGCTCCTCGCTGAAAACTTCCGGGCAAAATTGCTACGTCTTGTGAACCTCCGTGCCATTTTTGGTCAAAAAAAAAACTTTCGTCTTACCAGTGCTCTTGAGCGAAAACTTCCATGGCATTTAAGACCCTTATCCCTTGATTTTTAATAAGTTTAATTAACCACCCTTATTTCATCCTAAGTTTTTTAGTGGAGTAAGTGTTATTGAGTTTGAAGGTTTCTCATATTCAATTAGGTAATTAAATTTATAATTTCAATCTTTCATTAATGGTCTGATTATAATAAATTTGTGCTTAAAAAGTTGACTTCATGGGACAACTGGATCCAAGGTCTTGGTGCTTCTAGCAGGTCCGCCACTGCTTATGAATTGAGAAAGGGGAGTCCTCTTCCATATGGTGGAATTGCTCACTATTGAAAAAGCTCTAGAATTTCAACCAAATGCAAGCTTGACACTCTTGATTTCATATCTGCCCATGAGGTATCCATTTTCTGTAGTAAATTCCACCGTGAAGAAACTGTTTGGAGAAATTGCAGCTTTTGCAACAAGCCTATCCACAGTAAATGCATAGTATCGAGGCATTTGTTCGTTTACTTTGACCTTTGAGTTATAGGTTGCATCAACTGTATAAAGACTTCTTGATCACATTTGAACACTAAAGAAACTAATGGGGCTGTTACATCTACCACGAGCAAGTTGATAAATGCAAGTGATTGTTTCCCTCTTTATATTGATGGAAACGGTTGGTGGATAGAGTTGATGAAGGAAAACTGATACAATTTTACAGAGTTGTTGAAGCTAGTGGGAACCATGTTGGCATCAGTCTCGAAGAGATAAAATGATCTCATCTAGTGGGACAAAGAGCCAAGACATTAAGTGTCTAACTAGAGATTAATGGATTCAAAATAATATATTTTCTCTCCAATTTTTCGCATGAAAATCAAAGACTAATGATTTATCCTCACAAAGTTTACAATTTTCCCTTGTCATTCTCTCTGGTTGTCAAGCCCTTAATATGGTATAGAATATTATTTAGCGCAGGGTCCTAACAATATGGTTTATAAAGGATGGCGACATTGTGTGGAGGGTAAATAAAAATTTAAAATTTAGAATTTTTATTACATGTATAAAAATATTATCTTGTTAAGAAATTCCAAGCGTTGTTCTAAATTTGCAACAAGTAACCCCTAAATTCATAACAATTGTTATTAACATAAGCTTTTCACTTTTATTTTAAATTCTATTTTTTTATTACATGTATAAAAATATAATCTTGTTAAAATATTCGAAGCGTGGTTCTAAATTTGCAACAAGTAACACCCTACATTTATAACAATTGTTATTAACGTAAGCTTTTCACTTTTATTTTAAATTCTATTTTTTATTTATTCAAGTCAAATAATTTTGAATTCAATTTAAATTTGATTTATTTCAATATATTTAATATCAATGTAAAATATCAAATATATTTTTTTATTTTATTTTTTTGGCTAGGCTGAAATGGAACTTTAACATATAGATAATAGAAAAAGCCGTATCATATGTAGCTATATAATGGTTTAAGGAGTAATTTTATTAACAAAGTTTTTTCCAATGAGTTCTGGCACAAGTAAATTTTTGAAAGGGTAAAAATATCAATAAACAATTTAAAATAGTGTAAATTCACCAAAACCGTTAAATTTGATCACACGGTTCTTAAATTATAAGAGAGAAAAACCCTAACGCGTTCGGTGAAATTTAATGGTTTTAGTGAATTTATACTCTTTTGAATTGTTTATTGATATTTTTACTCATTTCAAAACTTATTTAGATCAAATGTATCTCACAAAAAAAAATTATTAGTAAAATTGCACTTTATCCCTTATACAATTAATAAGTTTTAAGTTAAAGTATACTTTTAGTCTTTTAAGTTTTACATAAGGCATACTTTTGATATCTTAACTTTATAAAGTATACTTTTGGTCCTAAAATTCTAACACCGTTAATGTTGCTAACGGAAAACGTGAACGCATCAAACCCAAGTGATGGCTAATACATTTAATTACACAAATTTTATATATTCTTTAATGGGATAGGATATTGTTACTACATTTAATTACACAAATTTTATATATTCTTCAATTTACCCATATTTTATATTTAAACTTAATAGCATTTAATTACACAATTTTATATTACTCAAGTTTACACCGTTATCACTTGAGTTTGCATTATCCGTTAGTAAAATTAACGATATTAGAATTATAGAACTAAAAGTATACTTCACAAAGTTAAGGGTCCAAAAGTATACTTTATATAAATTTTGAAGGACTAAAAGTATACTTTAACCTAAGTTTTAAATCTTTTGACAAGTTTTAGTTCTCTTGCCTAGGTGGCAGCCGTAGAATATAAAGACCCTATTTGCTTTTGAGAAGATTTCAAGGAAATGGTCCAACGAAAAGAAGTGGAAATTTAAAAAAAGGGGAAGTTTTTAAAAATAAGAATGACACAAGAGAACTATAACTACTGAACAGTAATTAATGTTTGATTGTGAATTTTTCCCATATAATTAAAATTTAAATACAACTCATTATATTTTTCTCTTACATTCAAAACCTCATTTGAAATTGGTAAAATTGGATTTTTTTCAATTTAAGACAAATTTTAAAAGCTACTCCTTTATTTCTTAATTATAAAAATAGGCTAACTTTTTTTTTTTTTTGGAAAAGATTAAGGAAGCTAAATAAATCACTTAATTATATCATATATTGTGTATCCTTGGGATTTTATATTAGTTTATTAGTCAAACTAATTAGTTTTTTTAAAAAAAAAAAGCCGCAGAATCTCATCCTTAGGAAGAATCCTCATATGAGATTGGCGGCAACCCCGCTTCCTGCTGCCGAACGTTAACGTGCTGAAATCTTCCCTGAATTCAAAGCTCAATTACAAGAGCACAAGGAACACATGAAACAGCTGAGAAAAGGCAAGTGATTGCGTTGTAGAAAACATAGCATGGGAGAGAGGCGGCGAAGAACAGGTAGACCTGGAAAGCAGGAAACGATTCACTTTCATCCTTCAAACAATATTTGCAAATAGAAGCTCTGTATCTGTTAGCATTATCTGAAGAACCTAATAATCATCTCTTTCTGACCAGTTATGGAGACTTTCTTTACTGAGTTGCTCGCAAAGCGACTAAGGCTATGTTTCGTTTGAAGGAAGGGGAGGAGGGGAGCTCCTCTCCCTAGTGTGAAAAGACATATATGACCCTAATGTAAAATATTTACACAGAAAATGATGTAAAACAGGGTCATATTCGATTTTTCTCCCTCCCCTCCCTCCAAACCAAACATAGCCTAAAGGTACATATATCAACCTTTTAATTTATGAAGGATGAAGATACGGTGTGGAGGGTGAATAAAAATTTAAGATTTAGAATTTTTATTACAGGTATAAAAATATACTCTTGTTAAAAAATTCCAAGCATTGTTCTAAATTTGCAACAAGTAACACCCTACATTTATAACAATTCTTATTAACATAAGCTTTTCACTTTTATTTTAAATTCTGTTTTTTTTTTTATTTTATTCAAGTCAAATTTTTATTGTTTATTTTTTGGCTTGGCTGAAATGGGACTTTAATATATAGATAACAGAAAAGCAGTATCATATGTAGTTATACAATAGGTTAAGCTGCAATTTTATCTATAAAGTTTTTTCCGATATACTCTTGCACAAATAAATTTTTGAAAGGGCAAAAATACAAATAAACAATTTAAAATGGTGTAAATTCATCAAAACCATTAAATTTAACCAAATAGCCGTTAAATTATAAGAGAAGAAAATTTTAACGGTCGTTTGATGAATTTTCACTCTTTTAAATTGTTTATCGATATTTTTACTTATTTCAAAACTTATTTATATTAGATGCATCTCATAAAAAAAAATTATTAATAAAATTGCACCTTAACCCTTATACAATTAGTAAGTTTTAAATGTTGTGACAAGCTTTAGTTCTCTTGCCCAGATGGCAGCAGTAAAATACGAAGACCCTGTTTGGTTTTGAGAAGATTTTAAGGAAATGAGTACAAAGAAAAGAAGTGGAAATTAAAGAAAAGAGAAGGGAAAGATTTTAAAAATAAGTATGACACAAGAGAACTAGAACTACTCAACAATAATAAATGTTTGATTGTGAATTTTTTGCCCCTATAATTAAAATTTAAATACAACTCATTATATTTTTTTCGGGATAAGGGTCTTAAATGCTATGAAAGTTTTCGCTCAGGAGTACTGGTAAGACAGAAGTTTTTTTTTGGATAAAAAATGCCATGAAAGTTCACAAAATGTAGCAATTTTACCCCTCCATTAATTTTGACCGTTAAGTTTAACTGAGTATACACGTGGCATGCCACCTCATCAATCAAAAGTATCATATTTATCCCGGAAGTTTTCACTGAGGAGCAATTTTGCCTCAGAAGTTTTCACTAAAAGCAATTTTGCCCCGGAAGTTTACAAAATGTAGCAATTTTGCTATTATGTCCCGCAATATTAAATTTGACTCTTAAATAAGTCAAAGACCACACATGTCATGCCTTGAAAAGGTCGAACTTGGAGTCAGAAAAGGAGATCCTTGAGATGTTGATTAAGCTCAAGGCGATTAGAATTTGTGAAGTCGAATCAATTCAAAGGGACGAAAGATTTGAAAGGTCGTCAAAACCCGGAGGAAGCATCACTTATGATCTAAGCAAATGATCGATCTATACAAACGTAAATCTTATCATTATTGATTTGTTTTACTTGAACCAATTTTTGGAACAATTCATTTCTCGTTTTGTGTTTCATTTGCTTAGATCATAAGTGATACTTCTTTTGGGTTTTTGCGATAGATCTTTCACCCCTTTGACCAATTCAAATTCACAAATTCTAGCCGCCTTGAGCTCAACATCTCAAGAATCTCCTTCTCTGACTCCAAGTTCGACCTTTTCAAAACATGACATGTGTGGTTTTTGACTGATTTAATAGTCAAATTTAATATTAGGGGACAGAAGGACAAAATTGCTACATTTTTTAAACTTCCGGGGTAAAATTGTTCCTTAGATAAAACTTCCGGGGTAAAAATGATATTTAACTCTTTTGATTGATGAGGTGGCATGCCACGTGTGCACTCAGTTAAACTTAACGGTCAAAATTAATAGAGGGGCAAAATTGCTACGTTTTGTGAACTTCCGTGGCATTTTTTGTCCAAAAAAACTTCCGTCTTACCAGTGCTTATGAGTGAAAACTTTCATGGCATTTAAGACCCTTATCCCTATTTTTCTCTCACATTCAAAACCTCTTTTAAAATGAGTAAAATTGGATTTTTTTTTTCCAATTCAAGACAAATTTTTAAAAAGTTAACTACTATCTTTGGTTATAAATTAGCTAAAGTGATTTTATATTGTGAACTAGTGAAAATAGGTGTACATTGCCTTAAAGTTGTGCTCTTTATCACGAAATTTTCATCTAATGGATTAAGCTTAGGGTAATGCAATTTTTAGTTCTTATTTTGGTTTTAGTCTCTCTAAGGGTAAAATGGTCTAGGTTTTTATTAAGTTATAGTGACCAATGTTTTAAACGAAATAAAACTTGTAACACCATGCAAAAACAAAATAAAAGCAACTTTAAGAGACCAAAGATTATATTAACCTTTAAGATTATCATACAACGCATCTGAACAATTCAATACTACCTCATGTCCACTTTTTACTATAAGTTGTTTATGTCATGCTCCTTTTTAAAAGATATGATTAGGGGATGCTTGGAAAGTTTTGTGTAAACTCTCATTTTAGCCTCACTTAATTATAAAAATTACTCATAAGATCACTGCATTATTTAATTGTCGTCTTTGACTAAAGTACTCTATATATAACATATTCCATCTCTTCACATAAATGAAGGCATTTTTGAAAAAATAAACATTTTTTTCATATTTATTCATCTTCAACTAATATAATTCATTTAACCTATCCGATTTACTATAAAGTCATTGAATCCATTGAATAAAGAATCTGCTCTTGGGTCTCCTTATGAAAGATTCCTTTTCATCACAAAACGATTATGTTACTCTTCACTTGGAAGTTGATAGATCCATATTCAGCCATTCCCACTGGTAACGTTTTGAAGAAAAATATAAGCTTGATGTTACTTTGTTTTATTTTTTGTCTTCGCATGTGATGAGCAAGAAACTGTGGGAGAATAAAGAAGCAAGAATATGAATTTCTCTGGTATATTTTATGGTCAAGAATATGCATACATATATATATGTGTATATGTGTGCGCGCACGCACATGTGTATGTATATGTATGTATGTATAGAGGAGGAAAGGGTCTAGATATTTAATAGGCATGGAATAATATCCAGCAGAATAATATACAATCCTGTTATAATGTGTATAATTTACACTAACAACATTATTTATAAAATATTCTTAGGAGAATATCATTTAGCTCTCAACCAAGGAAAATAATATATTGATAAGTCTCATAATTTATTAATAGTAGCTCTTTATTTGTCAATATGGACTTTTCTGATATTACCTATGGTCCTAATTATAAAAACAATTTTGTAGTACAAATTGCACTAGAAAAGTGGTCTTATAATTAGGACCGGAGGGAGTATTATTTTACACGGTTGTGACCTTAGTGATATTTTCTCATTTTTAATATTTTCATGAAATCCTTTTTTAAGGCCCTTTGCTCATACCAATATATAATCAGTCACTACATTTTATTAACTATTAACAATTTTTTTTTTTTCTAGCAAGTAATAAGGCCACTTTTTCAAGTCATTCTTAACTTTTGTATAACTTATGTACTACATTCCTAGCCGTTAACAACTTTCATTAACTGTTTCTCCAAATAAAATTTAGTGAGCGAAATTTCCCTCTCCTAAGTGAGAGAACTATCCCTCTCCTCAGTGAGAGCTGATCCCTTTGTGAGAACGAACCCCTTTGCAACCACAGTATCATTCAGCGAGTAATTTCAAAAGAACTGAAAGAGATCCATGTAATCTACTCCAACAAAATAAAGGTTGTGCCAAAAATAAAAACAAAAAACAGTACAGTAAAAATACTTATCTGCATAAAAAAATTGATGGTACTTTCTTTAGTAATGATCAAGGATGAAAATTCTAAAAAACATTTCAAGCTAGAGATTAAATCAGAAGATGAACCTAAGGACTTTGCATACAAGCTCCAGGAATTCTATGTCAACAATTATAAAAATACAACCAACCAAGAAACAATACTTTCAATGTTAATTATATAAACAAGGGTAAAGAATGTTTCACCTGAAAACAAAAGCACAAGGATTAACAAAATGATTAGAGTTGACAGTGCATTTTGCTCAGAACAATATAAATGCAGCCATACGGGAATGTGTACATACTACATATAAAAAAATACACAAAGAATTTGAAATAATGAAATATTAGTGAATTAAACTGTTTTAGTAAGAAATCATCTGTGAACTGCAAGCAAAATCATAGTGAACCAAATATAGCAAAATCATAGTGAACCAAAATCATTGATAACCTTTTTAGTCAAAAGGACCTATTTATTTATTTATCAATTTTTAGTCAGGATATTTATTTATTATCATCAATTTATAAACAAGTTTTATTTGGAAAATATGACTATCAATTTGTAAATAAAAGTTGTTAATAACTAATGAAATGTAGTGAATGACTATATAAAAGTTGTGAATCACATGAAAGAATGGTCTTATTGCTTATTGAATAAAGTTGGTAATAGCTAATGTAATATAATGAATAACCATACAAAAATTGTGATAGTGGGGAATAAGGGTTGGCCCTTCACGGGCTCAGGCCTAAACGGGCCATTCCAACTTTCCTAAAACCCCCAAAATGTGAAGCTTGGCCCTTATGTTATCAGGCCACAGTCAGGCCCGTGCCCTTTAGGCCCGTTTAACTAAAAAAAAAACTATTTTATGAATATTTTTTAAAGAAATAAAGTTAAAGCAATAACTTTCTAATTTAAGACATAAATATTATTAAAATTAAATTACAAAGAAATAAAGTTAGAATAACAAGTTATCATGATAAAGGTTAACACTTTACACAAATCTATTCACACTGTCATACATAAAAAGCTGTTACTGGTATCTACACCTATGAATTTATCATAGGTGATGTAAGTTTTGCAAATTGAAATTTTCATTTTAATTCAAATAAAGTTCACTTCCAAGTTTTACAATCTAATTATTATTTTTCTTTAAATTGAGATAAATTGTTATTGAAACTCATAAATTTCTAGTTAACATCATTATCTAACATCCAAATTAGCTCCTTTTTTTAGTTTAAATAAATAAAACATTGTGGAAAACCAAATAAGTCAAACTATTTTATAAAATTAAATTAAAAAGATAATAACAACTAAATATTTGCAACACCATTAATAATATAAAAACTATAGTATTATATGAATAATTTTAAAAAATAATAAAAAATAAAAGGGTCTAAACGGGCTGGCCTTTTTAGGCCCTCAGCCCTTAGGGCTGGCCCTTTTCGACCCGTTTGCAATTTTTGGGACAAATTTTCAAGCATAACCCTTATGATAAAAGGGCATAGACGGGCTAGAATTGTAAGCTTTTAGGCTATCCCTTATGAAAATAAGCATAGCCTATTTACCTAAAAAGCCATGGTGATAAATCTAAGCATGACCTATTTACTAAATAGGCCAAACCAGACTTAAAATATGTTAGGTCATATGCCCCTAATGTGTGGGCAAAGATGATGTGAGAAAAAAAGACAATGAGAGAGAACAGAGGAAATGAGCTAACATTTTCATTTATGCAATGTATGAAATTAATTGACAGAAAAATTCATAAAAACATATTTATTATTCATGCCAACCCAAACGGACCATATAAAAAAGGGCAGGTTAATTCAAAAAAATAGGATTTCATATATATAAGGAAGGAGGGAGTACCCAAATGAACATAATAGCTTTTCTTGCAATCAAATATTTCCCTGTGAGTAGGTGCTCTATTGAATTGGATAGAATCACTTTGAGAATTCAGTATCAATGTTTTCTTTTCTAAAATAGAAATATTAATATTCAGTATTTCTTTTGATCTGCTTGCCACCAGATAGGCAATAGACCTACAAAGAAATTTTTTTCATTCCATTTACTATAGGAAATAGAATTAGTCTTTTAGAGGAAAATATATAATATAATTTCTTGGCCTTTCCATACAGATGTAAAACTGGTATCAGACTCAAGTGAAAAAACTAAAAAGAGAAGAATATTGCAACACTAAAAAAACTGCATAAAATAAAAAATGACACTACAAAGTTAGAATATTCTGAATTAATTATGCCTTTTTTTCCGCTAATGGAGAGCTCACGAGAACTTCAATTCTCATATTAAAGTTGGAACAACTACTTCATTAGTAGACTACACTCTTCCTTTTACCACCTCTTTGCCCCAAAGTTGCCTCGACCCCTCCTGCCTCCAGAATTATTGGAAAATCTACCATTTCGATCATTATAAAATCTGCCACCGCAAAACCTGTTGCCGCCGCGGCCGCCCCGTCCATCGCCAAATTTACCTCTTGACTGTTCTCCTATGAAGCACCGACACTCTTATTTTTTAAAAATATGCGTGTCGGACACTCTCGACACCGTTCGACACTCCGGCATCATCCGACACTCATCGACACTCATATTTTTTAAAAATATGTATGGCTTTGAATATTTCTAAATTGATGATGGATTTTCCCTCTGTATTTTTTTTTCTAAAAAAGGAAGCATGGCTTTTATGATGAGGCCGAATCAACGATGAGCCAAAGCTAGAGGCTAGGATTTTACGGAATATTGAACTTGAATGTAAATTATAATATATATATATATATATTTAATATCAAAACGTGTCTTAATATGTCAAAATTTAGATTTTTTTAGGATTAACGTGTCAGAGTGTCAAGTATTGTCGTATTTCGTGTCTCGTGTCGGTGTCGGTGCAACATAAGTGTTCTCTTTCTTGCAAACTTGGCAATTCTTCCAGCACTTCTAAACTTACATTAGAAGCATTTTCTGAACCAGTGAGAAAGGTACCCAAGTCTTCCGTTGACACATCAAGAACAGCACCATTTCCATCTGCAGTGAGAGTAAGAGCCTTCACTGAGTCAACCTTCTCCTGAGGAGAGAATCTCCTCAAGATTCCAAATGCAGATGATGGAGTTTAGATGGGTCTTCCAATCTCAAGAAGTAATGTAACATGGTTCTTCATGGAAGTGAGTAGTGATCTTTTCTTTATCTCTGTATAATCAACAGTCTTGGCAAGAGCTTTTGCAAGCAATTCAACAGCTGTTAAGCCTGAATTGTGTAAAAGATCCTCC
The DNA here is from genome assembly GCA_019022655.1 of Acacia acuminata. Taxonomy (NCBI): domain Eukaryota; kingdom Viridiplantae; phylum Streptophyta; class Magnoliopsida; order Fabales; family Fabaceae; genus Acacia; species Acacia acuminata. The sequence continues at coordinate 796,358 of JAFJYI010000242.1, read as the reverse complement.
GCAGCAGATTTGAATGCAGGGATAACATTATCAGACACTTGGGTTATCATCTTAGCAGCATTCCCACCAACCGCTTTGGCAATATCAGCAGGCTGGGGAGCAGATATGTGTTCAAATTTCACACCAGATTCTCTTTCTACCTTTGATATAACATATGACCTCCTTGGATCATAAAGCATAACAGCAACTCCAGTATTACCTGCTCTTCCAGTGCGCCCAGAACGATGGATATAGTCTTCTACATCACGTGGGGGTTCACACTGGATAATTAACTGAACATCATTAATGTCCAAACCACGCGCCGCCACATTAGTGGCCACTAATGTTGTAAACTTGCCAGCCCTGAAACCAGCCAAGGTGACCTCACGTTGTGACTGCTGTATATCACCATGCAGAGGTCGTGCACCAGGCAACAACCCTGCTAGCTCAGAAGCAGACTCCTTTGTCTCAGTAAATATAATTGTCCGGCCTCCATTGCAATAGCAACGTATAACGTCTGGAATAAGTTGGGAGCTGGCAGTACTAGAACACGGGAGAACAATATGCCTAACATTAGTGCTAGCTTTCATTTTCTCATTGCCCAACAGATCAGCAGTCTTTTTGTCAGATTTCAGAAATTTCATAGAAATACTCTTGACCCAGCCTGGCAAAGTAGCACTGAAAAGAAGTGTCTGAACTTTACTAACATCCTCTACCTTACCCAAAATGAGTTCAACATCTTCAACAAAACCCATCCTCAGCATCTCATCTGCTTCATCCAGGACACGGAACTTTAGTTGGCTCAGGTCAAGATTGTTTCTCTCTATGTGATCTTTTATGCGTCCTGGAGTTCCAACAACAACATCAACGCCCTTCTTGAGTTTAAATTCTTGTGCTTGATATGGAGCTCCACCATATAAACAAGAAGATGTCAATCCTAGTGCCCCACCATAAACTTCAAAATCAGAACACCTGTTTGGCCAATTCTCTGGTAGGTAAGAGCACAAGAACACATGGAGCCTTTCCATACCCAGACTTTCGCGCTGCTTTTGCAGGACCATTTGTTAAAGACTCTAATATCGGTAACACAAAGGCAAGAGTTTTACCCTGCCCAGTGCGAGCCCGACCAACCAAATCAGAGCCATCTAGGACGGTGTCAAAAGTCATGGCCTGAATAGGAAAGAGCGATTCGATCCCCTTCTCTTTCAACTTGGCCCTCAACGGCGCCGATATCCTAAAGTTTGAAAGAGCATTAGGGTTCTCCTTCTCAACCTCTTCCTCTTTATCTTCAGGTTCATCTACCTTAGCCTTTTTCTTCTTCCTCTTTTCTTTCACACTATCAGGCTCAACCAACTCGAAACTCGTTTCACTCTTTGCCTCATCCTCATCACTCCCCATCGTCTCAACATCTAGAGCTTTACGCTTCTTGCTGTTCTTCTTCTTCTTCGCCGAAACCCCATCTTCAAGTTGGGCCTCGTTCTTCATCTTCTTCTTCATCTCCTTCTTCTCTTTGGGAGTCTTGGAATGAGCAACATCAGAGACCGGAAGAGAAGGCATGGTTCGGTACGTCAAGACTAGACAACGTCGGTGTGTGTGGGTGATAAATCCAAATTTAAGATATTATATCCAATTTGTTCATTTATTTTTATTTTGGGACTATTTTAGGCTAATTTAGAACTACTAGATATATTTATATTATTAGCAAAATCTAGAAGATAATTTAAATCTGAATTGATTATGAAATTATTTAACTAAATTTTTAATATTCTGATTTTGTGATTCAATAATATTTTTAAATATATAATAGATTATGATTTTATTTAATTAGTGTAGGAAATTTTGTTTGCAAATATTTGAATTGTCAATTGAATTTTTATTATTAATTTAATTGTCAATTTGGTTTATTTTCTTAATTGTTTAATTGAGTTGATTAATTGTTCAATTGTAAACAAGATTTTCAAAATTATGTTAAAATTAACCGTGATTGATTTTTAATGAATTTTGATTAACCACCTTATTTCATCCTAAGTTTTCTAGTAGAGTAAGTGTCTGTTTGGCCTAAATTTATTTTTTACTTAAAAACCACTTATAAGTATAAAATAAGCCAAACAGGACATACATAAACTCTTATAATTATAAGAGCTTATTTTATAATGAAGAAAAAATAGCTTAAAAATAAGCTCCTCATAAGCTTATTTTTAAGCTCTTTTTTTATGGCTCTCTCTCTCTCTCTCTCTCTCTTTTTTTTTTTTTTTTTTTTTTTTTTTTTTTTTTTAGAATGAAAAGAAAACTCGTAATCTCTTGATTGACCACTACTACCGCCGCCCACCACCACCACCGCCACCACCACCACCACCACCGCCACCACCACCGCCACCACCACCACCACCACCACCCCCCCATCGCCGCCCCATGGGTTATGAATAAGAAGTCGCGTCCACTACCACCGTGTCGGTTCCCCCACTCCATCTCGATTGTTTCATCGTCTATAAATAGACATGCGTGTGGCGTAAAAATAATCTCGTTTTTCTAATACTACGCTTCCACCACCACCACTTTCCACCTCGTTGGATTCGCTTGGGCTTCGATTGAGAGAGCCATAATATATCTTTAATGATAATTTTTATTAGAAAAAGTGCTTATGACAAAATTACCATTTTGTTTTCTTCTTGTACGACTATCATATGTTTAAATTTGCATATTAATTATACTGATTTTAAGTGATATTTTTATCTTTATTTTCAAACACCGCCTAAAACATTTATATAATCACCAACCACCTTTTAGCTTTTTTTATGATAATTTTTATTAGAAAAAGTGCTTTATGACAAAAATTTTGCTCTTTTTTTTTTTTTTTTTAGCTTATAACTTTTATAAGTTTATATAATCACCAAATGACTTTTAAAAAGTAAAAATACTTATAAGTTAAGTAAAAAATAAAAATGCTCTAAGAGCATGTCTAGGCATTTTTTTTTTTTTTTTTTTTTTTTTTTAATTTATAATAAAGCTAAAAGCTAGTTTTAAACTAAAGATAAAGTTAAAAAAAAAAAAAAAAAAAAAGTTAAAAGCTATTTGATAATTATATAAATTTTTTCGCTTAAAAGTTATATAAAAGCACAAATTAAAAATAAGTTGTTTGACAAAATTTTTGTCATAAACACTTTTTTTAATAAAAATGATCATAAAAAAGTAAATTATAAAATAACCTTTAAACTGTCATTATATTCACAAAATAAAAATACTTTGAGAATAGATTTTCCAATTTATAAATTGTTAACTAGTATTCTATTATCATATCACCTATCTCTATTTCCCAACTTCTTTTAATCTCCAAGCTTCCCGCCAAACGTATTTACTTACATTCAACAATGAGCACTCAAGTTTGCAAGTAGCATTCTTTACACACACATCTATGAGAAAAGCAGATAAATTTGGTGCCAGGGAGGAACAACAAACCCCCTCACCCCCAGAAAAAAAACTCCACAACAAAAGCAGGATGCGCAATTCTCAACCAAACTTTATACATTTATGATGAGCTCATCAAATTAAGTTCATACACATCTTGTATGTACATGATTCTACTTTAGAATTTCCTGAAGATTCCATCAGAAGTAGTAGCCTTCTAAATCTTCTTCATTACTCACAATATCAGCTCTACTGTAACTTCTTTCAATATATGCCAATGTCTGCCGCCTCTGCAAGCGCAGAACATACATTACAACATCAGGAGTAAGAGTTACACGTGATCGATCTTCTCTCCCTTGCCTATTTGCCTCCATTTTCTGTTCAGGGAAATTAACAATAAGAAAATTTGCAATCAAGAACATTCACCAGGTTTTATTCAATAAAATAGCACATTGATTAGACATTAAACGTAAGGTCTAAATATAACAAACAGATCAAGAAGGGAAAAGCAAGGTCAGCACATAATACCTCTTCTACATTTTCAGGAACTGAAGGAATATTATTAGTATTAGTTAATAGTTAGTGATGTAATTAGGAGTAGTGTTGTATTCTTGTGCTAGTATTGGGCCCATACAGATGTGTGTGGTCTTGGCCTATATAAGGCTACCCATTGTACATTGGATTGGCTAATGGAATAATACAAATTCATTCACATTAACATGGTACAAGAGCCAATATTTTTTCGTCCAATAATTCAAGTTTTTTCTTTCCGACCGGTTGCTTCTTGTTTTTGCGATTAGGGCATGGCATCGTTCTTGTTTTCCTTGCAATAGGTTCTACTTCGCTGGTTCTACTCAGCATGATACACCCATGGTTTCTTGGTTGAAATCCACGGTGGTTCCTGAATCGACGCTGCTTCGCGATTCTTGTCTGATCTCCGATGGTGGTTGGTGGTGCTCAGTGGCTCGATGGTTTCTTGGTTGAGTTCCGACGGTGGTTCGCGGTGCTCGGTCGTTCGCGATCCTTGACTGATTTTCCACGATGGCTCGTGGTGATTCAAGGTTCGGTGGTTCTTGTTCTTTGGTTGAATTCACGATGGTTCATGGTTTCTTCCTTGAAATCCTCGCAGTGGTTCCTGGTTTCTTGGTTGAAATCCACGGTGGCTCGCGGTTCGGTGGTTCCTGTTCTCTGGTTGAATTCAACGACGGTGGTCATGATGATTCAAGGTTTTTTTTTTTAGGTTGCATTCTCCATATTTGTCTCGTTGACGGTAATTGAGTATTGATTTCCCACTTGGTCTGATTGAGGTCCTATTGGCATCTCGCGGTGATTCGAATTGGAGGTCCCACGGTTCTCCATTCTTGGTACTTCAGAGATTAGCTTATTCTTGGTCCCTGTTCTAGGTATTTCATTCTCATAAATTTGCTCTCAGTAACACTGTTTTCATCTCTTTCGAAGAACATGGTTGGGGATGGTCAACCTGCAGGTCGTGTTGCTGATCCAGGGCACCTCGGTTTTAATCACCCCTTGTTCCTTCATCCTTCTGACACGCAAGCCACCCTGCTGGTATTTGCTGTCCTCACTGGCTCAGAAAATTATCCCATCTGGAGTCATTCAATGCGTATAGCTTTGTTGGGGAGGAACAAATATGGATTTGTTGATGGAAGCTGTACTCGTGGGGATCAGATCGATAATCTCAAGAGCACGTGGGACAGGTGCAATGTTGTGATTCTGTCATGGCTGATAAATTCTGTTGACAAATCGCTCTGTGGAGGTATTTCTTTTTCTGAGAATGCCAAATCTGTATGGGAAGACTTGAAGGAACGTTTTGATAAGTCTGATGGTTCCAAAACGTTTAGCCTTCATCGTGCGATCAACACACTGACCCAAGGTAAACTTTCTGTGGCTGCCTATTACTCTAAATTGAAAGATCACTGGGAAGAGTTTGATAGTCTTGTCCCACTACCTTCGTGTGAGTGTCGTACATTTCAAAAATATACCAAAATTGTTCAAGAACAACGACTGTTTCAATTTTTAATGAGTCTTAATGATAACTACTCCCAAGCCCAGAATCATGTTTTGATGTTGACCCCTCTACCCGCTGTCAATCAAGCATTCTCTATGATTTCATGAGACCCATCGATCTCTTGGCACTAGTCACATTGAACCTTCTCCTGAGAATATTGTGATGTTTGCATCAAATGGAAGAGGGGGACGTGGCAGAGGTCGGACCTCCTATCAAGGAAGAGGAAATAATCAACAAGATGAGTGCTCACATTGTCACAGAAAGGGACACAAAAAGGAGCAATGTTTCCACATTATTGGTTTCCCAGCTAATTGGAGGTGAGACCTATACGAGAGTCTTCAACACGTACTACTTCTGCACTTGGAGTTTCTGAATCCATTGGAGTTGCAGGGAACCTTACGGCTCAACAATATGAGCAACTGCTACGTTTACTTGAGAAGGACTCTCATGATAAGAAGAAAGACACTCCCCAGGATCTAGTGGATACTACTATGGGTGTTGTTGGAACTTCATCTACAGGTTTGATTAATGTTGTTTCTTTTCCTCCTGTATGGTTGTTAGACTCAGGAGCGAAGATACATGTTGTTAGTAATTTTAGTTATCTACACACTTACAACACTTATCATGGCCCAATTAAAAGAATTAGGGTGCCTAATGGGGAGAGATTAACCGTCACACACATAGGAAATGTGAAAATTGGTAACAATATTACCTTAGAAGGTGTTCTGTATGCCTCTGGCCTAAAATTCAACTTAATATCTATTTCTCAACTCACAGCCCATGCACACTGTATAGCTTTGTTTTTTTGTGTTTTGCAGGACACCTTGAGTGGTAAGATCAAGGGGACTGGTAAACTCACTCATGGTCACTATATGCTGCAAGAGAATGTTCAATTAGAATGTTTATCTGATTTCCAGACTGCTTTTCTTTCTTCTTTGCAATCTGTATGCACTTTGTAAGATGTAAAATCTGATATATGGCATCATAGACTTAGCCATGCCCCTTTACATGTTCTCAAACATTTGGTTGAAATAAAGAAGCATGTTACACTCTCTAATAATGTCCATTGTGACATTTGTGTCCAATCGAAACAGACTTGACTCCCCTTCCCTGTTAGTACAATTAAGACTACCTGCTGTTTTAAACACATGGATGTTTGGGGACCCTATAAGGAACCCACACATCAAGGTTTTCGTTATTTCTTAACAATAGTGGATGATTTTTCATGTGGGGTTTGGACATTTCTTATGTCACATAAATCTAAATCTATTATGCATATCAAGACATTTATTACCTATATTTCTACTCAATATAAAGCAAATATTAAAAGAGTAAGGAGTTATAATGGGTTGGAATTTGTGAACTCCACCGTCAATTCTTTCCTTCATGACAAAGGTATTTTACATTAAACTTCTTGTCCTTATACTCCCCAACAAAATAGGGTGGTGGAGAGGAAACATAGACATCTGTTAGAAGTTGCTAGATGCTTGATGTTGCAGCAGGTATGCCTACTAAGTTTTGGGGGGAGAGTATTAAGGTTGCATCTTACTTGATCAACAGAACACCTAGTAAGGTACTGCACTATAGGACTCCATATGAGTTGATTCATGGTAATGTGCCTTCTTTGGGATTTTTGCGAGTGTTTGGCTGCTTAGCCTATGCTACTAAATTGCATGATATTGATAAATTGTCTTGTAAGGAAAATGCTTGTGTTTTCATGGGTTATCCCATGACTCAAAAGGGTTATCTTTTATAAAATTTGAATACGAAAATGATTATGGTTAGCCGATATGTAAGCTTTGTGGAAGAGAGGTTTCCTTTCAAAGAAAGGGATGGTTACAATCCAGGGGGAGTCTCTCATTCACTACCTAACCCTTTTGTATATGAACATGAGATTTTCCCACAGGGAACATTTGAAAATCTGGAAGCCAGGACTGAACCAAATAACCTACAAACATCTCCGCCTCCTTCGACTAGGCGCTCTACAAGAGATAGGAGGCCACCTAGATGGCTAAATGATTATGAAACTTCTGATCTTCCATCTCAACAATTGGAGGCGGATAATGGGTCCAATCAGCATGAAGCTGAGATGGTTAAACAAGGAGTTATTCCTTATCCTATACAAAATTACTATACTTGTTCCAATTTATCTTCCTCATATAAGGAGTTTGTATGTTGTGCTGATACTTTTGTAGAACTTAGGACGTTTGAGGAAGCTGTGAACGACCAAAATTGGAAAACGACAATGAAGGATGAGATTAAAGCCCTAGAATTAAATCACACTTGGGACATTGTTGAACTCCCAGTAGGAAAGCATCCAATTGGGTGTAAGTCTACAATATTAAGTATGACTCGAATGGTAATGTAGCAAAGTATAAGGCCCAGTTGGTGGCAAAGGGGTACACTCAAACGAAGGTGTAGATTATTATGAGACATTCTCACCAGGTGGTAAAGATGGTAACGATGAGGGCATTCTTACTCTTGCATTTGTACATAATTGGGATATCTTCCAAATGGATGTGCATAATGCTTTCTTACAAGGAGATCTTCATGAGGAAGTGTATATGGTGATTCCTAAAGGTTTTAAAGATGTTGGAAAGGGGAAAGTATGCAAGTTAACCAAGTCTTTGCATGGATTGAAGCAAGCTTCAAGGCAATGGAATGTCAAGCTCACACTTGCGTTGGTGAAAGGAGGATTCAAGCAGAGTATGCATGATTACTCTTTATTTGTAAAGTGGAAGAAGGGTGAGATGATTGTCGTGTTGGTTTATGTGGATGATTTACTCATTACGGGAAGTAATAGAGAAGCTATTGAGGAGACAAAGACCTATTTACACACTCAATTCAGAATCAAGGATTTAGGTCTTTGCCAAATATTTCTTGGGGTTAGAAATAGCACGATCAAGGGCTGGAATAGTTTTAAATCAGAGAAAATACCCCTTGATTTGATTAGTGATGTGGGTTGAGTGCTTCTATTCCAGCAGCAACACCAATGGAGCAAAATGCAGAACTCGTGGAGCACCCAAGGGCAGATGTGACAGAAACAGATCAGGATCAAAAGAAAACAGCGAAGAAGTCGAAGAAAATTGGTAAGAAATTATAGCATCCTAAGATATATTGAAATTTAATTGGTAGGTTATCGTATTTGATTGTCACTCGTCCTGATATTTGTTATCCTGTGCAGGTATTCAGTCAATTTCTTGTAGAACCAAGGGAGTCTCATATGAATGGAGCAATGAGGGTGCTGCACTACTTGAAAGAAACACTGGGGCTGGGTATCCTTTTGTCTTCAAACAGTCAAATGCAGCTGGAAGGTTATTGTGATTCAAATTGGGCTACATGTAAAGATAGTAGACGATCAGTGACAGGATATGAGGTAAAGCTGGGAGGATCCTTGATATCGTGGAAGTCAAAGAAGCAGAACACAATGTCCAAGTCCTCGGCAGAAGTTGAATACCGAGCGGTTGGGCATGTGACTTTGGAAATAGTTTGGATTGTTGGTTTATTAAAAGATTTACATGTAATTAATGTAGAGCCTGCACATGTATTTTGTGATAGTCGTGCAGCAATACATATTGCTAGCAATCCTGTATTTCATAAAAGAACGAAACATATTGAGATAGATTGCCACTTTGTTAGGGAAAAGTTGCAGGAAGGTTTGATAGATCTAAAGCATGTCAAGTCAAAAGAACAATTGGCTGACATATTCACAAAGAGCTTGGGAATAGAAGCTCATAAATTTTTGTTGAGCAAGTTAGGTGTCATTAATATCTATAGCCCTAACTTGAGGGGGAGTATTAGTATTAGTTACTAGTTAGTGATGTAATTAGGAGTAGTATTGTATTCTTGTGTTAGTGTTGGGCCCATACGGATGTCTGTGGTCTGGGCCTATATAAGGCTACCCATTGTACATTGGATTGGCTAATGGAATAATACAGATTCATTCACATTAACAAATATCACTAGCGCCAATGAGAGTTGGCATAGATGGTAAGGGATCCAGGACTAGGCCTAAATGGTCATAGGTTCGATCCCCTCTGCCGTCGGCCGGGACTCCTTTGGTAGGCGATCTCGTAAGTTCCCGAGTAAGTGCTCATAGAGCCGGGGCCGTGCCTGCGCCTTGGTGGGAGGCGATGTCGAACCCTCCAAAACTTTTTTTTTTTATCAAAAAAAAAAAAAAAAAAATATCACTAGCTTGAGGAGTCCATATTTTCACATCATTTTCAATACCGCAAGTAGCAAGAATGGGAAACTTCATAACATACTCAATACCACAAAAGTGGAGGACGATTGCCTGTTTGGGATAACAGTGGTAGAAGTGGCTTTTGTTTTTTATGGACTTTTTTCTATGGATTTTTTTAATGAACCTTTTTTGATGTGATTTGTGTTTTAGATAGCTTCGGACCTTGAAGCTTGGGTAGGTGGCTTCACAAAAAAGCGACTTCGGACTGCGAAGCCCATCAAAGTGTGAAGCCATATCAAACACTCATTATTCCCGCTTCTCCTTTTAATGAGCTTTCGGTGGGCTTTTTTTTAGCTTTTAAAGCCATGACAAACAGGCTCTATAAGAACTGATTGCCATCATCATCATCCCTTCTGTAAATGTCAGGAAACCCATCTCGAGGTCGAAGAATGCCTGACGAATACTCTCCATTAGTTTAGACTTTAGAGCATAAGTCTAAAGCTCAACCCCGTCCAAAATTGCAGAAGACTGAATAGTGAGTGAGAGAGAGATCCGAGGCGGCGGATAAGAGCTTTTGCTTAACATGAGCTTTAAAAAAATCTCCTTAACTTTTGGATTTTAGCTTTTTTTTTTCTTTGTAAAAAAAGCTCTTATTATTATAAAAGTTTTTGTAAAAACATGTTTAGCCTAATTTACGGTAATAAAAAAAAGATAAGCTAAAAATAAGAAGATCTAAACAAGCCTTAAGTGTTATTGAGTTTGAGAGTTTCCCATATTCAATTAGGTAATTAAATTTATTAATTATACACTTTTATTAATCTCCTTTTGGTCTAATTAATTAATTTGGGTTAAGAAAGTTAACGTGATGTGAATGCTAAATTGTCTCCCTTCATCATCATAATTGAATCAAACCTTTTTTGTTTGTTTTGTTTTTAATCAATCTTCTGCTTTGAATTTTAATTTCTCCCGAAAAAAAAACCCAAAATTTACATTCAAATTCATATAGATTAGTCTAATTCTTATATAGGTTTTAGAGTACATCCCACTCTGCGATTAGTTAGTTAATTACATCGAGAATAGCGTATTGCATTCTAATGTCTTTCATTTCATTTCATCTTTTGTCACTTAAAAGTTCGTCATAAAGAAAACCCACAGTTTGCTCTTTAAAAGAATGATCTTGGTTGACCTTAATTAAATAGGAGCTAACAAAGGGAGGCAAAGGCTCCTGCTTCAATTAGGTTTTGGTGGTGACTTGCAGAAGCAGGAGACAAAAAAGATAGAAGAAGGGTTTGATGTGCACTTACAGTATGGTTTAGAATATTATTTGGTGCAGGTTATGGAGCCTAACAGTATGTTTATAAAGGATGGCAACATGGTTTGGTCGTGTGGGGTAAATAAAAATTTAGAATTTTTATTTCTTTTGTAAAAATATAATCTTGTTAAAATATTCCAAGCGTTGTTCTAAATTTGCAACAAGTAACACAGCCCTAGATTTATAACAATTGTTATTAACCTAAGCTTTTCACTTTTATTTTAAATTCTATTTTTTTATTTTATTTAAGTTAAATAATTTTGAATTCAATATAAATTTGATTTATTCAATATATTTAATAGGATTTCATATATAGCCAAGGAGGAAGTACAAAAAAGAACCATATGACATAAATATTTAACTTAATTATTGCTTCTTCATTGACATAATAGCTTTTCTTGCAATCATATATTTCCTTGTGAAAAGATGCTCCATTGAATTGGATAGAATCACCTTGAGAATTTTTAAAGTAATGTTGCAAAAGCACTATTCAGTATCAATATATTCTTTTCTTAAATAGTAATAGTAATATTCGGTATTTCTTTTTATCTGCTTGCCACCCGATAGGAAATAGACCTACTAACAGAAGTTTTTCATTCCATTTACTATAGGAAATAAAATTAGCATTTTAGAGGAAAATATATAGTATAATTTCTTGGCCTTTCCATACAGACATGAAACTGATATTACACTCAAATGAAAAAAGGGAAAAATATTGCAACTCTAAACAAAATCTCATACAAATCTGGGGCAAATCCAACCCCAGATGGATGAAAGAGAATGGTATAAAATAAAAATCGACACTAAAAAATAGAATATTCTGAATTAATTATGCGGCCAAGGTGAGGATATGAAGAACTTTTTTCCCCTCTCGAGTGGAGAGTCCATCAGAATTTTAATATCCAAATTTAAAAGTTTCACTAATTGGAAGAGTCTACGCACCCATATACATATACTCACTAAAAACCAAACATATTTGAGAGAATAAAAATGGATATTTTAGGAAGAAATTGAGAAAAATTAAAATTTTGTCTTACAATTAAGACCAAAACCAACTCTCAAATGTTGTCTTATAATTAAAATCGGAGGAACATGTCACACCTTATTCAACATTTGTTTTAGGAACTTTTTAGGCTAATTTAAAGTTATTAAATAATGTTTGGCTAGTTAGCCAATATTCCGATTGTTATCTTGTGATTGAATAATATTTCTAAATATATTATAATCACGATTTTATTTAATTCCCGTAGGATAAGTAAAAATATATTAAAAGATCTTACAGTACAAAATTTTTCTTGAAAGTTAGAAGAAAATCTAATGGTGGATCAATTCATATCCCTTACTTTCCTCTCTTCCACTCACTCACAGCCACGCTTGGGTGTGTCCAAGCATATATCCATCAATTCACCAACTTTTTTGGATGGTGGCCGTGACTGTTTTGAAGCTTGGAGGAGGAAATACTTTAATGGCAGCATAAGTTCTTTTCCTTTATCAGAAAGTCAACACCCATTGGGAGGAACAAATAATCCTGCTCTAGGGGAGTACTTTAATGGCAGAGTTCTTTTAAAAACTTAAAGTCTTTACATTTGAAAATTATCCAGCAGTGTCTTTTTTTCCCCTTTTTAATTCAAGAGTTGGGATTATTTAGCTTTTAAGTGATTTTGAGTTGTATTAATTGAGAACAATTTAGTTTTAGATTGTAGACATATTTCTTTTAGATTGAATTGATAATTTAAAATTTTTGTGCTTGAGAAAATTGTTGGAAGTTTTGTTTGCAAACCTTTGGATTGTGAATTGAACTTTTAATTGGGTTTTTATTATTAATTTAATTGTCAATTTGATTTATTTTCTTAATTGTTTAATTGGATTGAATAATTGTTTAGTTATTCAACTGGACAATTGTAAACTAGATTTCCAAAATTATGTTGAAATTAATTGTGATTTATTTTTAATGAGTTTTAATTAACCACACTTATTTCATCATGGGGTGAATGTTATTGAGTTTGAGGATTTCTCATATTCAGTTAGCTAATTAAATTTATTAATTCCAATCTTTCATTAATGGTCTAATTAATTAATTTAGGTTAAGAAAGTTAACCCCATGTAAATCCTAAGTCGTCTATTCATCATTATAACTGAATAAAATCTTTGTTATTCTGTAATTCATAGAGTTATTTGTTTTTTAAAATTTATGGGTACGAGATCTTGATGTTTCTGCTGGTCCGCCATTGCTTATAAATTTCAACCGAGTGCAAGCTCAACACTCTTGATTCCATATCTACCCATGAGGCATCCATTTTCTGTAGTAAATTCCACTATGAAGAAACTGCTCGAAGGGATTGCAAATTTTGCAATAAGCCTATCCACAGTGAATGCATAATCGCATTTGTTCGACTACTTGACTTTGAAGGTATAGGTAGCATCAGTTGTATAAACGCTTCTTGATCGTGTTTGAACACTAAAGAACCTAATGGGGCTGTTACATCAACCACGACAAGTCGATCATAGGAAACGGTTGGTGGATAGTTGAGGAAGGAAAAAGCAGTTATGTGGTGTTGATGAAGCTAGTGGGACTAATGGTTGTCATCAGCTTCCGAGATATAAAAATGATTTCATCTGGTGGGTCAAAGAGCCAAGATATTAAGTCTCTAACAAGAGATTAATATAATATTTTTTTCAAAGATTAATGATTTATCCTCAAATTGTATAATTTGCCGTGGTCATATTCTTTCTGTTTGTCATGCCTTTGATATGGTATAAAATATTATTTGGCGAAGGTTCCTAACAATATGGTTTATAAAGGATGGCCATATGGTGTGGTGAGTAAATAAAAATTTAAATTTAAAATTTTTATTTCTTGTGTAAAAATATTATCTTGTTAAAATATTCCAAGCGTTGTTCTAAATTTGCAACAAGTAACACCCTACATTTATAACAATTTTTATTAACATGAGCTTTTCACTTTTTTTTTTTTAATTTTTTTTTTTATTCAAGTCAAAATAATATTGAATTCAATATAAATTTGATTTATTTCAATATATTTACTATCAATGTAAAATATCAATTTTTTATTTTTTGGCTAGGCTGAAATGGAACTTTAATATATAGATAATAGAAAAGTCATATCATATGTAGTTATAAAATGGGTGAAGGTGTAATTTTATCCATAAAGTTTTTTTGGATGAGCTCTGGCACAAGTAAATTTTGGAAGGGGTAAAAATACCAATAAACAATTTAAAATGGTGTAAATTCATTAAAATCGTTAAATTTGACCAAACAGCTTTTAAATGATAAGAGAAGAAAACCCAAACACCGTTGGGTGAATTTACACTTTTTAAAATTGTTTATTGATATTTTTACTTATTTCAAAACTTATTTAGATCAAATGCATCTCAAGGAAAAAAATTATTAGTAAAGTTGCACTTTAACCCTTATACAATTAGTAAGTTTTAAATTTCTGACAAGCTTTAGTTCTCTTGCCCAGATGGTAGCAGTAGAATACGAAGACCCTCTTTGGTTTTGAGAAGATTTAAAGGAAATGAGTACAAAGAAAAGAAACTAAAAAAAAAAAAAAAAGGGGGGAAGTTCTTAAAAATAAGTATAACACAAGAGAACTATAACTACTCAACAGTAATTAATGTTTGATTGTGAATTTTGACCATAATTAAAATTTAAATATAACTCATTATATTTTTCTCTTACATTCAAAACCTCATTTAAAATGGGTAAATTTGGAATTTTTTCTATTTAAGACAAATTTTAAAAGCTACTCCCCCGATTCTAATTAGAAGTTAAGGCTATTTTATGTTTCGATACACCATTTAAAAAGTTATTTTCTATTTTTTATTAATAAAATTACTGAAATGTCATTTTAAGTAATACTCCATTTGGTCCTTATTATAAGGCACCAACTAGTAAGTTTATTTGGTCCTTTTTATAAAGTATTTGTTTGTTCCCAATGAGCATTAATTATTTGTTTTCATGTCTGCCCATAATTAATAAGGGTAGTGTGTGAGAATAATAATTAATATAATATTAGAGTTTAGTGAAATTAATAGGGGTAATATTGGAAGTTATTTAAATTGTAGGGACTTTAGCTGTTTTTATTGGTTTGTAAGAAAAGTTAATTAGTGTCTTATAATAAGAATCGAGATAGAGTACTCGACTAAGGCGTCGCCGTTGGAGGCTTGGAGTGAAGGAGGTTTTTTTGAGAAACCAGTTAGGACAATATGGAAACAATATTAAATGAATTGTCCGCACTTTCCCACAGAAACAAAATGAAATCGCTGCATCTATATAAACTAGGGTGAAGATGCAAATTTACACATGAGCTTTTACTCAGAGAGCATCCAACACCATAAGCTTTTGGGAGGAGCAAAAATACACACGAACTCTTAAAATAAGAGCAAAAATACAACGCCGTTAAAATGTTTTAACTGCCATTATTTTTATTGTGGGCCCCACACCATTTAAAAAAATAAAAATGCCTCACTTTTTTTAATTTCCACGTTTGCCCTTCTCTCATTGAATGAATTTGGAATCCCACTGGAAGGAGAAAACACAAGGGTTCTGTTACAACGTCAGTTCCAGCACGATTTGGGGAGGCGAAGGTGACGATCTCAGTTCCGGCGCGAAGATCTCGGTGCCGGAGATGGCGTTTCTTGTGAACGCGTTTTCATGCTACTAAAGATCGACCTTTACAAGGGTCTAAGTACTACGTCGGCGGAATTCAAGAGCAGCTGGAAGATGAAGATCTGAGGAATTTCTTCAAGATCCTTCTCCTCTTCTTTTCAGATCGTGCCCTTTCCCTCTTTATTTTCTTTCACCTTCTTCTTCTCTTCATTTTCTTTTTAGACGCTGTTGACAAAGTGACGAACAACAATTTCAACGTATTAGCGGATCGATTTGCAAATTAGTGGCGTTCCTCCACTCTAATTTGCAGATCTGAAGTCATCGAAGCCACTAATTTCCGCGAACTGATCCTGCGAAATCTGGTTCATAGGTCTTTCTTAATTTGCTTCAGTTTATACCATTTCAGTATCCATTTAGTGTTTGTGTCTTGTTCGGTTCCGGATTAATTTTTTAAATTTTTAACCCCTTTCCTTCCAATTCAATTTATATTATCAGTCAACCTGCGATATTTGGTTCAATTATTTTGATTGAGAAAAACTTGTGTATTTTTTGCACTAGATCTAAATCATCGAAGTCTTTCTCCAACAAGGTCTCCACTTCTGCCACTGCCTCATTTCTTTTTTGAGATTTCTTCATTTGAACTTAGTAGGGTATAATTTGTGTGGTGATTTTTGTTTATGTTGAGTCTCTGCATGCGAAGAGGATGAATTGATCAAGTGATAGGGGGAAGATGATGTTTTTTGTTTGAAGGTTCTTACTATGCTTGCTGAGTTCCTGTTCTTTTTCCGCTTGGATATTTGTTTGGGTGGATTGTTTCTTGTTTACTAGGTTTCACTTTCCTGCTTCATCTGGGTGGATTGATTCCTTGAAGCCGCGTCTTGCCAGAGATGTTGGGAGGAAGAGGTTGGAGGTTAGGGGTTGGGGGCATTTTGGTCATTTCATGTGATAATTAACATCTGTTAGCCTGATTTAACGTTCGTGGTATTTTTTATCTTATTTTAAGAGTTCGTGTGTATTTTTGCTTCTCCCAAAAGCTTGTGGTGTTGGGTGCTCTTTGAGTAAAAGCCCATATGTAAATTTGCCCTTCACCTTATAAACTAACAGCAGTCCGTCCAATTTACTTCAAACAGGGTCATATGCTACTCATTCATCACTTTCTGCTGTTTTTTATTATTCTGGTCTTATTTATAAGTCTTTATTTACCAAATCACACATAATAAAAGGAGGTAGTCAGCTCAATGATTATAGGATAAATTTCCAACTTTATCCAAATTTATGAATGAGTACCTTTCAACTCTTTCCTCTCTCTCTCTCTCTCTCTCTCTCTCTCTCTTTCTATTTTTATTGGTACAATTAATATAGATAAAATTATCACAATCTCATTTATTTAATAAATGGGATTAATAAATAGAATCAATTTTTTTTTGGTAAAAAAAAAACTTATAAATAAGATTAGAATCTTTTCCTTTTGGCACAAAGTCATACATACTTATAATTCAGTAACAATATGATCCCAAGTATTGCAGTCAATCAGATTCGCCAAAATACATCTAACACCACAACACAAGAGGCATTTTGATATTCCTTCTTTTCATATTACAAAAACACTGGGAAAATAAATTGGGAAAATTATAATAAAAGACCTAAAAAAATAATATTTATTAAAAAGGATCATAAAAATGGTAATTATTTTGAAGGATCAGAAATTAAAACATTTAAATAGAAAGACTAAATTGCCCTTTGTCTGATTTTCTCTATTCTCTCTAATTAAATCAAAATCCAGAGTGATTAATAGATAATCATACATAGAGACAAAATCAGAATCTGCTAAATTAGCTTCTCTACTACACCGGAAATCACTTCCCAATTACAATCGAGGTCTTTTGTCTTTAATTTTGAGGAGCCAAATCTTATTAATTCTGAAATAAAGGAAGTGGAGAGAAATTGTTTGTTGGTTGTCTTCCACCGTAGAATTTGTCTCCTGTTGCTTTGGACAAGACAAACAAAGAATGTAATACTCTACTAAAAACAAAAGACCTTGATCGTAATTGGAAAGTGATTTCGGTATAGTAGAGAGGCTAATTTAGCAGATTCTGATTATATCTTTGTGTGTAATATTGTGATTATCCATCAATTACTCTAGATTTTGATTTAATAGAGGGACTATAGAAAATCAAATAAAGGGCAATTTAGTCTTTTTATTTAATGTTTTAATTTCTGGTTCTTCAAAATAATTACCATTTTTAAGGTCATTATTAATAAATATTATTTTTTTTAGATTCTTTTATTATAAATCTCCCAAAATAAATTCAGCCAACATAAGGGTTAATTTAATCTGAAAATTTTTGCAAAGCTGACAAAAGCAGAACCCATGAAATACTCAGATCAAGCTGTAATTTCTTAAACCACCAGTCCAGAATAGCCGTAGGGACGACCAATTTGGACCCATCCAACCCACAAAAAGACTGCATAAAATTGAACAAATTTTCACCTACTTTCAATGCTAAACGTTCGATTTTCTTCTCGGCTGTGACATCCGGCCAGGTATGGCAAGTTGGCAACGATGCTAAGTCCTCGACGAAGACCCCAATTTTTGCCGAGAGTGGCTGCGCGTCCGCCGTCAGCTGCAGCTGGCCGGAAGCCCCACCCTCCGGGCATGGCAGCGAGAGCGCAGCAGATGGGCAGGCTATCGCAACAACCCAAAATAAAGGAAAGACGATCTCAATGAATGGAGGTAAACGGTGAGAGCTTCATTGGGAGGGAGTGTGAAGTTGTTCAAGAGGAAAATAAATGGTTGAAAATAGGGGTGAGTATGGTGTCCAAATGCACAATACGCCCGTTCAAACCTAGCAAAAAATTGTCCAGCCCTACCCTAAAAAAGTGGCCCCAAAAAAAATTTGGGTAGTTTTGGGCTTGGGCAAGAACTAGGCGGGCCGAACATCGGGCAAGGGTCTTGCCACGAAAATTAAATATATTTAAATAAATATTTTTCTACATATATTATTTTATTTAAAATATATTATATTATTATGTCTAAATATATTATAAAAATATTATATTATACTTCAGCTATTTCGAAAGTTTTGAAATTCTATGAACTATGAACTAAAATCTTCAAGGAGCAGGGCAAGGCGTCACTACTTAGCCAATGGAAGTCTGCCTTTGCCCAACCCGAAAAAGGTTAGGACTTTTATTGGGTAGGGCTGGGTATTGGGTTGCAAAATGCAGTTCATTCATTCTTTGGGTTGGGCATTGGGCAGGGGTCTCGCCTATCTATCCCTGCCCATGCCCACCCCTAATTGAAAATAAGGGTAATTGGTGTGAAAATAATTTACCAAATAAGTGTATAAGAAGCGGTTATTTATTTTTTTTCATTTTCTCTCTTCTTTCACATTTTTTTTTTTTTTGAAGCTGTAAACTGTAGCTTAAGAAAAAACAGGAGAATTTTGACTTTTTTTTTTTAGAGCTCTCATAAAAAAAATTATTTTTAAACAAAAATGTACTTTTTTATATTTAAAAAAAAAAAGCCCATCGAAATTGGCTCTAAGAAAATTAAATAAATTACTAAATCATATTATATGTTGTGTATCCTTAAATTATATATTAGCTTATTAGTTAAATTAATTAGTTTTGAGAAAAAAAATAATGTTGTAGAATCTGTTTCCTATGAAGAATCCTCTAATGACATTGATGGTAAACCCGCTTCCTACTGCTGAATTTTAACGTCTTCCCTAAATTCAAAGCTCTATTATAAAAGTATGAGGAATACATGAAACAATGAGAGAAAAGGTGAGTAATTGGTGAGCCTTTATTGAAGACACAACATGAGAGACCGGCGGTGAAGAACGGCTGGACCTGGAAAGCAGGAAAAAGTTTATATTTGATTACCTGACATTCATTTTTTAATTCTTTCGGCCATGTCCAAAAATAAAAATCAAAGATTAATGATTCATCCTCACAAATTTAACAATTTTTCCGTGCTCATTCTTTCTGGTTGTCAAACCCTTGTAGGAGGGCAATATGGTTTATAAAGGATGGCGACATGGTATGGAGGGTAAATAAAAATTTAAAATATAGAATTTTTATTACATGTATAAAACTATAATCTTGTTAAAATGTTCCAAGCGTTGTTCTAAATTTGCAACAAGTAACACCCTACATTTATAACAATTGTTATTAACCTAAACTTTTCACTTTTATTTTTTTTATTTTTTATTTGATTCAAGTCAAATAATTTTGAATTCAATATAAATTTGATTTATTTCAACATATTTAATGTCAATGTAACCTATCAAAATTATATTATTTATTTTTTGGCTTTGCTGAAATGGAACCTTAATATATAGATAATAGAAAAGCAATATCATATGTAGTTATACAATGGGGTAAGGTGCAATTTTATCAATAAAGTTTTTTCTCATAAGCTCTCACACAAATAAATTTTCACAGAGGCAAAAATACCAATAAACAATTTAAAATGATGTAAATTTACCAAAACTATTAAATTTGACCAAATAAGAAGGAAAAAAAATTCTAACGGCGTTTGGTGAAATTTAATAATTTTAGTGAATTTTCACTCTTTTAAATTATTTATTGATATTTTTGCTCATTTAAAACTTATTTATATAAGATGCATCTCATAAAAAACTTTATTAATAAAATCGTAACCTCAATCCTTATACAATTAGTAAGTTTTAAATGTTCTGACAAGCTTTAGTTCTCTTGCCCAGATGGCACCAGTAAAATACGAAGACCCTATTTGGTTTTGAGAAGATTTCAAGGAAATGGGTACAGAGAAAAGAAGTGGAAATTAAAGAAAAAAGAAGGGGAAGTTTTTAAAAATAAGTATGATACAAGAGAACTATAATTATAACTACTCAACAATAATTAATGTTTGATTGTGAATTTTGCCCATATAATTAAAATTTAAATACAACTCATTATATTTTTCTCTCACATTCAAAACCTCTTTTAAAATGGGCAAAATTGGAATTTTCTTTTCAATTTAAGACAAATTTTAAAAGTTAACTACTATCTTTGGCTATAAATTAGCTAAAGTGATTTGCCAATGAGAGTTGGCATAGATGGTAAGGGATCCAGGACTAGGCCCTTGGGTCGTGGGTTCGATCCCCTCTGCCGTCGCTGAGACTCCTTTGGTAGGCGATCTCGTAAGTCCTCAATAAGTGCTCATAGAGCCCGGGGCCGTGCCACGACCTTGGTGGGGGCGATGTCGAACCTCTCCAAAACTTTTGTTTTATTTAGCTAAAGTGATTTACATTATGAACTAGAGGAGACAGGTGTACATTGTCTTAAATTGTGCTCTTTAGCTTGAAATTTCCATCTAAACGGATTAAGCTTAGGGTTAATGCAAACTTTAGTCGTCAAATTTGTCCTTATTTTGATTTTAGTCCCTTTAAGGGTAAAATGATCTAGATTTTCATTAAGTTACGGGGACCAATATTTTAAACAGAATGAAACTTGTAACACCAAAAACAGAATAAAAGCAAATTTAAGGGACCAAAAATTATATTAACCCTTAAATTAACTTATCATACAACACATTTGAACAATTCAATACTCCCTCATATCCACTTTTTACTATAAGATAGGATTGTTGTTTATGTTATGTTCCTTTTTAAAAGATATGCTTAGGGGATGCTTGGAAAGTTTTGTGTAAACTCTCATTTTACCCTCACTAATCACTGCATTATTTAATTTTCATCTTTGACTAAAGTACTCTATATATAACATATTCTATCTCTTTTCACATAAATGAAGGCATTTTTGAAAAAATAAACATTTTTTTTTCATATTTATTCATCGTCAAATAATATAATTCAGTTAACCTATCTTATAGAACGGAGTGAGTACCATATAATATAATATTCGATAGTTGCTAATATTCTTTCGTGCCTTATTTTACATCATGAAGGTAAGGATGATCTTCGTGGAACTAGTATTTAATTGTCAAAGAAGCTTTTCCCACAATCCATATGCTTTATATGTTGATTATTAATTCCACCATATTTTTTGAATGCTCAAAGAAAAGAATGAAAGCAATATATATAATTGAAGTTTTATTGACATTCTATCGATGGTCTGGTCATCAAGAGACTAATAAATAGAAATAATTATTTTTCTGTCCCCGAGGATCTTTAATCTGAATCGAAAGATTGCTTAGGAATTTCCAATTTACTATAAAGTCATTGAATCCATTGAATAAAGAATCTCCTCTTGGGTCTCCTTATGAAAGATTCCTTTTCATCACAAAACGATTATGTTACTCTTCACTTGGAAGATGATGGATCCATATTCATCCATTCCCACTGGTAATGTTTTGAAGAAAAATATAAGCTTGATGTTACTTTGTTTTATTTTTTGTCTTCGGATGTGATGAGCAAGAAACTGTAGGAGAATAAAGAAGCAAGAATATGAATTTCTCTCGACATTTCATGGTCAAGAATACGCATATATATATGTGTGTGTTTAAACTTCTTATGTTGCATGAGAAGAAGAAATCCGATGCTTGGTGTTTGTGCTTCTCCTTTCTTAGACTCCTACACACCCATGAAATAGTGGGACCCACATGTATATATAATGCTAATTATATATACATGTGAGGAACGGTGCAAGTTGGGGCGGAGGAGAGACAAATCCCACCATTTCATGTGTGGTAACATAAGAAGACACTTCTCCAACAACATGAGAAAATCCTTTTTTTTAAAGTGTTTTTCCCATTTTATATATATATATATATATATATAAGAGAAGGGAAAGATTTTAAAAATAAGTATGACATAAGAGAACTAGAACTACTCAACAATAATAAATGTTTGATTGTGAATTTTTTGCCCCTATAATTAAAATTTAAATACAACTCATTATATTTTTCTCGAATAAGGGTCTTAAATGCCATGGAAGTTTTCGCTCGAGAAACCTTATGATTTAAATTGGTAAGGCAAGTTTTTTTTGGATAAAAAATGCCACGAAGTTTACAAAAGGTAGCAATTTTACTCCTCCGTTAATTTTGACCGTTAAGTTTAGCTCGCGTACGCACGTGGCATGCCACCTCATCAATCAAAAGTATCATTTTTAATACCTTTGTTAAGTTTTCACTAAGGAGCAATTTGATTGATGGTCCAACATCGTGAAGTTTTCACTAAGAAGCAATTTTGCCCCTTTTTGGTTAAGTTTACAAAACGTAGCAATTTTGCTCTTATGTCTCGGTCATGATATTAAATTTGACTATTAAATTAATAGCCATCCAGCCCGTCTTTCTTTGTTTTCCCCTCATGGAGTGCATAACTTCCTGACCACATATGTCATCACTTAAGAAAAGGTCAAACTTTTTGGAGTCGAGAAATCGGAATCACTTAAGAGATGTTGATGATCAAGGGATGGTGGAAGAGGAGTACCCGACCATATGCTTTGTACGAATGCTAAGACCTCGTCCAGGGTGACATTTAAAGAACTAGCAACTGGAAAAGGTCTCCATCGATCGAAAGAGAACGGAGTTGGGCAAACATCACTTATGATCTAAGCAAATGATCGATTCTATCGACAAAGACGTAAATATTATCACTATTGATTTGTTTTTCTTCCACCAATTTTTGGAACAATTCATTTCGATCGTTTTGCGTTTCATTTCTGATGAAAACTTTTGGAGCCAAAGTAGTTCTTCTTGGAAACAGATTTCTTCAAATTCATCTTTCAGAGATGATTCCAGTCCGGAAAGAGAATCACTAGTATCTCGAGCCGGATCTTCAAGCTTCACCTGAATGCCCTTAATTCGACTCAGGAGGTGCCTTTTGCATTTTCCAATTCCACCAAAGGTTGATGAATCCCAACTCCTTGCTTCAGCTGAGAAGGTGTCGAGGCAATTCAGAATATCTCCCCCTTGCTCCCAGATGCATCGAACCAAAGACAAAAATTCCTAGTGAGACAGCCAATGTGCCAAGAATCGGAAGGGCCTCTGTTTTGGGCTTATAAAGGAGTAGGAGCCCAGCTTGATTAATATAGGGTTATGATCTGAAAGGATGTTGGATAAATGATCAATTTCATAAGAAGGGAATAATTGAACCCATTGTGAATTACATACAGCACAGTCTAAACGCATGTGCAAGGTACCCCTCCTCCAGGTGAATTTTACGCCATTTGAGCCCATGTCTAGGAGATCATTACTATGAATAAAATGATTGAAAAGGCCACATCCGTGGGCTCTTCTAACGGACCCCCTCTCCTTTCTTCCTGACTGAGAATAGAATTAAAATCTCGCGCTAAGAGCCATGGGGAGGAGAGGTTTGATGCCAGAGAATTAAGGTCAGACCAAAGGTATTTACGATACTGGTACTGAGGACTCCTATAGACGGCAGTGAAGTGAAATTTTGAGGTTTGACCACTCCAAACAACCTCCATATGGACAAATTGGACACTGTTCTCCAAGATGTTTATTGAGACATTAGAGGACCAAAAATCCAAATGCCACCAGAAAATCCGATTGCCTCGATTCGATAAGAGTGTTGATAACTGAGCTTTTTAATGACCTTATCAGCTATGATGCTAGAGATTCTTGGCTCTATTAACACAAAGATATCAGGCTTGTAGTTAGCTACAAAGGATTTGAAAATTGAAGGAAACTTCCTATCAGAAGCTCCTTGGAAATTCCAAGTTATTATAGACATAAAAATAATTAATTAATGTAAGGGGTTGGGAGTAAAACAGACTCCTTCTACCAAAGCCGCTGAGTCTGAGGCGTCTAGATCACCATGAATTTCCCTAGCAATTTGCTTCATAACGTGGACAAAGGGCCCAGAGATGTTTAAGTTGGGCCTCACCCCTAATTTATGTATGGAGACTCCTAAGGCAAGTTTAAGGCCTCTACTGGTGGATTGGGGATCATTCCCGTGGTTGGGCTGAAGAACCAGCCCATCTGACTTGGTTGGATAATCTTGGCGACGGTGAGGTAGTCTAGGATTATTGATAAGGAGGGTAGAGTGGTAAATCACATCAAGAGACGTGGAGGCAGACCGAGCAGCATAGTGGGGCAAATTGAAAACACAATCGTGGTTGAGCACCTGGGGATGTGGCAGCTTTTGTATGTTGTTGGGATCAATTTTAGGAGATCCTTTTGTCTCTTTCCCTTTCCTCTTTTTGAAGCTCGTATATGATTTTAGCAAAGAATTATCTCCACCATGAGCGAAAACCGTTGAGCCTTCTGATTCCATAATTTCCACATCATTTAGAGCATCGAACCTTGAGGTAGTGGTCACCTTGTTGCTTTCGTGCGACACACCTTTTTTGCCCCCTTTGTCATACGTACGACGCGGCCTACGTTGTACCTGCATCCATTCACCAAAGCTAGCCGTTTCATGTGAATGTGTGGTAGTGGCAGGTAATTGTATTTCTGAAGCCGAAGGGCCTGGAACATCGGAGGTTTCACCGGAAGAAGTTGCCATTTTTTCCAGACCAAGTTCTTGAAGGTGGCCATAATGACCACAACTAAAGCAGATAGAAGGAAATCCTTCATACTCAATGAAGATGAGTTCACCATCTACAATAATCTTAGAGATTAATGGCTTAGTGAGGTCTAGGCATACTGCGAGGTGTGCAAACTTTCCACGGTCACCGGAGGCATTGTTGTAATCGACACGGATGACTTCTCCAAAGACACTTCCAATGGACCGAATAACACTCTTGTGGTAGTAGCGTGCTGGAAGTTTTGGGAGCCGAACCCAACCGATGATCTATTTAACAGCATGTTCATGAGGCCTAAAGTAGTGGCAAAAAATCATCCATGGGCCACTGAGGAGGCATTTTGGTAGTCTATATCTTCTTTGAATCGAACCAAGAAACAGTCATCATCAAGATCCGTGAGCTTCAACTGTCCTGATGGTTTCCCAGAGGTTCTGGAGTTGCGTGTGAAGGTGCCGATAGCCAATCCTACACCCCAGCAGCTTGACGACTACCGCCAAGCCGATCTTCTGGTTCAGTGCCTCTTGAATGTGGGTTGCGAAATCCACTGTTGGAATGTTTCCATTCAAGCCAATGGAAACATCACCTTGCAGAAGAATAAAGTCGGCTTCTTTCTCTTCAGAGGGCCAAGAATCAAAGTTCAAGAGTTTATCCTTGAAAGACGGAGCTGCCGGAATGGCATTGGCTATTACTTCATCCATTTGGGCCGTGGGGAGGGTCTCAGGAATCATTTGTGTCTCTGGAACAACTGAGACAGAGGCAAGGGGGTCAGCTGGGGAGGTTGCTAGAGGAGCGTCGGCTTCCATGTTATCACCCGAATCATGGGCTTCATCTAACTTCGCTTGTTTGCTAGTTTGATCTTCACCGAGGTGAAGGGGGGTTCATTCTTCAGGCTAGATTCGAATGGAACAGTATGTTGCATGGTGACGGCATGAGGAATTCTAGAGAGAAGGGAGAGCTTCTCACTCTAACCCATCCTTTTTTTTGTTTTGTTTTTAACGTTGCATCCAAACTAACTTTAATGTAGCCAAACGCTACAAGCACTATGAAAATCAAGTACATTGATCTCCCTCCAAGCTGCAAGTTAAAAAAAAAAAGTATTTGGGTCCTGAATAGGAAAAAATAGGATAAAATAGTCTCTTGAAATCTCAATATTGCATTTAAATCTTGTGGGACATTTTTGCAAGTTAAAAAACAAAAAAAGGAAAATTGTATTTAGGTCCCATACAGGAAAAAATACGATAAAATAGTCTCATGAAATCTCAATATTGCATTTAAATTCCGTGGAATGTTTTTTCAATATATTCTAATTCCTCTGACAAGGCCATAGGTGTTACACTGACAAGTCCAGGGGGGCATCAACTGACAAGTCCATAGACATCTGACAATTGGAATTTATTGCAAAAAAGTCTCAAAGGACTTAAACGTAATTTTAAGATTTCAATGCACCATTTTGTCATATTTTCTTTGTCCAAAACCTAAATACAATTTTCTCCAAAAAGAATTTACAGTTCATTATGATCTTGGAAGGGTGCTATTTTAAAGACATTTGAAAAGTTTCTGACCCAAACTGCTGGATTTAAAAAGGGTGAAATGAAATAAACCTTTGGTTATCGAGAAAAACGCAAATTGCCTATCTCCTTCTGTAATATGCATGACTAGATCATCTGAAAAGCAGGAACTATATGGGGCTCCTTATGAAAGATTCCTTTGCATCACAAAACGATTCCTCTTCACTTGGAAGTTGATGGATCCATAGTGCAGTCATTCCCAGTGATGACGTTTTGAAGAAAGATATAAGCTTGATTACTTTGTTTTAATTTTTGTCTTGAGATGTGATGAGCAAGAAACTGTAGGAGAATAAAGAAGGAAGAATATGAATTTCTCTTGTACATTTCATGGTCGAGAATACGCATACATATATATATATATATATATATATAGAATTTTTTTTTTTGCTCAGAACCATATATATATATATAGAATAAAGGGGTCTAGATATTAATAGGTATATATAGAATAATATCCTCACAGAATAATATACAATCCTATTATAATGTATATAATTAATTGGAATAAGGGTTTTAAATGCCATGGAAGTTTTTGCTCAGGAGCACTGATAAGACGGAAGTTTTTTTTGGACCAAAATGCCAAGGAAGTTCACAAGACGTAGCAATTTTGCCCCGGAAGTATCATTTTTGCCACGGAAGTTCTCGCTGAAAAACAATTTTGCCCCGGAAGTTTACACTAAGGAGCAATTTTGCCGCGGAAGTTTAAAAAAACGTAGCAATTTTTCCCTTAAATCCCCAAATATTAAATTTGACTATTAAATCGAGTCAAAGACCACACATGTCATCCCTTGAAAAGGTCGAACTTGGAGTCGAGAGAAGGAGATCCTTCAGATGTTGAAATCAAGGCGACCAGAATTTGTGAAGCCGAACTGATCAAAGGGACTGAAAGGTCTGTCACAAAACGCAAATGAAATGCAAAACGAGAAACAAATTGTTCCGAAAATTGGTTAGATCAAACAAATCAATAGTGATAATATTTATGTTTGTATCATATCATTTGCTTAGATCATAAGTGATGCTTCCTGTGGGCTTTGTGACGGTCGACCTTTCGATCCTTTGACTAGTTCGGCTTCACAAATTACGCGCCTTGAGCTCAACATCTCAAGGATCTCATTCTTTGGCTCTAAATTTGACCTTTTCAAGGCATAACATGTGTGGTCTTTGACTGATTTAATAGTCAAATTTAATATTTGGGGACAGAAGGGCAAAATTGCTCCTTAGTGAAAACTTCCGGGGCAAAATTGCTCCTTAGTGAAAACTTCCGGGGCAAAATTGCTCCTCAGCGAAAACTTCCGTGGCATTTTTGGTCCAAAAAAAACTTCCGTCTTACCAATGCTCCTGAGTGAAAACTTCTATGGCATTTAAGACCCTTATCCCTAATTAATTTACTCTAACTACACTATTGATAAAATATTCTTCAGAGAATATCATTAAACTCCCAACTAAATAAAATAATATCTTGACAAATCTCATAAATTATTAATAGAAACTCTTTATGATATTATTTACACGGTTTGTCACCTTAATGATATTTTTCCATTTTTAATATTTTCAAGAAGTCCTTTTTGTTTTAAGGCCTTTTGCTCATACCAAATACCAATATAAAATTAGTCACTACATTTCATTAGCTATTAACAATTTTCATTTAGCAAGTAATAAGGCACTTTTTCAGGTCATTCTTAACTTTTGTATAACTTATTCACTACATTTCTAGCTATTAACAACTTCCATTAAGCGAATAACAACAAATGCTCTTGTTTTTCAGGTTACTTCACAATTTTTTATAGAGCTATTCACTAAATTTCATTAGTTATTAATAAATTTTTTTTGGTAAGAAACAATACCTTTTTTTTTTCATTCACTTATTGTTTAACAATTCACTACATTTTATTAGCTATTAATAACCTTTTTAGTCAATGGGACTAAATTTATTTATTTATCAATTTTTTCCCAAGATATTTATTTATCAATTTAAACAAGCTCATTTGAAAAATATGACTGTTAATTAATTGCTAAATAAAAGTTGTTAATAATTATTAATGTAGCAAATAGCTATACAAAAGTTGTGAATGACATGAAAGAATGGTCTAATTACTTACTAAACAAAAGTTATTAATAGCTAATGAAATGTGATGAATAACCATACAAATGTTGTTATAGCGGGGAATAAGGGCGGGCCTTTCATGGGCTCAGAGCTAAACGGGTTGGCTCAATTAGGCCCGACTTCCCTAAAACCCCCAATTTTCAAACCCGACTCTTATGCCATTTGGCTAGGGCCGAGGCCACAAGCTTTAAGCCCGTTTGACTAAAAAATACTACTTTTTTCTATCTTTTTAAAGAAATAAAATTAAAACAATAAATTTCTAATTTAAGGCATAAATATTGTCAAAATTAAATTATAAAGAAATAAAGTTAAAATAATACAAGTTATCATGATGAAAATTCGAACACTTTACACATATATGCTCACACTGTCACACAAAAAAACTGTTATTGGTAGCCACATGTCAACAAACTTATCTTTTTTTATTGAAAAAAAAAATCTTTATAGGTATCTACACCTATGAATTTATAATAGGGGATGTAAGTTTTTCAAATTGCAATATTTATTGAAATAAAGTTCACTTTCAAATGTTACAATCTAGTTATTATTTTGCTTTAAATTGAGTTATATTATTATTAAAACTTATAAATTTCTTGTTAAATTCATTATCTAATGTCCAAATTAGTCTTTTTTTTTAATAGTTTAAATGGATAAACCATTGTGAAAAACCAAATAAATCAAACCATTTTATAAAATTGAATTTTTGTTAAAAAGATAATAATAACTAAATATTTGTAACATCATTAATAATATAAAAATTATAGTATTATATAAATATTTTTTAAAGGAAATAAAAGGGCCTAAACGGTGGGCCCCCTCGGCCCTATAGGATTAGCCCTTGGCCCATTAGGGTTGGCACTTTTAGGCCCATTTGCAATTTTTGAGACAATTTTTCAAACTTGGCCCTTTGTGATATTAGCCTAAACAAGCCAACCTGATGGGCTCAGCCGATTTTCCCTGCTCTAATTGTGAATACGCTGCAAAGAAACTATATGGAGCTAGGAGAAGATTTTCTCATCAGCAATTTTCTGCCCATCCCTCACAGTCTAATCCTGGCCGCTGAAATCTTGATCCAAGGGTTGAACAATTTTTGAAAAACCGTGCGCGGTAACTTTTACCGTGCGCGATTTTTTCAAAAATTGTTCTGGACCCTTGAATCAAGATTTCAACGATCAGGATTTACAGATTATGAGGGATGGGCAAAAAGAGGAAAAGGAGAGAAATTGGACTCATAGGGAGCTAACCTGTATACCACATTTTGCATTACAATATTAATAAAATTTGGTGGCTCAATGGTCACCTATAATATGAGGATGCAAATAGTTATGATATCAAATCTCACCTTCACTAGTTGACCAAAAAAAATCCTCTTCTAGAAGTTAGCTAGCTTGTCTGAGCTTCGGCACCAGTGGCCACCGCATCCGCATAGAAGAAGCTGATCACATATAGAAGGTCGAATTCACAAGCTCCTCGTTAGATTAATTAAAAAGTTAAGGTGTTTGGTGTCAATCAAACCAAATGGCTCTAATTTTTTTAAAAATATGGCTAATGTGTATCCAAGCACCTTAAAATATTTTTCTATGTGCATTCAGTATCCTAAAATATTTTATGTTGCAGCCAGCACCTTGAAATATTTTTTCTAGTGCACTTAACACTCTGAAGTATTTTTGTCCAATACCATAAACTCTCTCTCTTTTATTTTTTTATTTTTTTTGTATCCAACGCCGTAGAGTATTTTTTAGGTGTATCAAATACCCTAAATTATTATCAAAATTGTTAAGTGTAATATTGCATAAAAAAGTACTTTAGAGTATGAAAGCTCCTAAAAAATATTTTAGGTCCTGAGTGTATCACAAAATACTTTATAACAATAGATGCACCTGAAAAATTACTTCAAGGTGCTAGATGCAACTTAACCTTTTAAAATAAATTAAAGTTAATTCATTGCACAATATAAGAAGTGGAAGTAGGAGCTAGATATAAGCCATGAAAGAAATTATAACAACTTGTCGTGACAGAAACTAAGGAAAAAAAACTTGAGCATTTGAAGAATATAGGGTTAAGATATAAAAATATACATGTGCTTTCGTCAAAGAAGCGCCCGCCCCAATTTTTTTTAGGTGCAAAAATGACTACATTGTTACAAATTAGGTGTAAAAATACCGTTTATTGTCAAGTTTGACTTTGACCATTAAGTATGACTTTTTTTTCTCGAAGTTTGGACTATGACATAGCTTTTAAAGGTACAAAAATACACATGTAGTTTGGCCAAAAGAACACCAAACACTAAGTGATTTTTTAAATATGCAAAAATATTGTTTGACCGTTAGTTTGATTTTTTTTTATTTACTTGGACGATGATATATAGCTTTCATTTCTTTGTATGAATTTTTGTAATTAACAATATTTATTATTATTATTATATAATATAATTAATATAAATAGAATATAATTATATAATTATGTTTTTATTTTATTTTTCATTTTTGAAATATGGAAAGTAGAATATAAATATTGATTTCTAATTCATTTATATTTCTAATTTATATATTTATATATTGAATTTAATAAATTTAGAAATATATTTCATTAGTATTCAAATTAAGGATCTCATTGAAAACTTACAAATGACTTGCCAAATAAAAGTTAAGAGAAAAAAGAGTACAGGTATTACTCTACAATTGGATTCAAAAAAGCATAAGCTTTAGGTAATTTGTTAAGAAAAAGAGAGTTAATACAAATATAGACCAAACTAAAGATATTAAGCACAACAAACATTCTATTCTTTAAGATAATTTTATTTTTTCTTTTTGTGAATTCAATTAAAAAATTCAAATTAAGTTGATATTATTAAATATTAAGATTCAGTTTATATTTTAAGTTTATATTAGTATTATTAATTAAAAAATAATAATGAATTTTTTATTTAATTAATATTAATTAGTTAATAAGAAATCAAAATAATAAAATAATGAAAAAAAAGCTTGGTGTTGGGCACTATTTTGACCAAATTACATGTATATTTTTGTACCTTAAAAGTCATCACGTCATTATCCAATCAACAAAAAAGTCAAATGTAACAGGTAAACGGTATTTTTGTACCTAATTTGTAACCACATGGTTATTTTTGTGCCAAAAAAAAAAAAAAAAAAATTGCTGCTGGGCACACCTCTAACTAAAGTACATATATATTTTTACACCTTAATCTTTTATAGCATCACTCTTCAATTACATTATATACACACACACGTTTGAGCATATGTGGGTCATTAAACACATGTACAGTGAGAGATCAAAGCAGCAGCGAGCAGTCAATGTTCTCTACATATCAAAGGATGTGTACGGACCTTATCATCAGATAAATTTTGAGGTTGCGTTCCCCCGCTTCTCACTAAATAATAATAATAATAAAATACAAGGTGGCTTACATCATTACATAACACTTATAATTAATGTAACGTCACTTGCCCTATAAATACCAACCCTCTCTTGCTCCCTACCTAGCGAACTCACTCTTCTTACTTATTTACTATATGATGGAGAGGAAGTCACTTAATTGTTGCTGTGTTTTCCATTCTCATCCTTCTCTTAGCTGCTCGATCGTAAGTCTCTCTCTCTCTCTCTATATATATTCATACTCTTTCTTCTTCTTCTATATTTGTCTTATTATATAAATGAATGAATGAATAATATACAGAGGAAATGGTGGAGAAAATGGAGGGAAAGACATGTGAGAAGCCGAGAAAGTTCTTCAAAGGACCATGCATTGGGCCGTACGTAGGGCAATAAACAGTGCGACTATCTCTATGTCAGAGGCGAACGAGTGCTCAGTAGCACTTGCAAAGGCTTCATGTGTCTCTGCACTTATGCTCGTTGATTATTGCCTATATATAACCAAACATATATATATATACTACTCTGGTGTGTTCCTAAATATGTAGGATTTGTACTACAAACTAAATCCTACTTTTGGAACCTGCGGGAGAGTGTGTGTGTGTGTAGAGGTTGATACGTAGTAGGTGTTTGATCGAATAAGCTCATTAGCTATAGCCTAAAGTGCTCTCAGTTTATAATCCAGTTTTCTGTTTCAAGCTACTCTTTCTTATATGTATGAATCAATTATGTCTTCTGCAACTGTATGCACACAGGCGTGCACACCCTACCCTATATATAATGCTCGTAACAGAACCCTAACCATCATCAATTTATCAATATATCATTATCAAATCTATAATAAGTTCCACTCATATTAATGAACATGATAAATATGCCTCAAATATAATTCAAATTTCAAAAATATATAGTTATATTACCTATGCCAATAACAGTTATACAACTCTAACATGGTTTGGCATTTTTGAAAGATAGGCATAAGGGACCTTATGAGATAAAGTTCAGTGAAAATATTAAGGTCTGCCGGAACTCAAGTTTCATAGATGAAACTTCAGTTTAGCCAAAGTCTACATCGAGTATATAGAGGGGTTGAAGCATTACCTTAGCACTCGAGTTTTATGAAATGAACTCGAGTTGATTGCTTGGAACTCGAGTTTTGTATAGACAAACTCAAGTTTTACCTTTGTTTGATCCAGAATGAGTATGAGAGTTGGGGCTTGACAGGTAAGTGTTGGGGCAACTATGTTCACTCGATTGAAGATCAATTTCTAGAATCCAGTGACTTCCAAAACACAAGAACATTGGCAGCGTGAAGGTCAAATTCCAGTAAGCATAACGTCTTCGATATAGCTCCAAATTTGGAAAATAACCTAACCCTAGAAAGCTCTTTAAGTCTTCTTTCCAATCCAAAAAGAATTAACTCCAAACTTATTGTAATCTGACTATTATGATCAAATTAATGACAACTATTTTGAACTAGTGTTTTTGCAATATCTTGAATTGACTGTGAACTTCCAAAAATCATATCTCACCCAGTTAAACTTTGTTTTATTTGATCTTGATGTTTTTGAAAAGGTATTTGAGTCTAGTTTCATATGCCACCAGTTTCAGCTCATTAGATGTGTAGTTTGTGAGATACACCCAAATTACCAAAACTATTCCTTTGGACTTTATTGTGGTGTCAAAATGACGCATTGGGAGTCTATTTTCATATGAAACTAGTTTCACGTCAATCGGATCTCTGATTTGGGAGATATCATCGAATAATTGAAGCTTGTACATGTTGAACGTGAAACAGAGGTGAACAGAGAGCTGAAACATACTTCCACAAGTTCTAGAAGCAAGAACAAATCTCGTCTTCTTTGTCTCAAGGGCTTTCTGTTAGCCCTCTCACTCCACAAATATGTGATGCCTTCCCCAGTGTTAGCCTCTTTCATTTCCAGAATTAAGGATTTTGTATAACTTTGATGTTTCCAGAATTAAGGATATTCAAAACAAAACTACGTTTTCGTTTCCAGAATTAAGAATTCCATAATTGATGATACTCCCAAGCCCAAAAAAAAAAAAAAAAAAAAAAAGGTCCTTTGATTTGAACAAATCATTTTTTTAAAAAAAAAAAATAAAATAAAAGAGCTAGAGAGCAATATAATGAAACTCTTTTGATGGGAGAGAGGAGATTAAGAGAGGACTAAAAAGTTATTTTACCTACATTTCAAAATTCTAGATTGGGTTAATGACTTATTTAAAGATTTGTTGAATTTGTCAACTTGATTGAGAACTTTCATATTTATAACAACTTTATATGAGATTTTTCCATTATTTTACACAACTATATTAAATTTTTTTTGCAAATTTAATCTTTTCCTTGATTTATTTTCTTCAAAGTAGATAAGAACAAATAAATTTTAAATTAAAACATATCCAAGTTGATTGAAAATAAATGGTTTAAGTACTCATGTTCTCATCCAAGTTAGTTAGCTTGGAAATTGGTAATGAGTAAGCTGACAATGATATTAATTAAGTACCATCCAACAATTAATTAATTGAGATGGGAAGCATTCTCATCCTATAAGGAGGAAGGAGAACATAAGTTTAAGTTTCAGAAAATGCAATTATATATTAAGCAAAAACCCTTTATGCTTCAAAATTTAAAAGGGATTAGCTTCAAGTCCAAAATAATTTATGGATTGGACACCCTTGATCAAATAAAATATTACATCAATTATAATATCTTTGTGGTTTATTTTAGTCATAAATAGGCCTCAATCCACTCCTGGCTCCCATATTTATAAATTTTCTTTCAAAATAATCTTATGATTATACATATTAAAGGGAGATTTTATTAATAAGGATAATGATTAAAAGAATATATTTTAGACCAATACATATCTACATCTATCTATAGATTATAATACTCAGTAGAAACACCCTTAAATTCGGTTTTGTTTTTCACAGTAATACCGTTAATTCTGTTAAGTACGATCGTTTCATTTTTATATTCTTTTATAATTAAATTTTTTCTATCTCCATAAATCAAGGAGTTATCTTAATATAAAATTATAATTTTTTTTTTTTTTTGCCAAAAAAAAAAATAAATACTAGGGGATTTAGTTTGGATCCATTAGTTAATAAATATAATTTATTGATGATTATTTTCTAATTTATTTTTTATATTCCTAATTTGGTTCTAATTTGTTTGGCTTAAAGAACTTCAAAGTCTTTATGGAATTTCGTTTCTCTCTTAACATTGTATGCTTTTGAAAAAATATGAGTGAGTAAAATAACAAGAAAGGTATCACACCTATAATCAACTTTACATGATCTAATTGAAACATCACAAAGATATGAACTCCTTCATGCGATGCACATACACCAATAGTTATTTATTACAAATATTGTGAACTTCTTTTCGTGTTTTGCCAGTGAAGATATATTTGATTCATAATTTAAATGTCCAAAACAGATATGCTCAACAACACTCTACGTCTCTACCTGATATAATCTAACGCAGGAGCAAATTAGTCAACTTCTGGACCTTATTCAAGTATATAGCGGACAACCCTTCCCACTTTATATATTTGTTCACGCGTTATCAATATGTGGGTGGACCCTACCTTCACATGTGTTGACTCTTGAGGGTGCCTGCCAAATGGCATATTCTTGCAAAACAATGAAGTGCATGTTTGGAAGACATTATGCAGTAGCTCGAAGAAGACATTATGCAGCAGCCACCCCAGCTCTATAAATACCAACCTTGTCTTCTTCCTTATGCATCACACACACACACTCATTAAGCAGTAGCTCGAAGAAGACATTATGGAAAGGAAGTCACTTGTTGTTGTGTTTTCCATTCTCATCCTTCTCTGGGCCACTCGTAAGTCTCTCTCTTTCCATATATATAAATATGTGTACCCCAGGTCTTTCTTCTTCTTCTTGTTCAATATTTTTCTTATATATATATGAATGAATGATATAAACTGCAGAAGAAGTGGTGGTGAAGACGGAGGCGCAAACATGCGAGAAGCCGAGCAAGTTCTTCAAAGGACCATGCTTTAGTGCGACAGGGGACCCGCGGTGTGACGTTCGGTGTAGGAGAGACGAAGGATTGCTCAATGGCTTTTGCAAAGGCCTCAAGTGCGTCTGCACTTATGCTTGCTGACCTATATATATATATATATATATATTCTCATGATCATCTATCATTCTCACATACACATACATATATATAAATAAATAAAACCTACACACACACATATATCTTTCTTAATCGAACGTATGTAGATGTTTAATTTTATGATGAAATAAGCTCATCATTAGTCATCCACATGCATGATGAGGTGTAAACTATGAGATGCAATTGCTAGCTCGCTGGCCTTTGTGCTCTCTCTCTTTGTATTTCACTTTCTATATATTTGAAGCTTCCCTTTCTTATCACTTAATCATGTCTTCTGCTACTATACACTCCTATCATTACATTAAAATCTATAAGTTATACTTATAAAGAGTATGTATATATAGTGAATGATAGGTGGTTAATTTTGCATGAATAAAGTAGACATCCAGGGCTTTTCATTGATATAAAATTTGTAATGTTTTGAGTTCTGTACAAGGAATTATAAATTTTTGAAGTTAGACCTTGTTTTTGAAGTTATAATTTGAACAGTGTTGGAAAACGTTAAAAACTTGGGAATGACCCGTGATGTTCTGGCTTCTAGGAATATTTTTCTATGAAAATAGACATGTCAAGGGTCATGTATATTTTTGAAGCACTCAAATTGGATTTTTGTACATTTAATTATGATTTTTCAAAGTTGTTGAAAAATCTGCAAGAAAATCCAGAATTACGTTTTTAAGAAAAAGTAAGGGAAAAATTGGATAAATAATCCACTAGGGGTAAAAAGGTCAAAAGAGGTGAAAAGACCCCTTTAGGATATTATTTTAAGTAATATGATATATATTATAATATCATATAAAATATGAAAAAGGAAAAAATCCAATAATAACGTTATAGGATACTCGAGAAGTCCGAGGCCGGATTCAAATGATGGGCATATTACTTATTACGTGGAAGGAAGGTACGTTCGCATACTGTAACTTTAATTCTCCGATGCCTTGTATGTCTTTATATGATTATTTGATTCATGATTGATTGAAGTCATGGGCAAGACTGGGTCTTGGGCCATACACCGTGACTAAGACTGGGTCTTAAGTCACATGTGTGTTTACATTCAGTTAAGCTGTGGATTTAGCTTAAAGTGGATTATAATCATGATTGTTAGACCTGGCTATCACCTAAGAGGGGGGATGAATTGGGTGTACGATAAAAATTTAGAAACTTTGAAAATCTTTTCAACTTTTAATGAAGGTAATGAGTATGAAAATAACTATTCATCAATCAAAAGTCAAATATTCAAATAAATATTAAAATAATATTTGCTTTGGAAATATAAGAGTTTAAGGAAGAGAATATGCAAACTGTGATTTATCTTGGTTCAGCCCAATCCACGATAACCTACGTCCAGTCCCCAGTCTCATCCTGAGATTTCAATCCACTATCTTCCTCAATCTTTAATCGGGTACTTGAGAACCACTACAATCCACAAGTTTAGCCGGACACTTGTATAACCTTTACAAATCTCTTACCGAGATATTCCCCCTTATACACTGTAAGGATACAACCTTTGTAATGAATGATTACAAATAATCTTCTCTCTCAAAAGTGATAAGATGAACACTGAAGTGCATTACAAATAACCTCAATCTCTAATAAATTATATGATCACTAAGAAAATAGAGAGAAAATGAGATAAACATCAGAAGGCATTTTTGACTGAGAAGAAAATTGTTTCGTTGATCGTTCGTTGTCATCTTCAGTCTTGAATGCGTCTCTCTATTTATAAGCAGCGGATATTAAGACGTTGGAAGCATTCGTCCATTGCATTTTGAACGTTATGAATAGTAACTATCGTAAATAGTAACCATTGCACTTTGAACCATTGAAGCTTCTGTCCATTGCACATTCGTCTGTTGCAGATGTTTGTTGGAGAGAATTGACCGTTTGAGTAATATTACCGTTGGCGCATTGGCCCTCCGTTGTGGCTTCGGACTATTGGAAGTGTTTGTTGGAGTTTTGTTGCTGTAAGCATCTGTTGGAAGTTTCGGTCCTTTTGAGAAATAATCGTTGCTTCGTCTTTCTCATTCCATCATATGCTTGGTTGAATTCCTTCATTCTTGTTTTCATCAAAATGACCATTGCTTCGTCTTTGCTTCATCAAACATGTCCGTAGCATTCTCTGTTGAATCCATTGACATGATTTTTGTTTCAATCGGTTTTGAATTCAATCTTTGTTCTAATCACTTGAAACTTATACATAAATGATATAAATAATATTAAGAAGTAGTATAAGTCATTTTGGTAATCATCTGGATGTTTTCCATACGCAACAGTATTTCCGGAGACGGTGATTTTTCGTGGTTCATGTGATATTCCTGTTTTAGAACATAAGTCAACTTCCAGTGGCTATATCTCTTCGAATTTAACTCCAAAATTAGCATATTAAATATCCCTGGAAAGCTCTTGATGTCTTCTTTCCAATGAAAAAAGAATCAGCTCAAAATACTTTGTATTTTGACCGTTATGATCATATGAACGATGACTGCCCAGATAACAGAGTTTGAACACCAGTTTCTGAATGTCAATTTTCAAAAATCATATATCCTTCGTTTCAAGCTCTTTTTGGCTGCTTCCAAATTCTGTGAAACACTTGTTGAGTATATATTCATATTGAATTGGTTTCACTTCATTTGGTAGTGTATAATGTGAAATATAGACAGAAAACCGAGCCTAGGAGATATCATCGAAACATCAAACGTCGCCCATGAAAAACGTAAAACAGAGGCGAACAGAGTTGATGGAATAGTGGCATACTCGAGAATCAGCTTCTCTATACTCGAGTATGACTCATACTCGAGTATGGATGTGTTATACTCGATATTACTGAGATTTTTGCCTGAATAGGAGCTGTTTATGTACCATACTCGAGTATGACTGCTTGTAGTGATTCTCCTTCATCCGAAACTTGAGCTTGCTTATTTTAACTCCGAATTGAGTCGTTCCAACTTTTGTTTGATCATAGAAACTTGAATATTGATATTCTCATGTACGAGCACTATTCATGTATACAGTGTACTATTCACGTATACGATACTATTCATGCTTATGCTTCAAATATCTTAATTTAACTCCAAATTAATCTATTCCAACTTCCACTTGATAATAGAGACTTTCAGTATCACAAGAACTTGAATGTTGATATTCTCATTATATTGTGCAAGTTCTTCTTTAATCTCTTATCTCCTTCTTGATTATTCTCTATAATTCAACTTGGAATAATCTACATTAAATATAGCAATTAGTCAACGTAGGAGATAAATATAATATGTAAACTTTGTGCTCTCAAGAATGACATCTATATAAGACATCATCAAAATTAATCATAACCGACAATGATAATACTACATGTTTTCCTAGCGCTGAGGACACGAGGATTCGTGGCATTGCTGAATGCAAACGTTGTTAACATACATTTGTTGTGTGTTATGTATGGTTGCTACTTAATGTTATCCATGTTATGAATATTTGTCATATATTGTCTATACTTTACATATGAGGTTAAATGTTACCTGAGATTCAATTTGATTGAATCTCAAACTTGACTAAAGGTTTAGGAAAGGGACTTGGATTTGAGAAGGCGGCGTGGACGAAGCCGTGAAGAGGCACGGTCAAGAGGAGTATCTAAATAAGTTTAATAGGGCTTAGTTTCTTGCATGAATCCGATAAAGTTAGTTCAAACCATTTGGTGTCTGAGAAAGGGTTGGTTAAAGTGGTTACAATAATTAGTAACTGGAAAGATGGGGAGACTTCCACTAGATACCGGCCTGGCTAATAGGTTTGATCAACTGTGTTGGGTTCCAAGCCATAGGTCTAGATAAACCAGGATTTGGGTCTGTATAATTGTATCACGAATATTCCTTCAGGATTTTCAATGTAACTAGCATATGTCAGGACATCAGGGTATGTCTAGGCATATGTTATCAGTTACTCATCATCCAAACGTTAATATATGCTCTCTGTTCCGCTTTACTCTAATCTATCAACATTGTCAAGTCTGTTGATATTCCTAATACTACGTGTCATCAGACACAATAAGTAGTATGGAATTTGAGGTGTTACATTCAGCACACAAGGTAACTTTGAAAAGACTAGAAAGGTTTTCGATTGTTACAATAGTGAGACTGTAATGGTTAGGATCAATGTGTAAATATTTGGTGAATTCCAAGTTTAATGGTGTCAGCATGGGATCTGTCTATAAAGATTAGGGTATCTATCAAGATTTATATCTATTAGGACTTAAGCCTATAAATAAGGGAAGCTTACATGGTTTGATTTGTGATTCAACAAGACTAATATTATTTAGATTATTCTTTGCCCTATTTCCTTTATCCCTCCCTTTCTCTCTCTTTCCCATCTAAAATCTATAACTCTTTCATCAACTCTAGTCTATGAATGCTATTATTAATGAGGTAGACAGAACTCACCTGTTAATGGATATTAATGAAAATTCAATTGAGAAGGAAGGTGACCTATACTTCGATGAGAGTTCTATCAACCAACCAACAAGAAGACCAACGCCTCCAATTACTATTACAAGAACTATGTTAGATGACCTGCACAATTCAGCATAGAAAATTACCCAACAATGATACTCTCAAACATCATATATTGTAAATAACTAACATGAATATCTGTAATAGTCTAGTAGTGTACCTAGTTGCTTTTGTTGCAGCCATAAGAGCTATAAGAATAGCAAATGCTAGATGAATTCCCCTCTTAAATACTTCATCAATGGTAAGGTAAACAAAAGTGCAAATCATAGCCATGAAAGAGAGCCAGAAGTCCATGAACTGAAAGATAGTTATGCAATATGTAAGGCCACCCTTATATTTTAAAACCAACTTAAAAGGAGAGTACATTCCCATGTGAAAAATTGATTACTCAACCCTAATCTTCTTAATTGCATTTCTATAAGATGTATAGTTCAAAAATATTTATTTCCACATATCAAACAAAGACCGGAAGCAGAGCTCTAACTTGTAAGACGTTATAGTTCAATGCAAACCACGTGCCTACATCACAAGTGTTATGTATAAGAATAACATATGTCCAAAGGACTAGTGTATTGATATGGGATCAGGTGACTCTCCAAGATATCTATGAGACAGATACCAAAGAGAATAATGGACACTGTGCACGTATAGGCGTTAGCCAAAACGGGGTGGTCTGTGTGCACAATGACGACTAAATATTAAATTGAGAGATAATGAATGTACGTACCTTTTAGGTTTGCCTCTTATTTATAAAGATGACCTTATGGTTTGGACTTATGGGCCCTATGCGCCTTATAGCCCAAGCATTATGCCGCCACACTTGTAGGTTGTCATCCCTGATTAGGATATTCCTTGATTATAGATTATAGGCGAGTTAGGATCTCCCTTCATTATAAGCGGATTCTGACATGGATTGCCCCTTGTTGGGCCATATCGTAAATGGGCCTAATGTAGGTCCGTAACAGTTGCCCCCAGCCCAGTAGTTTAGGTCTCTGGGCTGCCGGGGTGAATCTGGTATTTAACCCGGATACCATATCCGAGTTGCTTCAACTTGATTTTCACTAAGCTTTTGCCCAGGTTCAACGAACTCCGGATTCACTCGCGTTCTAACTGTGAATTCCCCTGAGAAATGATCCGGGTTAATTCAACTTTATTTATTTTCATGGTTGTCGAGATTTTCATCAATCATCAGGGTTCTCGGGTTTATCTATTTTAGCAAAGGGCTTCCCCCCAATCCGGATTGTGATGAAGAAGGACAGCCTACAGTCGTGCACGTCATCCTTCTAGTATACACCTGCTACTGTTGTAGCATAAAAACTGCCACTTTTTGCCGTCTTTGATATTCGTACGCATTTAATGCCCATGTCTCTTCACATATGTGATCATTGCTTTTAGGGTGAATTGTCCCTTTTAACCTTGACTCTTCTGATTTGTAACCTCATCAGTTACATTTAAATTTGCATCTCCCCCATTTTCACCACTTCTCACATTTGTTGCTTTCTCTTTCTTCGGAGAAACCTCTCACTTTCTTCATAAACCTGCCTTCTTGCGATCCTCCCATTCGCACATTTTAGGCTTCTCAAACCTTCATAACAACAAGTATTCCCACCGTTTTTTCCTTGTTTCATTTTCTTTTGCTT
Source organism: Acacia acuminata (assembly GCA_019022655.1). Taxonomy (NCBI): domain Eukaryota; kingdom Viridiplantae; phylum Streptophyta; class Magnoliopsida; order Fabales; family Fabaceae; genus Acacia; species Acacia acuminata. The sequence continues at coordinate 753,975 of JAFJYI010000242.1, read as the reverse complement.
TTGTTCTCAACTTTGATGTTACATTATTCTCGCTTCTTGATCTGTGTCTTTCAAGAAATTGATTTCTGAGTTTCTGGGTAGACTTTGATGGAGATTCCTGGGTTTCTAGGTGGATGCCGATAGAATCTTTCTAGGTATATCTCCAAGCATGGTGTCTTAACCCCTGTCGTTTAATTTTCCAGTGTCATACCCTAACTCTTTAGAGACTCATCTTGATATATCTCCCTCTCCCCCTTTCAGCCAAACACATTAGCATTAGGTGTAACTTCCTTTATCAATGGAGAAGGGTAAGATAACTCCAGAAGAAGAAAGAGAGTTACGTCAAACTGTCCCTCCTAGAGCTAAGTTTTGGTTTTGGGGTATTCCCCCTTCTGAAGAAGAAAAGCAAGTGACCTTGCTTCGGCGAAGACGTAATGGGAGAGTAGGAAGAGATCTCCACCTTTAGAAACTAAAAGTCACAGTAAAACTGGGAGTCAGAGTGAGAGCGTTGCTAACTTGGTATTCTCCACCAAATGACCGGAAATCGATAGCCGGGATAAGAGAAAATTTACCTCGGCCCACATCCTTCTCGTCTAGAGGGTACACCCCAATCTAAGCCGGGTTCCCATCCGGAGAACGTCGTCGACCCATGCGATGATTGCGCCTATTTAAGCTACCAACTCATCACAAGCGGCCGCCACTCCTTAGCCAAGTCCACTTTGGCCTCCTGTAGGCATAAGTTGACTTCCAAATCCATCCCAACTTTTGGTAGCGAGGGTCGTCTCGTGTCAGAGGAATCCCCCAATCTATCAAATTTTTCTTATTCATGTAGTTGCTCCCTTGATTCAGGTATACCTTCCGTGTTCTAATTTTTATTTCTTTGTTCTAAGTATATATGGGTTCGCCTTTGTCACACCACTTTGAGGGATCTTTCTCTGAGGAGTTGGGTTCCCCCTATCCCCCAAAGGCTTTATCGGATGAGTACCTGTGGGTTAACCATGAGGTGTTAAATACTATGTCCGAGATGACCGTAACAGAGGTTGAGCGGCTCCTTGTTGGCGATATAGAAAACTGCACCCTTCGTCTACCCCTTGGGGATGAGCCAGTTTGCTCTCGTAAGGAGGGAAAGCACCCACCTTTTTTCTTTTTCTACCGGGATTTGATTACCCGGCTCAGTATTTGTTTTCCATTTACCGAGTTTCAAACTTCGGTTTTAAATCACCTTCATCTCGCTCCTACCTAGCTTCACCGTAATAGTTCGGGTTTTGCCTTGGCCTTTGAACGTCTATGTAAATTTTTAACTATACCTTGTACAGTTCCTCTTTTCTTGACCTATTTTATCGTTCACTCAGCTTGAATTGAGAAAGAGCTCATAGAAAGGAAGGGTTACATCTCAATCGAGGTGTTCCCAATAATTTATTTTACGGTTTACTCTAATTCCTTCAAAAATTTTAAAGCCGGCTACTTTAAAGTCGTTGCCGAGCCCAGGAAACAACCGTGGTTCCTCAATTCCCCCAGTGACATGAAAGGGAGATTCCCATTATATTGGACTTGTGACCACCACAACTTTTCTTTTTCCTCCTTTCGTTTCCTGGACACCAAGTTAAGTGACTCCAAAGCCGACTCGGCATCCTCCTTACTTGCACACATTGAAAAATACGGTCACGCTAGCGAGGGCTCATTGATCCCACAATCACAAGCTGAGTTGGATCGACAAAGAGTACGACCTTTTGTATTTGTATTTTCCATTCGTATGTCTTTGTTTTCTATTGTATAAACCACCAACCTTTGTCTTCTTGATCTGTAGCTCTGAGTATGGGGAGGTCTCGATTTCTTAAAGTGTTGAAACGCACTGAGGGCGGCTCTTAGCACTAGAACGATCAAAAAGCATCCAACTCCTGAGTCTGGGCAGACTGCAGCTAGGATGAGCCCCCATCACAGCCAGGCCAAGAAATCCAAAAGTACCAAGGAGATCCCAGCCTAAGGGACAAAAGACTCCTTGGCTTTTGCTACTCGAACCTCTACTCCACAAGTCACGCCAACTTCGCTTCCTCGAGCTTTTGAGCCTCCTCCTCCTCCTCCTCTTCCTCCCCAACTTTCCAAAGGAGTCCTTTGGGAAGCTGGGGTGATGAAAGAGCTCAGCTATGCTTTGCGTTGTCCTAAGCGCTTCTTCCAACCAACCCACTTGATTGATGCAAAGGTCGACGAGCTCCAAGAGATCAAACTACACGCTAAGAAGGCCTCCTGCTTAATCGAGACTATGGCTACGTTGAAAAACAAATATGACAAGTCTCATGACGAGCTTCAAAAAGTCACAATAGAGAAGGACAAAGATCGTGAGGAGAAGAACAAAGCTCAAGAGGAGCTACAAGTGGCCAAGGAGGAGAAGGATAAGATGTATGAGGAGCTCCTGATGGTCAAGACGGATCTAGACACAACGAAGATGGATCTAGCCAAAGAGAACTCAGAGCTTCTTTGTCTTCGTGAGCTTCATGAAAATGATATGCTATCAGTAAAACATATTCAGGACATGCATGAGCGGCTTGAAGTCCAGATGAAAGCAACTGAGGATGAGCTCCGCACTGCCAAGGCCGATGTCTCGAAGTGTGCTAACACGTTGAAAAGCACCACAGCTGGAGTTCTTCGACAATACCTTAGAGTAGATCCGGTTTTTGAATCCCGGCATCGAGTTGAACACCTCCAGCCTGCACTACTAGGCTTATGTTGAGGACGGGAAATTAATCCAGCGCTGACAAGATGAGGACGGAGGCGAAGAGGTCAACGCCGCCATCTCTGTTGAAGGAGAGGTTCAACTAGAAGCGCAAGCTCCACCTACTTAAAGGGCCGGGATGCCAGTTTTGCTTGTATTTTTTGGTTTAGGGCACTTAGGCCCATTTTTGCTTTGTAACCTCATTTTTCCGGATTACTACCCCGATTTTTTTGTTACATTTTCCTTCTTTTTGTATTTGAAAAGATCACCAATCAATGAGAGTTTTCTCATTTCTTGACCAACGCGAATACAATTCTGAGTTTTAACTTCAATACCTCGAAGGGTTAACTATATGAACTCGAACATATTTTTCAGAGTTCTATTCAATGACTGGCCCCGAGTCAAAAATATTTACGCAGAGTCTGCTTATGTGTTCATTTGGTATTAAGACCAAATATCATATTTGTGAAGATTTTAATTAATCTGTCACATTTCATTCTGACTCATTCAACCAGAATCTAACCCGGAGTAAGGGCAATCTGTCACATGTTCAAATTTAGTTTGGTAACTAAAATTTTAAACATTTCGACCTGATCAGGGTCAGCATGACAATTCACCTCATTACCCCAGAATACAACTTTGATGCATCACAAATGCAAAAGCATTTTGTTACACCTTCACTTTATCTGAAAACAAGTCCAACGATCCCGGCTTCATTCATTCATTTATTCACACTTGATTTGAAAATGGGTTTAACTACCCTAGATTCATTTATTCATTGCTCCACGCTTCATTTGAAACAGGGTTTAACTATCCTGGCATCATTCATTTATTTATAATTGGCAAGATTCGAACAATTTGCAATGCAATTCTCAACCGAGAATTTCTTTATTTATTTGAATGATAACAAACTTGATCAAACAAGCTTGCCGACATAGTCAATTTTGAACAATTCCAAAAAGGAAAATTAAACTTGAAACAAAGCAAATTCAATACGAAACTCGAATTTAACTGTCATATACTTCCAGTTTATCCGCGTATTGAACTTAAAGCAAACTCAACCGAACACGAAACTCAAATTTAACTGTAATATGCTTTCAGTTTATCCATGTTCCATGTTCTTTTCATTAACTTCTTCTCCAAAGTCTCCAACATGTAGGTTCCTTTGTCGAGCTTTTCTCTAACCCAATAAGGGCCTTCCCAATTTGCAGCAAGCTTTCCATCTCTGACATTTTTGTTTCCCACGTAAGCTCTTTGAAGCACCAAGTCACCTTTTTCAAATTAAAGGGGCTTCAGTTTTTTATTATATCTAGCCACAATGCGTTGTTTTGTAGCCATATCACGGTAGTGTGCTGTGATTCTGACTTCGTCTATCAGACACAACTCTACCGCCAAAGCTTCCTTGTTCTCCTTTTCTTTCTAAAGAGCCTTGACTCTCTTCCATGAGGGCTGGCCTATCTCGACCGGGATCATAGCCTCACATCCATAAGTCAATTTGAATGGATTTTCCCAAGTTGACATTTGAATATTGGTTCGGAACCCCAAAGGACCAAGTATAGCTGTTCAATCCAACTGGATTCTACCTCCTCCATTCGCTTCCTTAATCCATCAACGATGACTTTGTTTGCCGCTTTAGCTTGCCCATTTGATTGTGAATGCTCCACCGAAGCAAAATGATTTGGAAACCGGACATCATTTCTTGGAAAACCTTGTCGATAAACTGGGTCCCATTATCCATCACCATCTCAGTCGAGATCCTAAGTTGGGAGATAATGTTTCTTTCGAAGAAGCTTTGCACTCGAGCTGAGGTGATTGTCGCCACAGGTTCAGCTTTTATCCATTTAGTGAAATAATCGATAGCTATTATGAGCCATCATAACTATCCTAGTGCTGCTTTGAATGGTCCCAGCAAATCCATGCCCCATTTGAAAAATGGCCACGGAGCCAAGATAGACTTTAATTCTGCTGGGGGAGACCATATTATTCTAGCGTGTTTTTGACAACTACCACATTTTTGAACATGGTCCTTCAAATCCACCTTCATTGTTGGCCGGTAATAACCGGCTCGTAGAGATTTCCGAGCCAATGCCTGGTACCCATGTGTTGGCCATTAATTCCTTCATGGATTTTGGCCAAAACATACTTGGCCTCTTCTAAGTTCAGACACTTCAACATAGCAGAGTGCAAACTTTTGCGATACAGATGATCATCCACAACCGTGTGCTGGGTTGATTCTCGTACCAACTTATTTGCTTCAAGTGAGTCATCGGGGAGGAATCATTTTTCCAAGTAATCTATGATTGGTTTTCTCCAATCGTGTGCTGCGAGATCATCATAACGCAACTTGGCTCTGACAACTTTGTTGAATCACGCTTCTGTGATTACCCGGGCTCTTTGTACTTGCCAGCTTGGACAAGATATCAACCTTGGTGTTTTCTTCTTTAAGAATGTGGGTGATGGTTACCTCTTTAAAGTCGGCCATGGCTTCATTCACCTTACTCAAGTACTTTATCAACAAGGGACCTTTAGCTTAGTACGTCCCTTCAATTTGTACTGCAACGAGTTGAGAGTTAATTGAGACGTGAACTTTCTTAGCTCCATTTTCCTTTTGCTTGAACTAACCCAACTAAGTGCGCTTCATATTTGCTTGATTATTCGATGTTGGGAAATTGAGCCGAAGGGAGTGCTCCATCGAGACTCCTTCTGATTCCAACTTTGCTTCCCATAGTGTTTGACAAGCCATCGACAAACACTTTCTAAGTCTTAGCATCTCCGATCTCCCTTTTTTTGACGAGGTTAACTCCATCACCAAATCTGCCAAGGCTTGTGACTTGATGGAATATCGAGCTTCATACGTGATATCAAACTTGGACAAACTTTATGGCCTAGCTGATCATCCGTCCAGACAAATCCAATTTATGGAGCACTTGCCGAATTGGTTAACTCGTTCTGACTACAATCTGGTGTCCTTGAAAATAAGGACGAAGTCGCCTTGTGGTGGTAAGTAGGGCAAATGCCATTTTCTCGAGCTCTGATACTTTAACTCTGAGACTTGTAGAGCCCGACTTACGAAATAAACTAGCACTTGGTCATTTTCTGTTTCTCTGACTAAAACCGCACTTACCGCTTCTTCTCCCACAGATAGGTACAAAATCAGGACTTCTCCTTGGTCCAGCTTAGACAACACCAGTGGGGCAGCTAAACAGTGCTTTATTTTTATGAACGCGACTTCACATTCCAAGTTCCATCCTCCTTGCGCCTCCTTTTTTAGCAACTTGAAGAAAGGAAGAGCATTTTCTGCCAATTTTGGCAAAAATCTGGTCAAGGCAGCCAACCTGCCTGTCAACTGCTAGACTTCCTTTTTATTTTTGGGGGCCTTCATATCCAACACGGCTTTGCATTTATCCAAATTGGCTTCAATCCCTCTGTTTGTTAATAGAAATCCCAATAACTTCCCAACCGGGACTCCAAAAGCACACTTGGCCGGATTCAAACGGATTCGATATTCTCTCAGCTTGTCAAATGTCTGCTATAGATCTCGGACATGACTTGTGTCGATTTAACAATCATATCATCAATATACACTTCTATGTTCTTGCCGAGTTGGTCTTCGAATACTCTATTCATCATCCTTTGATATGTAGCCCCCACGTTCTTCAACCCAAAAGGCATCACATTATAATAGTAGTTAGCCTTTTTAGTTATGAAAGCCGTCTTCTCTTGGTCCTTTGGGTACATGCCTATTTGATTATATCCGAAATATGCGTCCATGAAGGATAGCAATTGGAAACCAGACAAGTTGTCAACCAACTGATCAATACTGGGCATCAGATATGCGTCCTTAGGACACACTTTATTCAGATCGGTGTAGTCCATACAGACTCTCCACTTCCCACTTGGTTTCTTCACCATAACCACGTTGGATAACCAAGTGGTATATCGTACTTCTCGAATGAATATGACATTTAGCAATTCTTTCACATGCTCCTCCAAGGCTTGTCTCCTTTCTAGGCCGAGCTTCCTTTTCTTCTATGCCATTGGAGATGATCCTGGATGAATTGCCAATTTGTGACAACAAAACTTTGGATCAATGCCGGTATTTCCAATGACTTCCAGACAAATACATCTTGGTTCTCTTTCAGAAACTCTTCCAACTCAGTTCGAACTTTGGGGTCCAACCCTTTGCCAACTTTTGTGACTTACCTTGGCTCATTACCCAACGCAAGATCCTCTAGCTCTCCATCTGGCTCCGGTCTCAGGATCTCGACATCTCGCATATCTAGCTCAACCATATTTCTGGTTTACTTTGTTGCCTTGCTTTGCCCTTGCTTGCACTCCTTTCTCCTTTTCGGATCCGGGGTGGAGAGCAAGGGCTATCTTCACCTTGTTTGATCGTTGCAAAGTAACATTGTTGGGATTCTTTCTGATCTCCTCTGATAGTAACGACTTCGTTCTTGTTACTCACCATCTTCAACTTCTGATGCTTGGTAGATACCAACATATCCCAGTTGTGAATAGTTGGCCTTCCCAAAATTATGTCGTATGTGGATGGGAAGTCGATAATGATGAACCTTACCCATTCTGACTTGAAGGCTTCCTTCGTTCCCAGCGTTAATCTAAGATCGATATACCCCTTAGGACAAGTGTCTTCTCCATTAAAACCTATGAGGGTTGTTTTGCACGGCTTCAAATCCTCTTGATCAAGGTTCATCCTTTTGAAAGCATCCCAGAGGATAATATTTGCGGAGCTTCCAGCATCTACAAAGATCTTCTTAACCCGACAATTCACCACGGTGCCCGTAATCACCAAACCGTCTTCATGACCCGGGACTACGTCCTTCAAATCTTCCTTAGTAAAGCATAGTAGAGGAGGTTTCGGCTTGCTAGAATCTTCTTTGAACTTCGGTTGGTCCCTTATTGAAAGGAACTCCCTTAAGTACTTCTTTCTTTGGCTCATCGTGTCTCCCCCTCTTCCAAGTGCTCCGCTGATAACATTACAGTCAAACTCGGGTTTAGGAAATTCATCATTGTGACCATCTGGTTTCTTCTGTTTTTCATCTTTCCTTTTCTTTCCAGGAACCGGGCTCTTTCTGTGACTTCTTTGCTACCACTTATTATTCTTCTGCCCTTGGGTTTTTATCACGTGCTACCGCAGTTTTCCTTCTCTGATGAAGTGATAGAAAAGGACCGGGATTGATCTACGATTGCCTTGTTGTGAACTAGTCGAGGTCGATCAACCTTTTTCATCTCGGTTAATGCTACCTCCCTCCAAACTTGAGATCATGAAACATTTAAAGAGTGTACTTCTCATACTTTCCTTCATACTTGCCACCTCGAGACTTATTGTCTGTGTTCCTTCCGCGAAAATCTTGCCTTTGACTTCCGGGCTGTTCCTTTCCTTTCAAAGGTGGACTCTTCCTCCTCTCCTTTCCCGCGGCATTGGCTATCTCCATCTGCTCCAACTCCAAATATTTCTTTGATCGAGTTCTAACTCCACCAGGGTCTTGACGGGAGTTTGTAAATTGACTTTGCTAGCCGAAATGAACCATCCAAGCCAGCTATGATTAAGTGCACGTGCACATTTTTCTGCAATCCATGCACTTGTAGAGCGACATCTTTAAAATGATCCAAATACTTCTAGAGTGTCTCCCCAGTTGCTGCTTGACCTTACCAAGAGTGAACTCAGACTTTGGCTGTTTTTTGGTTGTTGCAAAATTCAGCAAAAACTTATCTTCCAAATCTTCAAAATTTTGAATTAACTTTGCAGGCAAAGTGTGGAACCATGCTTGCGTAGCTCCTCGCAATGTTGCAATAAATAACCGAGAAATGATGGGCTCCTTGAATCCCCCCACAAATATGTCCATGTCAAATGTATTAAGATGGGCTTGCGGTCCTGGCTTCCGTCATTTTTGGCAAGTCGATTGCATCAAAATCTTTTAGATAAGGAGCACTGGCAATCTCTTCGGTGAAAGGATTGTTGTTATATTGCCCCTACTGTACTTTCTCCTATATTTTCCAGGAGCATCTTGCGTTCGAGGTATCGCATCTCGGTTTTGATCTCTTGCATCTCGAATGTCTGTAGCCTATTTGTTCTTTGCGAGCGTAGAACTCGTTCCCCGAACTTCAAATATTCGAACCTGGTCATGATTGGCCAAGTTACTTTCAAAATTATTGACTCGAGGGCCTTCAATGTCAATTTGAGCAAGGCCGAGGCATTAACCCGACTAGGGCTACTCTCATTTTGGTTCCTGTTATGAACGGGGTTCTCAATTTGTTTGAGGTGCATCTCCAACAACCGCATTCTCTGCATCTCTTCTTGGCGCAGGATTACATTATGACGATCCATGTGCTCCTACATTAGTTGGATATCCTATTGTATCTGAAGACAGTTACGTTGCTACATCTCCTCCGTTTGACCCAATACAACATTTAAGGTGCCCTGCATGAGACGAACGTCCGGATCAACAACTGGAGGAACTTGTTGCTGGACTTGTTGGGAAATCGCATTCTGAGGGGTTAACGCGAATGGTGGAGAGGACACCATGTCAGATACATCATCAACTTGTACTTGTTAATATTTTGGAACGATTGTATCCTCAGGTTATGGCTGACGCTGAATCGTTCGTTCCTGATTTTGGTGCGGTGGATCTTGAGGCAATTGTTCGTGCAAGGGCATCTGACTACTGCTTCTGGTGGCAACCATCTTTGGTTGCAGGAATCAAAATTTACCAATTCCCCACGATCGGCGCCAATGTTCTGTATAAGGACAACATATGTCTAGCCCAAAGAACTAGTGTATTGATATGGGATCAGGTGACTCTCCAAGATATCAATGAGGCAGATACCAAAGAGAATAATGGATCATTGTGAACGTATAGGCGTTAGCCAAAATAGGGTGGTGTGTGTGCACAGTGACGGACTGAATATTAAATTGAGAGAGAATGAATCGGTTTACCTTTTAGGTTACCTCTTATTTATAGAAATTACCTTAGGGTTTGGACTTATGGGCCCTGTGCGCCTTATAGTCCAAGCATTATACCGCCACACCTGCAGGTTGTCATCCCTAATTAGAATATTCCTTGATTCTAGCCTTGATTATAGATCAGTTAGGATCTCCCTTCATTATAGGCGGATTCTGACACGGATTACCCCTTGTTGGGCCATACCGTAAATGAGCCTAATGTAGTTTGTAACAACAAGCATGGTATAGTGTGCTTGAAATTCCACTAGATGTGAATAAAATCCACCTAGAAAAAACCTGCATGAAGGGAATTATGTGTTCAATTGCAACATATAAGATATACAGGGATCATTTTTCTATTCAGATCGATGATGAATTCAGTTACTTCTTCCCAGAATCTTGCTTACATAAAACTAGAAGAAAGTATAGATGTCAAGACATATTCAGAAAAAGATGGTTATGCTGCTTATATGAATTTGAAAACTAGATAGTTTAGCCTGCCAGTTGGATGCTTTCTCTTTGAAGGAAATTAGTCTAAGTTGAATATATAGCCAGGAAACCAGATAAAAATAACATGGCAAAGAAGAGAATGAACCACTTGGAGAAGTAGGAAAAGATAAAATGGTTGAAGTCATTAGTCAGCAGTAGAGGATAGAATTATTACGATATTTCTATTGCACACACGATCATTGACCACATACATTACTACCAATCATACACTGCAGACAAACTCTTTATTAAGGACAAACAAAATCTTATATTAGAAGTAGTATTAATTATATTATATAGAGCACAAACGACATCCAAAACAATGATACCATTTTCCTTTTTTCTTTCTTTTTTGTTTTATTACTTGACCACAGACCAATTTTCTTAGTACAGAGACATAACACACTGTAGTCACCTATTATTGATATCCTAATTAAGTACACGTTATGGATATCAACACGGGAAAACACAACTAAGTAATATGATCACATTGGGTGTTCAAAACTTGGGATGAATGCAAATTCTAGTCTGGGTTTTTGGTCGGAATGCAATTTGGATCAGAAAATCCGGTTAATTTTTTTTTAAAAAAGTAACAAACTTAAAAATATCATTATATTATTTAAATTTTCCATATTCTATTGTTTAAAGTGATCATTTAACAAGTAGTAAGGCCATAATAATTACATTAATTAATCTAGAGTTGATGAATAGCATTTTATCATCATCTTTTATTATCTTTATAAAATATATATTTAGAATTAGTATCACGATATTTGCGGTTTAACTCTAATTAAAGATATGATTCATATTTTATCAAAGGATAACTTAATTTATGAGGTAAAATACAAAAATAAAAAGATAACTTAATTTATAAGGTAGAAAATAAAATAAAAAGGGACGGGGACGACAGGAACAAGTATCTCAATGGTGATCCTGGTTCCATCCCGGATCCAAAAAAAAAAAACGATTCCAATATATCCCGAAGAAAAAAAAGTCCGGTCCCCTTAGATCCGGTTTAACTCTAATTAAAGATCCGAAGGATAACTTAATTTATGAGGTAAAATACAAAAATAAAAAGATGGGAAAATAAAATAAAAAAGGGCAGGAGGTTCTAGGATCAAAATTTTCAAGATGGGAACACTTTGAACACCCCCAAATCGCAAAATAACATTTATAGTATTATCTCCAGTTTTTAATATAAAATCCATTTTAATACAAAAAAAAACTATAAAGTGGATTTAATACTAAGAAACGGACGTAGTACAATCTATTAGGACATGTACCACATCGAATAGTTAGGCATTGAATTGAAAGTATATAAAAGGTAGGTGAGCAATATTCTATCAATTGGTTTAAGTCATTTTGATATAATGACAAGCTCATTCTATACCTATACCTTAAATTTCACCCACGTGTTGTTTTTTATATTAGATGGGCATGTAGATATATTGATGCATTTTATAAAAGGGTCAAGATGCAAAAATATTTATATGCTTTGGTCAGAGGAACGCCTAGCAGCAAGTGCTTTTTTGAGGTATAAAAGTAACTATGTGGTTATAAATTATGTGCAAAAGTACCGTTTGACTGTTAAGTTTGACCCTTTTTTGCTGACTGGATGATGACGTGGCTTTCAAAGGTGTAAAAATACAAATGTGGTTTGGCCAAAAGATCGCCCAGCACCAAGTGATTTTTTTAAAGTGAAAAAATATTATTTGACCGTTAGTTTGACTTTTTTTACTTACTGGATGATGACATAGCTTTCTTTTCTTTGTTTGATTTTTTTTAACAATAGTTATTATTATTATTATAATATAATAGAATTAATATAAATAGAATATAATTATATAAATAATTTTTATGTTTTTCATTTTAAAAATATTGAAAGTAGAATATAAATATTGATTTCTAGTTTATTTATATTTCTAATTTATATATTTAATATATTTCTATATTGAATTTAATAAATTTAGAAATATATTTCATTAGTATTCAAATTAAGGATCTCATCGAAAACTTATAGTAGCTTGCCAAATAAAAGTTAAGAACAAAAAGAGTACATGTATTACTGACACAATATCTACAATTAGATTGAAAAAAGCATATGCTTTAGGTAATTTTGCAAAGAAAGAGCAAAGTTAATACAAATATAGACCAAACTAAAGATACTAAGCATAACAAACATTTTGTTCTTTGAGATAATTTTTTTTTTTTTTTTTGTGAATTCAATTAAAAAAATCAAATTAAGTTAATATTATTAAGTATTAAGATTAAGTTTATATTTTAATTTTATATTATTATTATTAATAAAATAATAATAATGAATTTTTTATTTAAATATTAATAAGTTGATAAGAAATCAAAATAATAAAATAATTAAAAAATTGAAAAAAAAAAAAGCACTTGTATAAACTTAAGCTACACAATAAAAAAATTTCTCCCCATTTGTTCTATTCTTTTATTAACTGATTTATGTATAGGATTCCATTTGACCCATGGTTGGGAACTAATAATTGGTTCTGTCTATAAAGATTTTGTTGTTGGATGCTATTTTGACCAAATCACATGTGTATTTTTGCTCCTTGGAAATCACATTATCGTCCAATCAGCAAAAAAAGTTAAATTTAATGGTCAAACGATATTTTTGCATTTAATTTATAACCATGTAGTCACTTTTACCTCAAAAAAACAATTGCTGCTGAGTGCTTCTCTAACCAAAGTGCATATACATTTTTGCATCTTAACCTAAGAATATATTTTTAAATTGTCGCATGCCTGTTCCTATGAGGATTGAAAAACATCTTAAAAATGCATATGATGTTTAGCTTTTCTGAATTAGGGAAAAGATTAGATCGAATAATATCCAACTTTAGACATCGCAGTAGTTCAAGAATATGGCAGGGCTTGTTAAATTTCTTTGCCAGGTGAATTGCTGCAGTCCTATTGCCAAATATACGTGTTTATATAAAAGTCTACCGACATTAAAAGATAATCCGGCTCCTTTTATAAGATTTAAATAACCGAATTGAATAGCTTGAAAATTGGGAAAATCCTAATTAAATCCAACTGAAATGCTTCAATTCAAATTCAGACATACACTTTTAATAAATTCTAAATCATGTCAAGAAGGGCGTGCATGGTAATCATTCTATTCCTCAGCATTGTTTCTGAGATAAAACAACTTTTTATTTTTATTCGTACTTTAAAAGAGTTCGGAAATTAGAATTACGTTTATTAACTCATTTTATTTTTTACTCTAAAATAAAAATTAGATTTGTTAACACATTTTTTTTTCATTCCGAGAATTAGAATTCCTAGAAAAACTATCCAGAAGCGAAATCAATAGTTAGCTAAAATGAGCTAAATCATGAAAATTTATCTTTGACTTGACAAAAAAAGCTCACCGCTAAAAAGAGAAATATCATTCAACTAAAGCAACTGTCCATTACAAGGGTAAATAGCCCAGAAAAAAGAGAAAACAAAAAGACAAAGGGCCATGTTACATCAATTTCTAGTGTTGAGGGTGTGTTGAACTATACACCCAGCCACAAACCGCAGAAGACTTATCAACTATAGGGGTCTAAGAAACAGTGGTAACGGGTGGAGATATATCGTACTCTCTCGCCGTATCTCTTGTGGACGCTCCAAACGCGCGGCTTCTTCTTGGATTGTGGGTGAGCCTAACCCCTTTCCTAAAATTTTTGTATAAAAAAAAAAACTATAGAAAAAAGAAAATTCCCATGTTGGGCAAAAATCCTATAACTAATAAATTATCTTTCTTGACAGACTATACTCCTTCTCAAACATCATTAAACCCTCTTCAAAACTCAATATCCTTAGCATCTGAAGAAGATTTTGGATAGCCATCATAGTCTATTTTCATGTGCAACGAAGAACAAACCATCTTGAACTTGAGCCTCAAACTGTCCATGATTTCTTGTACTTGCAAGTTTTCAGGATCCAAGACTGGATACTGATCTCAATCAACTCATCCATCTGCTTGATGGAAATTTTAACCCTCGAAGAGAAGCAGTTTGGGTCGACCTGGATAGCAGAGAGCCAAACGTCAACACAGCCCCTGTAGAAGCCAAGCTCTTCACCAACCTCAAAACCGACTTTGAGTCCCACTTGCTTTGACTCATCCTTGCCGGTGATTCAAAAATGCTCTTCTATAGTTGAAATGAAAAAGTAAATGGATTGATTCTATTTTCAATCTTTACAATTTAAGGGACCAAAAATCAATTAAATTGCAAAAAATTGAAAATAGAATTAATCCATTTATTCATGCAAAATTTGCTGGTATCCCTTTCAACATTTTTGTAGGATTTTTTAATTACAAAGGGGCATCCTGATCATTTTAATTATATTGAAAAATTAAAATTTGGTCATGTTAACATTTTAAATTTGGTAACTCATGAATTTCAGTTAGTGGAGTTAATGGTGTTAAATTAAAAAAAAAAAAAACTAAAATGAAATCTCATCTAAACTTAAAAGACCAAAACTCCAAAAGTATATGTGGTGCAAAAAAATGTATTTTCTTATCCAACTATGCCTTTGTCAAGAAAAGTAAGAGAGAAATAGTGAGAGAAAAATATAAAAGAGAATGTATGTAAAAATGATGAAAGAATATATAAAATTAAAATTATTAAAAAATTTATAAAATGGACTGCCAATTCAATTTGGATCTATTGTTAAAAAGGGGAAAAAAAAAAAAATCAATTTGGATCTTATAAAAAGTAGAGGGGTAACGGGGAAAACGAATTAATAGAAGTGTAATAAAATTAATTATAACCCCTAATTTTGAGCAAAATAAATTAAAAAATATAACCCCTAACAAAAGCCCCCATCTCGTCTGGCATGCTTTGTTTCGTCGCCGAACAAGCACGCCTCACCTGGTCGAGCTCGCCGTCGTACGCCGTCCACCTTTTCAGCCCTGCGTGGTTGTTCTCCGGCAAGTATTGAAAACAGTTCGAACTCTAGGGCGTTGTCTTCTTCCAAAATCCGGTGAGTTTGATCTGTTCAATCTGGCTTTGAATCTATATTTGAGTTTGTTCCCCGCGTCATCTGTTCCCTGTGTGGTTTTCAACCCTCTGTCGGACGCCGTCGCACCATTTCTTTCTCTGTTGTAAATTTTTCGTTTTAACTTGGCTCTGAATCTGGTTGTGTAATCGTTTGGATATTGACGTTTTTGAATCTGGAAATATCTACATGTTGAGTTTTTTTTTTTGGAAAAAAAAAACTTTAATTTCTAGTTTTAAATTGAATGGTGTGTTATTGACTATTATACTTCTTCCTTTTTTCATTTTGATTACTGGCGACTGCTTTGGATTGTATCGTTGTGCAGTGTTGGATTTGTTGCGTATTGTCATTCTGTTTATTATCATCAATTTATAAAATTTTCAAGGTATTTGTGATGCATTATCTGGTAAATGACTTGGCTTGTTTTGTGTCTGGCGATTCAGAAGCCTGATTTTAAATAATTTCCTGCTTCTCATTGGTCCGTGAATTTATAGTCCATTGACAGAAACAATCAATTGCACACATTACTTACTCTTGGAAATACTTGCCATGATCATAAATTGCAAGATGAAATTGGAAGATTTTAAATTGCAAGAGCATTATCATTGTCATTCTTCAGTTTACCTGAATCAATTGGCTTACTAAGGCATCTTCGTTAAAGTATGAACAAAAATTAGGAGAGTATGATATCAATATCATCAACTATGCACATTTCATACATTTCAGTGGGGAAAGACGCCCCCACTAAGTGTTATATAAGTCTACTACTCCACTTATGTTCATCCTCATTCATAAGTAAGAATAAGGTTTTACCTTCAGTCTCTGGCCTTCTGGTTCTGGTTCTGATTGAATATGGGAAATTTCAGAAATTTTATTTTTTCGGCCCCTACTCATCTCATCCTGGCTCAACACTGTCTTCCCTTACAGTATCATATCATGTCGAGCTTGAATTTCCCTCCTTTTTTTGTTGTTGTAAATTTGGTGAGGATCTTCATGATCTTTTCTGCACTATAATCTATGCCATCTGAGAAATGATTTTTTTTTTTTTTTTTTTTGGAACAAGATTGCGGAATATAGTGAGAGTCTCAATGGCAACCCAAGCAGCTACCGCATTCACAGGCAACATGAAGGTATTTTTCTTTTCATCTTTTCCCCTTCGCCATTATTTTTTGTCATCTTTGAAAACTCATCATGGTTACTATTCCATATCTGAATATATCAATTTAGGAATTATACTGTAAATTACAAATATTTGTAATGTACTTCTAAGGTTTGATAAGAAATCATGCCCGTGGTATATACATTTTTTATTACCAATTTTACTTGTATCATTTCTCTTCGTAGTTTAGTTTTGAAATTCATGGATTAACATATTGCATTTTTAATTAAATAGCCATACTTCAAGCATAATTACATTGGTTGGAAAGATTTTGTGAGTGCTTACTTTGTTATAAAATATATAAATGCTGACATCAACTTTATATTTCACTTGATAAAAGGTTTTAAAATTTTTGTTGGAAAAATGTGGTTACGTTAATGGTCTAGGCTTCCTAGTCATTGCAACATTCTTAGGATATCTATAAATTTTTGTGTACTTTTA
The DNA here is from genome assembly GCA_019022655.1 of Acacia acuminata. Lineage (NCBI taxonomy): Eukaryota > Viridiplantae > Streptophyta > Magnoliopsida > Fabales > Fabaceae > Acacia > Acacia acuminata. The sequence goes on along the minus strand of JAFJYI010000242.1, from coordinate 737,220 downwards.
ATTGTTTGTGGCCTCTACAATATCTCCAGAAAGCACTTGCTGGACTTAGACGTATTAATCTTGAAGGGCTGCGCTGGAAGGTTTTTGATGCCAAAGGCCTGGTGAGTTTGAGATTTTCCCTTTTCTTCCTCTTGAGTCACTATAGAAAGTAAGTTTGTACTGGTTCATAATTGTAATGCCACACAAACAAAATAGCTTATGATTCCAACTTTGATATACTCATTCGGTCCCCAAATATAAGAAACAAATAACTTCTTTCTCAATACCAAGGGAAAGTTGATTTTGTTGGTTAGATGCTTTGAATATGCACATTTTCCCTTTTTCTTTTAAAAAATTCCCTTAATAAAGTCATTAGGCGGAAAAGGTTCATCAATTACCAACAAATATAAGTGAAGGGCAAAATGGGAAAGTACATTAATTACACCACCAGCGTCCTCCAATTCTCTTATATTTTGGGACAAAATAAGAGTCCCAAAATTCTCTTACAAATGGGGACAGAGGGAGTAACTTCTATGTTTGTTGAGCAAGCCCTTGTTGTACTTAATATGCATGCTAAATTTCAATGTTCAACTGGTGTCTTGTTGATCCTTGGGTTTTCCAGCATTTGCATTTCAGAAGAGAATAAAATGTGATATTGGATGCATTTCTTGGACAAAATCCAATTGATTAGCAATTTGGCATGCACACTATGTATGGGATAATTGAATGTAAAATCTATTGAAGATTTATCTAGTAGGGTGAAACATGTACGATTTACAGAGGTGTCATTTTGTACACAGTCAGAAAGATTATTGATTTGTAGATAGCATGTCTAGTTTTAGGTTGACTCTTTAAAGGGAACAAATCTTCCGTGCCACTTATCCTGAGTTTATTACTTCTCAGAGCAGATGTCGTCTTGATTTATTGCAGGTCGATCCTTTCAAGATAAATTTATGGGTGAATTAGTCCTAGGCAAATGCTAAATGACATCATATTGAAAGTCTTTTGATATTGTGGCTGAAGCCATGTGTATGGCAGGTTTAGTTGTGATCAAGATTTGCACTGTCTAAATAGTTTTTTTGGTGACAGATCTGTTTAAATATTTGAAGACTTGTGATCAATTCACGTCTAACTATGTTGCTTTTTTATAAGGTCCTTGGGAGGTTAGCATCTCAAATAGCTACTGTAGTTCAGGGCAAGGATAAGCCAACATATGCACCTAATCGTGATGATGGAGATATGTGTATTGTGCTTAATGCAAAGGATGTATGTGTGACTGGAAGAAAGCTTACAGACAAGTTCTATCGCTGGCATACTGGGTAGGTGCTGTTCCTTTTGTCCTTACAATGAAACTGATGAAGTTTTAAGCATTTTGGGTTGCTTGGAATCAAATTTTTTGATATCTATCTTGCCAAAAGAAAAAATCTATGTTCCTCAAACTTATAATTGTTAGTTGTTTGTTGGGTTCCTTAATTCATAGTGTTTTGGAATTGATACCACTTCTTATCCTGACGTGAAGTAGTGGCATGTAGGTATGTGGGCCACCTCAAGGAAAGGAGTCTAAAGGACCAGTTAGCCAAAGACCCTACAGAAGTCATTCGCAAAGCTGTTCTACGCATGTTGCCTAGAAACAAACTGCGTGATGTAAGTGTCACTTAGACCAGTCTCTGGTTATTTGAACTGTGAATATGGGATTTAGTGACAGACTTCAAACTTCAAGCATTATGTAGCACAGATCCCTTTTTTTATACACCGGAAAGCTTAAAGACAATAAAAAACTGAGAAGCCATATTCACTATGCTATGAATAACATCCGGACCCAGAATTTGGACTCCAAGAGGACCAACCAAAGCCCTTTTCGCAAGCACATCCGCTACTCGATTTTGATCCCTGTCCACCAGCCTGGTTCCCACTCACCAGACTCGTTTCAAAGACCCCATAGTTTGGACCCAAATTGCAATTGATGAAAATGAAAATGACACAACATTGTTTTATCCAGAGATTGGAGCCAAAATGCGATTAGTTTCTAAATAACTGACATGAGACAACTGATGTAGTATCACGTCAATTATTTTTACATTTCTACTGCAATATTTTTTTTCCCCGAGACAACTGATGTAGTATCATGTCAATTATATTATTTTTACATTTCTACTGCAATATATTCCCCCCCCCCCCCCCCCCCTCTCTGATTTTCTAAGTTGCATTTCATTGTCTTTTTTGCCCATAAATGTAGGATAGGGATCGAAAATTGAGGATCTTTGCCGGCAGCGAGCACCCTTTTGGTGATAGGCCACTTGAACCTTACGTGATGCCTCCTAGGAACGTACGAGAAATGCGGCCAAGGGCAAGGCGTGCAATGATTCGTGCTCAAAAGAAGGCCGAGCAGCAACAGAACACAGGCGAAACAAAGAAAGGCAAAAAGAGAGAAGCCTCAGGGGATGTGAAAGCTTGAATAGATAGTTATTGTGGTTGAGGAAAATGTTGCTGATCGACCTATGGAAAGCCATCTGTTTCTCTGAGCTAGCAAATTATTTCTTGTCATGTGAAATTGTGTCTTGATTTTGTTTTCTTTTTCCCAAGTCCTTGCAGGCACTAAAGCTATGAAACAATGGAAGCATGCATGAGAAGCAGCATGCATCGTAGTTTTAGGAATTTTGTGCAATGCCTGGATTGATGTACTAGTTAGTTAGTCACTCTAAAAGCTTATATAGAAGTTAGCACGAGTTGTGTAATTCTCATTGATTCCCGTTTGGATCTAAAACATATTACGTTATTTTTGTTTTTTTAAAAGCAACATCGGCTAAAATCACGGTTTTCAAAATGTTAGTTAAAAATAATAAACATGTGACAATTGAGATATAGATTTTTTTTTTTTTTTTTTTTTTAACCCATTTGGTATTTAGAGTTTTATTCTGACTAATTTGGATCTGACCTGAGTCACATATTTGGTTATGGTGGGTGAGTTTTTCAACGGTGCTTTTTTACATTTACAAGGCTCGAATTTGAGACTTTGTTTAAGCGACACAAGTCGCTTACACTTATGCCAAACCCCGTTGGTAGATAGAGAATCTTTTAATTATACCATTGAGGGCATTTATTGAGGGCCAGGCTTTGGCAGTGGTGCTCTGGCTTAGGTACCCCCCCCTCTCTCTCTCTAATTTAAGAAATTGAGGGCCATTATAATAAAATCCGTTAGTTCTCAGTTTTATGTTTTGATGATAACAACTTTAAAAGGAAAAAGTTTTAATTTAGTAAGATCTCAAGCTTTTGAAGCATGTATTCGAGCACATATAGCTTACTCTAGCATAAGTTTGCCTTAGCAAGTAAGTGATTACTTGAGTAAGGTGTATTAATCATTGGTTTACCCATTTCATATTGTTACTTGAGTAAGGCTTTGTCTTACTTGAGCACATTACTCGAGTAAGGTGGAATTATGCTCGAGCACATATATTTTGATAACTAACTCTTTGCTCTTTCAGGTTGTTGCTCGACTAAGCCAAGAAGCTTTACTCAAACATGTTGCTCGAGCACATAATATGCATATTCAAAGCAATGTTGTTTTGTTCACAATCTCTAAACTCTTTCAGGTAAATTACTCGAGTATGCCAGAAGCTTACTTGAGTACATTGCTCGAGAAGAGGCATACTCGAGTAAGTTAATTTTGGTTTCAATTCTATGAGCTCTTTCTGGTAGTTACTCGAGTATAAGTATTTGTTACTTGAGTATGTTACTCGATTAAGGAAAACTTGTTACTCGAGCATGTGTATTTTGATAACTAATACTTTGGCTTTCGTAATGGTTGCTCGAGCAAGTTGAAGCATTACTCGAGTAGGTTACACGAGTAAGCCTACTTGATTGAACTCTCTCTATGAAATAATTTGAAAGCTACTCAAGTAGACCAGGTTTGTACTCGAGCAATGTTTACAGTTCTTTAAAAACTTTGTCTTCTTCATCTTTGTAAATTCAAAATATCTGGTTAACATTCTATATCATCTTATTACTACTCATTATTATTCTCAATGCTTCTAAACATATTTGTTAGTAAGTTTCAAATGATTAGTGAAAGGATTTCGTGTAAATCTTCAAAAAGCAAAGAACATGTCAAAGCATTAAATGCATAGTAGAAAATAGAGCACACACATAGAATGCAATTCAAAGCAGGTCAAATGATCATGGTTTCAGACACCCATTCCGGCGGAAGTGATAGTGACTCTTCCTTAGTCAACTACATATCAAAGGCATGTCATATGAAGATTTTCGACAACGATATGAAAACGACATATCCTCAAACTTCCAACGACTTTGGTTTATATCTAACGGAAAGCTTCTATGTCTAGTAGAAGGATTGAAGTCTCTTAACGGATAGTCTGAAGCTTCACCAATAGTTATTAATGACATTCAACTAAAAATATGAAGAGCATTCAATTCGGAGTTACCAACCAACAACAATATCATTCATTGCTCAGTTATTGTTCATTAATACTTTATGAGATGTCTTTTGATATTCAATTCTTCAATGATCATATATCTACTTTGTAAGAGAGTTCTTTTCATTAATTGATTGTTGTAAAATCTCAAGGTAGTGGGTCCTTAAGTGTGGTTGTTCTATTACAATTGTAAGAGGGAGTGGGTCCTAGTGAGGATTACTTTGAGCTTATTGTAATCATGATTAAAAGATAGTGAAAATTTCATAGAAGCTCTAAGGACTAGACGTAGATCACGAGATTAAAGTCAAATTAGTATAACTTTCTGTGCACACTTCAGTGATATTTTTCTAACTCTTCCTTCGTAATTTAATTAGTTGTTAAGATCGTTTTATAACTCACCAATTCACCCCCCTTCTTGGGTGATTTCCTATGACTAACAAAATCACCTACGCTTTAAAATCTCAAATTGATTCTCTATAATCTTTCTATTATTTTCATGTCTTAATAGACTTTTTGTGTTTTATAAATTCAAATGGTATTTTACAGGATTTTCCCAAAATGTATTGTTATTGTAAATATATTTGATGGGGTAAAAATAAAAAAATAATTTATAATTTTAGACATAAATGATTTGTTTCTTAGATTTACGACTATTCCTATAAAAAATTATTTTATGGGTTAATATCATCTTTGATTCCTCAAGTTTAATCTAATCTTGGTTTTGGTCAGTCAAGTTTTAAACCATTGGTTTTGGTCTTTTTAGAGACAAAATGATTTAGGTTTTTATTGAGTTTTAAGGATCAATATTTTAAAAGAAATGAATATTGGGGGACTAAAACATATGATTTGAAACTTGAAGGGTCAAAATCAAAATAAGAGCAACTTCAAAGACTAAAAATTATATTAAGCATTATTTGTAGTATCAAACAGACCGGCTGGAGTAGTTAGCAATCACACAATAAGTATATTACCCTTAAATTTTACTCTTTTACTTGCTCTTTTCTCTCAAAGCTTTGCTTCCTTTGTGGAGAAAATTAAAGCAAGAAAACATGGCTGCCCATTAAATTACTTATGTAAATGGAGCTATATACCCAAGAGGGGGGTGAATTGGGTATTTTAAAACTTTTCTAATATGCTCTGTTTTGAGGTAATGAAACCAGAGATAAACAAAGGAGGAAGGGAAGGAAAGCTTGCACAAGAGAAATTATCCTGGTTCGGTCTTATCTTTGACCTACATCCAAATCCCAAGTCACACTTGGGATTTTCAATCCACTATACTCACAAACCGATTACAAACTACAGTACTCAAGAGTAGTTCTCTCTAGAACTCACTCCCCCTTACAAGTTGTAATCAATACACCCAACCACTAAGTCCCCGACTTATGGTTATCTCAATCAATAAATGATTTACGAGATAGAACTCTCTCTCGGAAGCGAGATAAAATGAACACCGAAGTGCAAGTATCGATTGATACAATATGGATGAAAGCCGAACACAATAAATAACAATCAATGAATTTTCGCTCTCGTAGTTGTGTCACTTGAGAAGAAGTTAATGAACTCTATTTATAGGTAGAGAACATTAAATGACCGTTGAATGATGAATCCAACCGTTGTAGGTGATTAGCATTAAGTCCGGTCATCTTCTCTCTCTAAGCTCCAACTAATCCGATGCGATATGGTCCGATGTGGAACTCGAGGATTTGCCCGTTGGAGAACAATTTGCTTGATGAAGAAAGTGTTTTTGAACGTTGAGAGTTCGTGCTCAAATGGATTAACCAAAAGGATGTTAATTTAAGTGCAATAAATGCTCGACCACTTTTTGCTTTTTCCCTTGATCTTCATTAATTTTCATCTCGTGCTAACCGAAATCCACTAAATAAACTTGTTAAACATATCTCGGGATCATAAGTGAATGATTCATGAAAGCATTTGGAACAAACAAGAGTGATTCACGAATTCGTATAATTCAAAACTTAGTTTTTACGTTGCATACCGCGGTTTGTTCTTGTAAACTCGAGTATGGAACTGTTCACAAGTGACCAAACTGCGATATCCAATTGGATACTCGAGTTTCCACTTTTCGTAGGCAAGCCATCGTGTCTTGTATTTGAAAGACAAGACCTATACTCGAAGTTTGCCTATGCAAACTGCAGTATGGGTTTAACTTGAAAAATCCATTTGCTCTTCTGGAAGTCCAATACTCGAGTTTGGCAACGCAAACTGCGCAAGATTGACCATTCAATACTCGAGTTTGCCAATGCAAACTACAAGTATTGATTTATCTTGAAAAATCCTTTGCTCTCCCGGAAGGTCAATACTCGAGTTTGGTTTTGGAAACCGCAGTTTGACTTTGTTTGAAAAACTTGTTTTGCTTTCGGAAGTCCAATACTCGAGTTTGCCAAGCAAACTGCGTGTATTGGCTGTCCAATACTCGAGTTTGCAAATGCAAACCGCAGTATTGACTAAGTTGGAAAAATCCTTTGATTCACAAGAAGTTCGATACTCGAGTTTACCCATGCAACCGCAGCGATATTGACCATTCAATACTCGAGTTTGCCTATGCAAACCGCAGATCGACTTTGGTGAAAACTTGGTTTCTTTCGTATGGCCTATACTCGAGTTTACCAAGCAACCGCAAAGATTGGCTGTCCAATACTCGAGTTTGCAAAGGCAAACCGCGGATTGGTCCAATACTCGAGTTTGCAGATGCAAACTCGCAGCTTGCAACTTTCGAGTGTTTTTAAAACAACTTTGCAAACTTCAAAACATGTTTTACATTTGTTGTTAATCATCAAAACATATTGAGAACTAACAACTTAGATTTGAATGAGGAATTTGTGGGTTTACAGAGCAAATTCAGAATCCAAGCATGACAACTATGGAATTTGAACAATAATGGAAATTCACTGCATACTATACTTCATTGTGCCTAAATTTAAGACACGGACTATTTTCCCCCCTTCAAATTCTTCAATATATATTCCTCATCAATACTCTTTAAAGGGCAATTTTGAATACTATATTAGAAAATAGTATCTTTCAAGAGAATTAAAGGGTTAAGGAGCAATTTCCCCCCGAAAGTTTTTCGGAGGACAATTAGGTGACATAAATGTATAAAAAAAAAAAAAAAAAAAAAAAAGCAATTTTACCTTGCCTGTTTTCTCAATTACTTTTGAGCGTTAGTTGATCAACTATGCCGAACTGACAATTTATATATCATCTATACCATTTTTGTTACGGTGCAAATTTGCCTCGAAGGTCCATGGTGTTAGTTCTCTATATGTTTTGATGATAATGACAATTGTAAACAAAATGAATTTAATGGTTTAAATCAAAATGCTTTTAACTTGAACAAACTTACCAGTAAGTTACTGTCAAATTGACTCGAGTTTTAGGTTACAAAACTTGAATCAATACAAGATAGAGAGCTATTAAAAAATATTTGAACTTCAATCGACTTGAGTCAGTCATACTTAACTCGAGTCATAAGCTCTTATGAAATATTTTATGAAATGGAGTTAATTTGAGCTTGTGCTATTTGACTACAGTGATACTTTGAGGACTTAAACTTATTTTTGAAATACAGAAGCCTTTGACTCGAGTTAGTGCTCTATAACTCGAGTGTTGCTTTTGAAACATATTTTCAAATGAATTAGTTAACTCGAGTTAATCACTTAAAGACTCGAGCTGACGCGATTTCAAATCATTTTCAAAATGCTATTTCAAAGTTTATTTGTGAAAGAAAAACTTGACTCGAGCTAACCTTGATTGACTCGAATTAGGCACTTGAGCTAAACTTTTTAAATCGAGCCTGAGTCATACAGAGACATTTTCGTTTAAACTTCAAATTTATTTTCAAAGAAGATGAACTAGTGACTCAAGCCTAGAATGTTTAACTCGAGTCATCTACTCCAGTTTGGTTGAAATAAACTCGAGCATGATATATCTCTGTTTTACAATCATTGTGTATGTAAATCTTAAATCTTCCAGTATGATTTGTATGTTTTATATCATCACTCATTATTGTTCCTAACTATGTTTAATCAGTTTGTTAGTGAGTTTCAGATGATTAGATAATGGATTAACTGAAGATTAATCAAAAAACAAGTGATTACATTAGATGCTGGTTTAGAAAATGAAGCACAAATTTGGACAATATTCTTTGCACATTCCAAAGGCATTAATGGTCTCTTTCCTCATTTGAATGCCAGATCATCCAACAGGAAGAACATAAGGAATGTCAACGAAGAATGTCTGCGAACGAATCAAGCATTGAGTAACGAACGAGACTCAAGTGCAACGACTATATTCATTACACTTAAAGGTGCATTGAAAGCTTCCAACAGTCATCAATTGCCTTCACCATATATAAGCTAAATCATTCAATTTGTTCCAATTGCCGAAAACAAAAACGCTCAAACGACCAAGATGCATTTACTGTTTCATACTCTTACGTGCATTTACTGTTTCATACTCTTACATAATATCTTCGGATATTTTGATCTTCAGTGTTCATCTATCTACTTTTTTAGAGAGTTTATTTCAAACTATTGAAAATGGAGCTAAATATCCAAGAGGGGGGGTGAATTGGGGATTTCAAAATCTTTTTAAAACTGTTCTGTTTTGTAACAGCAAAACAGGGGTGAACAGAGTGTAGAGAAGAAGAGCTAGACACATAGATTTATACTGGTTCGGTCCAACCACTTGACCTACATCCAGTCCCCAGACTCTTTGAGTTTTTCACTATCACAATTGATTACCACTCTGCACTCAAGAGTAGTTCTCTCACTAGAACTCACTCCCCCTTACAAGTTGTAATCAATGAACTCCCAAATCACCAAGTCCCCTGACTTGTGATTCTTTACAATAAATGTTTTACAAATACAAACTCTCTCTAAGAGTGGATAATGATAAACACTGAAGCTTACAATGTCAAAAGACACAATGTCACTGAAAACTGAGAGGTAGTTGAAGAACTTTTAATGCTATGAGTTTTCAATAGTTGTGGTAGTTGGAAAGACTTGAATGCAGCTCTATTTATACTCAGAGATCATTAAATGACCATTGCTTTCCTAATAGATCCGTTGGAGAAGTTCAGCCAAGGTTAAGGAAGTGGTTTAGGCATCTTCTCTCTCTAATTTCCTCTTAATCCAGCTGTCCAAAAGATGAAAGTTGACTCTCTGTGAATTAATTCGTTGGAGCAATAGTTGCTTGTTGTAGTAATCATTCTTTAATGCTTTGCAACCGTGTGCAGGTGGATTTCCCAAAAGAATGCAACTTTTTGGGTTTGCAATTAATGTGCTGACATCACTTTTGCTTTTTCTTTAAACCTTCAATGTACATACTCTAATGTCATGCAAACTCACTAACAAGGTGGTTAAACATAGCTAGGAATATAGAAGAATGATAAAAGGAAGTACTAAGATCAAATAAGAAGGTTTCACAAATTCATCAGATTTGATTTTCAAACTTAGCGTTCAATACTCGAGTATGTTCATCAATACTCGAGTTTGTCACGTGCACTTAAGTCAATACCTGAGTATCCATTTTGATACTCGAATATTCTTCTTCCAGAGAGGAATCATCGAGACTTGACCTTTGGACCTAAATGTTGAAATAAGGAAAAAACTCGAGTATACAAATCTATACTCGAGTTTTGAACTTTTGATATGAAAATAAGTTTAAGTTCAAAGACCTCAATACTTGAGTGTTCAAATCATTGACAAAAAGCAAAGCTCTGTGTATGCCCAATACTCGAGTTTCCAACTCAATACTCGAGTATGCATTCATTTTGAAAAACTTTGTGAAGTCTTTCCCAAGTCAATACTTGAGTATTGAAATGAATACTTGAGTATTCAATATATGCATAAAACTTGTAGTCTTTACGTCACCACCAATACTCGAGTGTCTATACCAATACTCGAGTATTCAAGGAGTTTGAAAACTTTGATAGATTGATGTCAAGTCAATACTTGAGTTTTCAAATGGATACTTGAGTATTCATAAACAAGTGTTAAGTATGAAAACTTTGTGGAAATCCAATACTCAAGTATGCAAAACCAATACTCGAGTTCTCAAAAGATGAGAAACTTGATGACTCTTCGTATGACCAATACTCGAGTATTCAACCGAATACGTGAGTATTGAGATCTTAAGTCAATGTTGAAATTGTCTCATGTGTTCCATACTCGAGTACTCATATCAATACTCGAGTTTGGCTCGAGGTGAAAAACTTGGAGTGCTCTCTCGTAAGTCCAATACTCGAGTATTGTGTTCAATACTTGAGTATTGCTTTGTGTAATGGATTTGAGCAACTCTCTGTCAAGTCAATGCTTGAGTATTGAGACCAATACTTGAGTTTGGCTTTGACAGTAAGTTTTTCAACTTACCAAAGACAAACTTCAATATGTGTTTACAATTGTTAATTATCATCAAAACACATAGAGAACTAATATTCTCCCCCTTTTTGATGATGACAACACTTGTAAACCAAATTTCCAAGTTTTGAGAGAGTTTGCATTTTGAAATGAAATTTTTCAAGTTGAGTTCATTTGATTTTCAAAATTATGACAGAAGTGGTATTTTGAAAACTTAGTTGTTGTGTAATACAATTGTGCACAAAATATCATTCAAATGACTTCCAAATATTAATTATCTTTCATATATCAGAGATGAGCAACAGAAGGTAAATAAGCACTTAATGCATTTCATAACATAGAGTTTATATTAGCAAATGAGCTCAGAAATGCAAAGACACAAAATAGGCAATACATAGGAGTTAAACATAAAAGCTATTCTAAGTTCTTCAAACTTTCTCAAATTCTACTCTAAGGTCTCTCCCCCTTTGTCATCTTCAAAGGTGGATGGAGCTGAGATGGTGGAGTTAGAAAGAGGATCAAAGAGAGGAGTAGGAGGAAGTGATTGAGGTAGAACTTCAGTAGATGGAGTGAGATGAAGAATCTCAGTGGATGGAGTAGGGTGAAGAATCTCAGTGGATGGAGTAGGGGCAGGCATGGGGGAGGAGAAAATGGGAGTGGATGGCTCAGGGGATGAAGTAGGAACCCGTGGGCTAGTGAAGGTGAATGAGGAGGAAGAAGATGGCTTAGGGTCAGGCTTAGGTTGAGATGAACCTGGACCACTAGTGACCCCAAAAGGGGAAGAGGAGCCAAGGCCAAGATGCTTGATAATCTTTTCAACCTTGTCACGCATGTCGATGGAAGTGACCAAGGTAGTGGACAGTCTGGCATCTAGATCAATGAGCTGATCAGAAATCTCATCTTGTGTCCTTTCAGATTGATCCTTGAGCTTATCGATCTGGACCTTCATTGCTTCCTGTGCATCTATCATCTCATGATTACCACTTCTCACCTCAGCAAGCAACCTCCCAATTTCAAATTCCAATCTAATGGACAAAGAGGCAATGGCAGCATCCACAATTCCCTTAATTCGCGAGTGAAGATCAGACGGCAAGGATGACTGAGGGGGTGGAGTAGACTGAGCTTCCTGAGTTTTTGATTGAGAAGCTTTTCCTGAGATATCGAAGGTGCCCGAGATTGACCAGAGCCTTCTGCCCCAAAAGTAATCTTCATGAAATTGAGTTGAGTCTTGCCAAAGACGGGTGGATACTTCATACTTTCAGGAGGGCCAACATACCAAATTTTGTGATAAAAGAGAATGACAGATACGAGTGAAGGGAATGGTATGTGGGAAGGCCGTCTGGATGAAAATTTGAATCGTATGATCTCCTGTAAAATCCAGTGACCAAGGTTCAAAGGATGCTGTTTCACAAATGCAGTGAAGAAACGGTAATCTCTCTAGGAAAAATGTGTAAAATTGCCTCCTTTTTGAACGAAGTTCCTGGAATAAATATACCAGAGGACCCTATTGATAGATGACATAGACCCTGGTTTGAAGGAAAGTGTATGTCTTTGGTTTTCAGGAAACACTTGATTGGGTCTAAGGGTGGTGAACATCTCTTGGTTGCTATAGGTAGGAGTGGAAGCGGGAGGAGGATTGGCAATTTTCAGAATATCATTGAGAATTGAAGCAGATAAGGTGAATTTGACACCTTTGACACTTGTAGTCACTCTTTCCTCAACTAACTCTCCATCGAATTGAGAATATTATCGATTGCATATTGAAGTAAAATAATTTCACTAGGTTGGGATTATAGGGGGATGAAATGGATGTGAAAGAATCATAAGGTGCAAGCCAAGGAGAAAGATTGACATTACATTCTTGTTGAAGAGTGACCAAGTTCACTGCTACGACAGCACAAAATTCTTTATTCGTATAAGAGTCTTTGAACTTGGCACTTTGTTCGAAGTGAGAGGTATAGAATCTATGGTAAAATCGCTTGGAGCTGAAAGATGACTCGTAGATATCTCGAGATTGCATTTTTCATAACGGGAGGGACCTCCTCTTCTTGTTCTTGTCCTCGTGAGGATTCGCCAGCTTGGGGTATAGATGCCCTCTTTGTTCTTGCTTTGGTTGGTTTGGAAATTTCAGGATCCTTTGCCTTCCCCTTTTTCTTGGGTTCAGGTTCCTTTCTCTTCTTAGAAGGCGACTTGGCAGGTTCTTCAGACACCGTCTTCTTTTGAGCGGCAGGTTCCTTGACAGGTTCCTTGAAAGAAACACCTTTGCTTTGGGTTTTGGATTCCTTTTTCTTCTTCGAGGGAGACTGCTCATCAGAAATTTCACCTATTACTCCTTTAATCGATTTGTCTATGCCATAGCGAAGGCGAGTTGAGCGTGTTTTAACCCTTACTGGTCGTTCAGAAGAAGATGGAGGTGGAGCCTTGATAATCTTTGAATTCATGATATTTTAAATGCAAAAAGAAGCTAAAAACTCTATCATTGTCATGCTTTAATGTATCAATTAGCTAAATATGTGATTTCATCTTCATAATGAGTTTTTAGACTTTATTTGCATTAATCTTGGTCACATCTTGAGTTTGGATTCAAAACTGAACTTTAGTCACATTCTTACTACAATTGGGTCGTGAACACTGTTCGGTATTTTGGGTATAACTTGAGTTCTAGAAGTCCAATGGATCTTCAATTTGCATTTTCAGAAATCTAAGAGGAAGCCCTACAAATCTTATGAAGAGCCCAAAAGTCAAATCAGATGTTTAGAGGGCCAAAATGGGCCTGGAAGCCGAAATAGGCTGCTGTCACCGGACTCTGGAATAACGTTCGGTATTTGACCCATAACTGGAGCTACAGACCTCCAAATTAGGTGCGGTTTGCGCGGTTGGAAAGCTGAAATCCAGGGAAACATTTCATATGAAGACCACGTGGTCTAGATCCGCCGTTTCCGTGGTCTAGATCCGCCGTTTCCGTGGTGTAATCCAGCTTGCAAATGACGCGTTTTTGGAGGTGGAAAGTGGTTCAATGATTCTTCCATGTTTGCCACCAAGTAAAGTGACGAAATTAGGTGTAAAATGGATGAATGAGATGCCCAATTTTCCTATAAATAGATGAAGAGGCTGAAGGAAAATACACACCTTGGAGACCAAGATCTCTCCCATTCTAGCTTCCTTCTTCTACTTCTTGCCTTCTACTTGGAATGGTTTTAGTTTTGCTTTATTAGTTTTATGTATTATCTTTAATTCTTGTCTTTAATTTATTGTCTCCTACTTGGTATGGCTTAAGTCTTAATCTTTTCTTTTAATTATTCTATTTTGATTTTCTATTCTTCATCTCTTTCTCGTAAGGATTCATTATGTTGTTGAGATTTATTTTTATATTGGAATAGAAGCTTTCATTTTCTTTAATTGTTCTTTGTGTTCTTCGTGTTCATGATGAACTTGTTCATGTTCTTCATGGTCATGATGAACATCTTTATTTCTGCATTTTCATTTTATACAGCCATGCTTGGCTAAGTTTACGTGATCGACCCATGAGTTAAGGATTCCATGGTGTCATCCGAGGACTTGCGCTTTAATCGGTAACTAACTTGTTTCGTACTTCAATCGGATTCGAGTTTAGATACAGATTGGATGTTAGATCTAACATCCAGATTGATATCCCAAGGATATAATTCGGATCAGGTTCATGTGAGTATTGTGCGTTCGTACGAAAGCATACCATGTATTCGAACATATGCTAGGCGATCGTCTAGTTGAGGGAGTTTTTAGACAAATGCGTAGATTTCGGTTTGTCTAGAATCAATCATAAGTTCAGTTATTCTATTTTTGTTCGATGATGGAAGGTCTTGGAATCCCAATTGGGTTGATCCATTTTAATTTGATTAAATCTCGCTCTTTTCATTCTCGTCTTTAATTCTTGTTATAATCCCAACAAAACCCAATCCCCCTTGTTTTCCATTTCATTTGCATGACATCTAGATTACTTAGGATTCAATAAAAAGCTCCTCAAAAAGAGAGAACGATCCTAGGTTTGCCTATACGCAATCCTTGGCTAATTGTTGATTGTAGACCCCAAGGCTAATGACAAAAGGTCTTCATCAAGCCTGTGGTTGACGAGGAGGAGGAGGAGGAGGTGGAGACCATGATTTTGTTCCTTCTTCGCTGGAATCAGAGGTAGAGACGGCTTGGGATTGTGATTTCGAGGCCATTGGAGGGATTAGAGTGAAGGATTTGGACGAAAAATGAGAGAATCTAATAGAAGAAGAGAGAGTTCTAGGGCAAACGAGTTTTGGAGCGAGTATTGAAGAACATGAATAGTAACTATATATATAGGCGCACCCATACTCGAGTATTCCAAACTATACTCGAGTATTTCACTTACACACTCGAGTATTTAAGAACAAATACTAACCTGGACATCAAAAGTGTAAGGTGAACTTTTGAATTTCCACGACCAATACTCGAGTATTGAACTTGCATACTCGAGTATTCAACTTCTTCGATACTTGTTTGTCCTCTGTCTGGTGGATACTCGAGTATTCTACTTACATACTCGAGTATTCAACTTCTCCAAAATTCAATGTTGCTCTCTGACTTCGCCATACTCGAGTATTTCCTCCAATACTCGAGTATTCTCCTTTCGTTAGCAATTACTAAAAATTTTAAACATCATGCAAAAGACATAACTACATACTCCGATGCTTAAATTAGTTTTTAACAGTCATCAAAACCAACTAACATTGAGATAGTGAGAAATACTTACAACTCATTGGGATTTACCATTCCCAATTTTCTCTCCTTATGAAATTAAATTGTTCTTTGGCCAATGGTTTGGTAAAGATGTCAGCGAGTTAAAGATGAGTTGGGATGAACATGACTTTGACATCTCTCTTCTGAACATGATCCCTTATGAAATGATGCCTTACATCAATATGCTTAGTTCGAGTATGTTGAACTGGATTCTTGGCCAGGCTTATTGTGCTTATGTTGTCACACAATATTGGGATCTCCTTTAAGTTGATTCCCAAGTCTGATAGTTGCTGCTTGATCCACAAGACTTGAGCACAAAGAACTTGAGAGCGGCTACATATTCAGCTTCGGTGGAGGAGACAACCACACTTGTCATTTCTTGCTAAACCATGACACAAGTGAGCCACCAAGGAATTCACATTGGCCACTTGTGCTCTTCCTATCGTGTTGTACCCGGCATGGTCTGAATCAATATGCTACCAAATGTTCAGTTGACCTTTAGGAAACCACAATCCAAGTGTCTTTGTGTCGAAGATATCCGAATATTCTCTTTACTTGCTCGATGTGATTCCTTAGGAGCAGATTGAAATCTTGCACACATTCCAACACTGAATTGGATGTCTGGGCGACTTACGGTCAGATATGTTGGTTCTCTAAGAGATTTTGATGATTGCGAACAATTGTGAACAAAGAATGAGGATTTGCTCTCAGAAGTTGGAAAACCCTGAGTGAGAGCAAACCTCGAGGTTTCGGGAAAACCTCGAGGTTTGGCCTTACAAAGGAAGCATCGAGGTTCTATGTTTAAACTTGCAAAACTTGGGTTTCACAAAAATATGTGAAACCTCGAGGTTTATTAAGAAACCTCGAGGTTTTGGACTTCCCGAGAGAAAACATGGTTTCACACCAAGTTGTGAAACCTCGAGGTTTACATCAAAACCTCTAGGTTGTGCCTTGGCGCCAAACGAGGATTTTAAAATTATATGAGAAACCTCGAGTATTATCAGAAACCTCCAGGTTTCTGGCTTCCAGAGAGCTAATGGTTTTCAGCGAATTTGAAAACCTCGAGGTTTCCATAGAAACCTCCAGGTTTGTGTTTTTGGTCAAAACAAAGAACTTGGTCGTTTAGGCAAAACCTCGAGTATTTCTGGAAACCTCGAGTATTATGGCAACCCGAGAGCAAATGAACAAGCACTCATTCTTAAACCTCGAGGTTCCTTGAGAAACCTCCAGGTTTGGTTTCATCACGTCTTTCTTTGGGTTTCACACACGATGTGAAACCTCGAGGTTTCGAGAAAACCTCGAGGTTTAGAGTGAACCCGAGAAACCTTCGTGATAGCAACATGATAAACCTCCAGGTTTGATGATAAACCTCCAGGTTTGAGGTTTTGATGTTAAAACGTGTTCAAGCTTAAATGATCAAACCTCAAGGTTTGCGAACAAACCTCCGTGTTTACGGACGTTGTTTGAAATTCGAACTTAACGATTTTGCTATGCCTTCGTGTTTGATCTCAATGCTTTCCATGATTATTCCTTATTGGTACTAGATATGTTTAATCATCTTTTTAATGAGTTTCGATGCAGATCAAGGAAGTTTTACGAAGGTTTAAAGCAAAAGCAAAAGTGATGTCAGAACATTAAATGCTCAACCCAGAAACCTCCAGGTTTCTGGACGTTGTTTGAAATCATCTTTTTAATGGTTAATCCATCTGTACACGGTTGCAAAGCATTAAAGAATGATTTCTACATCAAGCAACATCCTCACCAAAGGATTAATTTGTAAAGAGTCAACTTCGACCATCCAACCACTGGATTAAGTGAGTTTCGAAAGAGAAGAAGACCTAAGCTATACACATCTTCCAAGAACATCTTCAACGGTCGATTATCGATGCAACGGTCAATTAATGCTATCCTGCTATAAATAGAGTTGCATTCAATTCTTCTCAACCACCACAACAACTGAAAACGCACAAGCATTCAAGTTTCTTAACTACCTTTCAGTTTTTCACTTATATTCTGTCTTTTGACATTATAAGCTTCAGTGTTTATTATCATCTACTCTTAGAGAGAGTTTTTATCTCAAATCATTTATTGAAAAGAATCACAAGTCAAGGGGACTTGGTGATTTGGGAGTTCATTGATTACAACTTGTAAGGGGGGAGTGAGTTCTAGAGAGAGAACTACTCTTTGAGTACATAGTGTGTAATCTTTGTGATAGTGAAAATCCCGAGGTGCCTGGGACCGGATGTAGGTCAAGTTGTTAAGACCGAACCAAGATAAATTCTCTCAGTGCTCGCCTATTCTTCTCTCTACTGCTTCATCTCTGTTTTTGTTATCTAAAAACAGAGTAGATTTGAAAAGTTTTTAAAATACCCAATTCACCCCCCCTCTTGGGTATATAGCTCCACTTTCAAGATAGAGTAATGATCCAATCATTCCTCTATATCTTGTGATGTTGAAGTCCTTGCCCTCTTCATCAGCATCTAATGAAGCAGTTGAACTCATAGGAGTATCAGCCCCATTGCAATGATCCATCCCAAACTTCTTCAAAGAGATCATTGAGATACTTGGTCTCGTGATATGAAGATTCCATCCTTCTTTTGCTTGATTTGCGACCAAGGAAATAGTTGAGCTCTCCCATCATGGACATCTCAAATTCTCCCCGCATATTCTTGGCAAATTCTTCACACAAAGCATCATTAGAAGCACCAAATATAATATCATCAACGTATATTTGGACAATTAAGATTTCATTAAGCTTATTACTCTTTATGAAGAGAGTTGTATCTTTTTCCTCTAATAAAACCTTGATCAAGAAGGAATTTGCTTAATCGCTCATACCAAGCTCTAGGAGCTTGTTTAAGACCATATAGGGTCTTCTTGAGACGATACACATGATCTGGATGATGAACATTTTCAAAACCAGGAGGTTGTTCTACATAAACTTCCTCTTGACTAAAACCATTCAGAAAAGCATTTTTCACATCCATTTGATAGAGTTTAAAGTTTTTCACACAAGCAAAGGCGAGAAGAACTCTTATAGCTTCCAATCTTGCCACTGGAGCATAAGTTTCTTCATAATCAATTCCTTATTCTTGATTATAGCCTTTGGCAACCAATCTTGCCTTGTTACGGACAATGATTGGCGACTCATCTCGTTTGTTTTTGAATACCCATTTAGTGCCAATGACCAGATGGTCCTTAGGCCTAGGTACCAAGTCCCAAACTTGATTTCTATCAAATTGATGTAACTCCTCTTGCATTGCTATCACCTAATCATTGTCTAAAAGGGCTTCATCAATCTTAAAGGGTTCAATATGTGTTATAAAAGCTATAAAAGTTACTTCATTTAAAGTGCTATTTCTGGTTCTTACTCCTTGATTAACATCACCTATAACTTGGTCTAAAGGATGATTTCTAATAAATTTCCAAGCTCTAGGTTGAGTCCGATCAGATTTTCAATATTGTTTTGAGGATCACCTCAAAAACATTTTCGATTTTCAATAGAAGCAGGAGTAGTTTTCAAAAGAATTGATTTTTGAAAACATTTTCTTCATATAGGTTTATCATACTTGGATTCACAGAAAACAACATGCATAGACTCTTCAACAATACGAGTACGAGTGTTAAAGACTCTATAAGCTTTACTCCCATTAGAATAACCCGAAATATACCTACATCTGCTTTGGAATCAAACTTTCCCAAGTTATCCTTACCATTGTTATGGATGAAACACTTACATCCGAACACATGCAGATGTGCTAGATTTGGTTTTCTTCCTTTGTACAGCTTATAGGGAGTCTTGTCCAACTTCTTCCGGAAGTATGCCCGATTTGAGATGCAGCAAGCGGTGCTCATTGCATCAGCCCAAAACACTTGAGAAGTGTTGTTCTCATTCAGCATAGCTCTTGCCATTTCAGTGAGGACTCAATTCTTTCTTTCCACAACACCATTTTGTTGAAGAGTCCTTGGGCCGAGAAGTTGTGGTCTATCCCCATGCTTTGTCCACGAGAACTTAGCAAATGCATTGTTTTCGAATTCTCCTCCATGATCGATTCGATTCAGAAATAGAGAAACCTTTCTCGTTTTGGACCTTCTTGGCAAAAACAACAAACTGATCAAATGTTTCATCTTTAGAGGGTAAGAATATAGTCCAAGCAAACCTTGAGAAATCATCAACTATGACCAAAGTATAAAGATTGCCACCAAGGCTCTTCACTCTAGCTGGTCCAACTAGATCCATATGAAGCAATTGAAGAGGTCTATTAGTTGAAATCTCCTTTTTTTGATTTGAAAGATGATTTGGTTTGTTTCCCTTTTTGACAAGCATCACAAAGCATGTCATTTTTAAAACGAAGTTTAGGAACACCAATCACCAGATCCTCTTTCAGTAATCTGTCAAGTTGAATCATATTGACATGAGCTAATCGCTTGTGCCATAGCCAACTTTCATCCAAATTACTTACAAAACATTTTTCTAAAACCGAGCCATTACTAGAGAGGTTAAGTGTATAACAATTGTCATCTCTAGGTGCTCTAAATAAAGCTTTTGATTTTATGTTTTCTAAAGGGAGAATATCCTTACTCACAATCAAGCACTCCTCAGAATTGAAGATAACTAAGTTACCTTTATCGGTGCTTTGACTTACATTTGAGGAGATTGTGGCAAAGTCCTTCGACTAGGTAGACATCTTTGATTAGTGGTCCTTCATTGTTGCCAATTTCACCAATTCCAGAAAGCTTTCCATATTGATCTCCACCAAAGGCCACCTTGCCACCATCCTTGGGCTTGATTGAGGAAAATTTGGATTGGTCTCCCGTCATGTGCCTAGAGCATCCACTGTCAATGTACCATTTGTTGGATTTTGATGCTCTTAGACAAACCTGCAAGACACAACAGATTAGGGCTTAGGTACCCATCTTTTCTTGGGTCCTTTGGGGTTAGTTTGTGTCTTAGGAATCTTGTAAGATCCCTTTGGCACCCATTGATAATTCCCTATGGGTTTCCTCTTTCTTTCCTTCTTATGAAAGCGGGGAAGAAGTAGTATGACCCTTTCTATTGCGGTAATTGCGATGTGCAAAAGGATTTGAAGAATGGATTGATTTTGTAAAATAGTTCATATAGGATTTTTCACCGAGACTTCTTTCTTCCTTTCTTTTTATCAAAATTAGGTTTGTAGCCAATTCCCGATATGTCATTTATAAATCTTTGTTATTTCAAAATGACATTGAGCATTTCACTCCCTCTAGTGAATTTCTCAAGTGCCTTTGTAAGATGTAAATTCTTTTTCTTGATTAGGACAATCTTTACAAACAAGATATTCAGAGGAAGAAAGTTTTTCAACTTGCAATTCAAGAGTAATATTCCCGTTTTTCAACTTCAAATATTTTTCAGCAAGTTTTTCAAATTCGGATTGCACAACCATATACTCAAAAATAACTCATCATAAGGTGGTTTGCAATCATATACCTCATCAATGTTAGTATGTTGCTCTTCTTCTTCAAAGAACTAAGCATATGTTTGCTTTTTCTTCCTCATCATCATCATCTTCATCGGATGAGCTATCACCCCAAATACCGAGAGACATATGCCTTCTTTTTGAATCATTTGAACCTCTTCTTTTCTTTGTCTTTGTTCTTGATTGGAGCATTCGATTTGATGTGACCAGGCTTCTCACACTCATAGCAAATGATTGGCTTTTTAGCCTCATAGCTAGAGCAACCCTAGTGAAACTTCTTGTAGCCTTGATCCTTCTTGTAGAATTTCTTGAATCTCCAGACCATCATCCTGATCTCTTCATCATCGTCTTCATCTTCATCATCATCAGACTCCTTAACCTCTTTGACAGCTTTGAGAGCAATTCCCTTGCTCTTGCCATGGACTTCTTCAAGCCCCTTTTTGAATTTGAGCTTTGCCTCATATTCAGAAAGACTTCCAAAGAGGGCTGCTACTGATGCCATAGAATCTCCACGAGCTTATTCAATGGCAGTGACTTTGGCTTCCCATTCTTGTTGAGAATATTAAGAATTTTCCTCACTTGGACAGGTTGCTCATATTCTTTGCGCAATGCAGCAAGCTGATTGATGAGATGGGTGAATCTCAGCTGGAAATCGCCAATGGATTCTCCAAGCTTCATACGAAGGAGATCATATTCTCATTATTAGAGTGTTGACTCTATTTTGCTTTACTCCATCAGTTCCTTCATGAGGAATTTCGAGCATCCCACATAGCTTTAGGCGAGGTTAGGTTGCAAACACGGAAATACTCCTCGTTGACTAAGAGCACTTTGCGAGAAGAAGGACAACTTTGTTGTTGAGTGTGACATTTCCTCTGTCATTTTCATCATAATCCTCTTCTTCCTTTGGAACCCTGAGACCATTCTCCAAGACAGTTGGAGTGTAGTCTCCTCGTTCAAAAACTCTCCAGAGACCATACTCTGTAGCCATCACAAACACCTTGAACTTGGCTTTCCAGAATGAGTAATGTTCTCCATTAAAACCTGGAGGTCTGTTGATTGAAGCTCCATCAGGTAGAATACCTTCCATTGTGATCCTTCTTGAGATGTTAAGCTCTTCGAGAAGACCTTGCTCTGATACCAAATGAAAATGGAGCTAAATACCCAAGAGGGGGTGAATTGGGGATTTCAAAATCTTTTTAAAACTGTTTTGTTTTGTAACAGCAAAACAGGGGTGAACAGAGTGTCGAGAAGAAGAGCTAGACACAGAGATTTATACTAGTTCGGTCCAACCACTTGACCTACGTCCAAATCCCGGACTCTTTGGGTTTTTCACTATCACAATTGATTACACACTCGCACTCAAGAGTAGTTCTCTCACTAGAACTCACTCCCCTTTACAAGTTGTAATCAATGAACTCCCAAATCACCAAGTCCCCTGACTTGTGATTCTTTACAATAAATGTTTTACAAATAGAAACTCTTTCTAAGAGTGAATAATGATAAACAAGCTTACAATGTCAAAAGACACAATATCAAGGTAGTTGAAGAACTTACGATGTCAAAAGACACAATATCACTCTTGACCATTGCTTTCCTAATAGAGAGAGGTAGTTGAAGAACTTTTAATGCTATGCGTTTTCTCGAATTAATCCGTTGGAGCAAAAGATGTTGCTTGTTGTTGTGGTAGTTGGAAAGACTTGAATTAATGCGACATCACTTTTGCTTTTTCTTTATTTATACTCGAGAGATCATTAAAGAAGGTTTCACAAATTCATCAAATTTGATTTTCAAACTTAGCGTTGAATACTCGAGTATGTTCATCAATACTCGAGTTTGTCACGTGCACTTAAGTCAATACCGAGTATCCATTTTGATACTCGAATATTCTTCTTCCGAGAGGAATCATCGAGACTTGACCTTTGGACCTTAATGTTGAAATAAGGAAAAAACTCGAGTATACAAATCCATACTCGAGTTTTGAACTTTTGATATGAAAATAAGTTTAAGTTCAAAAACCTCAATACTTGAGTATTGATTTCAATACTTGAGTGTTCAAATCATTGACAAAGAGCAAAGCTCACAGTATGCCCAATACTCGAGTTTCCAACTCAATACTTGAGTATGCATTCATTTTGAAAAACTTTGTGAAGTCTTTCCCAAGTCAATACTTGAGTATTGAAATGAATACTTGAGTATTCAATATATGCATAAAACTTGTAGTCTTTACGTCAAATCAATACTCGAGTGTCTATACCAATACTCGAGTATTCAAGGAGTTTGAAAACTTTGATAGATTGATGTCAAGTCAATACTTGAGTTTTCAAATGGATATTTGAGTATTCATAAACAAGTGTTAAGTATGAAAACTTTGTGGAAATCCAATACTCGAGTATGCAAAACCAATACTCGAGTTCTCAAAAGATGAGAAACTTGATGACTCTCTATATGACCAATACTCGAGTATTCAACTGAATACGTGAGTATTGAGATCTTAAGTCAATGTTAAAATTGTCTCTGTGTGTTCCATACTCGAGTATTCATATCAATACTCGAGTTTGGCTTAGGGTGAAAAACTTGGAGTGCTCTCTGTAAGTCCAATACTCGAGTATTGTGTTCAATACTTGAGTATTGTTTTGTGTAATGGATTTGAGCAACTCTCTGTCAAGTCAATGCTCAAGTAGTGAGACCAATACTTGAGTTTGGCTTTGACAGTAAGTTTTTCAACTTACCAAAGACAAACTTCAATGTGTGTTTACAATTGTTAATTATCATCAAAACACATAGAGAACTAACAACTATAAATCATTATAAGAATCTCAAAGTATTGAGATTTTGAGATTGAATTATTTGATTACAACTTGTAAGGGAGAATGGATCCTAGTGAAAGGATTACTTTTAAACACAGAGTGTGTAATTTGTTAAAGTGATAGTAAAAATCTCAGAGAGTCTGAGGGCTAGACGTAGGTTAAGAGTTAAGACTAAATCAGTATAAATCTCTTGTGTTCATTTTTCTTCCTCTCTTTGTTATACTCTTTTAGTGCATTAGTTTCAAAGTTCTTCAAAAAGATTTTTTAAATCCCCAATTTATCCCCCCTCTTGGTAATGTTCTGTTCTACACATGTATCATCTATTTCACTTTTTCCCATATTTAGATATACAACTTCTAAAGCAAATTTGCATCATAATAAACACGAAATGTATAACATATAGATTTCTAACTCATCATATTTAATCAACTACAGGTCAAAATTAACTGAGATAATGGTCCGAATAAAATTACTCACTTTTTAACACTTCCAAGACAAAATTGCCCCCCTCAATGAAAACTTCCAGAATGAAGTAGACCCTTAGCCCAAAATTAAATCAAAGGAATATCGATTCGGTTCATATTATACTAAAGTTCGGTTTATATTATAATAAAGTTGATTGGTTTAAGATGGTAAGATTCCTGAATGGTAAACATATTTAATACACTTCCCAATGGTTTAAAATTTTATAGTCAATAAAGAAATTGATTGCAAATACTTGCGTTCTACTGTAATTTGAGTATAACTTACAAATATTTCTCTTCAAACTATTTAACTAATGGATATATAGAAGAGTACAAATATGTACACATTTTACACTGAATCCAACACTCCTATTTTGCAGACAGAAGATGAGTAAAGCAGATTTGGAAAAGGTGACATATTTGTAGAGAAAGTGGTGAAAACTGCACCTCACCTAAAACCTTTTTCCCCCTTTCAGTTTCAGCTAGAGTTGGGAATGGAAGGTGAGATAAAAATTGGAGACTTATCAGCCGATTTTCTCGGTGTTTGAGTCATCTGAGGGCCATATTATAGTCTCCATCAGCCTTTCCCTCATCAGCTCCAAGTTTTCATCCGAGATTTCTTGATATATCTCAGCATGATTACATTTCTGCATAGCAACGATAGAAGAAAAATTACTTTGATCCTTTGCAAAAGATTAACAGAGGGTATGTGGTGTGAATAGTGATTATAGTTCAAATCTCTTGATGTGGTGGGAAAAAAGAGAAGAAAAAAGTGAACTTAAATTAATATTTTGCTCACTTTAAGTTCATTTAATCCATTAATTTTACGATGTTCTAAATTTACCAAGTTTCTCAATTTTATATCATGAAAGTCCTACACATTTTATTACACTACAAACGAGATCTTATATTAAGAATCGGTGGTAATATTTAGGATTCATGAGCTGTTATATAAAATATAGAGGATCAATGAGGCATAAAACACAATAAATCAACTTAAAGGACCAACAAAATACAAAGTTAACCAAAAAAACTAAAAATACTATTGAAATTCAATACCTTGACCCATTTACCATAAAGGTGAAGCCTTGTTATCATCACTCTCTCAGCAAGGTCTTGTTTCTCCTGTCAATTGGGCAAGAACATAGAATGAAGTCATTTACAAATTCATCACGTAACTGCATTGTCATAATCATACAACTCGTATCCTAACTCAAAAATAGATAGAGAGGATTTGGCAATCGATTAGACTATTAGTTTAACTGAAAAAGAGAAATTGGTGGAATGGAGAGGAAAAGAGTAGGATTGAACAGAATAGACTCAGACCTTAAAGGAGAATAAATTTCAATTCAAGTTTTGTTCATAACAGTTCAACAGAAACTGCAATTGTTTTAATCAACACTTGACAACAGAAATTGCAAAGAACTAACAATGATAAATAAAATTATACTCTCTCCGATCCTAATTATAGGAACACTTTTGTAGAGCAAATTGTACTACAAAACTATTCTTATAATTAAGACTGGAAGTAGTAACTATGATAATTTGAGTAACTGGAGGAAGCCAC
This sequence comes from Acacia acuminata, assembly GCA_019022655.1. NCBI lineage: Eukaryota > Viridiplantae > Streptophyta > Magnoliopsida > Fabales > Fabaceae > Acacia > Acacia acuminata. Next base: position 711,394 of record JAFJYI010000242.1, on the reverse strand, counting down.
TTGAGTTAACCTCCAAGGTTCATAATAGATTTGATGGTAACAGCGTTACTGCTTACAGCTGGAGGAGTTTTTTCCAGTTCAAGAACTATAGTAACAAACAAATGAGCAATAATAATGATAATGACAATGACAAAATTGACGGCGATGATTGTGAAATAACTACTTGATTATCAAATCATGTAGCAACTAGCAACAACAATACCAATAACAATTAGAACAACATTGACAATGGCAGAAGCAGTTTTTGCAAAAGGAGTGAGGATTGAAGAAACAACAGGCGGTACACAAGGATCTAAATATCTGAATAACAGATAACCTTGTCCGAGGAGTGTGTATAAAAAAACAGAGGAATACTCAATAGTACCTGCAATAGTTTTAATTCTAAGATTTATGTAGCTCACCCTACATATTTGGGATTTAGACTTCTTCCTATAATTACTAAAATCTTTCTAACATGCATGATTAGTCCCAGAAGATGTTTAAACATTTAGTACTCTGTGAGAGATTGTGTTTGTTTGTTTGTTTTTGTTTTTGTTTTTTTTTTTTTTTTTTTTTTTTTTTTTTTTTTGGGAATAAGGTGTTCATAATAAAACAACCAAAGAAATAACAATCAATATCTTCTGAAAATTCAATACATAGTTAAAATACGAACAGTAGTACCTTGCCAAGGTTTCTAATAAAACGTTTCCCATCTCCTGGCTTGTTCATCGCAACAAACCTACCAAATTAAAAACAGAAGTAACATTTAGCAAGGATGAATCCTATGTATGAAATCGTGAAAATCCTAGCAAATACAAATCAACGATGCTGAAACTGTGAAATCTATCCTATTGTGATTAAAAGTTACACTAAAATTGTCTCAAAATAATTCAGAATCGTACATATGTGGGACTCAGTGGTCAACAACATATTCAAACCAAAATAATTACAAGACCAAAGATGATTTAAATATGACAGAAACGATCTTGCCACAACAAAGATATCACTTACTCGTAGAACCACCTATACTGGGTGGGGTTCATTTCATACAACTGCTGAAGAACAGTCCTTGTGGCCTTGTAGGTGAAATAGTTGAGTAATTGCTGCATCCAAAGGCATGATTACAGTTAAATTCATACTAATAAAGCTCAACATATTCACATCAGAGGATAAAGATTAGTGAATAGTAGTGAAATGCCGTACATATTTGCAAGTAATATAAGGACTCAACATTCCTTAGAATGATCCGCTCTTATATGGGATGGCAAACAGACCTTGTACATTTTTCATGAGTTACTAATACCTAATTTTCTATCACCACGTTTCAAACTATCAAAAGAAGCGCCATGTTTTACAACTCATAATATTAATGCTTTTAAGAATAATTCAGGAAACAGATCTAAATCAAGAAACCATCACAGTAACATGTGGGATAATATAATTATGAACATGTACGTTATGGTAGCCAAATGCTAAGAATTACTTAAAGACGAGCTGAAGAGCATTGATACAAAAAGATTACATTTCATGCTCTGCAAATGCACAACAGTTGCGCTAGTTTTTACGCTAAGAAGAATTGAATTGCACTACATATACATGTAAAGAGCCCAAAAAACTGGTGTTTGAAAATTTTGGGTCAAAGATAATATAAAAAGACCACTTCAAAGTTCCATGAAGAAAGATTAATAAAAAATTCTTCAATATCTAAAGGCTCCTCCAACCCTCACATTAAGCATATCTGGATCCCGCATACTTGTAGCAAAATGAAGTTATCATTCAAGAATAAAATTGGCATATTTCAATAAAGGTGCAAGATCAAAAATAATTGAGCTACCAAATGGAGTGAATTTGAACTTTGAAGAGAAAAAAAGTGAAACAGCCAAAATTTAGACCACCATAAGAAAAGTGACCTAAATAAGATCTTTTCAAACATCGGATCTCCATAAAGTTCTCCATAAGGTTCTAATCGCAATTCAATTCTAAACTAAAACTGATTGTTACCGTTTTAACATCACCAAACGTATCTTCATACTGCCCACCAAGCTCGTTAACAATCTTTACTCTTCTATTACTGCGCAGCTTCCTGGGATTTCTATTAACACAGAGTCGCCACTCTCGCCCAGCACCAATGAAGGAACTACTCAATTGCATCGCTCCTCGCTTTACCGATTGTTTCTTCCACAAAACAGTGTCTCCTCCACTTTTGAGATTCATACTAGTAGTAGGCAACGCATCGACGCACAAACATGGACCCGTGAGCGAGTCCAATGCCGATGAACCCACAATAGATAAAGCACCCACCATTCTCCTTACAAGCCAAGCTCAAAATCGACTTCCCCAAATATAGCCAGACGAAAATCTGTAACCTGGAACAATGGAATCGAAAATTATGTGAGATACCCACTGAAGAAATAAGAATGGGTATCCAAGAAAATTGGGGAATTAGGTAAGCGTAGTCAAAGACGCATCAAAGATTCAAAGCGCTTGGTCGAACAATGGTTGTTGGGAAGAGAAGGCGTTTTTGGGTGCAAAGGAAAATTAAATTACGAAAATCGTGAGGTTTTGGAAATGTGTGTGAATGTTGGCCATATAAAATTTTAAGGTCCAAAATTATCAACATCAAAGAAAACAGGGAGATCCATTATTCACATTGGCCTTCTTTCTTTTGTTGCCAGGTTCGTTCAATGGTACAGGCAACTCACCTGGACGGTTGCCACACTTTCGTGAATATTCCGACACGTGTTTGATTCTTGTCGCTATCATAACGCGAGCGCAAGTCACGGAACTCTACTTTTCATTTCTAAGTTAACAATTGTATTTGTATCTGCTTGTTTTCCCGCGAGTCGCGAGAGGATGTTCCGTGCGAATACGAATTAGACTTTTGTTAATTTTAAGCTTTTGGCTTACCAATGTATTAAAAAAAACAAAAAATGGGAGGAGGTGAAAAGTCAAGAAATTACCAGGGTTTTTGGTTTAGAATATGGAGAAGTTAGTGGCCAGATCGGAGTCAAACTAATAAAAAATTAATTTTTTTCCTCTTACACCCTCCATTTTATATGTTTAAAAAAAATTAAAAAAGTCAGCCGCTTACCTACATTTTACTTCTTTTGATGAGACATGACCTCCATGCTCCAGTGTGTCAGTTTGTTCTTAGAAAAATGTTGGGAATAGCCCGAGAGTTTTTTAAAAATTGTTTTTCATTGTTTTGAAAGAAAAAGTAGTGGATGGCCAAAAAGAGAGAGAATAAAGGGAAAAATGCATGGGGAATGAGGTGAAGTGATTGAATGCCTCAGAGGAAGAAAAGTTGGCACAACATTGATCAATCCCTTTTATCCAGCAGACTACAAGGATAAAAGTAGGGATGCCAAGGATCGGATTAGATCGAGTTGAAGGTCAACCTGAGTTCTGGTCCGATAGGACCTCGGGTTGGAAAAGTCAGCCTGAGGTCTGGTACTAGTTCGAGGTCGGGTTGGACCGGACCAGGTTGACGGACTAGTTGGACCAGTCCAGGTAGACCAGTTTTCTTTTTTCAATTTTTTTTCCTTTTTTTTTTTTTTTGCCTTCTTGGGAGGCAATATTTTAGCTCTGATTTCACTTGACTTTTGAAAATAATAAAAAGTGATTTTGAGTGAAAAGTGATTCTTATAAATTAAAAAACACATTAGGATGTCCAAACTTCAGTGAATGGCTTAATGTAGTGGTGATTTACAAAAAAGAAAAAAAGAAAAAAAAGAACACCTCAGGTCAGACGGGACCAATCCAAGGGCTCTAAGTCCTTGGACTAAAGTCCATCCAACCCGGTTTAGCGGTTAGTCCGGTCGGTCAAATTTGTTAGTTCTCAATGTGTTTTGATGATGATTGGAACAATTGTAAAACCATGAAAGCCAAATTGTTCGCTTTTCTCTTACAAAAATCGAATTCTTTACTGTCAAGGGAAAACTCGAGTTTTGGGCCAAAACTCGAGTTTAGGCTTGTCTGAGGAAAAATATGATCAAAGGCAAAATCGCCGGTTTTCGGCAACAACTGCCGCGTTTTGAGTTTTCATGTGAACATATGAAAACTCGAGTTTTGGGGGAAAAACTCGAGTTTTGGTTTGGCCGAGAGCCTTTGAATTTTCCAAGTCTCAAAACCTCCAGGTTTTCAAAGAGCACCGCCGATTTTGAACTATTCAAAGAATTTCTCATATTTTGTGAAATAGTTCAAAACTTGAGTTTTGGGATCAAAACTCGAGTTTTGGTATGTTACTCGAGAGAGATGATTTTTGAACATATGAACACCGCCGGTTTTTGGTTTGAAAACCGCCGGTTTAATATCGACGATTTTTTCAGAGTTTTCACAAGTATATGAAAACTCGAGTTTTGCAAGTAAAACTCGAGTTTTGATCTGGCGAGAGAGCACTCAAGTTTTCACAAATACAAAATCGCCGCTTTGAAGTAAAAACCGCCGGTTTGATATGTTCACGGTTTTTAGTGTTTTCATGCTTTAAGTGAAAACTCGAGTTTGGGAAGGCAAACTCGAGTTTCGAGCAACCCGAGAGCATCGGTATTTTCTTGATTTGAAAACCTCCGAGTTTTGGATGAAAACCTTCGGTTTTAATGTTTTGGACTAAAACTACATTTTCATATCAATAGTCCAAAACTCGAGTTTTGGGCAAAACTTCGAGTTTTGAGTTTTTCATCGAAAACCTTTTTGAAGCATAAATCGCGATGTTGCTCTCGGAAGAAGCAAACTCGAGTTTGGATTTTGAAACTCGAGTTTGGTCTTGTGCACAGTTGAAAACTCAAGTTTTGAAGAACAAAACTCGAGTTTCGGTCGCTGATTTTGAAATTTGATTTACATGATTTTTCAAATCATTCTTGTTTAATCTTAATACTTTCCGGGATTATTCTCTATTATTCTTAGCTATGTTTAATGAGTTTATTATTGAGTCTCGAGATGATTTAGAGAAAGATTTTGAAGTGTTGAAGCAAAAAGCAAAAAGTGGTTGAGAACATTAAATGCAACGATCGAGAAAGTTGCATAACTTTGGCTAATCCACTCGCACGCGTCGCAAAGCATTTAAGAATGTTTTCTACAACAAGCAACTGCATCTCCAACGGATTAATTCACGAAGGTCAACCTGATTACTTGGCCAGCTGGTTGAAGAGAATATTGGAGAGAGAAAGTGCCTAAGCCACCTCCTAACACTGGGAGAACTTCTCCAACGGATCTATTTGGAAAGCAACGGTCATTTAATGATCTCTGAGTATAAATGGAGTAGCATTCAAGCCTTTCCAACCAACACACTTGCTGAAGACGAAAATCATTCAAGTCTTATATTTATTTCTTCGGTTTTTTATCTGTAGTATCTTGTGATACATTGAGCTTCGATGCTTATCATATCTACTCTTAGAGAGAGTTTATTTCTGTGTATATCATTCATTGTAACAATCTCAAGTCGGGTGACTTGGAGATTGGGAAAATCGAGTACAACTTGTAAAGAGGAGTGTGTCCTAGGTTGAGGAGCATTCTTCGTTTACGAGTGGGTATCGATTGTAATCGAGTACAACTTGTAAGGGGGAGTTAGTCCTAGGGAGAGGATAACTCTTGAGTACGGAGTGTGTATCGATTGTATACAATTACAACTTGTAAGGGGAGTGCTTCCTAGGGAGAGGATCATCCTGAGTACGAGTGTGTAATTGTAATTGAGTGATAGTGGAAAATCCCAGTGTTTCGGGATCGGACGTAGGTCAAAGAGTTGGACCGAACCGGTATAAATCCTTGTGTCCACTTCTTCTTCCCTCGCTCTGTTTACCTCTGTTTTTATAGCTTCAAAACGAGCATTTTAAAAATTTTTAAAATACCCAATTCACCCCCTCTTGGGTATGTAGCTCCACTTACAAAATTATCTTGGACCAATTTTTTGTTACCAGCACCGGGTCAGACTGGACCAACCAGACCTCAGATTTTTTGGACAACCCTAGAGAAAAGTAACTCCTCATTGATTACTCCTTTTATCCAACGAACATTAAGGTAATAGGCAAATAAATGTAAGTGTCTTTCTCATTATCAGAACATCTTACCTTCCAACTTTCATAAGTTCGCATATGCTATCTCGCTGTGAAATCTGCTGCGAAACACTCATCACCATCTTGCTCCCTCCTGTTGGGGTTTGCCTCCGCCATGGCTGATACATCGTACGTCTCTTTCCATTCAATGGGGACGTGGAGTTCACAGGTTTAGTTCAGATCTCTCTCACCCTCTTTACGATCTTCAATCTCTCTCTCTCTCTCACACCCTTTTCATGATCTTCGAACCCACCTTCTTGTTTCTCCATCAACTAGTCGAATTTTTGTTTTTTTTTTAAAGTCTTTTTTTTACTTCGACTCGGCCAACTCGACCGGTTCGGTGAATTGATCGAGTTGACTCCAGGTCAACTCGGAACCCCGGTTTTATTCCTAACTCAAACTGGTTTTTCGGTCGATTTCCGATCTACACCGAATGTTCCGCTCCGGGTTTCATAACCTTGAAAATTACTGATAATATATAGAGCCCAATTGGGTCAAATAATTGGCCGAATAAAATGGAATATTAGAATGGAAGATGATAAATTACAAAAATAAAAAAAATTTGAAATTTGAAATACTCCTTCTCTTCCTCCCTCTACCTGCACACTGCAAATCAACATTCAACAAAATAAAAAGTCGCTCCATCTAACTTCTTCCTCCCTCCACCTCCGAGATCAACATTCATAAAAAAAAAAAAAAAAAAAAAAAGTTGAGACAAAGGAAGGAGGAAGAGGTGTTGCAAGAGAACGATGAGGTGGCCATGAAAGTTCAATCATTCATTGTTCGAGCGTCGCCTCGAGAGCCAAGTACCTAATCCAAATCATTTCGACTTCTCCTTCCACCTTTGGCACCTTTGTCATTGATTGATCTGCGGTGGCGCTAGCAAAGAGGTCGTTATCAGATGCTTCTTCCTCCTCTGCTGTGGTCATTGACGGATCTACACCGTTGATGGCTTCTTTCTCCTCCTTCCACAATATTTTCCGACGTGACTCTCTTCCTCTCCCCTAGCGCTGAAGATAGGTAAGTTGGTTTTCTTCCATTTTCTTGATCCACCGAAAAATGGGATCCCATCAAAATAGGTGGCAACTGATTTTCCCATGTGTTAAGAGAAAATGGCATGTCACCGAAAAAAGTTTTGATGAGAAAATGTAAGCCAAACAGCCGTGATGAAAAATGCCCATTTTTCATTTTCTTCCCTCAATTTTCCTTGAACCAAACAGACCCTAAGTTTCAATAAGGGATGTAAACAATTTCAATGTAATTTGAGTGTTTTAATACGTGCTTTTTAAAATAGTAATTTGATTTTTATTAGAAGTGATAGTGATGAAATTAGTTTCATTTTAAATTTTACATATATTTAAATAAAAATTTATTTAAAATAAAAAATTAAATTAAACATTGACCATTCAAAATCAATCTGGACGATTTAGATTGGTGATGAGTACATTGTGCTCCGAAATTGAACACTATATGATCAAGATTCTTATAAAAACAAATATGTTTTAGATTATACACTTTACTTGTGACCTTATTATGGTAGTTCAAAAAAAAAAAAAAAAAAACTGCGTGAATATGTTTATGAGCATTGAAAAAGATTTTGGAAATGACGTTAAAGGACTAGAAGATTGAATTAAACTTGAATAAAGATCAAAGATTAGACCGTGGGAAAGGAGGAGCCAAGGTCCTGGGTGATTTTATTAAATTTATTTTGGTTAAAAAATAATTTTAGTCCTTTAAGTTTTATATGAGATATAATTTTGGTCCCTTAACTTTATAAAGTATACTTTTGATCTCATATTTCTAATATAACTAATGTTGCTAAAGAAAAATATTGACGTAATAAACTCAAGTGATCCCACTTGACTTTGTAAAAGCTAAAAATATTTTTAGAGGGGTTCGTCCCCCAATAAAGACTTTCGAGATCGATCCCACCTTACTTTGTAAAAGCTAAAGAGAGCAACAGTATAGTCATTTGGAATATCACCATCAAACAATTATTACACCTTGAAACCCATACATCCCAGCAGATGTACCCAACCAAGGTAGCCCAATGGATTTTTTTAGTGGAATCTTGGCCCATCTCATGTTTGAGATTCCATTTTATCCATTCTTTACTATTATTAAGATGTGAAAATGTTGCCCAATGCGAAGGATGGACAAGCGATCTCCATTATCTCTCCTTCGCATTTAGGCAGTCTCGTAACAAGGGCATTGAGTCCTCTTTATTGCTGCAATTGAAAGGGAAGCTTGCATTCTCACTCAACCCTCTTTGAAATCTTAACTGCATCATATAAACCTTGTTGTGAGAGAACAATTGCATGAACGACTTGATCTTCTTAGGAATCTTCCATTTCCATAGTAGCTTCCAGAACTTGTCATTCAGTTGGTGAGCACATGCAAAGAGAAAGTTATAAGTAGTTGTAATCGAGAAACAACTGTCAGTGGAAGGAGATCAGGTGATTTTATCCTCTCCTTTCTCCTCACAGGGTAGGTGTACACTCATAATGCGAGTAATAATTGTTGTAAATATTGCATATAGGTGTGTCAAAGAAAGAGTTTTTCCAATATTATGGAATATGCATAAATGAACATATGCATTTTGAGAAGTCATGTTCTTATAAATTAAGGGATTTGTGTTGGCTCATGAATCAACATGATTCATCAATTAAACAGATAGTTATGACTTTCTCGAAGAGGTGTAATGTTCAAGAGTCACCACTTCAAGGCATTGATTCATTATTTACAAATACCCCAATTGTGACACCATTTTAAAAGAGAGAATTAGAAAACACCGGTAATCTCTTCCGAGTTATCTTATCTTCCGCCGCCCGCCACCTTGATTTAATCAAGAAGGATCTGTTTAATCCCGGGAGTACCGCTTCTTCTTTACCGATGGTTGCGGAATAACTCTATAGGACAGTGTTCTCCAACACGACTCAGATCATCCTCTTCTTTATTCTTTCAAATCGCTCATGATGCCAACAATCTATAGAGTTAATTCAACCATACAAAAATATGGCAGATTTATTCGACAAAGCCTGTAGACTACTATGACACATATGGCCTCTGTGGATGGAACGAGAATTGTATTATTATTGACTCGCAGGTGGTCCAATGCTTGAAACGCTTCATTCCTAGGAATTCGATGGACTGGACTGAATGATGTGTATGAAATAAATCTTTAAACTGCTCAAAGAAAGGCAAAGATGGGGTCATTAAATTGACAGACAAGTTTCAGATCTGTAGTGTGAAGAAGAATTGAAGAAGAATGGGTCTCTCGGGGTCTTGGCCTGAGAATTGCGAAGGCGAATTCGGATGGTCCCAAGATGATAATTAGCGGACTATGAAAATTGAAATGCTGTCACTGACCTTATTTCGTGTGATGGTTCCGCCAATCGCAAGTCCTAACCATTGGGTAGTTCCGTTGTTACCCGTCAGGTTGATTTTGCGTTGCGTCCGGTGATTGCATATCGTCCAAATGTGGGGGTGCTTCATGATAAGCAAATAGCCTTGATGGCTATGTCTATGAGAGAAAAATTTGTTGGTCCGATGATAATTGAGAATGGAGGGAGTGAGAATTGGGTCTTGTATCTGATGAAAGCATATTAAATAAGCTTATGATCAAGGAGAGCTATGGTTATTACTGTGATGGATAAATACTCAATTGCCCTTCATCCACCTCATTTGAATCTCTATGATGAAGAGATTATGAGGGCTTTGTGATCTTTGCAAACACAGGCAGGAGGCAGAAAAGAAGTCTACAAGTTTGGTCAGAGAGAAAGGGATATATAGTCTTTGCAATGTTTTGATGAAGAAGGCGTAAAGGCGTAAGTCGATTGGCAACGGCAAATTCTCCGATGAGGAAGAAATAGTCATATTTGTTCGATCAAACGACAATAAGGTAAGCGTGATTGATTGGATTATTATATAAATATATATAATATTTGTGGGCATATATTAAAAATTTAATAATATGGTTATTATTTTTTAATTTTTGATGTGTTAAATTTTCAGTATGAATGTGCCCATAGAAATCAATATTTTATTTAACTATTGATTACTTGCACTATGAATTTAATTCCGTTGAAAGTTTGATTATCTTTAACTAATAAATATATTAGTTTTGATTGATATGGTAGTTAATAAATCTCCTATTATTTCTCCTATTATCTTAATGAGGATTTGCTGAATATTAAATTAATAAAGGGAAGATAATGTATATCTTATGCCCTTGGATTGATCAGGAGATTTTATTGTTTTTATTAGTAAATATCTTGAATTACATTAGTCATCATATGGAAATAAAATATTGATGATAATGAGATCATTATTGGGTTCATGCTTGGTTTCTAGTTCCGAAAGTAAATATATTTAAAAGTTAAATGATGAGATTGATTAGAAGTCCTAAATTTTAGGATGTTATATATTTGAAAAACTCTAATTTAATTAATTAGAATGAAAAGGAATTTATTCCCGTTGAAGGCTTTATTATTGGAAATATTAATTTATTTAATAATTTCTAATCTCCTATAATATTGGGAATCTTTTTAAATTAATATGGCTGAATAAAAGTGGGATATGCTTGTGTTTCACATGATAACAGTTGGAAGTTGAAGCAAAATTTGTTTCAATAAATGGTGATATATTTGCGAATATATCATGTAGCCACTATTTAGTTTATCAAAGAATTTGATACCATGATCAATTAATTTAAATTATTAATTGCATGAAGTGTGATTTATTTGGATATATGATATGAGTTAGTTTGAATATTGAAAATCATATGATTATGTAGTTTTATAAAGAGTGAATCTTTATAAATATATTATGTGAAATTCTAATTTAATTAGAATTTTATTAATTATAAAATATTTGAAAGTGTGGGGGTATCTAAGATATGGGGTACCTTGAAATTATTATTTTAGTAGAGAAAATATATTGAAAATTATAAAATTGCCGTATGCGTTATGTTATGATGAAAAAAAAAAAAGGCTTTGTTATTTGCTATTGAAAGCAAATTTTGTGAATTATCAAATATTTTGTGTGAAAAGCATATGGTAGTGGTATGAAAATTTAACCATTTAGTGTAGAGATAAATGTGCTTTAATTTTCATAGTATTATTAATTTCTCTTGGTATAAGCATGCATGATATCATGAAATTTTTAATTTAATGTGGATGACTTAACTTGGTCAAAATATCATGTTATGTGTTTAAAAGTATGAGAGAATTAAATGTGATTTTGGGTGTTAAAGATCATAAAAGAATATTGATGACAAATAAGAAATGTTTCTGAATATTGGTTTTGAGAATCATTATGTGAATATTCTTTATGATACTACTTGAGATGATTCTAAAGCTCAATCAATGTATGCACAAACTGTTGAGAATTTATAGCACTAATAAATGTTAATCCCATGACATAGCAAATGATATGTGGAGATTGAGCATATGTAAACTCTTGTGAAGAGAAAGAAATAGTTAAGGGATAATGCCATAAATGATATTGGCATCATGTATTGGATTTCTGTTGTATTGATGTATATACACGGAAGTTAACTAAGATTTAGTCTATGTATGAAAATCCATTGGTTACCATTGACCTTAGTGGTCACAAAATTTAAGCATTATGTGAATCAGAGTTGATACTCTGGAGATGGATGGTGTGCTGAGAATGTCGAAAACCTCTTAGCAAATATTTTGACAAGAAACTGACGCTTAGTGTCGATGATCTGTGATTGTCAAATGGTAATAGCCATTGAAAAAAGACAATGATGAAATAAAAATCGTTTGAGATATAATGTGATAAGCTAGTTTAAGATTTGTATTGGAGTTATCTCAATCGATTTGGTGAGGTCAATAATAGACCTATCAGCTGTTAACAGAACCCTGCAGGATGAAATAAATTGGTTGAGGGGAATGAGACTAAGCCAACTCGTAATTGACAGCGATGACAACCCAACCTTTGTGATTGGTGATCCCATGAAGAAGGTTCAATGGGTAAGAACAAGTCGTTCGTCAATTTTGACTAGCACGAAAAATATCAATCGTCCCTTCCTATGACAATGGGAGAGTGCTAGAATGCACGTTTTTGAGGTTGAGCAAAGCTCTTAATAATTTCATAGTCATACAAGACGGTGTGCTTAGTGCAGGTATACTTACATGAAATCACCTCGACGAATGTGGAGTGTGGCCGCTCTTATGAGATCGTGACGAAATCTCTAGAGCATTCGTTGTGCACCAGGCACGCGCATGGCCGTCATAACGCGCAAAACCGTTGATTAACAATGGAAATGTTAGGATATAATTTGACCCTCAATGCCTCTAATACAAATCAAGATTTGTTAGTTCATAGAAGCATGCTTCACTGACATCTCTGTGTATTAAGTGTTATTGGTCTAGGTTTGGTTCATAGTTCTAAGGACCACCAGATACAATGGTTATGTCTATGGGTGTAACTTATAGCTAATGGTGTTTTCTTTGACACATGTGGGGGATTGTTGTAAATATTGCATATGAGTGTGTCAAAGAAAGAGTTTTTCCAATATTATGGAATATGTTTAAATGAACATATGCGTTTTGAGAAGTCATGTTCTTATAAATTAAGGGATTTGTGTTGGCTCATGAATCAACATGATTCATCAATTAAACAGATAGTTATGACTTTCTGAAGAGGTGTAATGTTCAAGAGTCACCACTTCAAGACATTGATTCATTATTTACAAATGCCCCAATTGTGACACCATTTTAAAAGAGAGAATTAGAAAACATCGGTAATCTCTTACTGAGTTATCTTATCTTCCGCCAGTTCTGCCACCTTGATTTAATCAAGAAGGATCTGTTTAATCCTGGGGAGTACCGCTTCTTCTTTACCGGTGGTTGCGGAATAACTCTGTAGGACAGTGTTCTCAAACACGACTCAGATCATCCTCTTCTTTATTCTTTCAGATCGCTCATGATGCCAACAATAATTTCATAATAGAACCAAAATCCAAGTCTAGACCTATCCCATTCACCCCACAGTGTCATGTAAGCTGACACTTTCTCCACAACATTTGTATTTTGCATGAAGCACTTTGACTCACAAGGCTTCACGGTTGTTCAAGATATTCCAGCATAGTTTCATTGTAAAAGTCTCATTTCGCCTACCAAGATTCCTTATATATACCTAGTCCTCCAAGTTCCTCATTTTTGGATATCAATTTCCAAGGTGCCAAGTGAAATTTCCTCTGCTTGTCACTGTCACCCCAAAGAAAGTCCCTACTATGTCTTTCAAGGCTTCAAGCTCTTTAATTGATCACTCCTTTAGGAAGTAGCATCGTTTGCATTGGTAGTAGGGAAGGGTAGAAAGAACTGACTTGATAAGAGTGGTACGGCCAGCCATGCTCAAGCAACTTCTCTTCCAACCAGCTAGCTTTCGTTTTGTTTTTTCCTAAGATAGGTGCAAATAGAACATTAGAAGCTCTAGTATGCATAAGAGTGATCCCCAAATATTTGCCTAAGTCCCATGTTAATCCAACTCCCATCCTCTGGCTATACATCATGGCACGGGATATATACACGTTCTTGGAGAAGGATATTTTAGTTTTCAATTTATTCATTTTCATACTAGATGCTCCACAGAACCTGTCCATGCAATCCAACATCACCTCAATTTGGAAGCTAAAGGCGTCGCCAACAATATCAGATCATCTACAAAGAATAGGTGTGGAAATGGAATTGGGTCTCATTTCCATGAGGAGGTTTGTGTTGGTATGATGAAATTGAGTCTCAATTCCAATTTCATGTGGGAAGCCAAATAACTCAATTCCATCAAAATGGCTTCCATAAACGAAAGCTAAGTTTTGTAATTCCATCTCCATATTTCCATCCATTACCCTCCTCTTTGCTTCACCCTCTCACCTTCATCACGCCATCACCCGGATCGGTAACTCAACGAGGACAGGGACGACGGCAAGGATCAGCAACCCATGACAGCAATGGCGACCTGCTTCATCTTAGCAACTGCAACCTCCTTCAAACAAGAAGCATGACCACAATGTTTTGAATGGAATGAAATTACTTGAAGGAACAGAATCGATCGATTGAAATTTAATGTTTATTGAAATGAGAGCAAACAAGAGGGGCCAATTATTTGTAGTAACCAAAAATATTTTGTGATAGTTCATCCAGCACCCTCAAGTCAGTACTAAAAAATATTTTATGGTGTTAGATACATCTTGACTCAAAAAAATTTTTGAGAATTAATGGAAAAGTTAAAATGGCATCTTAAAACACTTCATATACTTGAAAAATTTTCTTGAAAAATTAATTCTTTAAAGGCAAAATGTCTCTTAAAAAAAATGCTTCTGGGGTGTTAAATGAAACACAAACTACTATAGGATATTGGACAAATGAGAAAGTATTTTAAGGTGATGCACGCACGTGAACTCTTTTATAAATTGTAAATTAAAGAGGATATAATGCTTAGTAAAGCCCAATTATTTGATTTTAAGACTTTGTATTAATTGAAACCGAAGGACATAACATGCTGAAGAGGACAATATTACCTTATCCCACCCTGTTTTACATCGTAAAAATTTCAAGTAGCTAAGTTAATTAAATCAAATATGATTATGATGTTATTCTATGTGTATATATATATTCTTTTGTTTCCTGAAAGGTGCGTGTTTTAAATATATGAAATGAGTTTAACTTTTTGTTTTGATGAAGAGAGTTTAATTAATATATAATATCCAGAAAAAAAAGGAAAAAAAAAAACTCGATGATATAAAATACGATATTAATAATGAGCATGGCATATATTACACATTGTATGATTTAGTAAAAAAGAATTCCTGAACCTATTAAAATGCATAATGTCCATTACTCTACAGGATATTAGAGAAAAAACCTAATAGGAAATAGTCAATATAAGCCTGAATGACGTCCACTGTGGAAAATAAAAGTTTAGTAAAAGATATAATCTGATTTATGATGAACAGTTTAAGTTATATACTTCCTCTAACCCTTTTTATAAGATACAAATAATTAAATTGAGTAGATCAAAAAGTTAGTTAAAATTAGTTAAAAACAATAAATACATAAAATATGCAACTCATTTTCCAAAAACACCCATATTTATAAAGAATGTGGGTGGGTTGGGGGAGGATGGGTGGGAAAAAAGTGGTGAAAGAGATATATAATTAATAAGGATAAAAATATTAAATATTTAAACATCTCCAAGATGTATCGTAGAAAAAGGAACATACTCATTTATACAATTGTATCTTATATAAAAAAGAACAGAGCGAGTATTTTTGTAAAGAAAAAAATCTGAAGATAGGAGAAAATATAAGAGTGTGTTTGGTTTGAGGGGAGGGAGAGGAAGGGAAGGAGAAGAGAGAATTTTTTTCTCCCATCTTGACTAAATTGCTCATGGAAAATTTTCAATATTTCAAAAATACACTCTTAACAAAAAATAATATTTTTCTTATTAATGACAATTTGGTCAATATCCCCTCTAGGATCTCTTTCCCTCCCACTCCCTCCTGATAAGTATATATTTTATGATTAAATAGATGTATATTTTATGAGAATTAGTTGGATTTATTAATATTACATGCCTATTTAATTATCTTTTATAAACTTTTCCATCATTGAATCAAACTTAGGATCAAAGAATAAATCAACATAAAATTTACTCATATCCTATTTTTATTGTGCAGGAGATATTATATTAAAGAGAAGAGACAAAAAGTATATGGAGCTTGTAGTCATAAATTAAATAAAAGGAATAAAGACATGGACCCCACATGCTAAAAAGTAAACTTGGATCCTAAGCTTGGTGATTAAAATTAGGAGGAGGAGACCTAAATTATAAATAAGCAGGCAGAGACATGCACAAAAAGAAGATCACAGAGGAGCAAGATCAAGAGACGCAGAACGAGAAGGAACGAAGAAGTAGAGGAGTAGCGGATGAGCGTTTCGGTTCTCTTCATGCCTCAAAGAGTTACAAAAGGGATCCTTGTAGAAAACGTTGTAAATGCTTCGTGGAATGGTAATTCTCGTTTCGGGATTTGTAAAAGTGCATTTTTCTACAAATTCACTCACATGTATCAAAGAGTAAAAAGGGATCCCCGTAGAAAACATTGTAAATGCCGTTTGTGGAATGGTAATTCTCGTTTGTGGAATGATAATTCTCGTTTCAAGATTTGTAAATACCATTGAAAAAATGTTAGGAAAAATATATATATTTGTTAACGCATATATATATTAAAAGAACCAAGTGGCTGTAGGCCACTTGGTCTTTGGTTGTGTGGGGGTTGGGGGTTCGAACCCCACCCCTCACACTTTCAATGAAAATCGTTTTTTAAAAGAACTTCCCCCGAAAAAAAAACCTCCACCCCTCACCGGTGGCCGCCGGCCAGCGCCTGGCCGTCGGCCCTCCGATGAGGGTATTTTTATTTTTTTTATTATTTAAAAATAAGGGTAAAAGGGTAATTTCACCCGAATTTGTATATCCCTCATAGGTTCTTGGTACCTCTCAGTCTTTTTACAAATTCGGAAGACTTCTGAGGGTTTTGTAAATTCATATGGTATTTATTTATCTTTTTCTCTAAAAATATTTTGTGGTAGTTCATCCAGCATCCTAAAGTTAGTACTAAAAAATACTTTAAATAAGAACTTTAGAAATATTTTGTGGTAGTTCATCCAGCACCCTAGTTTGTTGGATACACCTTCATTTAAAAGAAATTTTTGAGAATTAATGGCAAAGCTAAAATTGCATCTTAGAACACTTCATTTGAGAAAAATTAATTCTTTAAAGGCGAAGTTTCTCTTAAAAAAAGCTTCGGGGTGCTAGATGAATCACAAAATGCTATAGGATATTGGACATGTGAGAAAGTATTTTAGGGTGATTTAGGCGCCTGAACTTTTATAAATTATAAATTAAAGAGGATATAATGCTTAGTAAAGCCCGATAATTTGATTTTAAGACTTTCCATTAATTGTAACCGAAGGACATAACATGCTGAAGAGAACAGTACCTTATCGCACCCTGTTTTACAACGTAAAAATTTCAAGTAGCTAAGTTAATTAAATCAAATATGATTATGATGTTATTCTATGTGTGTATATATTTTTTGTTTCCTGAAAGGTGCGTGTTTTAAATATATGACCAGTTTAAGTCATACACTTCCTCCGTCACTTTTTATAAGATATAAATAACTAAATTAAGTAGACAAAAAAGTTAGTTAAAAGTAGTTTAAAACAATAAATATATACAAAAAATTCAACTCAGATCATTTTCTAAAAACACCCATATTTATAAAGAATGTGGGTGGGGGAGAGAGAATGAGTGGGAAAACAGTGGTGATATATATATATATATATATATATATATATAAAATATTTAGATATCTCCAAAATATATCTTATAAGAAGGAACATACCCATTTAAACAATTGTATCTTATATGAAAAAGAATGGAGTAAGGTTGTCAAATTCATGAGTTCAAACAAATTCGTGATAGTGAGGTTAACTCATATTATAAACTCTAATCGTAAATTCGTAAGAGTTTATTTTTACTTTTAAATATAAATTAATAGTGTATAATTCAAATATGAAAAAAACAAAAAATTTGGTTTAAATATTTTTAAAATTCAAATAATTGAAATTAAATCCATCAACATTCATAATTTATCATATTTTAAAAAAGACTGGCCATGATCAAACCGAAGAAGTTAACATGAGTTTAAAGGTGAATTAACACGATTTTGTAAACTTGAAATATAAAAACTGGAACCTATATTAATTCATGAGTTTCACCGAGTTCACAACAATCATGAATTTATCAGTGACTCGACTCGATTTTGTAAGCTAAAAGCATAACAACACTAAACTCGAAGAGTCAATTCACGAGTTTAACAACAATGGAACAGATGGAGTATTTTTCTATTTTTTTTAAAAAAAATCTGAAGATAGGAGAGAATCTAATGGTGTGTTTGGTTTGAAGGGAGGAGAGGGATCATCCTTTATATGAAAAGTTAGATATAACTATGATGTGACATGGTTCCAAATTTTTGTTTAGTTAGTGTATGGAAAATGATACGAAAAGCTATATAATTTTGAAAATTTTCCATGGGCAATTTAGTTAAAATTTTTGCTCTCCTCACCTTTCCTCAAACTAAACACACCAGATTGGCTAGGGCAATTTAATATTTTTAAATTTATATATGCATATATCAAAACTGACTCTCTCAAAGTCAAAGCCCTTTATCACATGTACCACATACATGTATGTGATTATACAGATTTAACTTCTAAAGCATAAAGGAAAAATTCTCGTTGTGGCCTTATACTTCTCCCAATTAATTATTCTCATTGGAGCCGCCATGCTACCATTTGTATTAGGTTTAGCCGGTCTCGATCCATAAAAAATGAACTAGGTATAACAACTAACGGCGAGTAACCCACATGGTCATGTATCAAATAGATTTCACTAGTATGTTTAGTTGAAGAATTCATGTTTTGAGGTTTGAGGCTAAAGGGCATCTTAAAAAATTGAATTCGGTTTACACAATTTGCGCCCACATTAATTGCTTCATCAATTCATTCATTCATCCAATACTAGTCGGTTTTGTGTTCTTCAGCAACATTTCAGTTTCGATTTTGGAGTTTTCAGTGAATAATTTCAAAATTTATGGCTCCGGATTTGTCTTGTTTTTTAGTGGAAAATATGTAAATTGAATTGAATTTTTTGACAATGACTTTTGTGGCGGAGGCTAAGGTTTACGGTTTCGATTTTGCGCTTTTGTTACAAAAGGATTCAAAAGAAACCATAATTAGAGGCAGCATTTCTTGAAGAGGATCATCTCATCATCCTTTTTTTTAATCTTCATTAGGAAAATGAGGATAGACCATGGCAATTTAAAGATGATGAGGATAATGAAAAAGTGATTATGAGACCATTTTTTATCTTCACGGATGAGATAGACCGTTCTTTCTTCGACCAATCGTTTCTTCTTCGTCTTCCTCACCTTATTTGTCTGATGTTATTATTGCTGTTATTATTATTATTATAATAATGGCTGAAGCCAAGTCCGAAGTTTCTGTGTTTCTTTGATTTTGTGGGTTTTCTTTTAGGGGCATTTATTGATCATACGTACGTAGTGCAATGTGACTCCATATAAGAGTAATTAATAAAGATTAATGAGAAATTAAGTCTTCACTAATTAAATAATTGTGTAAATCTTCATAATTAATCAAGGAGCTAGTGGGTTTTCTTTTACGGGGCATTTAAAGAAAAATTAATTGAGTTTCCTAGATCCTATCCTTTGGAGTATTCTTTTTTTTTTTTCTTTCAAGTCTTGGTAATATTATTGTTGGTGTAAGAGCTGATTCTGATTTTGTCAATTTGAAAACAATTTCTGATGTTGCTTTGAAGATGGTTGAGAAGATAAAGGATATTGTTTATCTATTGGTCTATTTTTTGATAAATTTGGCACTCGTTCTATCGGTAGCAACTATTAGTGTTGAGCGGATTTTTTTTGCAATGACTTTTGTTAATGATAAGTTGCGCAATCAGATAAGTGATTATTGGTTTAACTTATGCATGCTAACTTATGTTGAACGTGATGTATTTGATAAGATTGATGATGAAGATATAATGCAATATTTTTAAGGAATGAAGAATCGAAGAATGCTTTTGTAATCATTCTGTTGTAATAACTTAGTTGACTCTTGATTATTATTTTTCTATGTTAAGTTGAAGTTTTCTTTTCTTGTTTATATTCTTTTGTTTTTTAATGCATTTAAAACTTTTTCTTAAAACATTCGGAACCCCTGAATCCCCTACTAATTGTGCGGGCACAAATAAAAAATCCTAACTCCGTCATTGCATGCATGCATACATACATACATATGTATATATGCAGTGTTGTTAAAACGCCGTCTCAGAACGTTGAAATGTACGTGTTTACGTTTTTTGCCGGAAAAATGTGTCAAGTCGGTGGTTGAGACGAATTTGGTCGAAAATGGTGGAGATGACGTTTCAGCTCGGTAGAAATAGTAGAAACGGCGACTTGACTGTTCTGAAAATTTGTAAAAAAATAGGGTATTTTCGTAATCCTCTTCCTGCCCCAAATTAACAAACCCTAATCTATCACTCGACACCCCTCTTCTTCGCATTCCTCATGCTTCTTGCGTTCTTCACTCGACACCCTAATCTATCACTTCACCACGGCGATGGTGGTGAGGGTGGAGGCCGTGTGAAGGAAGGAGTCTCGCCTCTCACCTTATGGCTCTGTGATCTTCGAAACCGTATCAACCTATCAAGTCCCCTCCAATATTCGAATGAAGATGAAGATGATGCCCTAATTAATCCCTTGGTCAAAACATGTGTTTTGACCAACGGACTAAAATGCAAGAATTCAAAGTTCTGAGGAGGGACTAAACTATTTTTGGGGCATAACTATACTTTCCAAGAAAATGCATTAAGAATCCTAATTTAATTATGAAAAACCACATTAAATTATGAACTTAATTATTTCCTTGAGTGTTTAATTTGGACTTAAATTTGTGACGACTTTAATATATTGGTGTGTTTTGGTTTTATATATGTTGGATTTTATGTTTATTTGTAGTATGTAGTAAACTCTTACATTTCGTTTACGTTTTCTGATTTTACGTTTTTGCTCACCCTTACCGTTTCTATGTAGACTCTACGTTTTAACAACATTGTATATATGTGTGTGTGTATATGTATATTCACTGATATTCTTTCCAAAGTTTAATATTTTTCATCTCCCCTTGGCTACAATTAGATGCCGTGTATACGTACTCTCTCTAATATAAAATAAAAGGCGTTGTTAACTAATTCAAAAAAAAATCAATGGTTATTAGTTAAGTTATTTATTCTATCCTAATTAATTGATAAAAATTAGGTATTATATCCTTACTTAAGATTTAAGAATGTGATTTTTACATATGTATTTATTATCTAATAAATTTTTCTTTTTCCAGTAAGGGGAAAAAGTGGAAAACAACCATCTATAATCCCATTAACCTCTTATATTTTGGACTAATTTTTTTTATAGAAAATTTCTTATATTTTGGACCAAGCCAAGTACATAATAAGTTAGAATCATCATGGCCAATAAAGAGTGTGCTTACATTTACATCCAACCCACATTTGGAATAACAATTGGAGCTTTCAAAAGTAGCTTTTTAATTGTAATTTACAATATATAAAGTAAATATGTGAGAGGAGTTTTGTTTCGATTTATATGCATAAGCACTTTTGGGACCCTGAAAGTGATCCTCCCATGCATAGTAAGACTCACTATTATATGTTAATATCTCTTCAACTTACGAAACTTTAAGATGTCCTTAAATTTGTTTACATGATCAATGCTAACTAATCTAATAAGTATTGTTGTCCAACCATTATAAAAAACCGTCAATTTGTATCGGTTTAGTTTGTAGCGATTATAAAAAATCGGAAATATCAGATTTTGTAGTTGTTTATACCAACATCACTACAAATTTGTAATGGATGACTTGCATCAAGTGACGCGCACTAGTTAAGGAACAACTTTGGTAGCGGTTATAGTAAATTAACCGTTGCAAAATATGGTGTCTTAAAAATTTGGCGCAATTTTTAAAATTTCATTCAATTTTTGTAGTGTTCTACAACCGCTACAAAATTTTGATATTTTGTAATTGTTTTATAACGCTACAAATTTTAATTCAAATTCACCTTAAAATTTGACGTAATTCTTGAAATTTCATACAATATTTGTAGTGGTTTAAAACCGCTACAAAATTTTGCCACCAATTTTTTTAGAAATGTGGAAGTACTTAGTAACGGTTTAATAACCCTACAATGTTGGCTCCAGTTTCTCAAATTTCCTTTCCTCCACTCATTTGTAGCGGTTTTTTAACTGCTACAAAATGATCACACAATCTATCATCTCGATCTTATCTTATAGCGATGATTTAAAATTGCTACAAGTATATATAGTAAAAGGTTTTATTACATAAGTAGTGGTTTTCAAGTATAGTAATGTTTTTATTACATGAGTAGAGGTTTTAAAAAAACCGCTACAAAATATAACTTGCAAAGCTATTTTTGTAGTGGTTCTTTGAGCCGCTTACTACTTTCGTTTGTAGCGGTTAAAACCACTAGAAATATGCAATTTTAACAACTACAAAACGTCGTTTTTTTTTTTTTTTTTTTTGGGTAGTGAACAAGAAAGATCATATCTATGTGATGCTTCAATTAATTTATATGAAGTTAGCAATAGGTGTGGGCATTTTTGTCAAACTCGCGAGTTGACTCTCCGAATTTACTATTTTTATGTTTCTACCTTACAAAATCCTCAAGCCGTTAGTAAATTAGTGCTAGTTGTAAGCTCAGATAAACTCACAAGTTTACAAGCTAAATTTACTATTTTTATGTTTCTAACTTACAAAAATGTGTTAACTTACTCTTAAACTTCTATTAAGTTTTTTATATTTGACTATGTTCATAAATGACTTTATATATGAATTTTATATAAATTTCTTTGTTAAGCATGATACTTTCAAAATATTGATATATTTAATTTTAATTATTTGGATTTAAAATATATTTAAATCAAAATTTTGTCACTTTTATATTTTAATTATTTAATTATACACTATATAAATACCTATTTAATGGTAAAAGCAAACTCTTATAAGTTTATGATTTGGGTTTATGATATGAGTTTACATCACTAGCTACACGAGTTTACTTAAACTCATGAGTTTGACAACTTTGGACATTGTTGTCTAACTCACGAGTTGACTCTTCGAGTTTATTGTTTTTACGTTTATATCTTACAAAATCAAGTCGAGTCGTTGGTAAACTAGTGCTAGTCGTAAACTTGGATAAACTCGCAAGTTTACACATCGAGTTTACCGTTTTTGCGTTGCTAACTTATAAAATTATGCTAACTTACTCTTAAACGCATACTAATTTTTTCCATTTGACTATATTCAATGACTTTATATATAGATTTTATATAAATTTCTTTGTTAAGCATGATACTTTCTAAATATTGGTATATTTAATTTTAATTATTTGGATTTAAAATATATTTAAATCAAAATTTTGTCACTTTTATATTTTAATTATTTAATTATACACTATATAGATACCTATTTAATGGTAAAAGCAAACTCTTATAAGTTTATGATTTGAGTTTATGACATGAGTTTACATCACTAGCTACACAAGTTTACTTAAACTCATGAGTCTGACAACCTTGGACATTGTTGTCTAACTCGCGAGTTGACTCTTCGAGTTTATTGTTTTTATATTTATATCTTACAAAATCAAGTTGAGTCGTTGGTAAACTAGTGCTAGTCATAAACTTGGATAAACTCTCAAGTTTACACATCGAGTTTACCGTTTTTGCGTTGCTAACTTATAAAATTGTGCTAACTTACTCTTAAACTCATGCTAATTTTTTCCATTTCACTATATTCAATGACTTTATATATAGATTTTATATAAATTTCTTTGTTAAGCATGATACTTTATGAATATTGATATATTTAATTTCAATTATTTGGATTTAAAATATATTTAAATCAAAATTTTATCATTTTTATATTTAAATTATTTAATTATACACTATATAAATAACTATCTAATAGTAAAAGTAAACTCTTACGAGTTTATGATTTGAGTTCATGATACGAGTTTATGTCACTATTATGAGTTTGCTTAAACTCATGAGTTTGACAACCTTATAAATTGTTGTCAAACTCGTGAGTTGACTCTCCAAGTTTATTGCTTTTACGTTTATACCTTACAAAATCGAGTCGAGTCGTTGGTAAAATAGTGCTAGTCATAACTCATAAACTTAGATAAGTTTACACACCCGAGTTTACCTTTTTTACGTTTATAACTTATAAAACCATATTAACTTACTCTTAAGCTCGTGCTAATTTTTTCTATTTGACTATATTTAGTGACTTTACATATGAATTTTATATAAATTTCTTCGTTAAGCATGATACTTTGTGAATATTGATATACTTAATTTCAATTATTTGGATTTAAAATATATTTAAATAAAAAAATCAAAATTTTAAATATAAAAAAAAAAATCAAAATTTTGTCATCTTATATATTTTAATTATTTAATTATACACTATTAATATCTATTTAATTGTAAAACTAAACTTACGAGTTTATGATTTGAGTTTAAGATACGATTTTATATCATTATCACGATTTTGCTTAATTTCGTGAGTTTTACAACCTTAAATATGGACATTGATATTTTTTATGATATAAAAGTAAATGGAATGCATTAATGACATTAACATAAGGAAAATACACTTCGTAGGAGAAGTGTATCTTCATGTCATAAATACAAAAAGATGTGGATCCCACTATTTCCATACTTGATTTTTATTATTATTATTATTATAAAAAAGATGTGGGTCCCATCATTTCATATGTGTGTGTAGGAATTTTCTTCTTTTCATACAACATGAGAAGTGTAAACCCTTTAATATAAATATAACTATTTTCTCAAAAACGGTCATTTATGGAATGGTTTTTAAGTGCATTTATATAGAAGAGCTAGATTAATAAATTCAGAATATTTCACATTAATTGAATCACCGATCCTCATAATTGCTCGTTTGGAACAAAATTTAAGTGATTGGATTGGGATTTGTTTTTATTTTGTAAGATTCCATTTTTTACCTTATGATATCCTGATCAACAGAAACGGATATGCAAGGATCACGATAAATCATCTTAATTATTGTCTTTGATTATCTTTCTATTCAAGAATTACTTAACCATATAGCTATTTAAAGCGGCAGAGGATGCATCTTTTCATCAAAATAAAAAGAATTGGAGCTAAATGAAGAACAAGATTGTGATGATGGCATGTAGAGAGAATGTGGTGAGGATTTTCCTTTTGGCTGTTTCAACATGCGTAGTTCTTTCTCCCATAGAGGCTGGAAACATTCCATCAATGAAACTAAGCTTCGGTGTCGTGCCTCAAGGTATCGTGCCTCCATCTGATGCAAGCAGAGACCCTCCGCCGCCTCCTTTAAATTTTGGTACGTTACCTAAAGGCTCGCCGGTTCCTCCATCTGGTCCCAGTACATACAAATCACCGCCACCTCCTTCATGGGGTCGTACCAGTAATATGTTAAATTTTGGCACGTTACCTAAAGGCCCCGTTCCTCCATCTGGTCCCAGTAGGGACAAATCACCGCCACCTCCTTCATGGGGTCCTCCCAGTGATATGTTAAATTTTGGTATGTTGCCTAAAGATACGGTTCCTCCATCTGGTCCCAGTACATACAAATCACCGCCACCGCCTTCATGGGGTCGTACCAATAATATGTTAAAATTTGGCACATTACCTAAAGGCCCCGTTCCTCCATCTGGTCCCAGTAGGGACAAATCACCGCCACCTCCTTCATGGGGTCCTCCTAGTAATATGTTAAATTTTGGTATGTTGCCTAAAGGTACGGTTCCTCCATCTGGTCCCAGTACATACAAATCACCGCCACCTCCTTCATGGGGTCATACCAGTAATATGTTAAATTTTGGCACGTTACCTAAAGGCCCCGTTCCTCCATCCGGTCCCGAGGGACAAATCACCCCACCTCCTTCATGGGGTCCTCCCAATATGTTAAATTTTGGCACGGGACAAAAATCACCGCCACCTCCTTCATGGGGTCCTCCTAGTAATATGTTAAATTTTGGTATGTTGCCTAAAGCACGTTACAAATCACCGCCACCTAAAGGCCCCTAAAGGCCCCGTTCCTCCATCTGGTCCCGCAGGGGACAAATCACCGCCACCTCCTTCATGGGGTCCTCCCAAGCAATATGTTAAATTTTGGTATGTTGCCTAAAGGTACGGTTCCTCCATCTGGTCCCAGTACATACAAATCACCGCCACCTCCTTCATGGGGTCGTACCAGTAATATGTTAAAATTTGGCATCTTACCTAAAGGCCCCGTTCCTCCATCTGGTCCCAGTAGGGACAAATCACCGCCACCTCCTTCATGGGGTCCTCCCAATAATATGTTAAAATTTGGCACGTTACCTAAAGGCCCCGTTCCTCCATCTGGTCCTAGTAGGGACAAATCACCACCACCTCCTTCATGGGGTCCTCCCAGTAATATGTTAAATTTTGGTATGTTACCTAAAGGCCCCGTTCCTCTATTTGGTCCCGGTACATACAAATCACCGCCACCTCCTTCATGAGGTCCTCCCGTAATATGATAAATGTTGGTATGTTGCCTAAAGATACCATTCCTCCATCTAGTCCAAAATTGTTGAATTTAGGGATGTTACCGTGTGTGCGTTAGTTCCTCCACCATCTAGTCCAGGTTCCTTGGACACATCTTTCTCGAGTTTCGGTTACAAAATTAATGTAATGTGGTTTCATAATTGGAATCACCAATCTTAGTCAATAAATATACAATTCAGAACAAGCCAATAAACCTAGACAACTTCACTTTCTGATTTGTTATCATGCTATATAATTTATGTTTAGTTATTAAAAACTGATATTCATATATAAATACATATAGAATTTGCGGGCACGTAAAAGCTCATGATTTTTTTTTTTTTTGGGGGGATGTAGATAAATATGAATATCAAAATCTAAGATAAATATTAGTAACTTCTAAACATATTTTATGAATTTCAACAAAAAAAAAAAAAATTTATGAATGATATAATTTAACATTATAGTTATGTTTCTTATATAAATATGAATACACTACTACTGAAATAACAACATATGACGGTGATTATCGGCCATAAATTACAGTTTCGAACATTATATATGCGGGCGCTATAAATACTTGGCGAGGATACATTACAATTTCGAACCGTTACTTATTCTTGACCTATTATAACGGATCTAATATAACACCCATTATGGATTGAGGCTGGTGAGGCCATGATATGGGTATTGCTACGATAATAATTAACGGGCACACGTAAACAACCGTGATAATATATGGTAATACTTGCATGATACATAATCGTCTTATTTTGACAATTGTTATTTATTTAATAACATACATAACGATTTTTAGGTAATAACCGTGACTTTTAATAAAAATAAATAACGGTCTCACGTAGACAATGTTATATATTTAGCAAATAAATAACGGTTTTTAAAAATGAACCGTGAACTTTTACAATACATGATGATTTTTACATAACCATGATATATGGATGTATAATGGAAAAGTACCTCCCACATCGAGTGGCTATGCAATTTTAGATGGATCAAGACATTCTAGGCTTTATGGGAAGAATTAATAACAATTGTTGACGTATATAAGTGATAATGTAACTATTGACCTATAATCACGGGTGGATCCAGAAAATTACTGAAGGGGGCACTATTTGTGTGGGCTGCCCCCAATTTTTTTTTTTAAAGGAAAGTTTTAAATGCATTAAAAAACAAAATAATATAAACAAGAAAAGAAGAGAATATCAAAAAAATATTCATGAAATCAAGTGAATACTGATGATAAAATAAGAGAGGCAATTATTTTACAAACCTGACATTTAGAAAATATAGGTTAAATGTTGTTAGAAATGCAGTTACATATATTACAATGAAGGGTGTGTAAGAACCGACTGAACTCAAGAGGGGTGAATTGTGTGAAGAATAAAAACTTAGGAACTTTGAAAATCTTTTTGCAACTCAGTAAAACCAGTTTATATCATAGTAAAGAGTTCTAAAGCAATAGACAGTCATTCAAACATATATGCTGGAAATATAATATATAAGGGAAGAGAATATGCAACCGAGATTTATCTTGGTTCGGTCCTATCCTTGACCTACGTCCAAATCCTCAAGCTCCACTTGAGATTTTCAATCCACTATCCTCTTGTTTAATTCGGGTACAAGAGAAGCCTTTACAATCTCACAAGTTCACCCAGACACTTGTGAAGCCAAATCTCTCACCGAGATACTCCCCTTTACACAATGTAAGGTTACAATATGTTTCCCTATCAAGATTACCCAATCTTGAGTAACTCTCAAATAAACAGATAGAATGTTTATAATGAATCTTCTCTCTCAGAAGTGAATAAGATAAACACTGAAGTGCAATACAAATTATCTCACTCTCTATGATAAACTATGTAAACATTGAAAAAGAGAGTGTGAGTAGTATGAAAATCAGAGTATGAGCATTTTGAAGATGTAGGCTTGTGTCTTGCCTCTTATGGCTTGAATCTGTCTTCTTTTATTGGTAGAGATCAATATATGACCGTTCTAATCTTCATTATAACCATTGCCTTCATTAGACAAGGTTCTGGTTAAGCTTTGGTCTTCTTCTCTCTCTAATCTTCACTTAATCCAACTGTGTAGAAGTTCAGAGTTGACTTCCTGCAAATTAATCCATTGGAGTAGCAGCTACTGGATGTGGAAAACATTCTTTAATCCTTTGCAAAGCGTGTGCAGACGGGTTACCCAAAAGTATGCAACTTTCTGGGTTTTGCATTTAATGTGTTGACATCACTTTTTGCTTTTGCTTTAAACCTTCAATAAACATTCTCTAATTTATCTGAAACTCACTAACAAAGTGGTTAAACATATCTAGGAACATTAGAGAATAATGATAGGAAGTATTAAGATCAAACAAGAAGGTTTTACAAATTCGTCAAATTTGAAATTCTGAATCTACGATGAAACCTTAAGGTTTGTTTCTCAAACCTCGAGTTTTGGACTTTGATATGTAAAATTGATTTTAGTCCAAAATATCAAAACTGGAGGTTTTCATCTAAAACCGGAGGTTTTCAACACATCAAAAGTTGCAACGCTCTCGGGTTGGCCAAACCTCGAGTTTTCATTCAAATATGAAAACTTTGAGATTTTGTGCCAAATCGAAAACTGGAGGTTTTGAAGTGAAACTGGAGGTTTTCAAAGCTAGGAAAACATGTATGTTCTCTGCCAGACAAAACCTCGAGGTTTCATGTCAAACCTCGAGTTTTCACTCAAATGTGAAAACTTAGAGAAAACTGTGTAAAACTAAAACTGGTGGTTTTGAAAACTGATTAAAACACAAATCCTCTATGTCAAGTCAAATCCTCTTTCTTATCAAACCTCGAGTTTTCACAAATCTTGTGAAAACTTGGGATTTTCATGTTAAGCTAAAAACTAGAGTTTTTAGACAAAATTGGAGGTTTTCAAGTGTTCAAGACTTAGGAGACTCTCTGTATGACCAAACCTTGAGGTTTTACCAGAAGCCTTGAGTTTTGCGTTTTCTAGAAAATACTGAGAAGTCTCTGTGTGATGAAACCTTGAGTTTTCTTTGAACACCGGTGGTTTTGCTCAGTTCAAAAAACTTGGAAAATTCTTGGCCAATCTCAAATTCAAGTTTACATGTCCAAGCTCAAGGTAAGAATCTAATGCAAGAAGAATCAGCTCCAAACTCATTGTATTATGTCCGTTATGATCCGATGAATGAAGGCTGTTCTTGACCAGAGTTTTTGCAACGTCCTGAACTGACTGTCAACTTTCGAGGGACATATCTCCTTGGTCTGAACTAGAGCTGGGAATCAGGGCCGGCCCGGCCCTACAGGGCTTGGCCCCTACAGGGCCTGAGATAAGGAAAACATCTATTTTTCAAAGCCTGGCCCGATAGTACCAGGGCCAGGGCCGGCCCTACAGGGCCTGAAAATTACTATTCCAAATTTTAATTATTTTTTTGGGTTTTTTCCAAAGAAATATAATTAGTAAATTGCAACCATTAAAGTTCTAATCTATCAAATAAATATTATCAACATTAATATCTAAATAATACAAATCATCCAACAAATAAACACATTCATTAATTTGTAATAAAAAACAAACCATTGTCCACAATTGCCTCACATAAAACGTAAGAAGCATTAAACTAAGCAACATTAAATAACTCACATAAAATATAAAAGTATACAACTATCATTGTCAATTGTCAGTTTGTCACCTTCTTCATCACTATCATCAATTTCATAGATATTTGATTGTGTTTCACTTTGAGCAGAAGACTGTGCTTCACTCTTTGACTAATTTTTTTTTTTAAAATGAAAATGCTACGATACTTAGGGGCCTAACGGGCCGGCCCGAGCCCTGCGGGCCGGCCCGATTAAGCCCGAGGCCCTACGGGGCCGGCCTGCGCAGGCCGATTTCAAATTTTAGACATATTTTTCAAGCTCGAGCCCTACGGGCCGGGGCTTAAAAGGCCACCGATGGGCCCGGCCCGATTTTCTGGCTCTAGTTTGAACTCTGTTTTGGTCCATTCAACTCTTGATGGAAAGATCTATGAGTCTTCTTTCATATGCCACTGATTTCAGCTCAATCGGATTTGTAGTTTGTGAGATACACTCAAAACATTGAAGCTTGGTTTGCTGTGTGGCGTGGATTTCAATGTCAACTTCCACAATTCATAGATCCTTTATCTGAACTCCTTTGGGCTTTAATTCTATATCAAAATGATGCATTGGAAGTCTATTTTCATATGCCACTAGTTTCACCTCAATCAGATCTTTGGTTTGAGAGATATCATCGAATTACTAAACCTCACCCAAGCTGAACGTGAAACAAAGTAGACCAGAGTTGCTGATCAATGCTGAAAACTCGAGTTTTCACTTGGAAACTCGAGATTTCCTAGTCCAAAGATGTCAGAGATGCTGAAGACACTCAAAACTTGAGTTTTGAGTCCTTAACTCAAGTTTTCTCATCCAGAACCTCATTTTTGCTTGTTTTAATTCTGAATTGGACAATTCAAACTTCTATTTGATTGTGGAAACTTCTAGAACTTGAATAATGATATCTTCATTCCATTCAGTAAGTTCTTCCTTCTTTAATCTCCCATCTTGATCATTCTTCATAATCAAACTCTTTTTTCTTCTCTTCTCTTGATCATTCTTTGTCATTCAACTTGGACTCATCATTCTTAGTAAGTTATACCTCCTTCAATATCTCCTCTTCTTCTTGATTAATCTCTATAATTCAACTTGAACTAATCTACATTTAAATATAGTAGTTAGTCAATGTAGGAGATAAATGTAGTATGCAATCTTTTTGCTCTTAAAATGGCATCTATATATAAGACATCATCAAAATTAATCATAACTAACAGGGTGGGCACTCAATAAGTTCAAGTACATATATTTTAATAACAAAAGTATATTACAATATCATCCTTCTAGGCCTTATTTTTTGGAATTCCATCATAATTGTCTTATTATCAATGCTACCAAATACATCTATTTCAATATAAGGCACTAAACAATCATTCAACCATTTATCCTCCATCCGATTATGAAATGTAGTCTTGATATATTAACGATGGCCACTTAATTTAAGGGTGGGCAATAATTCAAACATGTATTAATTTTTTTTTTCAAAAAAAAATCTCAGTTCCCCCAATTCAAGGGGGCAATCTTATAGGTGGATCCACCTATACCTATAATTGTGTCTCTGCACATAAATTAAGTTTGAAAAGCAAAGGCTGAGAGGAGAAATCGTACGAATATCCTTATAGGGAAATCTGCTTGGGGTATGCAAACCCTTGGGCAAAGCAAGGGGTATACAAACCCTTAGGCTACTCAAGTTTATTTTCGGAATTCCCCTTGCTTTGGTTAAGTATTTGGATACCCCAAGAGACTTTTCCTATATGAATATTTGTGTTTTCTTTTACTCAATAATTGCTTTCCTTTCTTGATTAAAGAGATAGGGAATAAATAAACACTTACATTATGAGATATATGGATCAAGAGTGCGATTGATTATAGCCACAAGGCCTAGAAAATCCTGATCGGTCCCAAATTAAATCGATACTTGTGTGGGAAATACTACTGTATTGCATAGAGTCAAGACCCAGTATCTTAGAAACTCTCACATTGAAGAGTTTAGGACTAATCACAATGTTGAACTTCAATAAAAGCTTTTAACTTGGTGACACCTGGTTAATATGAAAACAGGACAAGAACCTTCGATCAAACAAATAACATGTTCTCCAAAAAAAAAAAACATAACTTCACAAAAGCAATTTAATATATCATCTTAAATGCTTTATCACCCTTGAATGCTTTATCGTGACGTGACTTTATAAACGTTGCAGGTATTCGCTTGTCATGCATAACTCTCGATACATCTGAATTAGTTTATTTATCACATCCCTATTGATCTTTTGGAAGTAACTTCTAGAGATATGAATACTTCCCAAAAAAAAAAGGAGATGTATTTGTTAAGGGATCCATATCTCCATAAGTTACATCGAAAAATATCAACAGAGTAGGAACCTTCATTCAAAGCAATGAGTTGACAACTTCTTGTAACAATAGAGGGACCTTCGATCAAAGCAACAATGGATTTTCCAAAAAAAAAAAAACATAACTTCACGAAAGTAATTTAATGACACCTTAGATGTTTTATCATGACATGACTTTACAAAGGCAGCCCAATCGGCCTGGTTGAACACTACAAGTGTATAACTAGCTAGGGCCCACGAATAAAAATGCGAGTTAGGGCAAGCAAAAGCAACTCGTATGGCAGTTGCTGAGACCAGGGTATGGTGTATTCACTAGCGTGTCTTCCAATAGAAGTCAGACGAAGACTTTTTATGATGGAGTTTGACAAAAAAAATGACTCTCAACGGTCGAAAAATACAACAGGAGTCTAGGATTATGATGGCAGTGGATTTCGTTTGAATAGACTAAGTATCAAGTGTATTCTATTTTTGACGTTTAAATAAAAGAGAAATGGTAGGTCTTTTGGGCTATCATGCATAAGACTTTACATTATGGTTCGTTTGCAAGAAATGTTATTTATTGGTTTACATTTATAACGATTCTTTGTTAATAACCATGAGGTATGTTAATTTTTTTTGGGGCCTATAGTGCCCAAATAATTATATTTTTATATTTTATAAAAATAAATCCAAAAAATATCACCCTCTGATAGATTATATGAAGTCTACTGCAAATTTTGGAACTTTTGTTTCCTTCAATTTAAATGATTCAAAAGTTATGTAAATTCATAGCATACCTCGCATAATCACGCTTCTCATCATCAGAGGAGTGTCCTGAATCATCTGGGAATATGTTAAGATCATGGTGGCCAATCACATACTCATCAAGAAAGAAATTTGTAACACCTGGAAATTCCTATTTAATATAAGTATTATATTTTGGTGGATAATTAGCAAAGATGAAGGTAAATATGTGTCTCAAATTATTAAAAATTATTGATTATAATTTTAGGATAATTTCCCTTGGAATTAAATAAGCAAAAGGCAAATATAAGATTAAAATTAGGGATCATAAAATATGATATAATTAACACATAAAAGAATAGTTAATTTATAACTAAAAGAGGCAAGAAAATATTATGAAAACACTTAAGTAAATCAAAGTGGATTAGCAAATTCTAATTGACAAATTAGCTTGTGCTAATTAGGATTATTTGTAAATGCCTTCAACTTGATAAAAGACAATGGAAATAAGTAAAGATTATAGTGCATAAAGCTTGACTAATAAAAGCACTAATGACTGTGATTTAACTAATGAACCAGTCCTACAATTAAAGATTGTAATTAAAGGAAATAAAAACATTTGATTTTAAGCTAATTAAAGATTGAATCATCTACTCGAAAAGTCAATAAAAGAGGCGCATGGTACATAGGTTGAATCAGATGAAATTCTAATTGAATGAGCAATGCATTTGGCTATTTAAAAATATATTAAATGACTAAAAGAAGTGGATGTCGGCCGGATGCACAAGTGGGTGGGATTTCTTTTCCTTTTCATGAAATAATCAAGTTATTTAGTTAATTAAAAGCATCCATTAAATGGCTGATTGGATGGGCATGTCGACCAAGCCATGAGTGGTGAGGATCAATCTTCAAAAAGTGCAATTTAATCCAATGGCTTGGGTGAAAAATCTGCTCACACTTAATTATGCTTGTGCCATTAAGCGTTCTCTATAAATAGAGACACCCCTCCTTCACAAATTTCCTCACACCAACACAATCACCTCTGATCCTTTGATTTGGAGAGTGAGAGTGAGAGTTCTCTTGGAGCTAGAGGAACGAGAAGTAAGGTCTTCAAGGGTAAGTCTCTAGTTCTTGAGTTTTAGTCTTTAGCTTTTTAATTTTTAGTAAAATGTTAGTTTAATCTAGAAAATGGTAAAGTAAATTCTCATGATTTTTTTGGGCCTCCTTGCATTGAAAAATGCCTAATGAGGTAAAAACACATTGGGAAATAAGTTTTGGAATTAATGGAACAAGATAGTGAAAGATAGGGAATTATCGGGTTTGCTGGATTGTTGGAATCAGTCAGAAAGAGGGCATTATTTTATGTGTAAATTCATCTTCAAAAATTATGGAATTTTTTATGGTTATATTATACATGTATAGATTTCCATTGATATAAAATATGTATTAATTAGAGTTCTGTAGAAGGAGATAAAAATTCTTGAAGTTGGGTCACGTTTTCTGGAAGAAAATCTGAACAGTGATTGGAAAACATTAAACTGGTATTGATTCATAAATTTTGAGTGCAATAAGTTATTTTTCCTCAAAAATATACATTTCAAGGATTATGAGGAATTTTACGGCGCCTCATTTCGATTTTTTTTGGAATTAATTATGATTTTTCAAATTTACCGAAAAATCTGGGCAGAAATGCTGAAATGGCGTTTTTAAGGAAATGTAAGGGCATAATTGGAATAAAAAATCCACCAGGGGTAAAAATGTTAATAGTGGCTAAGACACCTCTTAGGATATTTTTCATAAATGAAATAATGCGGTGATACTATTATAGGATATTCGGGAAAGTTAAGAATTGTATCGAACAGATGAGCGTACCTCTAGCTACTCGGACTAAGGTACGGACGCGTACTGTAACTCTAACTCTTATGTTGTCTTGTATGCTTATATGTGATGGATGATTCAGAGTCATGGGCAATACTATGTCTTGGGTCATGTACCGTGGCTAAGACTCGGTCTTAGGTCATCTGTTTATATACATTCAGTTTGTGCGGGTTATAGTCTTGATAACGCCGTATGGTTGTTTTCCTAGAACTGAGGACACGTGGAAGCGTGGCACAAGGTGAGTGTGCAAACGTTGCGAACATTACATTTTCTGTGTGCTATGTATTGTTGTGCTATTGATATTACATTTCTTGTGTGCTATGTATTGTTGTAACCTTACATCTGCTGTGTGCTATGTATGGTTAATGCTGAAATGAAATGAATATCTATCATACATAGATTGTTTATACTTGAGCATGAGGTTAACTGTTACCTGAGATTCAATGGGTATTGAATCTCAAAATTTACCCTAGCTTCAAGATCTAGAGGATCAGGACCCGGTGAGAAGGGTAAGTAGCATGCATGAGGATTCAGTCAGAGTTTTTATTTTGGATTGTATTATGTTAATATTTGAATGTTTTGGGTAATTGTACCCTAAGGTGCCGACCGGATATACCGCAAGAATCTAAGTTTATAGCCACTTTTAAGTGTTCATCCTAACTCATACGCTCTAATGCTCCACTCTGATGATATTCTTATATACTGCTTATCATAATGGGTAGTATTGAATATGGGGTGTTGTAAAATTCATCTTCCTATTCATACTTGACAGATATCTGGCTAGCCTCCTCACATCATGGTCAATGTGTAATATCCTAAATTTTGGGTATGGAGACTTGAGAATAAGCCTAAGTTAAGCAGGCTACTAAGCCCGGTTCAGGAAGTGTGACATTTCCTGGACAGATAAAGATCCCTTACGTTTTTTGAGGAAATAAGAAGAGAAAGAAACACTAAAAAGTCATCTAGTCAAAAAGCAAGAGTCAGAGTAATGAACACATTGGGACACGTGTCACTTCAGGGGTAAAGGAGGAAAAGCAAGGGAAAAATAGTCAATTCCTTGTCCTTTTAATGTTGAATTTTGTCCCTCATGAGAAAGAAGAGAAAACCGGGTGATTTAAGTCATATTCAGGCCCAAACTTGAAATGCGGGTCCCACAGGCGATTGACCGATAGAAACGGGACCTATAGGGACCAGTTAGGGGTTCCTTTGAACTGAGTATGTTACACCCCTACCGACCTCGCCCTTTCGGGTGGCGGGTTAGAGGGATTCTTTTTATTGGTTACCTCGCCATCATTATTAAGTCCATTTAATACATATCAGAGTTATAACAGTAAAGCATTTGACCGGTTTGGACAACCTACTGTACT
This sequence comes from Acacia acuminata, assembly GCA_019022655.1. NCBI lineage: Eukaryota > Viridiplantae > Streptophyta > Magnoliopsida > Fabales > Fabaceae > Acacia > Acacia acuminata. The sequence continues at coordinate 675,127 of JAFJYI010000242.1, read as the reverse complement.
GGTAAAAGTAAAATAAATAAAAAATATAAGTCCCCGAAGGGTTAAGGCTACAGTTTCCAGAGTAAGTACCAAAATTATAAATACAGTCATCCCCAAAAATGTAAGTACAAAATACAATAGGGCATCCCCTATCCTTCGTCTGCTCCGTCTTTCCTACATTTGCAAAAAGGCCTTTACAGCTAGACATGCTCCCCTGTATCACCAAAAACTCCTGGAGTCCGAATTTGGCCCCCAGAGTAACCATCAGTACTCAAATACTAAATGTGTAGTGTGTATGAAGGTAACCATGCTTGATATGAAAAAATAGTAACAAGCCAAACATGCCACATATGCAAACAAAAATACACAACCCGTAAAGCCCTTACCAAGGCAAGCCCCGATAGCCCCGTAAAGTCCCTACACTAGGACCCCGGACCTATCGACTGTCATGTACCGCCAACCAAGGCCGACCTTAAACCAATCATCCTCAGCGCTAGGAATCACAAACTCTGTATGCATATTTGGTAGAACATATACAAAGAAAACACACATGGCAAATACAAACATACAACAAAACACATAAAGATATCTGAGTAAAGCGATTACTACCTGGTATACGGATACTGATTTTAATATTTTTTTATGTCTGGTGATTTTTCTGAAAACACCTCTGACCTAAATACATCAAAATACACCATTTTTAGCATTTACAAAAATACCCTTACATTTATTTTGCTAAAACCGAGCTCAACCTAGAATTTCCATAAATCCAGTGGTTTTGGCCCAACTTCCAGGATTTTAATAAATTCTAAAAAAATCATTTTTGTATAAAACTAGCACCATTTGAACCATTAAAAAGTATATTTTTCAGGAAAAATATACCCAGATCCTCAAAGTACTTGTATTTTGGCATATTTCTTATTTTCTACATCTTGGTCAGATTTCACCCTGATGCACTTTAAGCCAACTTTGACATGTTTTATCTCCTAGTAGGAAAATCAAAAAATTACAAACCTATACATCTTGGTGAACCTTAGGAAGTTTAATTTCTTCCTAAAAAATTTCAGCTTCATTCAAGGTCATTTACTATTTTAAAAACCGAGTTGAAGCACCTTTGCCACTAATTTCCAAAATTGCTAAAAGACTTGCTTTCAAGGCTTTTTCGGTGATTTCAAGTTCGGAAACTAACACCATGACTATACCCTACAAAAATCATGTTCCAGAGCCATTGGTGACCTTAAAAATGCAGAAACCCAACCCTAACATCAAACTCCAGCCTTATGCACGAAAATATTTAATCAAGAACTCATGAAGATGAGGTTGTCGATGTTACCTGAAATCGGAGGAACGGTGGATGAGCTTGGAACCTTGACCTTGGAGCTTAGCTATAGTGGCTAACTGGTTTCTCCTTTGGCTTCTGGAAATTTCATGCTCAAGGGTGAAAAGAAGAGGAAAATTACCTTTTTAATAAAGGTAAAATTGATCTGGTGAAAGTAGAATTAACTAGCGTAAATTTCTGGCTTTTGTGTAATAAATAGGATCTAATTTTCCTTGACTTCTTGCCCAAGAACTTCCAGAGATTTCCAGCGGTTTCAGGGTTCTTCTATGTGGCAAAATTTCCCCCCAAAATATCTAGATATTTTCTTCTTTTGGGGCAAATTACCCGTTTTGGCCCGAAACTTTCAAAAATTACAATTGTGGCCCGAACTTTTCAATAATTACCAAATTTTTCCACATCATTCCACATACCCAAAAGGACCTTTATGGCGCCATTTGGGGCCCACACACCTGCCCAAATTAATTTTTACACATTTATTCCTATTTTACCCTTTTTCTCTAAATGTGGGACCTGCGGTTTGACTTTACACTGACTTTCCTTTCTTTTTCTCCAAGTAAATATTTTTAATAATTAGAGGGGGTATGTGGTGCCTAAGGGGCCCCACATATATGATCCTTTGTATTTAATTTCCTTTTCCCCACTTTATAGTCCAGTTCCTGGTCTATCGTTCCGTGTGGGTCTCGCTAGTTGTCAAGGTGTTTCCCTTTGCACTTTTCTTTATCTTTTTCAGATATTCTTCCTTTGAGTAGACACTCACATGTGGAATCCTCCAAAATTCCCAAATTGGCCCCACACTTGTCTCATTCAGTCCAAAGGAACCCCTAACTGGTCCCTATCGGTCCCCTTTCTATCGGTTAATCACCTGTGGGACCCGCATTTTGTGTTTGGGCCTGATTATGACTAAAATCATCTGGTTTTCTCTTCTCTCTCATGGTGGATGAAATTAAATGTTAAAAGGACAAGGAATTGACTATTTTGCCCTTGCTTTTCCTCTTTTACCCCTGAAGTGACACGTGTCCCAATGTGATCATTACACCGACTCTTGCTTTTTGACCATATGACTTTTCAGTGTTTCTTTCACTTCTTATTTCCTCAAAAACATAGGGGGATCTTTATCTGTCCATAAAATGTCACACTTCTTGAACCGGGCTTAGTAGCTTGCCTAACTTAGGCTTATTCTCAAGTCTTCATACCCGAAATTCAGGATATTACAAAGTAGGACAAGTGTGGGGCCACTTTGGGAAGTTTGGAGGGTACCAAATGTGAGTGTCTATTAAAGGGGAGAATATCTGAAAAAGATACAGAAAAGTGCAAAGGAAAACACCCTGATGACCAGTGGGACCCACACGGACCGGTAAACCGAACTGGACTGATTAAATGGGGAAAAATGAATTAAATGAAGGGGATCATATTTTTGGGCCCCTTATGCACTATACAAGCCCTCTAGTTATTAAAAATATTTTCTTGGAGAAAAAGAAAGAAAAATCAGTGTAAAAGTCAAACCGCGGGTCCCACATTCAAGAAAAAGGGCAAAATGGGAATAAATGTGCAAAAAATAATTAGGACAGGTGTGTGGGCCCAAAATGGCACCACATATGTCCTTTTGGGTAGACAAAAGCATGTGGGAAAATTTGGTAATAATTAATAAGTTTTGGGCCACAATTGTAATTTCTAAAAGTTTCAGGCCAAAACGGGTAATTTTCCCCCAAAAGAAGAAAATATCTAGATATTTTGTAGAAGGAGCTGCCACATGTCCAGACCCTAGAAGCTTCTGGTTTTTCTTGGAAAATAAGTCAAAAAGCCAGATGAATTTTACTAATTACTAGACAGGATTTTACTCCAGTTATTTTGGACTGCCCTGTACTTTTTCACCTTTATTAAATTGCATGTGCTCTCTCTCTCTCTCTAAACCAAGGAGCACAGAATTTTTAGAGGAAAGAGAGAGTGTTCAGCCAACCTCCATAGCCAAGATCAAGCTTCAAGCACCTAGGATCATCAACCCAACTTCTGATTCAAGTAAACACCAAAAACCCGAACCTTTGAAACTTGAACTTGTGATTTTCGTTCAAGGGGTTAGGGCTTGGTGTTGAAATATGATTTTGGAGTTTTTGATGATCTTAATGTCAAACATGGTTTTGTATGGGGTTAACTCATGGTTTGATTTTCCGAACTCAGAAACACCGAAAAAAACCCTAAGAACAAGCTTATTGTTGATTCTGGAAATTCTGGCAACAAACCTTCAATTGGGTTCTAAAAATAGTAAATGAACTTGAAATAATCTAAACTTTTACAGGTAGAAATTAAAATTCTTGAGCTTCACTGTGATGTATACTTTTGCATCATTTGGAGTTTTCTACTAAGAGATAAAAATTGCTAAAGTTAACCCGGAAGCATCAGGTCGAATCTGGACCAGAGGGTGAAAAATTGGCTACACGCCAAAATATGTGTCCTTTTGGTTTATGAAATTATTTTTCCTGAAAAATAGACACTTCAATGGTTCAGATGGCGCTGGTTTCATGCAAATATGAGTTTTCTAGAAGTTATTAAAAATCCTTGAAGTTGGGCCAGAAACACTGGATTTTCTGGAAAATTCTGGTTAAGCTCAAATTTAACAAGAAAATGCAAGGGTATTTTTGGAAATTCTAAAAATGGTGCATTCTGTTATTATTTAGGTCAAGAGTATTGTTGGAAATTCATCAGGCACAATAAACATTAAAGGCGGTGTATAGCACACCAGGTAGTAACCGCTTTACTTAGATATCTTTATGTGTTTTGTTGTATGTTTGTATTTTCCATGTGTGTTTTTGTATATGTTCTGCCAAATATGCATACAGAGTTATGTGGTTCCTAGCGCCGAGGACGATTGGTATGAGGCCAGCCTTGGTTGGCGGCTGTACGGGTCGATAGGCCGAGGCTGTCCTGGTGAAGGCAACTTTACAGGTTGTGACTCCGGTAAGTCCGGGGCTTGCCTTGGTAAGGCAGCTTGACGACACGTGGTAGTCGATGATGTGTATGCATTTTTTTGCATGTGGTATGTTTGGCATATTACTCGTGTTTTCATATCTGACATGGTTACCTGCATACACTCTTCACATTTAGTATTTGAGTACTGATGGTTACTCTAGGGGCTATTATTAGACTACAAATGTTTCGGAAGCCACAGGGGTGCATTCCTGAAGATCAAGAACCTTTTTGGAGAGGAAGGTATTGGAGTGCATTTGAAGAATAGGGAATGCCCTATCGTATTTTGTATTTTGTTTTTGGAGATGACTGTACTTATATTTGGCCTTTCTGTTGGATGACTGTACCCTTAACCCTTCGTGGACTTTTATTTTTCTATTTATTTTACTTTTACCAGTACAGTTGATTGTCCAAATCGGTTAAATTCTCTATTGCGCTTACTCTGATACAAGTTAAATGGACCAAATAATGAAGGAAAGGTTGTTAGTTCTCTACAGGTTTTGATGATAACTGCCATTTGTAAACACAAGATATGGTTTTGTCTTTGGTAAGTTGAAAAACTTACTGTCAAGACAAAACTCGAGTATTGGTCTCAATACTCGAGTATTGACTTGACAAAGAATTGCTCAAATCAATTACACAAAGCAATACTCAAGTATTGGACACAATACTTGAGTATTGGACTTACGAAGAGCACTCCAAGTTTTTCACCCAGAGCCAAACTCGAGTATTGATATGAATACTCGAGTATGGAACACACAGAGACAATTTCAACATTGACTTAAGATCTCAATACTCAAGTATTCAATTGAATACTCAAGTATTGGTCATACGAGAGTCATCAAGTTTTTCCCATCTTATGGAAACTCGAGTATTGGTTTTTCACAAAGCTTTCATACTTAACACTTGTTTATGAAAACTCAAGTATCCATTTGAAAACTCAAGTATTAACTTGACATCAATTTATCAAAGTTTTCAAAATCCTTGAATACTCGAGTATTGGTTGATACACTCGAGTATTGGACTGACAGAAAGACTACAAGTTTTATGCATTCATTGAATACTCAAGTATTCATTTCAATACTCAAGTATTGACCTGGGAAAGACTTCACAAAGTTTTTCAAAATGAATGCATACTCGAGTATTGAGTTGGAAACTTGAGTATTAGGCATACGAGAGAGCTTTGCTCTTTGTCAATGATTTGAACACTCAAATACTCAAGTATTGAGGTTTGAACTTAAACTTATTTTCATATCAAAAGTTCAAAACTCGAGTATGGATTTGGATACTCAAGTATTGACCCTATTTCAATGTTAAGGTCCAAAGTCAAATCTCGATGATTCTTCTCTGGAAGAAGAATACTCAAGTATCAAAATGAATACTCAAGTATTGACTTAAGTGCACAGTGACAAACTCGAGTATCGATACACATACTCGAGTATTGAAAGCTAAATTTGAAAATCAAATCTGACGAATTTGTGAAACTTTCTTGTTTGATCTTAATACTTCCTTTGATTAATGTCTAATGTTCCTAAACATGTTTAACAACTTTATTGCTGAGTTTCAAACATATTAGAGAAGGTACATTGAAGGTTTAAAGCAAAAGCAAAAGTGATGTCATCACATTAAATGCAAACCCTGAAAGTTACATTCTTTTGGGTAATCCATCTGCACACGCCTATAAGGGATTAAAGAATGGTTTCTACATCTAGTAGCTGCTATCCCAATAGACTAATTTGCAGAGAGTCAACTCTGATATTCTACCCAGTTGGATTAAGTGCAGATCAGAGAGAGAAGAAGACCTTACCTTCCCCAGAACTTTGGTTAATCAAGGCAATGGTAATAATGAAGATTACAATGGTCAATTAATGCTCTCTTAGTATAAATAGAGATGCATTCAAGTCTTCTCAACTACTACAATAACTGAAAACAAAATACATTCAAGTGTAGCATTTATTCTTTCAAGTTTTCAACTGTATTGTATCTTTTGATACTTTGTACTTCAGTGATTATTCTTATCTACTCTTAGAGAGAGGTTCTACTTGAAAAATATTTATTGTAAGGAATCACAAGTCAGGGGACTTGGTGATTTGGGAGTTCATTGATTACAACTTGTAAGGGGGAGTGAGTTCTAGAGAAAGAACTACTCTTTGAGTACAGAGTGTGTAATCTTTGTGATAGTGAAAATCTCAAAGAGTCTGGGGACTGGATGTAAGTCAAGTTGTTAGGACCGAACCAGTATAAATCGCTGTGTCCAGCTGTTCTTCCCTTTACTCTGTTCATCTCTGTTTTTGCTGTCTAAAAACAGAGCATATTACAAAAGTTTTTAAAATACCCAATTCACCCCCCCTCTTGGGTATATAGCTCTATTTTCAAAGGTAACTAAGCAAAAGAATTCCTCTAACCCGCCCCCGAAAGGGCGTGGCCGGTAGGGGTGTAACACAATGCGTTCTGCATGAAGCATCATTGCTTCCATTTGAGGTAGCATAGGATGTAGAGGCAGAGGCAAAGGAGGTAGTAGAGGAGGAGCAGAAGGAGGTGGAGGTTGAAGAGGGGGATGATGTTGGGGATTTTCTTGCAAGCCTACAACATGACATTTCATCTTGAGAGAACAGAGGAGGACAATGAAGAAATGGTATACAAAATAGGGTTAAGGAGCGTTTGACCAACAAACTATTGGTCCAGGAGCGTCCAACACAATTAACTTTTAAGTGGACCAAAAATACCAATAAACTCTTCAAAATGTGCACCCAAAGCACAATAAACATTTTTTGAAATTTTATTAACATTAAATTAATTAATTAAATCGTCCAGAAAATGTTGCCCTGAGTCTACCGACGAAGTTGCCAGGTGTTGGCATTTCTGAACCTCATGTCGTCACAATACAACGTTCCAAATACACCGGTTTCTTCTTCATCATTATTCTTCCCGACATGATGCTGAAACTCAACATCAGCAACTATAGATTTATGCCCACCAAGTTGTTGATCACCCAGATCCCAATTGCGAGTCTCAAATCCCTCGTGGCTGCAAGATTCAACATCTCGTCGTCCACTCCGGCAGATTGTACATCCATGATGGCGTCAGTGACACCATAGCGGCCTCAGAATCCCCAGTGGCCTCAAAAATCATGAACCGAGATACATCCATTTGTTTCATGTCCATAAAAAACTACAACTAACCTCACACAAATGGGTTTGGAATGCCGCCAGTATAGTGTTAGAAATTAACATGAATAAAGAACATATGGAAAACAGAGAGAAGAAATCAAAATCAAAATCTAAATAGGAATGTGAGATAAAGAGCAGACATAGGGGCTGCCTTAGTTTGACAGATAGAGAAACTAGAAGGAGGCGAAATGTTTCAAAAGCATGGGCCGCGGAATGGGTAGGCAAAACTATAAGTTGTGCTGAGTGCACATTTTTAAAAGTTTATTGTGCTAGGTGCACATTTTTAAAAGTTTATTGGTATTTTTGGTCCACTTAAAAGTTAACTACGCGGACGCTCTTGAGCCAATAGTTTGTTGGCCAAATCGCTCCTTAACCCTAAAAAATATATGGAAATGGGGAGTTTAAATAGTTGAAAGTGACGGGCTAATTAATGGGTACTTGGTCTAAAATGTGAAGGATTTTACTTAATCATCGTTAAGTCTTGCACTTTTTAAAAAAAAAAATTCTAGTGGTTGCGTGATCAACTACCAACTATGTGTTTTGATGATAACTGACAATTGTAAACATATGTTTAAGTTTGTCTTTGGTAAGTTGAAAAAACTTACTCAAAGGCAAACTCGAGTTTTGGTTTCAAAACTCGAGTTCGACTTTGACAGAGAGTTGCTCATTTTTAATGAACAAAGCAAAACTCAAGTTTTCATAAGAAAACTCGAATTTTGGGCTTACAAAGAGCACTCATTTTTTCACCTTGAGACAAACTCGAGTTTTGACTTGGGAAATTTGAATTTTGCATTACACATAGACTTCTCATTATTTTCGATGAAGAGAAAACTCGAGTCTTGGATTGAAAACTCGAATTTTGACCATACGAGAGTCTCCAACATCTCGAACATATGCAAACTTAGTTTTGACTTAAAACTCCGGGATTTCACTTTGCCATGAGTTTTCTAAGTTTTCTCAAAAGTTGTGAGAAAACTCGAGTTTTGGTTTGGAAACTCGAGTTTTCCCTTGATAGAGAGCTTTCAAGTTCTTACTTAGTTTTGGAAACTCGAGTCTTCATAGAAAACTCAAGTTTTGACTTGGCTCGATTTCTCAATGTTTTCATACTTAAATGAAAACTCGAGTTTTGTTTTGGAAACTTTGAGTTTTTTCAATATTTTGAAAACTCCAATTTTTGAAAACTCCAGTTTTGATATTTTGGACTAAAACACATACTTCTCATTAAAAGTCCAAAACTTGAGTTTGGTTTTGGAAACTCAAGTTTTGAGTTCATTCAAAAATGTGTTCCAAAGCTCAAATCGTGACTTTCCTCTCTGGAAGGAGGAAACTCGAGTCTTGTTATGGAAACTCAGGTTTTTACTTAAGTGCACAGTTGAAAACTCGAGTTTGCATCGCTAAGTCTGAAATCCGAATCTGACGAATTTGTGAAACCTTCTTGTTTGATCTTAATACTTTCTATCATCATTCATTAATATTCCTAGCTATGTTTAACCACTTTGTTAGTGAGTTTCGATCATTTAGAGGATATTAAATGAAGGTTTGAACTAAAGCAAAAAGTGATGTCAGCACATTAAATGCAAAGTTTAGAAAACTTGCATCCTTTTGGACAATCATTCTACACACGCTGCAAAGGGATTAATGTTTCATTTCCACATCCAGTAGCTACTATTCCAACATATTAATATTCAAGAAGTCAAACCTGAACTTCTATGCAACTGGATTAAGTGAAGATTAGAGAGAGAAGAAGACCAAAGCTTAAGCTAATCCTTGTCTAATGAAGGCAACGGCTATATTGAAGATTACAATTGTCATTTAATGCTCTCTTAGTATAAATGGAGCGGCATTCAATTCTTCTCAACCAACACATCTGCTGAAAATGAATTGCATTCAAGTCTAGCACTTATTTCTTCAGTTTTCATTTGTAAAGTATCTTCTAATACATTAAGCTTCAATATTTATCATTATCCACTCTTAGAGAGAGTTTTCTAATTGAAAATCATTTATTGTAAAGAATCACAAGTTATGGGACTTGGTGATTGGGTTCATTGATTGCAACTTGTAAGGGGAGTAAGTTCTAGTGAGAGAACTACTCTTGAGTACATAGTGTGTAATCAATTGTGACAATGGAAAATCCCGGAGAGTCTGGGGACTGGACGTAGGTCAAGAGGTTAGACCAAACCAGTATAAATCTTTGTGTCTTGCTCTTCTTCTCTATACTCTCTGTTCACCTCTGTTTTTATTATTCAAAACAGAGGAGTTTCGAAAAGTTTTTGAAATCCCCAATTCACCCTCTTTTGGTGATTTAGCTCCACTTTCAGTAAATACCCTTTCTAGTCCTTGACAAAAAACACGGACCTCATTTTGGTCCCTTACAAAAAAAAGACCCTTATTCGTCCTTTTTATGGAATGAAAAAGACCTTTTGGAAATTTGTGAAGGATTAAAATGTCAACCAATCAACCCTTATTCGTCCTTTTTATGGACTAAAAATGACCTTTTTTTTTAGGGACCAAAATGGGGATCGCGTTTTTTATCAAAAATCAAAAAGGGTATTTACTCAAAACTAAATATACAAAGCTATGGAGAAGTTTTAACAATCTGATGTATCATCAAATTCTTCATTCTCTAGTAACTTGTCCACCTTTTCGTTCAAAGAGTGAACAAGAATGGTAAGTTCTTTCAAGCACTGATCCATGCATCCTTGCTCTCACATTGAACCTGGACCATATGATGGAACTCATAGGTCACATGAACAAGCCCTTCAAGGCTTGTTGTTAGAGGTAGTTGATCTTTTGATTTGTCCCCAGATGATGAAGCAGAAGTTTTCTTGCATTTGTCCATGATTTTGGTGCTGAAGAACAAAAGCTTGCAATTAGATATGAGAAGTTCAAATGAAAGTGGAGAAGTGGACTTCAGTTTTTGGATGTTTATATAAAGTTTTGTGGATTATCGAGCCGTCACGTCCTTTAATTTTACAAATCGTTATATTCTATAAATGGTGACGGTTGTGTTTTCATAATCATTTGGAATTTTTAAAGTGGTATTTTATTAGGTGACGAGTTTTTCTTAATAATCATTTGAAAGTGTTACTAGGACACACTCCCCCTTACAAGTTGTACTCGATGATTCTTTTTCTCACACCATGAGTTACATGACGGTTGTTTCCAAATAAAGGCTTGAATGGTTTAAGAACCATTATTTATTTTATTTCATGATGATTTTTTTGTAATAAAAACATTCTTAAATGCTTTGCGTACGTGTGCGGATATGCGCTTTTTTAACAAAATATTTAAAAAGAAAAAAATGATCAAACGAAAAAAAATAATAATAATGGTGAATAGCTTCAAAACTTGATGAAGTGATGAGATCACCAGGCCAAAACTGTTACCCAAAACATCAAAATTGGAGGAGTGGCCTCTCGGGATCATTATTAGGATCATGACCAATCCCATACTCATCAAGTATGATATTGGCCTTCATGTTCATACTGTAGAGGTATATAAAAAGCCTCCTCACAACATAGTCATTTTGTTATGCATACAGTAACATTGCCTCCTATTCAGGAAGCATAGGATGTGGAGGCAGAGGATGAGGTGGCGGATATTAGGGAGGAAAAGTAAGAGGTGGAGGATGACACCAGGAGTTTTTTGACAACTCTTCCGCATGACGTTTCATATTGGTGATTGAGAAAACAAAGAGGAGGGATGATAAAGAAAACTTAGGAAAAACAAATGAAAATAGGGAGTTTAAATAGACACCTGGAAGATAAGAGAAGAAACTATCATTGCATGTGTTAGAAGTTGGATATGACGTAATTACAAGGTACTTGCTTCTCCAAACATTCATTGAATAACGAGGAGGCATGCACCTGAGTTAGTGCTAGAAAGAGGAAAGGTTTTGAAAGCTTTAATTAACATTTTTTAAGTTTAATTGTTAAGTATGTTGGTGTAATCATTAGAAGAATACTTTACGGTTTTTAATTAATAACCATGAATGATTCAGTTTTTTTGGTTAAGTTATTTTTTAAAACGTTTTAAGAAAAACAATAGTGATGTTTATTCATCATCACCACTGTCGTCATCCTCCTCCTCCTCATTCTCATCATTAGAGCAAGGAGATGAAAAGTCCAAATGCAAGTCATATTCAACACCATTGTGGTAAAGTATGAGGTTCAACTTCTTGTTCTGCCTATTGGCGTATGCCGTGAGACTCCTTGTATGGTAGTCAAGGCTTGCCAACATCTGCATCAGAGACTCCATTTCAAGAGGAGGTAGAGGAAGTTGTGGATGAGGGGGTGGCAATAACGAAAGAGCTCCCTATGATCTTAACATGATGAAGAAGAGAAAGAGGAGGTCAATAAAGAAAAATAGTAAGAATCACAAGGAATAAATGAATTAAAATAGAGGTCTAAAAGATATTATGAAGGATTATGACTTATGAAGTTCCAACAATATTACGAAGAGTTATAAAAGTGTTAGATAACGGTTGTTTCTGAAGACCGTCATATTTTGTCTTTGCTAGTATTAGAGGTTGGAAGACGAATCATTTGTAAGTGTTACATGACCTTTTTTATCATTAGAACCATCACTTTTGTCAGTAAATAAATTACAATTATTAACTACTACCATTATTTTTTTGTTTTCACAGACTCTGCCTCTCAGTACATAGTGGTGGAGATATTTAACCGTTATGTTTTAATGTTATCTATTCTTGCGCGACTATCGCCTCGACATGACGTTTACTCAATGTAACTGTTATTTATCAAGTGTTATATATGCCCGAATCTATAGTAATGATAGTTGATTATGATATTCTATATTTAAAAAAAAAAAAAGAAAAAAAGAAAGACGTGTCTGGGACACAAGTTTATAGATTATTCATTTTTTATTGAGAAAATCCAAAGAAAATACCACTTGAACTTTAAAATCTCAAATAGATGATTTCATAACAAAATAAGATGTCAATTGCTTTACTTGTTCTTATTAATCCCATTACTGTTGTTGTCAACATAATTTTGAATTTCAAGTGGTATTTTTCTGACATTTTTCCTTTTTATTTGTTAGAGAAAAGAAAAAGAAAGAAATCAGAAGTATAAGCATGCTGATTTAATTTTTTGGCCCACATATATATGTTGATTTAATGAATGTATAGGGGTAAGCGAATTCAATAAATAATTAATTAAAGTTTATACAATAGATAGAGTTGGAAATACATTTTGCCAAACTTTAATTAAATAGGTCTGAGCCTGTAATATGAACCTAAAGCCTGGATATGAGACCTTTATTTTTAACTCAAGTTTAAGCCTTCAAAAAGCCTAACACCGACCTCTCGTCATTGGGTTCAACTAGCAAAGGGGTCGAACACTCTCACCAAAGGGAGGAGGTTCAATCCTAGAATTGGTCAAGGCATTGGGAGATGCATCTTAGGGTCTGCGAAGCAATGGTAACCCAGGCTAAGGTGGATGCATGTGCACTCTTAGTCCTGAATTTCCTGTAGAGTAGGCTTCAAACGCCCTGTCCTTGGACTGTGGGTGAGCCTAACCCCTATTCTAAAATTTATATATATAGTAGGCCTTTAAAAGACCTTATGTTTGAAGCCTTTGAATTTGTTAAGTAGACTTTGAAATGTAGCCTTTTAGTTCAAAATAAAGCCTGTATATTTATAAATTATAACTTTTAATTAGTCTTTTGGTTCAAATAAATGTAAGGATTAACATATATTCATAAATACACGCACATATATGTGCATATATATTGGTGAGGAATAACCATAATAATGTTTACAATAAAATGGCCTCGATATCAACTTTGCCAAGTACAGAGAGGAATGGACACAATTTAGAGCAAACATTCCTTCTAATAGACGCCATTCACTTTAAATGAGTAAATTCTTTTATTGCAATAGTACAAAATAACAACTAATAGATTAGTAATCCATAAAAGAACTATGCAATCTGCCAACACTCCTTATACCCACTCAGAGTCAAATCTTCCCTTCCGGAACTCACAAGAACACCTTAGGGCTTGTTTGGTACACGGAACAAGTGGGAAGGAAAGGAAAGATGAGCAAATCCCCTTGTTTGTTACACTTTTTGTGTCCAATTTTCCCATGAACTCAAGTTCCTGGGCCTACCCAGGCCCACCAATCTTCCTTTAAAGATGGGAACCCAAGTTTCCATGTGTACAGTGATGCTTTCGGACATATTTACCCTTTATAAAATATTTTTTTATAGTGCAAGAAAATAAGAATGAATTCAAATTTATGCAATAAATTCTAACCTATGCAATAAATTCGAACTTAGCGGGAGAATATTTTAGACAAATTCAAACTTGGTGGGAAAATATGTTAGACAAATTTGAACTTGGCTGGAGAATATTTTAGGCAATTCAAACTTGATAAAAGGAAATTTTTTAAATAATATATTTTTCTTTTTCCTTTTGAATTAATTACTTTTGAGATAAAATAGGTATTTCCTATTCTTTACTAACTATCACCTCTTCTTTTTCTTCCTACTAAACAACTCATCTTCTCCCAAATCATCTTTTCTCATCCCTCAAAATCTTCCCTTCCCTTCCCTTCTCTTCCTCTCCCTCATCAAATCTTTCCCGTATCAAACAAGCCCTTATGGCTTTATTCTAACTTAAACAGTAAGGCTAGGGGTAAATTTTTAAATGAGTAATAATATAATTGAGCCCCATAACCTTTAATTTGACAAACATAATAAAACTTTCAAGAAAAACATATCAAGTAAAAAAACTGGGCAGAGAATAATATGTAAGATACTCAAAATAAATTTAGAAAAATAAAGTCAAATATTTCTCTGTGTGTAAAAAAATATCTTCCAAAATGCTTTCTATGACACATTAATGTGATTATTTGAATCTCAAACTTTTATTTATATATTTTTTTATGGATTTGGATCTTCTTTCAATCGTGATATTGACCACAGGTTACATTTAAACTCACAATATCAGCAGTAATTTATCATCGTGCTGATATTGTTGCTGGAAGTTTTTTTCTCTTGTATATGCTTTTTTTTTTTTTTTTTGCAGAGTGTGACGTGACGCAGTGAATGAGGGAAAAAGAATTAATTCAATATTATTACTTGCTCATTGTCTTTATATACACTCAGATAAGACAAATATACATGGCCAAATTACACACTATACATAATAACCTGTAACAGAAAGCAAACTGAACTAATACAACTTGAAACTAATTAATACAATTTACAACTACAACTATGTTACACCTGTCACCCCCTGCAAACTGAAGCATGTATGTTCCGGAGGCCCAGCTTGGGTGTGAGCTCATGAAAATGAGTAGGATGCAAGGGTTTTGTAAAAATGTCTGCAATCTGATCAGCAGACCGAACTGGGAGAAGATGAATAGCCTAAATTCTCTAATTCATATTTATCATAAATATTATATTTTGGTAAATAGTGCCTATTAAAAATAGGTGAATATATGGTCTCAAAATTGAGTAACATATTTATGTTAATTTAGGGAATTTTCTCTAAGAATTAAGGTGATAAAAAAATCAAATTCTCTAATTTTATTTTGGGGTCATAAAATACCACAAAATTACCATATTAAAGCCTAGTCTTATATAATCATAAGAGCAATAAAATGGTATAGAGATACTAAAATTAATTAAGAGAGATAAATTAAAGTTGAAGGGCCAATTTTAAGAGTATGATTAAGGAACATAAATATAATAAAATTATCATGTTAAAACATGGTTCTTATGTAACCAAAATAATCAAGGAAGTGTTATGAAACCACTTGAATTAATTAAAGGGAATTAACCACAATTAGGAGGCAATTAAATTTGCACTAATTAAAATAATGGTATAATACCCCAAAATTCATATTTCTCTTGAATATTATAGTTTGGCAAAATAATACCTATTTAAAATAGGAAAGTATGTTGTCTCTAATTTTAATAATTTATTTGTTTATTTTCCTTGGAATTTAAAGAGGCAAAAATCCAATTTTATTTTAGGGACCATAAGTTGCCCTATGATTATTAAATTAATGCATAGTGCATAAATGACCAAAGTAAACCCAAAAGTTGTGAGAAAATAATTAAACCAATTAAAGAAAATTGCCAACAATTAGTAGATAATTAAATCTACATTAATTAGATTAATTTCATAGAACTTCCATAATTAATTTAATAACATGTTTTAAAGTAATTAAATCCAAATGGCCTTGTTGGCACAATGAGGATCAAGGGTTGGAGTGATTAGAGTTAATTGGCCTTGTTGGCACATTGTCGATCAAGGGTTCCATAGGTGATACTTGCCTAATTAAACACTAATTCTCATCATAAATTCATAAATCAGTTGAATCAATCAATTATTATCAAAAAGACAATTAAGGGATTTTAATCCTAGATTAAATATAAGCATTAAACCAAGACAAGAACACAAATTTGGCTTAGGATGAATTATCATCTTAAAAGTTTACCTAACAAATACAATAAATTCTAAAATGATGAAGGGGTAATTAAATACTTCTAATTAAGCCATAATATTCAAGAATCACAAAACTAATTAGGGAATTGGATTAGACTTCAAACTAAACCCTAAGAGCATTTTGCTTAATTGCTAACCAATCACCAAAGTCATCTAGTTACAAATATACTTAGAGTAACTAGGGAATTAAAGCACCAAGTTGGAAATGCATGAAGGTGGAGAGGCCACCAAGGCTTCCTTGAAGAATGCATGAGGGTGGAGAGGCCACCAAGGCTTGCTTGAGAATGCATGAGGGTGGAGAGGCCACCAAGGCTTGTTTGAGAAAGCTTGAAGGGGAGAAGCCACCAATGCCATTCTTAGAGCCTTGCATATTACCAAAGTTGTCATTGGAGTTTTCTATAAATAGAGACCTTAGGCTTCTTCATTCTTCACACCAAACTCAAATGAGTTTTAGAGAGAAAGAGAGTAGAGAGAAGTAGTGGGAAGCAAGAAGGATGAGGGGTTGCAATGATCTTCAAGAGGTAAGGTTTTAAAGCTTTAAGTCTTTAGCTTTTATAGTTTTAGTATAAAGGTTAGTTTGATCTTTAAATCTTCTAAGAGGTTTTGATTTCATGTTTTTATGATTAAAAATGTCTTATTTCGAAAATATGATGGAAAATATTGTGGAGCAAAATTCTTGGAAGTTGAAGATCAAAGTAGCGAAATTCTGGCAAAATTTTCGGTAAAATTTCTGGGCAAACAGCGAAAGAAATGCTAATATTTTATGTTGAAAATGAAGCCCATAAATCACGAAAATTTCCAGAAATAAATTAGATATGTAGGGCTTTCCAAATATATATAATATGTAGCATTTTGATTCATGTACAAAGAAATACAATCAGTTGAAGTTAGGCCGTTGTGCTGGGCGAAATTCTGGGCAAAGTTGAGAGAAATGAAAACTGGGAATTTTTCATAAATTCTGGGTATATAAAAGTATCTTTTCTTGAAAATAGACATCCTAAGGATTCCGGGGAATTTTACGGATCCTCGTTTTGAGTTGTGTAGATTTAATTATGATTTTGCGAAGTTAACCGAAAATTCTACCCAGAAATTCAGTATAGCGTTTTTTAGAAAATGTAAGGGCAAGTTGTAATAATAAATCCACCAAGGGTAGAAAGATAAATTAAACCCTTAGGAGATTATTCTAAGCAATATGATATTTACCAAATATCATATAATAATCCGACGATAACGTATAGGATATCCGGGAAGTCCGAAGTCAGATCAAAAGGCCGGACGTTTGGCCATTACACGGTGAAAGGTACGTTCGCGTACAGTAACTTGAACTCTCATATGTCTTGTATGGCTTTGATATGATTGGTTGATTCATAATTGATTGTTTTCCAAACTGTGAATATCTATCATATATATTGTTTATACTTTCCATATGAGGTTAACTGTTACCTGAGATTCAATTCGATTGAATCTCGATAAGGATGAAACTTTGACTAAGGTTCGGGGAAGGAACTTTACATAATAAGAGTCTAAGATGACAAAATATCATTTCCATCTTTTCAATAAAAATATCTTTACAATAAGAACAGAGATGGAGCCGTGATAAATGGAGCCGTGAAGAGACATCGGTCGAGATGAGAGACTAGTTCGGCATGAATCTAATAAAGTTATTTCAAACCGTTTGGTGTCTAGAAAGGATTCGTCTATGTGGTTCAGTCGATAAGTCGCCGTGAATTCGGGGAGACTTCCACTAGACACCGGCCTGGCCAAATTGGTTGATTAACTGAGTTAGGTTCATTTTCCCAAGTCTACCTAAGGCTTGGTTTAAGATTGTATAGTTACTATTGAAGAGTTGTAATTATACAAGTCCTGTAACATTGTATCACATAAATATTCCTTCGGGATTATTTTTATATATCAATTTATGTCGGGACATCATCATATGTCTGGGCATTTTATATCAGATACTCATTGTCCAATTGTTAGTACATGCTCTCCGTTTCCGCAATACTCTAAGTTGTAGCACCTCAAACTCTGTCGATTTTCTAAAACTAAGTGTCAACATACACGATTTCAGGTATGGAATTTGGGGTGTTACAAGCAACATGTGTGGGCATTTTTGTCAAACTCGCGAGTTGACTGTCCGAATTGACTATTTTTATGTTTCTACTTTACAAAATCATCGAACCATTGGTAAACTAGTGCTAGTCATAAACTCAGATAAACTCACAAGTTTACACGTTGAATTTACTATTTTTATGTTTCTAACTTACAAAACTATGTTAACTTACTCTTAAGCTTGTGTTAATTTTTTTCTATTTGACCATGTTCAATGACTTATATATGAATTTTATATAAATTTCTTTGTTAAGCATGAAACTTTTTGAATATTGATATATTTAATTTCAATTATCTAGATTTAAAATATATTTAAATCAAAATTTTTATTTTTATATTTTAATTATTTAATTATAAACTATATAAATACCTATTTAATAGTAAAAGTAAACTTTTATAAATTTATGATTCGAGTTCACAATACGAGTTTATGTCACTACTACGAGTTTGTTTAGACTCATGAGTTTGACAACCTTAGACAAATTGTTGTCAAACTCGCGAGTTGATTCTCCGAGTTCTTGTTTTTACGTTTATACCTTATAAAATTGAGTTGAGTCGTTGGTAAAATAATGCTAGTCGTAAACTTGGATAAACTCGCAAGTTTACACACCGAGTTTATCGTTTTTAAGTTGCTAATTTATAAATCGGTGTGAACTTACACTTAAACTCATGCTAATTTTTTCTATTTGACTATATTCAATGACTTTATATATGAATTTTATATAAATTTCTTTGTAAAGCATGATACTTTATAAATATTGATATGTTTAATTTCAGTTATTTGGATTTAAAATATATTTAAATCAAAATTGTGTCATTTTTATATTTTAATTATTTAATTATACACTATATAAATGCTTATTTAATGGTAAAAGTAAACTCTTACGAGAACTTGAAAATTGTTGTCAAACTCGCGAGTTGTCTCTTTGAGTTACTATTTTTCCATTTATACCTTGTAAAATCGAGTTGAGTCATTGGTAAAATAGTGCTAGTCATAAACTTGGATAAACTCGCAAGTTTACACATCAAATTTACCGTTTTTATGTTTCTAACTTATAAAACTATGTTAATTTACTCTTAAACTCATGCTAATTTTTTCTATTTGACTATATTCAATGACTTTATAATTTTATATAAATTACTTTGTTAAGCATGATACTTTATGAATATTGATATACTTAATTTCAATTATTTAGATTTAAAATATATTTAAATCAAAATTTTGTCATGTTTTATATTTTAATTATTTACTATTAATGTCTATTTAATAGTAAAAGTAAAATCTTACGAGTTTGAGATTTGAGTTCACGATACGATTTTACAACATTATCACGATTTTACTTAAATTCACGAAGTTTCACAACCTTAAATATGGACATTGATATTTTTTATGGTGTAAAAGTAAATGGAATGCAATAATAACATTAATATAAATATAACTATTCTCTCAGAAACGGTCGTTCATGGAATGTTTTTAATTGCATTACTACGAGTATTATAGAAGAGATAGATTAATAAATTCAGAATCTTTCACATTGATTGAATCATCGATCCTCGTAATTACTCGTTTGGAGCGAAATTTAAGTGATTTGATTGGGATTTGTTCTTGTTTTGTACGATTCCATTTTTTTTACCTTAATGATATCCTGATCAACGTACAGAAACGGATATGCAAGGATCACGATAAATCATCTTAATTATTGTCTTTGATTATCTTTCTATTCAAAAATTACTTAACCATATAGCTATTTAAAGCGGCAGAGGATGCATCTTTTAGCCATCAAAATAAAAAGAATTGGAGCTAAATGAAGAACAAGATTGTGATGATGGCATGTAGAGAGAATTCGGTGAGGATTTTCCTTTTGGCTGTTTCATTATGCGTAGTTCTTTCTCCAACAGAGGCTCGAAACATTCCATCAACGAGACTAAGCTTCAATGTCGTGCCTAAAGGCACCGTTCCTCCATCTGCTCCCAGTCCTTCCATTAATATGTTAAATTTTGGTATGTTACCTAAAGGCCCCATTCCTCCATCCGGTCCCAGTAGAGACAAATCACCGCCACCTCCTTCATGGGGTCCTCCCAGTAATATGTTAAATTTTGGTATGTTGCCTAAAGGTACGCCGATTCCTCCATCTGCTCCCAGTCCTCGCATTAATATGTTAAATTTTGGTATGTTACCTAAAGGCCCCGTTCCTCCATCTGGTCCCAGTAGAGACAAATCACCGCCACCTCCTTCATGGGGTCCTCCTAGTAATATGTTAAATTTTGGTATGTTGCCTAAAGGTACGCCAGTTCCTCCATCTGCTCCCAGTCCTAACATTAATATGTTAAATTTTGGTATGTTACCTAAAGGCCCCGTTCCTCCATCTGGTCCTAGTAGAGACAAATCACCGCCACCTCCTTCATGGGGTCCTCCCAGTAATATGTTAAATTTTGGTATGTTGCCTAAAGGTACGCCGGTTCCTCCATCTGCTCCCAGTCCTAACATTAATATGTTAAATTTTGGTATGTTACCTAAAGGCCCCGTTCCTCCATCTAGTCCCAGTACATAAAAATCACCCCCACCTCCTTCATGAGGTACCCCCGTAATATGATAAATTTTGGTATGTTGCCTAAAGATACCATTCCTCATCTATTCCTCCATCTAGTCCAAAATTGTTGAATTTCGGGATGTCACCTCAAAAGGTGTTTGCGTTAGTTCCTTCACCATCTAGTCCAGGTTCCTTGGACACATCTTTCTCGAGTTTCTTGTACAAAAATAATGTAATGTGGTTTCATGATTGGAATCACCAATCTTAGTCAATAAATATACAATTAATAAACCTAGACAACTTCACTTTCTGATTTGTTATCATGCTATATAATTTACGTTTAGTTATTAAAAAATGATATTCATATATAAATACATATAGAATTTGCAGGCACATAAAAGCTTATGATTTTTTTTTTTTTTTTGGATGTAGATAAATATGAATATCAAAATCTAATATAAATATTAGTAACTTCTAAACATATTTGATGAATTTCAACAACAACAAAAATTATTAATGGTATAATTTAACATTATATTTATGTTTCTTATATAAATATGAATACACTACTACTGAAATAATGATATATGACAGTTATTATTGGCCATAAATTACAGTTTCGAACGTTAAATATGCGGGCACTATAAATACCTGGCGAGGATACATTACAATTTTGAACCATTACTTATTTTGGACCTATTATAAGGGATCTAATATAACACCCATTATAGATTGAGGCCTAATGAGGCCATGATATGGGCATTGCTATGATAATAATTAACGGGCACACGTAAACAACCGTGATAATATATGGTAATACTTGCATGATACACAACCATCTTATTTTGACAATTGTTATTTATTTAATAACATACATAACGATTTTTATGTAACAACAGTGACTTTTAATAAAAAATAAATAACAGTCTCACGTAGACAATGTTATATATTTAGCAGATAAATAATGGTTTTAAATATGAACTGTGAACTTTTACAATACATGGCAATTTTTACATAATAACCATGATATATGGATGTATATAATGGAAAAATACCTCTCACATCAAGTGGCTATGCAATTTTGAATGGATCAAGACATTCCAGGCTTTGTGGGAAGAATTAATAACAATATAAGTGATAATGTAACTATTGACCAATAATTGTGTCTCTGCACATAAATTAACCTTGAAAAGCAAAGGTTGAGAGGAGAAATCGTACGAATATCCTTATAGGAAAATTTGCTTGGGGCATGCAAACCCTTGGGCAAAGCAAGGGGTATACAAACCATTAGGCTACTCAAGTTTATTTTCAGAATTCCACTTGCTTTGCTTAAGGATTTGCATAGCCCAAGAGGCTTTTCCTATATGGGTATTCGTGTTTTTTTTCACTCAATCATTGCTTTCCTTGCTTGATTAAAGAGACAAGGAATAGATAAACACTTACATTATGAGATATATAGATTAGGAGTGCGATTGATTATAGCCACAAGGCCTAGAAAATCCTGATTAGTCCCAAATTAAATCGATACTTGTATGGGAAATACTATTGTATTGCATAGAGTCAAGACTAAGTATCTCAGAAACTCTCACATTGAAGAGTTTAGGACTAATCACAATGTTGAACTTCAATCAAAGCTTTTAACTTGGTGACACCTGCTTAATATAAAAATAGGAGAGGAACCTTCTATCAGACCAATAACATGTTCTCTAAAGAAAACATAACTTCACAAAGTAATTTAATATATCATCTTAAATGCTTTATCATCCTTGAATGCTTTAGCGTAGTGTGACTTTATAAATGTTGCAGGTATTCGCTTGTCATGCATAACTCTCGATACATGTGAACTAGTTTATTGATCACATCCCTATTGATCTTTTGGAAGTAACTTCTAGAGATATGAATACTTTCAAAAAAAAAAGAGACGTATTTTTTAAGGGATCCATATCTCCAGAAGTTACATTGACAAATATCAACAGAGGAGGAACCTTCATTCAAAGCAATGAGTTGACAACTTCTTGTAACAAGAGAGGAACCTTCATCAAAGCAACAATGGATTTTCCAAAAAAAAATATAACTTCACAAAAGTAATTTAATGACACCTTAGATGTTTTATCGTGACATGACTTTTCAAAGGTAGCTCAATCGGCTTGGTTGAACACTGCAAGTGTATAACAAGCTAGGGCTCATGAATAAAAATGTGAGTTAGGGCAAGCAAAAGCAACTCGTACGACAGTTTCTAAGATAAGGGTATAATGTATTCACTAGTGCGTCTTTTGAGGAGAAGTCAAACAAAGACTTTTTATGATGGAGTTTGACTAAAAATGACTCTCAACGGTCGAAAAAGACAACAGAAGTCGTAGGATTATGATGGTAGTGGATTTTGTTCGAATAGACTAAGTATCAAGTGTATTATATTTTTTTACGTTTAAATAAAAGAGAAATGGTAGGTCTTTTGGGTTATCATGCACAAGTTATCATGCACAAGACTTTTGTAAGAATTGTTATTATTCGGTTATAACATTTGTAATAATTTTTATTTATTGGTTTACATTTATATTTTATAAAAATAAATCCAAAAAGGGTGAAGGAGCAAAAATACTTTGTTAATAATCATGAGGTATGTTAATTTTTTTGGGGCCTATACTGGTGATTGCCAAATAATTATATTTTTATATTTTATAAAAATAAATCCAAAAAATATCACCCTCTGATAGATGATATGAGGTCTACTACAAATTTTGGAACTTTTGTTTCCTTCAATTTAAGTGATTCAAAAGCTCTCGACGGCTTTGTGAAAGGAGAAATTCAATCTTGTCCTTCTCATCTTCTCCATTCGAGATAATGGCTCTCATTTATTTTCTCTCGATAGAATCTTATATGCTAAAGAACATATATTGATACATATTTCTATCACTTTCTTTCTCCTTTCCCTTCTCAGCGTTCTCACGTTGTTCCCTTTCCTCCCTATTTATGTGCTATAATTTTGCAAATGTTTAATCTCCAATGGGTATCATTTAAAATCTGAAATTGTTGGATCATAATATGTTTGAACGATAACAGAATTCTTGTTCAAAGCTTTATTCTTTTTGAGGGCATTGTATGATTCTTTTCCATTTATTATTATCATATTGCTTGAAACCCTAATTGACATGAAAAATTTTCTTTGTTGTTAGAATAATAACAATCATTTGCTTTTTTTCATTATCTCGATCGCTTCCGAAAATCGGAGGCCTTTTTCCTTCGAATGGAAGAGAAGAAGATGAAACATGAGATTAAAAGGATTGTGTAAAAAGAAATGATCAAAAGATTAGGAAGGAAAAAAGAAAGTATTTGATGGTTGTGTGAGGATTAATCCGGAGGTTGGAAGCGAGCGACTTTTTTCCAAGTGAAGGGCACTTCGGTATTTTCATGTTATATTTAACATCTGGCCAATCACATACTCATCAAGAATGAAATTCACCTTCCTATTCATACTTTTTGGAACTTTTGTTTCCTTCAATTTAAACGGTTCAAAAGCTCTGTAAATTCATAGCATACCTCACATAATCACGCTTCTCATCATCAGAGGAGTGTCATGAATCATCTGGGAATATGTTAAGATCATGGTGGCCAATCACATACTTGATAGATATCCAGCTAGCCTTTGTTAGTTCTCTATGTGTTTTGATGATAACTGACAATTGTAAACTCAATTGAAGTTTGTCTTTGTTAAGTTAAAAAAACTTATTCTCAAAGACAAACTCGAGTTTTGTCAAACTCAAATTTGGATTTGACAGAGAGTAGCTTAAGTTTTCTAAACTTAGACAAACTTGAGTTTGGATTTGTAAATTTGAGTTTATTCTATAAAAAGAGCACTCCAAGTTTTTCAAGTTAAAAGCAAACTCGAGTTAACTTTAATAAACTCGAGTTTAGGCTAGACAGAGAGCTATCAATGTTTTTGAACTTAACCAAACTTGAGTTTGGAATATCAAACTCAAGTTTGTGTCTGGTAGAGAGTTTTCAAAGGTTTTCATCTTTTAAAGAAAACTCGAGTTTGGTTTTGTCAACTCGAGTTTTGGCCTTATAGAAAGCATCTCAATATTTTGAGGTTTTGAAAACTCAAGTTTGCTTTTGAAAACTCCAGTTTTGAGCTTGTGGACTTAAACATATTTTCACTTCAAAAGTCCCAAACTCGAGTTTGTCACTTAATGACTCGAGTTTGCTCTTATGATCAAAATGCTATGCAAAGTTCAAATCACGATGTTCTTCTCTGGAAGAACTAAACTCGAGTTTGCATTTGTTAACTCGAGTTTAGGTTCTGAAGAAAAGTTCCAAACTCCAGTTTGCTTGAACAAACTCGAGTTTGTCTCATCCATGTTTGAAAATCAAATTTCTCAAATTTGTGAAATTTTCATATTTGATCTTAATACTTCTTATCATCACTCATTACTATTCTTAACTATGTTTACTCAGTTTCTTGGTGAGTTTCAAATGATTTAAAGTGTACTAGAATGAGGATTTAGCATAAAGCAAAAGGTGACGTCAGCACATTTATTGCAAGTCCAGAAAACCTTGCACCCTTTTGGCAAATCATTCCCTGAACTTTGCAAAGGATTAAATGTCATCCTTCCCTCTATGGAAACATTCTCCTCCAATGGATTTATTTTAAGGGAAGTCAACCAAAATATTTGACCACCTGGATTAACTCAAAGCTAGAGAGAGAAGTGACCAAGTTGCACCTAATAGCTAGATTAATGTCTCCAACGGTTACATTGTTAGTTCTCTATATGTTTTGATGATGTTTAACAATTGTAATCTCAAGAGATTGTTGTTGATTTAGGTCAGAATAACTTGTTTTAAAAATGACTTAACTCAACAATCAATTGATCTGATATGACTCAAGTTACAGTGTTTTAACTCCAGTCATAGGTTAAGAAAATCAATTTTTGAAAAAGGTCTTAACTCGAGTTGTCACTTATAAACTCGAGTTATGAATTGTACTTCATTTTTTCAATGTCTCTTCATGATAACAACTTTTTCAAATCTGATATAACTCGAGTACTTTATGCTTAACTCGAGTCATACGAGATACAGAGAGCTTTAATTGGTTTAATTTGCTGATATGACTCGAGTTGCCTCGTTGACTCGAGTCACCCAATTTGAAATACCTCTCTGTATGAAAAATTATATTATATGACTCGAGTCACTGTGACATAACTTGAGTCATCCAATTCACAAATCCTCTCTATTTGAAATGTTATAACTATGACTCGAGTTATACATATGTAACTCGAGTTAGAGTAACTCCAGTCATCACCATATGACTCGAGTCAATTGTATCAAGATTTGAATTCTTCATCCTCGTAATCTGAAATTCCTTGATTATACCTTGGGTACTTCATATTATTGATTCTTATTATTCTTAACCAAATTTAATCATTTTGCTAATGAGTTTCAGACATTATTAACATTGATTAACCATCAATTTTATCATAAAGAAAATCCATGTCAAACGCATTAAATGCTTGAGCAGAGATGAAGCACAAAAATAGAAAATCGATTTCTGAGCAACTATAAAGCATTATCGGCCATTCCCAGTTAAAATTCTACATGAACCTCAATGGACAAATAGAATAAAGAATGTCAATGGAGAATAACGGCTAACCTTGGAAGTATGCGAAGAGACGGAGCAATGTTCAAACTCAACGGATATATTTATTACTCTCAACGGCTCATTAATCTCTCTTCAACGGTCATTAAATGCTATCAACTATAAAAGCCAAGAGCATTCAATTCTACAACCACCCGAAAACTCTGCGCATTCAAATAGAGATATAAGCATTTACTATTTCTACTCTTACGAACAATATCTTCGGATATTTAATCTTCAGTGTTTATTAATCTACTCTTTTAGAGAGCTCATCATTGATTATCATTTCTTGTAAGAATCTCAAAGTATTGGGACTTTGGGATTGGGACATTTGATTACAACTTGTAAGGGGAGTAAGTTCTAGTGAGAGAATTACTCCAAGAGTAACAGAGTGTGTAATCATTTGAAGTTAGTGAAATCCTGGAGAGTTTGGAGACTGGACGTAGGTCAAGGATTTGGACCGAACCAGTATAAATCCATTGTGTTCAATCTTTCTCTTCCCTACTATGTTCATCCCTGTTTCACCACTAGCTAATAGAGTATCTTTGAGAAGAAAATTTTATATCCTCAATTCACCCTCCCTCCTCTTGGTGATATTCCATCTTTCATACATTAATCAATCCAACAGTCATTTAATGATTCCTTCATATATAAGCTGAAACGTTCAAGTCTCTTCAACCACCAGAATACAAGAAAACAAAAAGCATTTAAGTTTCAACTACTCTTACAGTTTTCTACCTCTTGTAAAGTATCTTTTGATACATTGTACTTCAGTGCTTATTTTATCATCTCTTTGAAAGAGTATCTTCATTAAATATCATTTATTGTAAGAATCTCAAGTCATGAGACTTGGAGATTGGGTTTATCAGTTTACAACTTGAAAAGGGGGAGTGTATCCTAGTGAGAGAATAACTTTTGAGTGCAAAATGTGTAATTGATTTTGAAAGATAGAGAAAATTCCAGAGTGTCTAGGGACTGGACGTAGGTCAAGAGTTGAGACGGAACCAGTATAAATTCTTTTGTGTCAAGCTTTTCTTCTCTCCTCTGTTTTACCCTGTTTTGTTGTTTGGTTTTGGGTGTTTGAAAAAGAATTTTTAAAATCTCTAATTCACCCCCTCTTGGTGATTTCCTCCATTTATAGCCTCCTCACAGCATGGTCAATGCGTTCTGCATGAAGCATCATTGCTTCCATTTGAGGTAGCATAGGATGTAGAGGCAGAGGAAAAGGAGGTGGTAAAGGAGGAGCAAAACGAGGTGGAGGAGGTGGAGGTTGAAGAGGGGGATGACGCCGGGGATTTTCTTGCAAGCCTACAACATGATGTTTCATCTTGAGAGAAAAGAGGAGGACAATGAAGAAATGGTATAAAAAAATATAAGGAAATGGGGAGTTTAAATAGTTTGAAAGTGACGGGATAATGAATGGGTACTTGGTCTATAAAATGTAACGGATTTTACTTAATAATCATTAAGTCTTGCACTTTTTTTTTTTTTTTACTTCTAGTGGTTGCATGATCAACCACCATATTAGAAACAAAATTTTAAAAACAAAAAACCAATGTGAATAAACAAACTAAAAATACAAAGCTATGGAGAGGTTTTAACAATTTGATGCATCATCAAATTCTTCATTCTCTAGTAACTTGTCCACCTTTTCGTTCAAAGAGCGAACAAGAATGGTAAGTTCCTTCGCATCCTTGCTCTTGCATTGAACCTGGACCATATGATGGAGCTCATAAGTCACATGGACAAGCCTTTCAAGGCTTGTTGTTAGAGGCAATTGATCTTTCGATTTGTCCCCAAATAATGAAGGACAAGTTTTCTTGCATTTGTCCATGATTTTGGTGCTAAGAACAAAAGCTTGAAATTGGATATGAGAAGTTGAAATGAAAGTGGAAAAGTAAAGTTCAGTTTTCGAACGTTTATATAAAGTTTGTCGATTATCGAGCTGTCGTGTCCTTTAATTTTAGAAATCATTATATTTCTATAAATGTTAATGGTTGTGTTTTCATAACCATTAGGAATTTAAAGTGGTATTTTATTAGGTGACGGGTTTTTCTTAATAATCATTTGAAAGTGTTATGGCTTGATGATTCTTTTTCTCACACCATGGGTTACATGATAATTGTTTCCAAATAACAGTTTAAGAACCGTTATTTGTTTTATTTCATGATGGTTTTTATCTAATAACTGTTAGATATGCTCTTTTTTTTAAAAAAATATGTAAAAAGAAAAAAAAACATGTTCAAATGGAAAAAAAAAAAAAAAAAAAAAAGAACAATGGCGAATATCCTGATGAAGTGATGAGATCACTAGGCTACTTGTTACCAGAGGAGTAGCCAGGATCATTATTAGGATCATGACCAATCCCATACTCATCAAGTATGATATTGGCCTTCCTGTTCATATTATAGAGGTATATAAAAAGCCTCCTCACAACATAGTCAATTTTTTATGCATGCCGCAACATTGCCTACAATTGATGAAGCATAGGATGTGGAGGCAGAGGATGAGGTGGTGGATATTGGGGAGGAAAAGCAAGAGGTGGAGAATGACGCCGGGATTTTTTTGACAACTCTTCTGAATGACATTTCATATTGGCGATTGAGAGAACAAAGAGGAGGGATGATGAAGAAAACTTAGAAAAAACAAATAAAAATGAGGATTTTAAATAGACACCAAGAAGGGACAAAAAGAAACTATCATTGCATGTGTTAGAAGTTGAACATGACGTAATTACAAGGTACTTGCTTCTCCAAACGTTCATCAAATAACGAGGAGGCATAAACACCTAGAGTTATTGCTAGAAAGAGGAAATATTTTGAAAGCTTTAATTAACATTTTTTAAGTTTAATTGTTAAGTATGTTGGTGTAATCATTAGAAGAATACTTTACGGTTTTTAATTAAAAACCAAGAATGATTCATTTTTTTTGGTTAACTTATTTTACAAAATGTTTTAAGGAAAATAATAGTGATGTTTATTCATCACTACCATAGTCATCATCCTCCTCCTCCTTATTCTCATCATCAAAGCAAGGAGATGAAAGGTCCAACTGCAAGTCATATTCAACGTCATTGTGGTAAAGCATGAGGTTCAACTTCTTATTTTGCCTGTCGACATATGCCGTGAGACTCCTTGTATAGCAGTCAAGGCTTACCAACATCTGCATCAAAGCCTCCATTTCAAGAGGAGGTAAGGAAGTTTTGGAGGAGGGAGTGGCAATGAAAAAGAGCTCCCTATGATCTTAACATGATGTAGAAGAGAAAGAGGAGATCGATAAAGAAAAGTAGTAAGAATCACAAGGAATAAATGAACTTAAATAGAGGTCTAACGAATATTATGAAAGATTATGAGTTATGAAGATCCAACAATATTATGAAAAGTTATATAAGTGTTAGATAATTGTTGTTTCTGAAGACCGTCATATTTTGTCTTTGCTAGTATTAGAGATTGGAAGATGAATCATTTCTAAGTGTTATATGACCTTTTTTATCATTAGAACCATCACTTTTGTCACGAAATAAATTACAATTATTAACTACAACCATTATTTTTATGTTTTCGCAAATTCTGACTCTCAGTACTTAGTGTTGGAGATATTTAACCATTATATTTTAATGTTATCTATTCTTGCGCGACTATCACCTTGATATGATGTTTACTCAATGTAACTGTTATTTATTAAGTGTTATATGCCCGAATCTGTAGTAATGATAGTTGATTATGATATTCTATATTTTTTAAAAAAAAAAAAAAAAAAAAGACGTGTTTAAGACACAAGTTTATAGATTATTCATTTTTTTATTGAGAAAATCCAAAAAAGATACCACTTGAACTTCAAAATCTCAAATAGGTGATTTCATAACAAAATGAGATGTCAATTGCTTTACTGTTTTTATTAATCCCATTATTGTTGTTGTCAACAAAATTTTAAAGTTCAAGTGGTATTTTTCTGACATTTTTCCTTTTTATTTGTTAAAGAAAAGAAAAACAAAGAAATCAAAAGTACAAGCATGCTGATTTAAATTTTTGGCCCACACATGTTGATTTAATGAACGTATAGGATAAGTGAATTAAATAAATAATTAATTAAAGTTATACAATAGAAGAGTTGGAAATACATTAGGCTAAACTTTAATCAAATAGGCCTGAGCCTGTAACATGAACCTAAAGCCTAGATATGAGCCCTTTATTTTTAACTCAAGTTTAAGCCTTCAAAAAACCTGATACCTTGACCTCTTGTCCTTGGGTTCAACTACTAAAGGGGTCGAACATTCTTACCAAAGGGAGGGGTTCAATCCTGGAATTGGTCAAGGCATTGGGGGAGGCATCCTAGGGTCTGCGAAGCAACGGTAATCCAGGCTAAGGTGGAGGCATGTGCACACTTAGTCCTAAATTCCCTGCGGAGTAGGCTCTAAGCGCCCTATCCTTGGACTGTGGGTGAGCCTAACCCCTCCTTGAAAATATATATATATATATAAAAAGGCATGCTATTGTTTGAAGCCTTTAACGGCCTATAATTAATGTAGGCCTTTAAATGACCTTATGTTTGAAGCCTTTAAATTCGTTAACTAGACTTTGAAATGTAGCCTTTTTATTTCAAAATAAAGCCTATAAATTATAACTTTTAAACAGTCTTTTGGTTCAAATAAATGTAAGGATTGACATATATTCATAAGTGTGA
Organism: Acacia acuminata; assembly: GCA_019022655.1. Taxonomy (NCBI): domain Eukaryota; kingdom Viridiplantae; phylum Streptophyta; class Magnoliopsida; order Fabales; family Fabaceae; genus Acacia; species Acacia acuminata. The sequence continues at coordinate 644,245 of JAFJYI010000242.1, read as the reverse complement.
CGCCCTAACTTAATACGCCTTTATTTATTAGAGTTTAAATGCACAGGCATCGAAATGATTTGGACAACTTAATTGTGGAATAAAAACTTTCTTAAAATAACTTATTTGAAAACATGAGGGTAAATTTTTCGTGATCTAGATGTATCCCATATGGGGATCTTAATACATTAATCTAGAATAAACAAATGATAAACGATAATTACAGTCCAACTACTTATATTATCACAAAATATCCCTTCTGCTGTATCCCTTACAGTTGCAACTTTCCTCTTGAACCCGATCCACTACTTGTTTCTTTCATGCGGTCTGGAGTTCAAATGAATGAACCCTAGAGGTAACAGTTAATCTCATATGCATGTATGAAATATAAAAAACAGCACAACACATGTTAAGCATATAATAATTTACAGAAAATAAGTCGCACCGTAACTACAATTATCGGTCAAGGACCGCAGCCCTTTAGGACACGCAGCCCTATTTTAGGACACACAGCCCTATGAGACATGTAGTCTCAATCCATAGCTAGGATACATACATGTAAATTATCTAGCAAACATGATCAGTCAAACATGAATACATACATATAAGCTAATAATATAACAGTTACCCACCTCAAGCTTGAATCCTTAACTTCGTCCGGTGGGTGTTGGGATCCGTTGAGATGTCAAGTTATGCCTATAAACATTTATCATTATCATTAATCACTTCTTCATCGCAAAGTAACTAACTACACAAATTATTTTTAGGGGATTAAAAGTGGCTATAAATCCCTAACATTTCCTTAATAATAATACCCTTTTTAATTTATTATTCATTTCCTTCCTGATAATAATAAATATTGCTTTATTATTATTATCATTATTTTCCTTACAATTATTTCTCTGGGTTAAGGGGGTTCTAGTTGGGTGTTGAGGGGTTCCGGGATGAGGGTGCTGGGATGGGGTTGTTGGGATTAGTGGTCCGAGATCTGAGATCTCGGGTGAGTAGTCTGAGATCTGGGATCCAGGATGAGTAGTCAAGGATCCGGGTTGAGGGGTGAATGGTTGAAGGTTGAGGGTAGAGGGGTAAGATGTCTGGGATCTGGGATCCAGGATGAGTGGTTCGGGATCCAAGTTGAGGGGTGAGTGGTTGAGGGTTGAGGGTTAAGGGGTAAGGTGTCCGGGATGAGTGGTCCGGGATCTGGGTTGAGGAGTGAGTGGTTGAGTTTGAGCGTTAAGGCGTAAGGGGTAAGGGGTCCTGGATCAGAGGTGAGTAGTTCGAGATCCGGCGTGAGTGGTCCGGGATCCAGGTTGAGGAGTGAGTAGTTGAGGGTTTAGGGTTAAGGGTGGAGGAGTAAGGTGTCCGGAATCTGGGATGAGTGGTTTGGGATCCGGGATTCGGTCTGAGTGGAGGAGGGATCCAGGATCCGGGTTCACACCAAGCTTTTCCCTACACTTATACATATTCAACGCCATATATATATATATATATACACACACTTCAACATACAGACCATCACAAGTTCCAGATCAATAGGTAAATTTCAAAAATTCATATCTCTATGGATACAACTCCAAATAAGGTGTGTGACCTATTAGATTAAACCTTGTTGTGTCCATTTTATTTCTAGAAAATTTCATGACAAAATTTGATCATTTACTATTTCAAAACTTCACATGAAAATCACTATTCATTTATGGAAAATGACAGTTTTCTAGTTTTGCTGTCAAACTTTGAAAAATCATAACTCCTAATCTACATGTTCGTTTTGGCTGTTCTTTTGCTTGTTTGGCTATGAAATAGAAGCACACAAGATTCTTTATTTCATATAAGAAAAACAGAGCATGATCACGTTTTTCTTCTAACTAAACCACTTGCAGCTGATTAAAGCCACGAAAATAGGAAGGATAATGCTTAAGGAACTCACGTTAGTTGATTCCTCAAGCTTCACGATCAGTTCCTTCATTTTTCTCCAGCCGTGGCTCTCTCTCTTTCTCACTCTCTCACGTTTCTCTCTTGCTCTCAGCTTCACTTGAGCTGAGCAAAGCGAATGAATGAAGATCAAGGAACAATGCTTAAATAAGGACATATGGAGAGTCTATTGTGTATACGATATTGCCGAGAGTATGGCTACCTCTACTGCTTTTACATGTTTCAGCTTAATAAGTATTAAATAAATAGGTTTATATATTTTTTGTTGCCTTCTCCACTATCACGTGCTTCAGCTGAGGGAGTTAATGGGGATAATGGGCTGGTATTGTACACAATTGGGCTTATGGTGAATATTGTGTTATGAGGCCCATTTTAATACCTAGTTGATCCTCTTCCAAATCTTTATTTGCAATTAGGTATTTAACTCAATTAATTGCAAATATTGGAAATAATGATAACATTAAATCCTTAATTCCATATAAGGATTCGTTTTCTTTATTAATTAATTCCATAAATGTTTAGACCTTAATTTCTAAATAATTATTCTCATAATTACTTTAAACCAAAATTTCATAATTAATCTTCATACATTATTCAAACTTAAGAATCCCAAAATTTAGGATGTTATAATAAGTGTACACACATATATGTGCATATATATTGGTGAGGAATAACCATAATAATGTTTACAATAAAACGGCCTCAACATCAACTTTGCCAAGTACAGAGAAGAATGGACACAATTTAGAGCAAAATTCCTTCTAATAGACGGAGCAAACATTCCTTCTAATGGACGCCTTTCACTTTAAATGAGTAAATTATTTTATTGTAATAGTACAAAATAACAACTAATAGATTAGTAATCCATAAAAAGAACTATGCAATCTGCCAAGACTCCTTATACCTACTTAGAGCCAAATCTTCCCTTTCGGAACTCGCAAGAACACCTTAGGGCCTATTTGGTATGCGGAACTGGTGGGAAGGGAAGGAAAGATGAGCAAATTCCCTTGTTTATTACACTTTTTGTGTCTAATTTTTCCATAAAATCAAGTTCCTGGGCCTACCCAAGCCCACCAATCTTCCTTTAAAGGTGGGAACCCAAGTTCTCATATGCACAGTGATGCTTTCGGACATATTTAACGTTTATAAAATATTTTTTTTATAATGCAAGAAAATAAGAATGAATTTGAATTTATGCAATAAATTCTAACCTATTGCGGAGGTTTTAAGCATGGTCATTTCTTAAAGTGAGGATTCTGATAATTTTTCATTACATAAATGATTATGATTAGGTTTTAGAAAGCAATATGACATATCAAATCATATAGCTTCACCATTAAGAATATACTTCTCCATTCTAAATTTAGGACCTAATAACTGAATAGATGGACTATAAAGTGATGAACTATAAAGCCAAAAAATGAACTATAGAGCAAGTTCGTAGAACCTTTTTACAATGGTCGAGCAAGCAAAACAAACTGAAGTGATGAGGATTATAAAGTCAAAAAAAGCTCAAGGGCAAGGCAATGGTAATAAATGAGCCGTCAATAAAGATTGAATAGAGTAAAAAATGTTAGAAAATATCACTTGAACTCTAAGGTGTCAAATGAGTGATTTTGCTATCAGTTGCTATATAAATGTGGTTAATAGCTAATATTCTAGTAGCCAACAAAATTGATTTGAGATTTTAAAGTCAAGTATTATTTCTTGTATTTTTCCCTTAGATTAAAAAGAAAAAAAGTATCTAATAAAAGAGAACAAAAGGGGGAAAACAATATAGGGACCTGATTTAAAACTAGGTAAAATTATAAGGACTGACAGATGAATTTTCTCTAATACAAACTAAAATTGTGAGAACTAATTCCATGCAAAATTCTAACTAAATATCAATGACAACATTTTAATAAGTAACAACTAATAAAACCTTAACATATAAAATAACAACAAATACAACTTCAATTAGGGTAACTAAGTCATTTAAATACTTGGTTTCAACTAATAATTTCATAGGAATTAGGGTAAAATGTTATTTAAAGTGGCCACTCACTAATAGAAAATAGTAAAATAGCGACGCAATTTTTCTCCGTCACAAATTTTGGGATATTTCCAACAGAATTTTAAATCCATCGCACATAATATCGATTTTCGACGGCCTAATCTACGCGTTGAATACCGACGGCCTCTTGGCCCCGGTTTGCCTCGGTTTGCGATGGAACCCCGTTCCGTCACAAAAAAACCCCCGATTTCACAAAGGAAACGGGGTTCCGTTGCAAACCGGAGGCAAACTGGCCCCCAGTTTGCTAACATTTTCAATGAACCGCCGGTTCCGTCGCAAAATTGGGGTTTTTTGTGACAGAAACAGGTGGCCTTTTGGCCACTAGTTTGTGACGGACTGCCTGTTCCGTTGCAAAATCGGGGGTTATTTGTGATGGAACAGTGGTTCCATCGCTAACCAGCAGCCTTTTGGTCCTTGGTTCAGTCGCAAAACCGGGGGTGTTTTGCCACGGAACAGGCGGTCTGTCATAAACCGATGGCTTTTTAGTCCTTGGTTTGCCGTCGGTTTTGCGATGAATCGGGGTTCCGTTTCAAAACCGGTGTTTTTGGCAATAGAATCAAGGTTCCGTCGCAAAATCGCGACTTTAATAGTGAACTTTAGGTCTAGTTCGCATCCAGTGGTCATACCTCTTCAAATCTCCGACTCCGGAGATTATAAATCTTGCTATATCACTTCGGATTACTATTCATTACAAATACCAAATGCTATTAACATGTTTGCTTGTAAGTTTCAGATTATTTAAACGTGGATTAACGTATATTTGAATAAAGCAAGTCATGTGTCAGAAGCATTAAATGCAGCTACCTAAACCGGTGATAATCTCAGAAACCAATACTCTGAATGAAGTAAAGCCACCTGCTATTCCGACTACGCATTAAATGATATTTCTCAACGGGCAAAACAAAAAGGAATGAAGAAGATAATGTCGTCACTGCCATACCACTGAGATTATTCAAACGACGAAAGCTGTGACAGATATTCCATTTGTCTAACGGACACATTTAAGTCTCTCAACGGCTATTCCACGAGCTTCACCAACGGTCATTAATTACAACATCTATAAATAGCCGAAGCATTGAATTCGCCAACCACCAAAACATTGTGCAATCAATTCGGATTTATTACTATTCACTGTTTCAATTGTTTTATTAATTTGTACTTAAGAGTTCAATATCTTATCTACTCATGAGGAGTTCTTAAATACTTATTTCATTTTCGGTTGTATCTTAAGGTTGAGGAACCTTAAGAGAGGGTGTATCAATTACAACTTGTAAGGGGAGTGGAGTCGAGTGAGAGAACCATCCTTCGTTTACGTAGTGTGTAATTGTTCTTGAAAGATAGTGAAATCTCAGGTGTTCTGGGGACTGGACATAGGTCAGAGATTTTGGACCGAACCGGTATAAATTGTCTTGTGTCTACTTCACTTCTCTGTCTCATTTCTCTATTTCTGTGTTTACTTGCCTTCGTGTGTATTTTGAGAAAAGAATTTGAGATCACCTATTCACCCCTCTAGGTGATATTCCATCTTCATTTGGTATCAGAGCCTAGTTTCTCAGTTGGGCTTAACATCCCAAGAAAGATCATGGAAGGAATATTGCCTGACGGTGCTTCAATTAATCGACCCCCAGGATTCAATGGCGAACACTACTCATTTTGGAAAGCAAAATTCAGAGTGTTCGTGATGGCTACCGAATATGGTCTCTAGCGAGTGATAGAAACTGGAGATTACATACCAATGAAGATTGAAGGAGGAATTTCCGTTCCAAAGACAGAAACTGAATTCAATGAGAATGATAAAAAGAATATCAATCTCAACAGTAAAGCTATTTTGATGCTCCAAAGTGCTCTTAGTCAAAAGGAGTACTTTCGAATATGCAATCTGTCGACTGCGAAGGAAATGTGGAAGGCATTGGAGATTGCCTATGAAGGAACTTCCGGCATCAAGGAGAACCATATCAATGCTCGACCACCGAGTATGACTTACTTCGGATGAAGTCGAGAAACTATTGTCGAATTCCAACTCGGATATACTCATCTAACAAATCAATTGGCGGCTTTGGGTAAGATCTATGATCAAGGTCCTCGGAGTCGGAAGATACTCAATGTTCGACAAAAGAATGGGAAGCTAAAGTCACAAAGAATAGAAGAGGCTCGTGGAGAATCGATGGCTTCAGTTGCCAGCTTTGTTTGGAAGTTTGTCTGAATATGAAAGCAAACTGAAATTCAAAAAGGACTTGGACGATGTCAACAGTAGTCGAAACAAAAGCATTGCTCTTAATGCTGTAAAGGAAAAAGAAGATAAGGACGAGGATGATGACAAGATGGCCATGTTTGTACAAAGAGTCAAGAAGTTCTACAGAAAAGACCAAGGCTTCAAAAATAGATTTCAAAAAGGAGCTCAAGCAATAGAGATGAACTCGAGACAAAGATCAAGTCATCTGTTACGCATGTGAAAAGCCAGGTCATTATAAATCAGAATGTCCTCAACTAAAAGACAGCGACAAAGAAAAGAAGAAGAAGTCCTATCAATTCAAAAAGAAGGCCTATGTGTCGAAATATGGGGAGATGGTTCCTTATATGAAGAAAGCGAAGAAGAGAAAGAAACCGCCAATGTCTGTCTGGTGGCAGAAGAAGAACTACCTGAAAACGACAGTGAGGTATATGATTCGCAACCAACCTATGATGAATTATTTGATGAGTACCATGAAATACAATCTGAATTTGAAAAAGTTGTTGAAGAATGTATAGATTTGAAAAGGCAAAACATGACTCTTAAACTACAAGTTGAAAATCTCACATGTGAAAATCTTATTTGTGACGACGCTGGATTTGGAGAAAAGAAACTTGTATCTTACAAAAACTCTTGAGAAATTCACTAAAGGTAGTGAAATGCTCAATGTTATTTTGAAAGCCCAAAGATTTACGAATGATCGTTCAGGCATAGGATACAATCCCACTTTTGATGAAAAAGAAAGGCAAGAAGAAAACGGGAGGAAAATCCTATTTGAACTACTTTCAGAAAACAGTCCACTCTTCAAATCCTTTTGCTCACTGTAATTACTGTAATCGAAAGAGACACAGTACCTCATCCTGTTTTCATAAGAGAGATAGACGAGATAAACCTGCTGGCACCTATCAATTGGTACCTAAGGGAACTCATGTTCCTAATGCCCGAACTAACCACAAAGGACCCAAGAAAAGATGGGTAACTAAAACTTAAATCTCTTCTCGATTGCATATTTGTCCAAAGCATCAAGAATCAACAAGTGGTACATTGACGGGGATGCTCCGGACACATGACGGGAGATGCAGACAAATTTGTTGCAATGAGGTCTAAAATGGCGGTAAAGTCACCTTTGAAGTAAGGACAATTTGGGAAAATTTGATCCCAAATCCGATGAAGGTATATTCCTTGGTTACTCTAATAGAAGTGGAGCATATAGAGTTTTCAATAAGCGTACTCGTGTAGTTGAAGAATCAATACATGTTGTATCCTGTGAATCTAAAATTGATGATCCTGATGATGAGGAAAATGTGTTCAAAAACCAATTCTTTTCAAAAACTACTCCTGCGTCTATTGAAAATCCAGAGGATGTTTTTGAAGCAGATCCTCAAAACAATTTAGAAAACCCTGATCAATCTCAGCCTAGAGCTTGGAAGTTCATTAGGAATCATCCTTTGGACCAAGTAATAGGTGACATTAATCAAGGAATAAGAACCAGGAATAGCACTTTAAATGAATTAACCTTTTCTGCTTTCATATCACATATTGAACCCTCTAAGATTGATGAAGCCCTATCAGACAATGATTGGGTGATAGTAATGCAAGAGGAGTTACATCAATTTGATAGAAATCAAGTTTGGGATTTGGTACCTAGGCCTAAAGATCATCCGGTTATTGGCACTAAATGGGTATTCAAAAACAAATGTGATGAATCTGCAATTATAGTCCATAACAAGGCTAGATTGGTTGCTTAAAGGCTATAATCGGGAGGAAGGCATTGATTATGAGGAAACGTTTGCTCCAGCGGCTAGATAGGAAGCTATACGTGTACTCTTAGCCTTTGCGTGTATCAAAGGATTTAAGCTTTATCAAATGGATGTAAAGAGTGCCTTTCTAAATGGATTTATTCAGGAAGAAGTCTATGTAAAACAGCCTCCTAGCTTTGAAAATGAACATCATCCGGATCATGTCTATCGTCTAAAGAAAGTATTATACGGTCTTAAACAAGCCCCTAGAGCTTGGTACGAGAGACTTAGTAAGTTTTTACTAGATCAAGGATTTATAAGAGGAAAAGTGGACAGAACTCTTTTTATAAAAACTAATAAAATGAATGATATGTTATTAGTTCAAATTTACGTGGATGATATTATTTTTGGATCAACTAATGAATCTCTCTGTGAGGAATTCTCTAAGACTATGCAGGGTGAGTTCGAAATGTCAATGATGGGAGAGCTTAATTACTTCCTTGGACTGCAAATAAAACAACGGAAGCATGGGATATTCATTTCACAAACGAAGTATCTCCGTGACTTGCTCAAAAAGTTTGGATTGGAGCATTGCAATGGTGCAGATATTTTAATGAGTTCAACGGCCTCCTTGGATGCGGATGAAGAAAAAGGTAAGGATTTCAATATAACTAAGTATAGAGGGATGATCGGGTCATTACTCTACTTAACTGCAAGTCGACCTGACATTCAATTTAGTGTGGGAATGTGCGCGAGATTCCAATCAGCTCCTAAAGAATCACATGCCGAGCACGTTAAGAGAATCTTTCGATATCTCTCAGACATAAAGGAATTGGGTCTTTGGTTTCCAGAAGGGCAACAAGAATTCTTGGTTGCATACTCAGACGCTGATCATGCTGGATACAATAGAAATAGCACGAGTAGACAATGTGAATTTCTTGGAGGCTCACTTGTATCGTGGTTTAGCAAGAAAGAAATGATTGTGGTCGTATCCTCCACTGAGGCTGAGTATGTTGCTGCTTCAAGTTGCTGTGCTCAAGTCTTGTGGCTCAAACAACAACTTCAAGACTTGGGAATTCATTTGAAGGAAATACCAATTCTCTGCGACAACACAAGCACAATAAGCTTGGCGAAAAATCCAGTTCAACATACAAGGACCAAGCATATTGATGTAAGACATCACTTTATCAGAGATCATATTCAGAAGAAGGATGTCAAAGTGATGTTCATTCCCACACACCTTCAACTGGCCGACATCTTCACCAAACCACTGGCTAAAGAGCAATTTCTCTTCATTCGAAGGGAATTGGGAATGGCTAATCCTAACGAGCTGTAAGTATTTGTCTTTTAATAAATCTATGTTAACAAGAAATACTGACTTTGGCATCAGAGTTTCTAGCTTATGTTTTCGAAGGACACTCTATTCATAAGAGCTAAAATAGAGTGTAACAGAGACATTCCTACTCGAGCAAGCCTTTGATCTTCACTCGAGCACTTATGTGAAAGCTGCGTGAAAAACATGAGTTAAAGAGTCATGCTCGAGCACACGTTTCAAGTCTACTCGAGCAATAATGAGAAGTTCAGAAAAAGCAAAGGGGAGAAGCAACCCTGCTCGAGCATACTAAAATCAATGCTCGAGCAACAGCAGAAAAAGGATAAAGTCCATGAAGAACTCTACTCGAGCACATCAGTCAAGTCTGCTCGAGCAATAGCGGGTGATGCTTCCTGAGTTTAGCAGAGGAATGGTTGCTGCTCGAGCATGCCTAAACGTTTGCCCGAGCAACAACGGGAAATGTGGAGATTGCATTACAAGAGATGAACAATGCTCGAGCAATATAGTCAATTCTGCCCGAGCACTCCAAGCTGATGAATCTTCCTTTTAGCAAAACAACGTGAATATCAATGTCCATGTGTTCCAATGTTCTGTATAAATCAAGTGTTCACAGTACACACTTGAAGGGAGGTTAAATGTAGTTATTTCAATCTCATTTCATTGAAAATTAAAAATTTGAACTCATCCATGCTCGAGAAAGACAAGAGATCTGCTCGAGCAAGAACCATGCTCAAGTACACAAAGAGTCTACTCGAGCAATGTCAGTCATCAGAGCTTCAAAAGACGTGAGTTGTTTCATTTCGACGGAAAAATCCCTTTTTCCTGTTTTCCGTCGTCTAAACCCTAGCTCTCTCCTCTTCAAATTTCTTCAACCGTTACGATTGTTTGAGAATTGTTACTCCAAATTCCACTGTTATGACTGTTCGATTCGACGAGAGTAACCGTTCTCACCGATTGATTCCTGTAAATTTATTCATTTCCCTCAAAACCCACTCTCTTCACTGTTGGACCCATCGACATTCATCCTCTCAAACTTCCTTTTTTTCAATCAATGGCTGGTTCAAGTGATAAACCCTCTTCTACACACTCTCCCGAGAAGAAATCCAGATATTATAGGCCAAAAGTTGTAGACTCCGAAAAATCCACCAAATCCAAATCGTCGTCGAAACCAACGAAGTCGACCACCAAGCCAAAACCGGTAGAGAAGCCGAAGACCAATGTGGTGACTCAGGAATCGCCAAAGCCGACTACTAGACTCAAGACTGGGTCTCTTCCTATCAGAAAGGGCAAATGCACAAGGTCACCGTCTCCATCCTCTTCAAAGTCTGACGACACCGAGAAGACGGTTGATGAGATACGGGGTAAGGCAAAAGAGGATCGACCTTCGTCACTCAAACCATCTCTCAGTCAGAAATCACAGGCCTCTGGAAGCAAGAAGCAGAGGGTCTCATTCTCACTGAAATCAGAAGGTTCTGAGAGCAAAAAGGAGCATGTACCGACAAGTTGCCCTCCAGATGGCCAATTGCCTGAACCATCACCAGGTATGACTGTTGGTAATATTGCAGTTGATGATCATCTCCTTTATGAGTGTTACTATCAGACGAGGCCCTTCTGTCCGATTGTATATGTTGACTTGGCCCACTTTTAGGAGAAGTGCAACTTGGACTTGACCGATTGGCTATTACAGTTCATGCCACTTCTTGGCATTCACAAGCCCTATTCTCCTGAAGTTGTGCGAGTATTCTATCACAACATGCGATTGCAGTAAAAGGTTCAAGATAGTGATGAGGATGTGTTGATCACAAAGGTTCATGACCAAGACATCAAACTTACAGCTTATGACCTCAACGTGCTTCTGGGTATTGTCGATATTCCTGAGGATCCTCCTAAGCTATCTCCAGTCGAGTGTCATCAAATTCTCCTTCTGGATGTGCCAATTGAAGGAAAGAAAGTCAACGTGACTCAGGCTATGATGAAGGACGAATACAGAGTTCTTTGGTACGTATACGGTCGAAGCCTAGTCCAGAAAGGCCAGAGTTTCACTCATTTCGTGCGAAGAGACTTCGAGCACTTTGCCTCACTTATTGCCATGGAGCCACGGGATCTAGGAAAATGGATTATGGAGGAGATGATATCTTTTTATTTCTGAGGCTCAGGTTAGACTTCGTGCTACCATCCCATATCCTTCATTGGTTTCTAGGATATTGAAAGTCAACAATATTTGGTACCTCTCGGACGACAAGGAAGTGTATCCTCCACTATTTGGGAAGGACCACATGAATAATATGAGGATATCCTTCACAGAGGCTTCATCAAAGAAGAAGAAGGGTAAAGCACCACTTTCCTCTTCTCAGCCGGATGTTTCTAAGCCATTTGTTTCAATGACGTCTGCTTCCAAGCCATCTACCTCTCAACCTCCTGATGAAGCAGAATCTTCTAAGGCTGGTCCCTCCTCCTCTGCTCCAGCATCATCTTTCTCCCAGGCAGCCATCCAAACTATTGTTGAGTCCTCCATACAAAAAGCTATGGCTCCGGTGTTGAAATCCTTGGATGTCTATCAGAAATTGACGAGGAAGATGATCACGAGATTCTCTGAAGATATGGTAAAGCTCAAGAGTAATCTTGGCATCCAAATAGACAGAGATTTGCAAGACTTCAAGTCAGAATTGGACAACCGCTTCTCAGTTATATATGATCAACAACAAGAGATCAAGAAGGAAGTTCAGACCCTCATCCAAGAACATAGAAACTTTGATGCAACTCTGGATGCTTTGTCGCAAGTTATGGCTCTACGGGTCCTTCTGGGAAGCCTCCTAGTCCTGCTCCTCATCCTCCTCCTCCTTCTCCAGTTGTGGCTCCTTCACCAGCCCCAGTGGCTCTACCTCTGCCTGTCATCGACCCATCCACTGTTCCTCTTCCATCCTCCTCCTCTTCTGATTTTCCTAATAGTTCACCTCCATCTCCATCTGTCCAGGGCCCCCTTTTTGCCGATGTCAAAGGGAGAGAGTAGCGTTTATGTATCTTGTCTGAAGTTTATTTATGTATCTTGTCTGTAGTCTATGCTCTGTTTTGTATGTTTATGTACTGCCCTTGATTTTCTTTTTGTCCTTGTAATCTGTTTATGAAATCAATCAATGATACATTTCAATATTAAATCCATGTCAGTTATTGATTTAGTTACAAGCATACTGATTGCGCAAAATTGATATTACGTTACTTAATTCAATAACGCTCAAAGTCAAATCTTAAAATTGTCATCATCAAAAAGGGGGAGAATGTTAGCTCTCGTATTTTGATGATCACAATTTTTAAGTTAATGAATTAAAGCAATCTAATTATTTCATACCTAAGCTCAGATCATCTGTCTACTATAACTGTTTCAGAGTTGGTTGCTCAAGTATAGCTTTTTTGAATGCTCGAGCAATGTCGAATGCAAGGCAGAATCAAGTACTTCAAGGAAACCTTGCTCGAGCAGACTATATAATCTTGCTCGAGCAACATCGGGTTCATGGCTTACTCTGGCGCTTTGCTCGAGCACACCTTGCATAAGACTGCCCGAGCATTATTGTATCTAAGCAGAAAGAGGTTCATCAGACCTTGCTCGAGCAGGACATGTTGTATGCTCGAGCAACATCCATTTTAGTAAGAAAATAACAAGTCTAATGAGTCTTGCTCGAGCATAGCAGAAAAGTATGCTCGAGGACCTTGCTCGAGCAGAAGAGTAAGGGTGCTCGAGCAACATCGTTGCATCCCCTATCTCATAGGTACTGAACGAGCTTTGCCCGAGCATGATCATATCATGCTCGAGCCCCGTGCTTGAGCAAGGGCAAAAGTCTGCTCGAGCAGTATCACTGATATCTTCAATTCTCGCTTGCATGCCTTGCTCGAGCAAGCATGATGGCATGCTCGAGCAACAAAGAAACCCCGGGACTGTTTTAATGAAGCTTACCCGAGCATGATTTTATTCATGCTCGAGCACCATGCTCGAGCGGACAAAGATCTTTGCTCGAGCATCGGCGATCGATAAGCTTTTACACCGATTCAGCGAAGCTTGCTTGAGTATGATTTATTCATGCTCGAGCACCATGCTTGAGCAGATGAATTTCCTTGCTCGAGCATCAGTGACAGAGAGCATTTTTCTGAATGATCAAGAGAAGCTTGCTCGAGCAAGCCTGGATTATTGCTCAAGCAATGTCAACTCTGTTCTTCAAATCCCCGACTCCAGAGATTATAAATCTTGCTATATCACTTTATCACTTCGAATTACTATTCATTACAAATACCAAATGCTATTAACATGTTTGCTTGTAAGTTTCAGATTATTTAAACGTGGATTAACGTAGATTTGAATAAAGCAAGTCATGTGTCGAAGCATTAAATGCAGCTACCTAAACCTATGATAATCTCTAAAACCAATACTCGAATGAAGTAAAGCCACTGCTATTCCGACTACGCATTAAATGATATTTCTCAATGGGCAAAACAAAAATGAATGAAGAAGATAATGTCGTCACGCCATACCACGAGATTATTCAAACGACGAAAGCAGTGATGATATTCCATTTGTCTAACGGACACATTTAAGTCTCTCAACGGCTATTCCACGAGCTTCACCAACGGTCATTAATTACAACATCTATAAATAGCCGAAGCATTGAATTCGCCAACCACCAAAACATTGTGCAATCAATTCGGATTTATTACTATTCACTGTTTCAATTGTTTTATTAATTTGTACTTAAGAGTTCAATATCTTATCTACTCATGAGGAGTTCTTAAATACTTATTTCATTTTCAGTTGTATCTTAAGGTTGAGGAACCTTAAGAGAGGGTGTATCAATTACAACTTGTAAGGGGGAGTGGAGTCTGAGTGAGAGAACCATCCTTCGTTTACAGAGTGTGTAATTGTTCTTGAAAGATAGTGAAATCTCAGGTGTTCTGGGGACTGGACATAGGTCAGAGATTTTGGACCGAACCAGTATAAATTGTCTTGTGTCTACTTCACTTCTCTGTCTCATTTCTCTATTTCTGTGTTTACTTGCCTTCGTGTGTATTTTGAGAAAAGAATTTGAGATCACCTATTCACCCCCCCTCTAGGTGATATTCCATCTTCACTTCCTTCAGCTACCCATACCAGAGAAAGAGAGAGAACAAAGAGCGAGGATGTTGGAGCCGACGAGTCACGGTGTGGAGACACCGGATGAGGGATGCGGGTCGATTGTTGTTGCTCTCCGTCTCCCCCTCTCTCTCTCTCTCTTTTTAATACTGGTTTGGTGACCCGGTTTCTATGCTTTCCTGGACCGATCACAATAGGGTTCATCACTGTTTCGATCCAACCAAAGGTCCGGTCTGGTTTAATTACCATGGGTTAAATACCTTTCAAATTTTTTATATTGGTCGATATGTATTGATTGATTGGTTACTATAAAAAAAACCCTGAATGAGAATAAGAATTTAAATATAAAATAATATTTATACTTATATTGAAAAAAAAAAAGAAATCTAGGTAAACAAATTTGCATTAATAAAATAATTTTAAACTCCATTCTTTTTCACTTTTTATTAATTATATTTGTTTGTTTTTATCAAATATAATATTCAACCATGCTTGGAAATAACAATCTCCCTCACCTTCCTTAACTTGAGTAGGTTACTATTTGAAACTTTGATTATTATTTTTTCCTCTCCCAATAAGAACATCTAAGTAATTTAAATTATCAAATAATATTCCATATTGATCCTCCTAATTACTTGTTTGGAAACAAAATCTGCGATTGGGTTGGTATCCATTCTTTTTTTGGGGGGGGAACAATTCCATCCTTATTTGACTTTAAATTTATTCTTCTCATTTTATGATGCATGCAAGGTTGTCAAACTTATGACAGTGAGGTAAACTTGTATCGTAAACTCATAAGAATTTACTTTTACCATTAAATAGATATTAATAGTGTATAACTAAATAATTAAAATATGAAAAAGAACAACAGTTTGATTCAATTATTTTTTAAATCCAAATAATTAAAATTAAATCCATCAACATTCATAATTTATCATATTTAACAAAGAAACTTCTATAAAATTTACATTTAAATCCTTTGAGCATGATCAAATTGAAGAAGTTAACATGAGTTTAAGGATGAGTAAACATGGCTTTGTAAGCTAGAAACATAAAAATGATAAACTCAGATATAAATTTGTGAGTTTAACCGAGTTTACAAATTACAACGATTAAGAGTTTATCAAAACTCAACTCGATTTTGTAAGCTAGAAACGTAAAAATGCTAAACTCGAAGAGTCAACTGCGAGTTTGACAATAATGGATACATGTATCGTATCACCTACCATTAATACGCTGTTAAAAAGTAGAATAAATTTACATTTTTTCAACGGAAATGGATTCCAAGGATCACAAATAAAATCTTAATAATAAATTACATTGTGTTATGAATATTCCAATATTGGTGTGAATGTCCACAACCTTTTCAAGAAGAGTCTTTTGGAGTTTCTAAAGCCATGTAACCTATGACATGAATGGCATGGGAGTTTTCTATAACTAATGTAAATAACTTACAAAACCTCATAATATACCATTATGTAGATTTATTCTTTTGTAACTCTTGTAATGGATTCATTGCCTATATATAGTAGGCATGTACCAAAGGTTGAAAGAGAATAATAGAAAAGAGGAATCACTCCTCCTTGCTCTTCATTTCTCTCTTGCGTTTCTTCATCTCCCTCATCTTAATCTCTCTTGTATTTTACTTAGTTTCATAACACGTTATCAAGACGATAGCTATAACGAAGGTATAATTTCTTTGACGATTTCATCTACTTTCTTTAATGATTTTATTATATGTTTATTTATATATCTCTGATAATCTAAACCACTATATAAAATTAAAAATATTATTTTACCGATTGTTTTTATACATCGGGTTCCATGGTTAAGATTTGAGATTATTTACTATAAATCACTATTCATTTTTATTCATCTACAATATTTTTAATGATTGCACAATATATTATATATTGTTGCTTATATTATTGCTAACTTTAACATTTATTTTTATTGCTAACATTTTATTATTGTATTAATTTGAAATTTTATTATCATTGTTAATTTGACTCCTACATGGAAGGTTCTACCTCCTACATGGAAGTCTAGGTCACTAACTTTAATATAACATTTTATTGTTATTGTTGCTAACCTTAACATAATATAACATTTTACTTTTATTGTTTCCAACATAACATTTTACTTTTATTGTTATGTTATTTTGGCTAACTTTTAATATTATGTTATTTTATACAAACTCTTTATGTTATTAATATTATGGCCAGAAGTCATACACTTCTAATTTCTTATTCTGAAATTATATGACCAGAAGTCATATTGTTCTGATTTCCTATTACATGGCCAAAAACCATAGTCTTTTTATTCCTACTTTGATTTATTATTATTGTTTGTATATCTTACATTTTGATTTATTATTTTGATATTATATGACCAAGTCATATTTCTTTTACTCTTATTTTGATATTATTATAGCCAGGAAGCCATACACTTCTATTTTCTTATTCTAAAATTATATGACCCGAAGTCATATCACTTTAATTTCATATTTTGTGGCCGGAAGCCATAAAGTTTTAATTTTAATATCTTTAATTTTTATTTTTTTTATTTTCATATTCTTTGATTTATTATTATGTGACCAGATGCCATATATATATATATATAATTTTTTTTTATCCTGAAGATAAATGGTTTGAAGCCATATTGATTTAATTTCTTATGAAACAAATTGGCTGAAGCCATGAGAAGACACAAATTGGCTTAGCCCTATGAGGAAACACAAATTTGACTGAAGCAATGTGATCATTTGGCCTGAAGCCATAAGACAAATTGAAGTAAAGCCGATAATTTGGCTTGAAGCAATGTGATAATATATTATATTATATTATATTATTATTACTATTTACATACTATTTTACTACGCACACCAACTTTTTAAGAATTTTCATTTGAACTTTATAAGATATTTGGTCTTTACTCTTCTATACCTACGAAAGAGGTATGGGAGCTTGTTCACATCTAGAGATGAATGGTGGACAAGAAAGTGATATTTGTTTGTTATTAATATCAATGCCCGAAGACTTATGTTTCAAATATTGTATAAAAAGATTTTGATAGCCTTGGAAAAATATTGTCCAAAAGACAATAACTTACAGAGATTTATGTCGTAATAAGTTTAAAGGCTAATAGTCCTAGAGACTAATTAGCATATTTTGCCCAATGTTATAAGAGAGGCTAATGTTCGAGACAATATATGGTAGTATAAATTTGTTTAAAAGCTCGGAAGAGCTAATATTTTGTTACTTTGAAGGAACAAAATTATACATTAATTATTCTACAGAGTATAAAAGAAACTTATTAAGTTTCAAAGATATCTGCGAAATGGATATCATAGAAAACACGCTATTGTAAACCAGAAGTTTACTAAATGCGTGAGATTCTCGAGTTATTTTGATCATGAATATCTTCATATGTGGTAGACAGTGTATGTTTTGCATATATAAGTAAATTGAAGTATATTATTAAAGAGTAATTGTTGGTTCTCTAAAAGGTTTTGATTATTGCCAACAATTGTGAACAAAGAATGAGGATTTGCTCTCAGAAGTTGGAAAACCCTGAGTGAGAGCAAACCTCGAGGTTTGGCCTTACAAAGGAAGCATCGAGGTTCTATGTTTAAACTTGCAAAACTTGGGTTTCACAAAATTATGTGAAACCTTGAGGTTTATTAAGAAACCTCGAGGTTTTGGACTTCCGAGAAAACTCGGTTTCACACCAAGTTGTGAAACCTCGAGGTTTACAACAAAACTTCAAGGTTATGCCTTGGTGCCAAACTGAAAATTTGAAATTAAATGTAAAACCTCGAGTATTGACAAAACCTCTAGGTTTACGGCTTCCGAGAGCTAATGGTTTTCGGTGTGTTTGAAAACCTCGAGGTTTCCATAGAAACCTCCGGGTTTGTGTTTTGGGTCAAAACAAAAAGAACTTTGTCATTTGGGCAAAACCTCGAGTATTACTTGAAACCTCGAGGTTTGTGAGTTCCCGAGAGCAAATGGACTTTCGCTCATTCTAAAACCTCGAGGTTCCTTGAGAAACCTCCGGTTTGCTTCCATCAAGCTTCTGCCGGGTTTCACTTACAATGTGAAACCTCGAGGTTTCTGAGAAAACCTCGAGGTTTGGGGTAAGCCCAATAAACCTTTGTGATTGCATCATGAACAAACCTCCAGGTTTGAGGTTTTTGGTCTTAAATCGTTTTCAACCTTAAATGACCAAACCTCGAGGTTTGTGAACAAACCTCCAGGTTTCTGGACGTTGCCTGAAAATTGAATGTAACGATTTTGCTATGCCTTCGTGTTTGATCTCAATGCTTTCCATGATTATTCTCTATTGGTACTAGATATGTTTAACCATCTTTTTGGTGAGTTTCAGACAGATTAAGGAAGGTTTAGTGAAGGTTTAAAGCAAAAGCAAAAGTGATGTTAGAACATTAAATGCTCAACCCAGAAACTTGCATTCTTTTGGTTAATCCATCTGCACACGGTTGCAAAGCATTAAAGAATGATTTCTACATCTAGCAACATCTTCTCCAACGGATTGATTTGCAGAGAGTCAACTCGACCATCCAGCCAGCTGGATTAAGTGAGATTTAGAGAGAGAAGAAGACCTAAGCAACTCACAACTTCTGCAGATCATCTTCAACAGTCTTATTATCAATGCAACGGTCTATTAATGCTATCTGGCTATAAATAGAGTTGCATTCATTTCTTCTCAACAACTACTACATCTGAAAACGAACAAGCATTCAAGTTCTTCAACTACCTTTCTGTTTTCACTTGTATTTTGTCTTTTGACATTATAAGCTTCAGTGTTTATTATTATCCACTCTTAGAGAGAGCTTTTATCTGTAATTCATTTATTGAAAAAGAATCACAAGTCAAGGGGACTTGGTGATTTGGGAGTTCATTGATTACAACTTGTAAGGGGGAGTGAGTTCTAGAGAGAAACTACTCTTTAAGTACGAGTGTGTAATCTTTGTGATAGTGAAAATCCCGCAGAGTCCGGGACCGGATGTAGGTCAAGTTGTTAAGACCAAACCGCAAGATAAATCTCGTGTTCACTGTTCTTCCCTTTACTGTTCATCTCTGTTTTTGTTGTCTAAAAACAGAGCAATTTGCAAAAGTTTTTAAAATACCCAATTCACCCCCCCTCTTGGGTATATAGCTCCACTTTCAGTAATGAGATTATCTAGTGATGTAATCTTATATGTTTGTTCCTGACAAATCAACATAGATTTTTATTTCGAGCTTTAAAGGGTTTTAAAGTGATTTTGAAATGCATATATATAGAAAGTATGTTTATATAACTCACACTTGAGGGGAAGATTGTTAGAAAACAAGTGAGTTCAAATACAAGTATGAGCTAATATTTAAAAGTTATATACTTCTCACATAAAGCCTAATATATCTCCCAAAATGGATGTCAGATTATGATCAAAAGTTTATGATTGATTGAGACATATGTCACAATAAACCAGAAGTTTACTAATCCAAAGAAATTTATTGTTGGCATGACTTGTTTGATCATCCAAGTCATATAATACGAATAAGATTACATTTTGACATCCATCGAAGAACCAAAAGATTCTTCAAGAATAACCAACATATTATTTATGAATTATGTGCTGCTTGTTCTCAAAACAAATTGTCTCTGAGAATATCATTGATCATGTAAAGGCTCCATAAATAGTTAGATCAATTCTTATGAGAACAAAATTTTTATGTTGGTATGTTTGATCTTACATATTGCAGCACTTATAAGCCAACAAAATTCTCCCGATATAATTGGCTTTAAGTCAGGAGCCAGACAAATTCCATCTTATAAAGTTTGTATTTGCGATGATTATTAATCCACCACAATGCACATAGATGGATATGGATAGAAAGTTGAGATAAATGTTGTATAAGGAGTTGTTTGTCTCTATATGAAACAAAATGATGTTTCTAAAGGAAACAAATGGATTAAGGAAACTTATATTGTATGATTAGTCAATTGATATTTGACATTATTTTCTCAACATGAGGGAGAGAAATTGAATAGCTGGTATAAACCAGAAGTTCATCAGGTTATGCATTCATGATATATTTTCCAGATAGAATTATTGACCTAAATGAGATTTATTAAATCTCATATTCCAAATAAAAATGCTCTAATAAGTAACATGCACGAAGCATGAGTAAGTATTCGGTTCCAAATATAAACGTTATGGATAAATTGGAGCAATAATTAAGATGATCATATTAAGGAGGCAAATACTCCAGAAGAGTATCAAGACATAACTTATTGCAAAACCTCAAGAGGGGTTCAGGTACCTGAGTAATATTGATATTGTTATGTCGAATTGGAAAAATAGAACCGAAAAGATAAAGTTGTCGACAACAATTTTGATGATGATATCACGTGATCAAATGAGGATATTATATAAAGATTATTGGCCAAGAGGATAAGTAAAATTGAGAGTGACGCCAATATAATCATATTATGATAGTTAAAGACACAAGTCCAAATTGGGAAATATGATTTTGTGGTGGATACGATAAATCGCGCTTTATGAATGATAAATTATGCGTCTATTAGATATTGTTATATCACATATGCATATGGCTTATTAAATTATGAAGATTGCATAAGAATCTTCAAATGATCCAAGAGTGCTAGTAGCACATGTCCCTAAAGGACTCAAGATGCCAGAAGCATCTAATTCAAAGTTCTCAAGAACAATACTTAAGAAGTTTTGTAAAACTTAAAACTATTAGAGCATGTATGATATAATCATTTTAATGAATATCTGTTGATATGCATCTAGATATATCTTATAAGAATACCTAGAAATCATGTTAGTATTATTATGACTTTACTTTGGAAATATTTAGTTCTTGCAGGTACACAATAGAATGTTTGATGACAAAAAGGATGATATGCTCAAAAGACATTGAAAGTAATGTAGTCATCAAGGGGAGTAATACTGATGTTATCAAAAAAGGGAGTCGATACATGCTGTACTCTTTTTCCCTTATCTAGGTTTTGTCCCACTGGGTTTTCCTAGAAAGGTTTTTAATGAGGCAGCATTGAACAGTGTATCAATGGATGTTGTACTCTTTTCTTTGGCTAGGTTTTTATCCCACTAGGTTTTTCCTAGTTAAAGTTTTTAATGAGGCACATTCATAATAGACATTCAAGGGGGAGTGTTATGAATATTCCAATATTGGTGTGAATGTCCACAACCTTTTCAAGAAGAGTCTTTTGGAGTTTCTAAAGCCATGTAACCTATGACATGAATGGCATGGGAGTTTTCTATGACTAATGTAAATAACTTACAAAATCTCATAATATACTATTATGTAGATTTATTCTTTTGTAACTCTTGTAATGGATTCATTGCCTATATATAGTAGGCATGTATCAAAGGTTGAAAGAGAATAATAGAAAAGAAGAATCACTCCCTCCTTGCTCTCCATTTCTCTCTTACATTTCTTCATCTCCCTCATCTTAATATCTCTTGTATTTTACTTAGTTTCATAACACATTGATTATATTTCTATTCAAGGATTAACCATAGAGCTATTTAAAGTGGCAAAGCATGCATATTTTAGTCATCAAATTGAAGCTAAATGAACAAGATTGTGGAGATGGCATGTAGAGAGAATTTGGTGAGGGTTTTCCTTTTAGCTGTTTCACTGTGTGTAACCATTTCTCCTATAGAAGCTGCCATGATTTCGTCAAGGAAGCTGAGCTTCAATTTCTTGCCTAAAGGTCATACCCTTTTCCACCAACCCCTTTACGAGTTACTCAAAACAAAACGTTGAACTTTGATATGTTGTCTAAAAGTACTATTCTTCCATCGTCTACTTCACGAGTTACTCAAAAAGTGATTAACTTGAGCAATTGGGACAACACGTCTCTTAGCATGGCTCAGATTCTGCAAGTGTCTCTTGATGCTTATTGTAGTTCTATGATTGGGAAAAAAATTCAAGCTTGGAACTTGTCAAGCAATACCTTTTCCACAGGTTTCTATTCTTGTGATCAGCAACCAACTCCAAAGGCTTCTTCGACTTCCCGTTGGGTTAAAAAGGTTCCTAAAGATACTCAATATGAGGAAGCTAATATCATCAAGCCTCAGTAAGCTGACTGCAATGGCGAGAGAATGGTGAACTCTTCTGATGCTACTCCTACTGTGTCTATGGTTAATGAAGGACAGAGCTACTACCAGAATTCGAAGAAAAATTATAAAAAGTAGGGAAAATTTAAACCAACATGTTTGGATTTCAAAGAAACGATCTCGTGCCTCTCATGATTATTCTTTTGGAACTGCTGAAGATTCTAAAAAAGTCCATACCAATTCTGAGGGAGTAGAGGGAGAGAATACTTATGTTGCAATGGAAAAAAATTCACGGGTGGTTTTACTACCTCTCTCGAAGACAAAGAAACTTACAAGGGCAGTAATTGAGATGTGAAAGAGGAAGAGATTATCCTCATTGAACTCTTTTTTTTTTTCCCTTCACCTAAGAGTATGCGTTTGTTAGCTTTTAACTTGATTCAGAGCCTATCAGACTTTCTTGATCTACCATTTGCTTGGAATCAAATATCTTTCAAGACACAGAATTCTTTCAAAGTGGCTAGGGAAGTGGCCCAAGTAAAGCTGCCCCGGGTACCATGAAAATACTAAGTTGGAACTGTTGTGGCTTTAGAAAGGTCACGACAGTTCATCGATGCAAGCAGCTAATTGAGAAACAGATGACTGGTTTTGTTTTTCTCTTAGAAACTAAAATTTCAGTTGATGCTGCTTGCAAGCCACTTTTCAATTTGGGTTTTTCTTGTTTTGTTGGAACGAATGCTGTCAATCGATATTTCATCCAACTTTTGCCATTGCCGTGTGGATACTAATGGAAATTTTCCATCATGTTACATCTCCTTCATTTATGGCCCTCCTCAATCCAACTTAAGATAAGTGTTATGGGAATGGATTAGAAACACTAGTCTTTTTATTGATCTCCCGTGGCTACTGATTGGCGATTTTAATCAAATTCTTAGTCGGGATGACATGCAAGTCTGGAAAAAGGGGATCTTCTTCTAACATGATTACATGAATGATTTTTTATATTGCTTGAATGGGGCTCAGCTTGTTAGAATTACTCAGTGTAACACCCGTCCTAAATGCGCCTTTATTTATCAGAGTTATAGCGCACAGGCATCGAAATGATTTGGACGACTTAAATGCGGAATAAATCTTTCATAAAATAACTTATTTGAAAATATGAGGATAAATTTTTCACGATTCGAACCGATCTCTTAGGGGTATCTTACTACAATAATCCAAAAATAGACAAATGATAAACGATTAAATGTAGTTTATCTATTCCTATTCTTTTCAAAAAGTTCCTTCGCTATAATCCCCATACAAATGCATCTTGCCTCTTGATCCGAACCACTACATGTCTCTTTCATGCGATGCGGAGTTCAAATGAATGAACCCTAGGGTAACAGTCAATCTCATATGCAGGTATGAAGTATAAATCACAGTATAACACATGTATAAGCATAGAATAATTCACAGTAAACAAGTCGCACCGTAACCGCAGTTAACGGCCAAGGACCGCAGCCCTTATGGAACACGCAGCTCCATTCTTAGGACACGCAGCCCTATGGGACACGCAGCCCCAATCCATAGCTAGGATACACACATACAAATTATCTAGCAACCATGATCAGTCATACATGTAATACACACATACAAGCTAATGAGATAACAGTTACCCA
Organism: Acacia acuminata; assembly: GCA_019022655.1. Lineage (NCBI taxonomy): Eukaryota > Viridiplantae > Streptophyta > Magnoliopsida > Fabales > Fabaceae > Acacia > Acacia acuminata. The sequence goes on along the minus strand of JAFJYI010000242.1, from coordinate 620,092 downwards.
CCTCAAACTTGAAGGAACTTTGTCTGAAGGTGTTGGGATCTGAAGAGGGTCAAGGTAGGCCTATAAACGTTTATCATTGTCGTTAGTCACTTTCTAGCGTCGCAAAGTAACTAATTACGCAAATTATTTTTCAAGGATTAAAAATAGTAATTCATCCCCAAAAGTTCCTTTAATAATAATCCTCTTTTTAATAAATAATAATACTGTTTATTATTATTTATTACTTATTAATTTATAATCTCCTTTTCTCTCGATTATTAATTAGAAATTCCCTTTTCCTAATAATGATCTTTATTTATTTAATTATTTCTCTACCACTATTTTAAACTCTCAGATATTATCTTTTTCCCTTAAATTAGTGGTTTAATAAATAATCAATCATAGTTAATAAATACCAACCATCATATAAGAATATTTAATGATTTAATGTTTCTTATTGTTTTTCTAAAACATAACGTTTCTCATGATTTCTCTCAAAACCTTGATAAATACTTATGCTATGCACAACATGCTTCATATACATAACAACCCAGTTAGGTCCCCATTATTCCAAAGTGTAGAGATGTATGCATGGATCAACAAAATGGCTTCCCTTCATCTTCATAAAGATATGGTAGTAGGGGAACTAATTATTTATATAAGTTCTTTGACCGAAAACTTTTCTAGCTTTTAAAGTCATGAAATGTACTAACATTTTAGTAGCCATGCATTTTTTTATATAGATATACCAAATAACTAGGAAGAAATTAGCAAGCCTTACTTTCGAAAACAATTGTCTTTAAAGTATCAATTGTTTTTTGTAAAAAAATGTATTAATACCAGTGACGGTTCTCAAAAGCAAATGCCAAAGGACCACATACAACAAATTACTTATATTTTTTTTTTCCATATTCAATGATATACATATAGGTGTGCAACACGCAATTTTATATATCAGCAAGGTCTTAACTTATATACATATATACTCCTACGCTACATATCAGTGATGACAGCAAGTTTTCTCTTCTCTTGTTTTTTTTTTTTGTTTGTTTATATATATTTATATATATATACACAATGCTATGAGTTATATATATACATATGACACTGGGAGCTACCTATTTTAATATATGATTGTAAGCACAACCATATATACATAAGCCTTTGGTTTCTCTCCCACGTACATACATATATCCCAGCAAAAGCATACAACTAAACTCTTTTATTTTTTTTTTTCAAGCTCTATGACACACACATAACCACTTATTTCCTTTCTCTTTTATATATATATACGGCTATGTTTTCCTCTATTTTAGCCCCTCAAAACAGAGAATATTTGCAGAAACTTAGAAGGAAGGAAGCTCAAGGAAATTACCTTAGTTTCTGAGTTTTCATTGTTTCCTTCTTCGGTGTTCCTTCTAGGTCTCTCTCTCTCCCCCCCCTCTCAGACTCACACTCTTTCTCAGCGTTTCCGAAGGTGCACGACGGAAGGAAAGAATGAGAATGAAAAACTCGAACTCTCTCCATTTCTTGTTTTCACTCTCGGTCTCTTTCTTTCATGGCTGCTGCAAGAATGCAGCTTGGTTTATAACAAGAGGAGAGGTGGCGTTTGGCTCAAGACGTATGGGAGTTGCTTCTGACGCAAGGAGATATGGCGTGGTCTGACCTCTGTGTAAACGGCGCTGTGGTTTCGTGTTTGCAAAATCAGATATGGCCAATAAGTTTGCTTTACTGCTCTGACGTTGCGGTTTGGTTTTTTTAATGGAATGGATAATACTGTGCAAGTCTAATGGATATTGCTTGGTCAAATGGAGATTATATTATTAAAAGAATAAAACGCTGAAGGTTTTGTTGGCATACGGGCTGGTTTTGCTATCCTATTTAATTGTTACGTGTTGGACTTGAAGGTAACTTAATGGGTTTGCAATGTATGGGTTTAAGTTGTTATCTCATATTTCTCGCCTCTGCACTTTGGCATTGGTAGATGGAAAAGTAATGGAATGCAAAGTATGAGAACATGAGATAATAGTTGGGCCTTAAATGACAATTTGTGGGTTAAGTATATCAGGCTTATGTTCTGTGTGGTCAAGTGGATTCTTTTGCCCAACGAATTACAACAATTAGATTATTGTTTAGAAATAAATCCTTTATTTATTATAAGGATTTTTTTTTTCCAATTAATTTTCCGAAACCTTAAAATATCCATTACCAATATTCCTTGAACTTATTCTCTTTCCAAAATAAATTAAGGAAAAATGGGCCTTAACTTCTAATAATTATTCTCATAATTATTTTAAGCCAAAATTCCATAATTAATTTCCACCATAATATTTCTATATCCTCGAAATATTATTTCATGACCTTCCCAAATTCTCAAGGTCCAAAATAATTTTGATAATTATCTTACGCTTTTTCTCATAATAAGGTTAATACTTTTGGACTCTACCTGGTAGAAGCCTTCTTATCTCGCCATTTCCAACCTTTTGGTTCAAAAATTTGGGATGTTAAACTCAGCATGATCCAGCTTTTACTTGGACAAATAATAGGTCTGGAACTCATAATGTTAAGGAAAAACTTGATGTCATTTTGCAATTTGGAGTGGCTTCAAAGCTTTCATTCCTGTTTTGTGTCTACCCTCCCTCTTGTTATAACATAACTAATGGAAATAACATAACTGTCTGAAAAGCTCATGGAAATTGGACTTCAAATGTGGTATAGCTGTCTGAAATGGCACTTCGTTACTTTTAGGAGTTATATTATAATCAACACCAGGCCTCTTATGAGAATATCCTTGATGGTTTCTTGCATGTTCCATTTCCTTCCCTTGATGAGGAAGATCACTATGAACTGGCGAAATAGATATCACAGAGTGAGGTTAAAGAAGTTGTATTTGGTTTACCTAAGGACAGTGCTCCTGGACGGGATGGATTTAATGCAAAGTTTCTATTAGGAGTACTGGGAGATTGTTCAACATGATGTGTTCAACATGGTTATGCATTTGTGGTATTCGGAACATCTTCTCCAAAGTATCAACATGTATTGATTCCTAAATCTGATAGGCCTAAATCTTTCAAGGACTTTAGACCAATCAATCTTTGCAATGTTGCATATAAATCATTTCTAAAGTACTTAGAAATCGATTGTAGAGGCTGTTAAATAAAATGATAGCTCCATCTCAATGTTCCTACCTCAAGGGAGATTGATTTTAGATAATATATTGCTTGCTGCGGCCCTGATGACACAAGTTCATAATGCTAGGGAAGGCTGTAAAAAATTGGCTGCTTTGAAGGTAGATTTCTCAAAGGCCTTTGATAAATTATATTGGAGTTTTATGGAGGTAGTCATGACTCGAACGAATTTTCCAAGGAAGTGGATAAATAAAATTGTGCAAAGCGTCTCCACTGTGTCATATCTGATTCTTCTCAATGGACAGCTTACCCCTGTGGTAACTCCAAATCCTGGTATTCATCAAGGTGATCATTTATCGCCTTACTTATATATTCTTTCTGCTAATGTTCTTTCATGCGTGAGTTTCAAATTGCAATCTACTAACCATTGGAAGGGAATCAAAATTGTCAAAGAGCACAACCTGTTACTCACTTGCCCTATGCAGATGACTCCCTTTTTTTCTTTAAAAGCACAACAATGAATTTTTGTTCTGTTAAGCTTGTGCTTGATACCTATGGCTTGTGGTCTAGGAAATGCTGCAATGGGACCAAATCATTTGTTATATTCAGTCCTAACACATGCTAACAAAGTCAAACTTTCGAAACTGTTGGGGTTCTCTTTCTCCTCCAGGCTTGGAAAGTACTTGGGCGCTTGGGTTGATCTTGGAAAAGGCCAATATACCAGTAGGAAATTGCTTCCGTGAATTCACGCATAAGTGCATGGCAAGTCAAGCTTCTATCACAAACCTCAAGATTAACACTCATCAAATCTGCTTTGGACTCAATAAACATACATATCTTGTCTTGCATCCAACTGCCACAATCTGTGTGTGATCAAAATGATGCTAGCTATGCTAATTTTTTCTGGGGGTCTTCTAATTCTATAAGGAAAATTCATTTACTCATGAGGGATTATCTTTTTCGTCCCATTGACAATGGGTAGGTTGGGTTTAAACCCATTAAGATTGTTAATCAGTCACTCTAGCAAAGCAGCTTTGGCGAATCATTTCATCAGAATATCCTTCCTTATTGGCTTCTGCTTTGAAGGTTAGGTACGTTAGTCTTGGCAGTTCATCTTTTATCAAGATTCCTTATAATTCTTCTTGGATTTGAAAGTGAATTTCTGAACATGCAGGAGTTATCACTGATAAATTAAAATGGCGACTGTTAATGCCATTATGGGCATTCCTATTTCTAAATTCCCCTGATAAATTAATCTGGACAGGTAAAATACTATGGGAATCTATACTGTCAGGGATGGTTTACTGTAAGACAACTATCACAGTTTCAGTCACTAGTTGATATGCTAACCGATGTTTTTTGGAAGTTCTTGTGGAGGATAAAACTTCCATACAAACAATTGCTCTTTATAAGCTTTACATGATGTTGTGCCCTCTAATGATATTTTAGATTGGCATCATCTTCCCTCACTCACTCACCCTTTGCTTATTTGGTTGTGATGTTGAGGAATCTTTGGATCATCTTTTCATTTATGGTCCTTACACCAAAAATTTGTGGTATGGATGCTTTGATATTATACTACCTAATTTTGAATTTAAAAGCCGTTACAGGATACTTTAATAACCTTAAATAATTATGGCCGTTCTCATTTTGTAAATCATGTGATTTTCGTCTTGAATTTTATTTGGAGGAAGCGAAATTTAGCCTTAAATCAAGGAAAAATGGATAGTCCAATTTCACTGATTAAGGAAATCCAACAGGAAACTAATTTCACCAACCTGGTTTAATTTCACCAACCTAGCTTTCTCTTTTTCTACTTCACAGGTTCAGCCTAGCATTCCAAGGAGTACACTAGATCATTGTCTACTACGAAATGATGGTGGCTGGGACATTTACTCCATAAATATAAAAAGCTTGGGAAGCATTATTGTCCTAGAATTATTTATCATCAAGGGCTCAGGGCTCTCACACTAAGGAGTTTCTGTGGCAGAATCAGACTATTCCAGGAACTACTTTCCATTCCAACTGTCTCCGTGCAGCTCTATTTTGGATTCAAAATTCTAGGTTGCAACAATTAGACTGCAAGCTGGTAATCAACTACGTCAACAAATGTTTCATATACCTTTCTAAAGATTCTTCTCTGGAACTTACTATCACTTGACTGCAAGTTAAATTCAAATGTGATTGTTAGGACCATTTTTAAGCTTTTTTATTGTAATTTCACAGGTAGTAGTTTATTCTCTGTATCTATTTGTAACTTGTAAACCTTATTATTTCTTTTAATATCATTTTGTCCTCTTATCAAAAAGTAAAAGAGAAGAAAGTTTGAATCTTTAACATATATCGTTTTTTATTAGCATTAACATTTAGTTATACTTATATCATGCATCACCCTTACACAAAGTGCTACTTCAATGGATTTGGATGTTTTTAAATTACAACGGTAGGTACTAACGGCCTGAGTTGTAGGCAGGATTGAACTTGTGACCTCTCACTATAAGGTATAAGAGAGTATTCATTCTATTAATTGAGACAATCTTATTCGAGACACTGTCAGGTATTAAATATGGGTAACTCTCCCGGTAAAGATTCGAACCTTGGTTCGCCATGTTGTAAGGAACTAGCCTTTTTCCACTAGACCCAATCAAGTTGGTTTATAATATTCCTTTTGTATGGCTACAAGTGCTATTGCCGCCATCACAAAACATAGCAACTATAACAAGGGCTATCTTTTGTGAGTTTCTTAAACGGAGAAAGAAAGAAAAATATCCTTGAAACATGTTACTTCAATTAGAGACTCTGAAATAGTTTCATTATTCTGAAACTAATCTGGGATTAAGTTATGAAGCTAAATTACTAATGAATCTACAGAGAACAGCGAAGTTTCTATTGAGCTCACATTGAGGTCTGGCGAGCCACCTCCTCCTGGGCTCGCCACGAATCACCATGAGCTACCCCTGGTGGGCGGTACTATGTCGGAGCAGCACTGTTTTGGCCGCCGAAATCTTCAAGCTGCTCTACTATTATATGTTGATCTTACCTATCTTATCTATAGTTTTTGTTTCTGTTAGTTAATTCAGGCATCTAGCTATCCCGCGAAACATATTGTTGGCGTCAGCACCTTACACCAGACATGTTGTTGGCAACCGCACCTACAGAAACACAATAATCATATATACTTCGAGTCTTGCCTAAGGACACTCTCTTTAAGAGCTATTCCACAACTACAGGCAAAAGAAATTATGGCACTTCCCAGAATTAAACGAACTCTTCCTACAAGAACACAGGGTGAACAAAACTACGGAAAATAATATAACTCAGCAGGCATAAACCAGAAGAGGAGTGAAGTGCTCAAAGGCTCAAGGGCAGAGTCTATGAAATCTCAAACTGAAGCAACTTTTATACATGCAGCAACCCATGAACGTTTATTTCAAAATCAACACAAACACATATGGCATTACAGCTTCCTCTGCTGTTGCCGTAGCTGGTCTCGTACCCTTACGCAGCTTCAAACACTATATGTTTAAACGTCTCCAAGGCATGGCTTTGGTGTGTTCTTCATTATGGCGTGTCCCTGCAAACCCTGAATGTTAGAATGCCAAGTTGGTCTCTCTATGCATATATCTCTGGGAGCAAGTTGCTTGCTCCAATGGCTTGAGCTGTGTGCTTGGTATTGCCTTCTCCAACATTGGTGGCTCTTTCACGGGCTTTGCTTCATTTTGTGTTGCTTCGCTGCATCTACCCCATGTTATATGTACTGCCTTTTCATACAAGGGCCCAATCCTTACCCAACTATGTATCTTCTTTTCGTTTTTGTAATTGGGCCTTTTATAGCTTAGGACTAATGTAATCTCATTTTGACTATAATATATATATTGTCTTTTATCAACAAACAAACAAACAAAAAAAAAAAAAAAAAAGAGGTTAAATTGCTTATATATCCTTCATTTGTTGATGAAAAAAAAAAGCCAAAATGACAATAATAGTTTAAACTATATTCCACTTTAAATCATATGACAACAACAACTGAGAAAGTAACTACTAGCTTTACTGACAGTAGTTACGTCTTTTTTATATAATTTAATTTCATAATTAAGTTATTTTCAATATCCATTTTAGAATTCCAATATTTTAGCGGTCTTTATATGTCTTCCTCTCTTTAAGTATCGATAGATTGCTTGCAACATTTTTTTTATTTTAATTTTATGCAATATTAATGATAATGCGTGATTCCATGTGCCGAACAAGAGTAAGATTCTAGTTATATGTCCTCTTTGATCCTTTTTATAAAGAATAATTACCAAAAGCACGTAGTTCAAAATATTTGTTCTGTTCGTTAAAAGTAATAAATGCATAATATATGTACCTTTCTTTCCAATAATAAAGGGGTATATGAGAGATAATAAGTGAAAATTTATTTCACTGAGATCATGAGATCATGAGTGGTATATATTTAATGGAGGCAAATTTTATTGTGAAACTAGTTGATAATTTATGAACTATGGTGTTATTTTCATGGTCAAATTTTATGATGCACATAGGATGTTTGATAAAAATGTCTAAAAGAAGGAATTATGGGTTAGTTGTAAGGGTGGGCATGGGCGGAGGGCCGGGTAGGGCGAGACCCTTGCCGATGCCCCGCCCAAAGGATTATTAAGGTAAAAAATGGCAATGATCCCAAATTTTACCCGATAAAGCCCTAACATTTTTGGGCCGGGCATAATGGCTTGCGGTGGCGGGCTTCTCCCCGCCCAAATGGTGATATCTTGCCACATCCTATGTGAAAAAATAGTTTTAATAATGATAAAAAATATTGTAAACTTCAAATGTAATTTATAATTATACATTATACACTTTAAAATATTCCAAAATAAGTCTACAACTTGAGTCTTGAAATTAAAAAGAGTATCATATGTCTCAACAAATAGTCAAATATACATATATGAAAAATTAAATAACATCCATAGTCTATTAAATACAAAGCATTATCAGTAATATAATGAACTAATAGTCAAATACTCAATGGATATATTAGAATTTTAGTAAATATATAATATAAGTCTAACTATTATATAAAAAATATTTATATAAAATATAATTATATATGTACTTATCAAGGCGGGTAGGATACCCAGTCAGATCTTACCCTACCCGCAAAAATGTCCAACCCAATTGTGCCTAATTTTTTTGGGTTTCTTTTTTCTGGATTGGGCAGGGCGATTTGTTTGCCGGGCTTGGGCGGGCGCATTGGGCTCCTAGGCTTCATGCTCACCCCTAGTTAGTTGAGCAAGTGTGGTGTAATCTATCAGTGACTAAAGTTCAGCGTCAAAGCTATTCAAATTTATGTTAAAACTTCGAAAGGTGTGTGTGTGTGTGAGAGAGAGATAATGCGTTTGTGCTCAGCAAGTCATCTATTGATGACATCCTTTCCACATCATATGATGAAGATAATCAACGCAGATATGATTAAAATCCATTAATATAAATGTACCCTTATAAAATAAAATAGATACGTAATGACCACAATTATTAATCAAATATACACTTACCAAAGGAAATACGCAAGGATCATACTTAATCATCTTAATTGACTTCATAGATTATCTTTCTATTCAAAAATTAATCGTAGGGCTATTTAAAGAGGCAACGGATTCATCTTTTAGTCATCAAAAGAACTGGAGCTAAAGGAAGAAGATAGTGATGATGATGATGATAAGTAGTAAAACTTTTCAAAGAGTTTTCCTTTTGGCTGTGTCGTTGTGCGCAACCCTTTCTCCCATAGAGGCTAGAGGGATTACATCTAAGGACCCGTTTGTTATAAATAATTGGTGGGGAAGGAAAGGGAAGATCCCAATCTTCCCATGGATTTGGAGTGTTTGGTAGAGAGAAAGTCCAGTCAGCATCTTTTAGTGAGTACTTATCTTCCATTATTTGAGGGAAGATGCTTTCCATCAGAAAATGGAAGGAAAGCTGCAATCTTCCCAAGAAAGTGTTTTTTTGACAGATTTACCCCTGAAATTCAAACTTGGCGGGAAGTTCGAATTTGGCGGGAAAGTTCAAATTTGGCGATAAAGTTTGAATTTGACAAATTTTTTTTTTTTTTTTTTTTAGCGAGTTCGAACTTAACAAGAATATATTTTTAAAAAATATATTCTAGCAAAAAAAAAATATTTTTCTTTTTTATTTTGAATTAATTTCTTTTGAGGGTAAAATAGATATTTCCTAATTGTTTACCAACAACCACTTCTTCATTTTCTTCCTACCAAACAACTCAAATCATCTTCCCTCATCTTTCAAATCTTCCTTTCCTTTTCTTTCCATTCCTTTCCTTTTCTTTCCTTCCCCAAATCTTCTTTGTAATAAACGGGGCCTAAGAAACTAAGCTTTGTTATGTTTTCTAGAGGTTTTTTCCTCCATCTGGTCCAAGTAGAGACTCATTGCCACCTCCTTTCAATTTTGGTATCTTATATGAAGGTACTATTCCTCTATCTGATCCCGGTAGAGACATATCTCTGCCACCTCCTTCATGGGGTCCTCCTAGGGGTGAAAATAGGTTAGACCCTTATCAGGCGGCCTACAGCCTGGCCTGTTTAGGGTCTAGTCTGGCCTGGCCTGTTTGTAATGGTCAGGCCAAGGCCTATTTAAAGGCCTAAATGTGTAAATAGGTTAGGCCTATTTAGTTAAAGTCCGACTTTGCCTTCGCCTAACCTGGCTTTTACACATCAAATAAATATAATTATATTTATATAATATTAATTTTTTATTATTCTTATATTCTTATATTTTACTAAAAGCCTATATTTATATAGTTTTTTATAGGCTCAAAGTGAATAAAGCTTTTTATGGCCTCCAAGACCTATAATATGAGGCCTTTTTAAAATGCCTATTTTTAAAAAGGCTTCAGGCCCTACTAGGCCTTATGAAAGCTCAGGCCTTAGCCTTAAAAAAAGCTCACGTTCGGGTTCGAGCCCGCAGCTCGGCCTTCCACCCCCATTACGAGCTCGGCTGTTTAACCAAAACCTGTGCAGCCTATTTCCATCCCTAGGTCCTCCTAATAATATGTTAAATTTCGGTATGTTGCCTAAAGGTATTGTTCCTCCATCTGGTCCCAGTAGAGACAAATCACCACCCCCTCCTTCATGGGGTCCTCCCAATAATATGTTAAATTTTGGTATGTTGCCTAAAGGTACTGTTCCTCCATCTAGTCCTAGTAGAGACAAATCACCACCACCTCCTTCATGGGGTCCACTCAGTAATATGTTAAATTTTGGTATGTTGCCTAAAGGTACTGTTCCTCCATCTAGTCCTAGTAGAGACAAATCACCGCCACCTCCTTCATGGGGTCCTCCCAGTAATATGTTAAATTTTGGTATGTTGCCTAAAGGTACTGTTCCTCCATCTAGTCCTAGTAGAGACAAATCACCGCCACCTCCTTCATGGGGTCCTCCCAGTAATATGTTAAATTTTGGTATGTTGTCTAAAGATACTGTTTTTTCATCTAGTCCAAGTAGAGACCCTCCAACACCCCCATTACAAGTTACTCAAAATAAGATTTTGAATTTTGGAATGTTGCCCAAAGGTATGATTTCTCCAATGTATACTTCACGAGCTTCTCATAAAAAGATGTTGAATTTTGGGATGTTTCCCAAAGGTCAACTTATTCCTCCATCTGGTCCAAGTGGAGACCCTAATGTTCCTCCGCCTTTTTCAAGGGTTACTCAAAATAATATGTTGAATTTTGGTATGCTGCCCAAAGGTCAACTTATTCCTCCGTCTGGTCCAAGCGGAGACCCTAATTATGGTCCTCCACCTGTTTCCTAAAGTAACTTAAAACTAAGGGTTAATGTGTATTTTTGCCCTTAAAGTATGCGCTCAGGAGCAATTTTGCCCCTGAAGTTTCAAGTGTAGCAATGTTGCCCTTGAAGTTTCAAAACAGAGTAATGTTGCCCCTCCGTTAAAAACCCTAACGGTCAACTAACGGTCAACGTTAGGGTTTTTAACGGAGGGGCAACATTGCTCCGTTTTTTTGAAACTTCGGGCAACATTGCTAAAAAAAGTATCAATTTTGCCCAAAGTTTCAAAAGGAACAATGTTGCCCCTCCGTTAAAAACCCTAACGGTCAACGTTAGGGTTTTTAACCAAGGGGCAAATTGCTCCGTTTTAAATTTTAGGGGCAACATTCTTGCGCCGAAAATTTTATGGGGCAAAATTGTTCTTTGAAGCATACTTTAAAGGCAAAAATGCACCTTAACCCTTAAATGTTGAATTTTGCTACATGACCTTGAAGATATGTGTGTTTTCCCCTCCATCCACTTCAATTAAGTCCTAGGACGTTAGACTCCCTGCACCATCTTTCACAAGTCATCCTTCGCTAAAATAACGTATTGTTGTTTTATGGTTCGAATCACTACTCTTCGTCAATAAATAATCAACTTCAGAGCATACCAATAAATTCGCCAACTTTACTTCTGGTTTGTTTAAATATACCTTCTATATGTTTTTTGACCTTTTATATGTTTAAACTTTAAAGTTTAGTTATAAAAAATTATACTCCCTCTAGGCCATAATATAGCGTCTAATTCACGGAAAATAACAAATGAAGTTAATTCATTAAGTATGTCATAAATTTTTTTTTTCCCACTTTTACCATTTTGAGAAAATGTGCTTGAAAATTTAATGAATAGGCAAAATTGAAAATGATCATTAATTACATGCACAAAATTGAAAAATGAGCATTAATTATCATACAAGTGACTTATATTTTATACCAAACCATTCTTTTATAAACGCTCTATATTATGAACCGGAGGCAATATATCATATATGCATTACATAAAGGAAATTCAACTAATTTATCATTACCTTGACTCATTAAATATGATTTGAAAAATAAAAACAAAAAAATTACAACTTTACCTATCTCAAATAAAATTTTGAAAGAGAGAAAAATACACCAGGTCACATTAAGCATTATATTAGGGAAAATTCTTTCTAAAGAACCTGGAAAATAGTAAAAGACAAAAAGATGCTCCCAATTAATATTCACAATGACAGAGAAGTGTGAAACTCTTGCACTCAGTTGTACTCTCTATTCAAGTTCGTCAAAAAATTTATTAATCATTATACTCTTGCACTCAGTTGTTTGTGCTCTTGCAAGTCTCTATTCAAGTTTTAAATGTGAAACGGGATAATTTTGGAGTGACTGGAGAAATATTAATCCCATAAAAATAAGATAACTAGATTTTTTTAATTGATGAATCTCCATGACTTTTTCAATATTTTTTTACGGCTTTAACCTAACTCCCGAGGGGAGATGCACCAAAATAAGAACAAAAAAATAAAAAATTACCGAATTGTTGCAGTTTGAAAAGTATTTCCTATCTAATACGAGTCAAAGTCAATGGCGTGAATTTGACAATGGCGTGAGTCTATCTCACCCTATTGTGGCTCTTTTAAATAAATAAAAAAATTTTGTTGAGTGGCGTAAGTCAAACTCACGCCACTCAACAACTCACTATTCATTAAATGAATATTGACTTGGTGACACGCCTGAGTGGCATGTCACCCCATATAAAAAAAAAAAAATAATATATATATATATATATATATATTATTATAATAATATATAATATAATAATTATAAATGATAAAAAAACTTGAATAATTTAAAGTTCTACTTCATTTAATGCGAGTCAAAAAAAAAAAGTACGGGGCTTAAATGTAACTAAATTGAGCACGTAATCTTTTAAAGGGCTTAATTTAAGCCCTTTAAAAGATTACTGCGCAATTTATTTGGTTACATGCGTAATCTTTTAAAGGGCTTAAATTAAACCCTAAGCCCTTTAAAAGATTACTATTCCAAGTTACATTTAAGCTCCGTATTTTCTTTTTTTTTATTCCGAAATTAAATGAAGTAAAGCTTTAAATTATTCAAGTTTTATCATTTATAATTATTATATTATATATTATTATAATAATATAAATTTTTTTTTTTTTATATGGGGTGACCAAGTCAATATTCATTTAATGAAGAAATGAATATTGAGTTGTTGAGTCACGCCACTCAACAATTTTTTTTTTTTTTTTTTTTTCATAAAAGCCACGGCGTGAGCGTGAGTAGAGTGAGCATTCGGTGTTCGGTTCGGTTTTTCGGTTAAAACCGAAAAACCGATATATACAGATTTATACAACCGAACCGAAACCGAAAAACCGAATAGACCGAACCGAATAGCCCGAAATATTTCGGTTCGGTTTTCGGTGTTGATTCGGTTTTTGGGCTGAATTGGGCCCAAAGACACATATTCACATGTCCATTTTTTTCCCTTTTTTTGCTGGAATCAATCTGGAAGGGGGAATTTAATCCATCAAATTGTGTGCATTACAAGGGGGAATTTAATAAAACAACATTACATAATAAGGGAGAATTTAATTAAACAACATTACAAGGGGGAATTTAATTAAACAACATTACAAGGGGAATTTAATCCCATGAAATCGAGCTCATACAAATCCTGGGAAAAATCAGGACATTCATTGAATCACTCACTAATCCCATTGCATCATCACTAACACTCGACGATCGGCAACACCATTCCTTCCCCTGTTCACATGAAGTAGGCGAACTCCCATTGCATCGCTTACTAATATCGGACGACAAAAAGCTTCTTGGAGTGCAAAAAACTTAAACCATTAAAAACATGTCCAGTTATGATATACCAATGCAAGGACAAAAGAATTGTTCTAGGACTCTATCAAAAATTACTTACAAAGATATTTGCATTGCATCTACTATATGTCAACCGTTGCCTCCAATGCAATTTTTTGGAAATCTGATAAAAAAACAGAATTAGAAGTCCCTTGAAAGACCATAATAAATATTATTCTAATAAAAATAGAAAATAGATGTAAAAAGTATTACCAAGTTCTAATTGCTGAAAATCATCGTTTCCTACTTCTGCAACATAGTTAAGTGAGTGCCTAACCCAATCTTGAGCACAAATTAGTGATTGTACAGCTTTAGGTGTTAAAGAGCTCCTAAATGAATCTAGAACTCTTCCTCCAAGTCTTTGAAGGTAGACTCGGAAGCAACAAAGAGAAATTGGGATAGCCAACACATCTCTTGCTACTTGAGAAAGAATAGGGAATCTAGGACTATTCACCCTCCACCAACTTAATATATCAAAATCATCTTTTCTAGGCTCAATTTCTTCATTTAAGTATCTATCCACTTCGTTCTACTAGTCTTTCCACCAAGATGCTCATCCATGAATAATTGCTCCTCAATATCAAGCAACTTTCTAACTTTTAGACTAGGGTCATCATCATCAAGAAGATTTTGTGTGTCATTTGATGCTCCGTTTCATCTTTGGGATGAAGGAGAAATAACTTGATTGTATTCATTATATAAAGAAATCAAGACTTCTTTAATATGTGCCCCTAAATGTTCCCCAACAAAGACGTGTATGCATCTTACAAAGTGCAAATTGCACCCAATCTAGCTTATATCGGGGTCAAGAACATGTGGCAATATAAAGAAGTTTATTGATCTTCATAGGATCTCCCCAATACTTGTCATATTTCTCCTTCATTCTACTTGCCATATTAGATAACTCCAACAAATCACTTTTTGTCCACTCATTCAAGAAACGATAAACCATGTAAATTTCACGGAAGAAGTTATTGGAAGTGACATATAAAGATCCAGAAATTCGATTAGTCAAATCATAAAAATGACTCAACACCATAGTCATCCTCCTAACATTCTTCCAATCTTCCTTTTCAGGCACCCCATCTTCAAGATCAAAACTAAAGTATGGATCTTTGTCCTCATACCTCTTGAAGGCCGCTCAAATTTTTGAGCGCCTCTAACATCAAATAGGTAGAATTCCACCTAGTAGGGACATCCAAGCACAACATTTTCTTGCTCTGAATTTTCTCATCAACACGGCTCTCTTTAAACTTTCTCATTCTCAGTGGTGACTGTCTAATAAAGCGAACAGCCTCTCTAACCTTTTTAATTGATTTTCCTACTTCTTTTAGCCCGTCACTGACAATCAGATTGATTATGTGTGCCACGCATCTCATATGCAAATATCGACATTTCAAAAACCGAATGCCCCCACCTTGCAATTTTGCCTTCCAAATACTCAATTGACACATCATTAGAGCTAGCATTATCTACGGTAATTGTGAGCACCCTTTCAATACCCCATTCAAGCAAACACTTCTCAACTTCAATTCCAATGTCCCTCCCCTTATGACTAGATATAGGAATGAAATTCAAAACCCTCTTTTTCATTGACCATGTGTCATCTATAAAGTGGGCGATAATACATGTAATTAATTCTTTGGATAGATGTCCAAGTGTCGTAGTAAGACAAATCCTTTGTTTTTTTTGTTCCAAATAATCTTTAAATCTCATTTTTTCGTCAATATAAAAACTAAAACAAATCCACGAGCTATTGTCCATCTTGATGGAATTTTAAACCTAGGTGGGCATACAACATGAAATTCTTAAACCCAACACCCTCAACAAACTTATAAGGCAATTCATCACCAATTAGCATAGATGCCAAGGCTTTCCTAATACCATCTTGGTCAAATTTCCAATTCACAAGGCTAAATTTATCATCTTCAGCATTAAAGCTCAAATGACTTTGTTTAGCTTCTTCAGGAGGGGGCTTCTTGTTACAAACATTCACAAAATGATTATTTAGGGCAGTGGTTCCATTAGATTTTGGATCACAAGCAAGAACTCTTGCACAGTAATTACACTTACCCTTTATCTCACCATGCTCATTCACAAATTTGGTGAAGTGGTCCCAAACTTTGGATCTTTGCTTCATAGCTTTCCTTTTTCCAGCTGCTGGTGTAGGATTATTGGTCACACTTGCACTTGCGGTTGCACTATCCCCGATGAATTGGTAGTGGTACGAAGCAACTTGGTCACCATAATTTCACCTGGACATGAATAATTATTTTAAGTTAAAATAGAAAATTGTAATCTTGAAAAGAGAAACCGATAAAAGAAATCCAAGGGATGCTTATGCATTATTTCTAAATTGATCATGATTAAATCTTTAAGATGAAGACATCTAACCATTTAACATCGTTCAGTCCGAAAAAACATCAACATACATCTAGCTCATACATACAATAAACCAATCTGAAAATAAAGGAGCATGGTCCTATATAGATCTTTAATTACGGAATTAAGAATAGGGAAATAGGACTACTTTCATTTAGTTTGGGTGTTTGTGTTTGGATTTAGCTTATTTTAAGTCATCCCCAGTAACCCATAAGAGACTAATTAATACAGAAAAGAGAGAACGCATGGCTATTTGAGATGCTAGTAAAGTAATAATCTCTCTACAATATTTCTTTCGAGTTTTTTTTTAAAAACACAAAATGAAAACAAAACGGAATAACAAACGAAAGAAATGAGGAAGGCGAAACAATCAAAATGGAGAATAAGAAAGATATACCCAGGACTTATGTTCAAAATGTATATATATTTATAGGTCAAACAATCAAATACGAGCATACCGAGGAAGGCGAAGCGTATCGGCAAGATGGAGCTTCGATCGAAGAACTGGAGAAGAGGCGATCGAAGTCGCAGATCGAGATTCCGAGCGGCGAAGTGAGCCGAGATCCGTTTGTGCGATGATTTACGAGATTCCGAGCGCGAAGTGAGCGGCGAAGTGAATTGGGATTTGTCGATTAGGGATTTAGGGTTAGGGTCTTAGGGATGAGCCGAGTCGATGATTTGATCGATAATGCCAATGGAGAATCAGAAATTCAGAATACACATTAACACATACACGGGTAGCCGGGTAGGTCTATGGGTGACGGGTGGGTAAGCCAGGTAGGGTTTTTCAAAATGATTTGGGTTGGGCAATTTGGACTTTGGAGTCTGGACTTGGGTTTGGGCCGTGGCTCACGCATGGGTGTGTTTTTTTTTTTTTTTTTGAACATCTCGAAATATGCTATACGACGTCGTTTTGCTTTTATTTCGGTTTTTCGGTTAACACTGAATTAAATTTAAAAACACCGAACCGAAAACCGAACACCGAAATATACCTATTTCAAAAACCGAACCGAAACCGAAAACCGAAAAAACCGAACACCGAATTAGTCGGTTCGGTTTTCGGTTTCGGTTCCGGTTTGGATTTGCTCACCCCAAGCGTGAGACGAGAGAGTTTGACTCACGCCATTGACTTTACATTAGATAAGGAAATACTTTAGGAAAATCCTTTTCAAGGCCTACATTACCAAAAAATACTCAAAAAGGCCTAAGATTTTGAAAATTCTCAAAAAGGCCTCAAGATTCTGAAAATTTCGAGAAAATACCCTTCGAAATTATGGAGTTGTTAATGGGGTGATAAGTTGCTTAGCGGGGCGATATAGTTGTTAAATGGGGCGATGTAGTTGTTAAAAGTTTTTTTTTAACAACTAAATCGATCAATTTAACAACTATATCAAATACTAACAACTATATCAGCCCCATTAACAACTCACGTTGGGCCTTTTTAGGAATTTTCAGAATCTTAGGGCCTTTTTGGAAATTTTCAGAATCTTAGGGCCTTTTTGGATATTTTCAGAATGTTAGGGCCTTTTTGGGTATTTTTTTTGGTAGTGTGGGCCTTGAAAAGGATTTTCCCAAATACTTTCCAAACTGCAGCAATCCGGTAATTTTTTATTTTTTTGTTCTTATTTTGGTGCATCTCCCGACTCCTGAGTGAGAGTTTCCCTTTTCCAGTTTTCCCGGGGCAACTCCTTCACGAAAACTCACCTGTAATCGTTGAATCACGAAGCTGAAGAAGCTCTTCTTCGAGAAATTGACTTGTATTTTCGATTCAGTTTTGGACCTTCGAACAACCGTAGCAGTACTTTTCAACGCCCTGGAATTCCTTGGTCTTTATAATCTCTCCCAGGTTTCCTTTGTTGTATCGCATATCACGAGGTGGCTTAATGCTGCTTAAGTATTATCTCACATTTATAGTCACATTTATAGCTTAAGTAGTGCAATAATACAGCCTCAAGGATCCAAGTGGAACAAAGGATATTGATTTATCAATTTCTCCACTCAATAAACTGTGAGTTTCTGCATTTCTGGTTTCTTCTTCAAATGATTTAACTGTAATCTAATTTCTGAGTGCTGTAGAAAGGCTGGTGTCTGGGAAAAGGAAAACAAGGTAATTAATCATATTATGTGTGGTTTTAGTCTCTCTCTCTCTGTGTTTGTTTAGTTCGATTGCTATGAGGTTGTGCGAAATACATATCACTGGCATGCTATTAGAGCCTTTTTTTTCCCCTTTTGGTCTTGCTTACTATGTGTTGTAACGTGAATCATTATTTCTTAATTTGTTAAAAGTACTAATGTTCTTTCAAAGCTCGATTTTGCTGCTCAGAGTGTTTTAAGTTCTGACTACTATCATGTTTCTCAATTTGCATTTTAAGAACATGCCATCATTCATAATCTGGAACTACCGTTTGGCATATTCAAGAAACTTCCTTCACATTTTGGGAGTACAATAATAAAAGCGTTGACGATTAAAAGTTCGTTACTGTAAAATTATTATGATAAATGGAATATTATCTACTACTTCGGGATTTGGGGTAGCTACTTGGAGCCTTTTGGTAAACTGCTATATCACCCGCCATGGTAACTTGAATGTCATGTTGGTGAGACATCATGGTTTTATGTTGATGTGGCAATTAAAAACTTTCTGTACAGATGTTGTAATTGGTATTCTATACATGATAGCAAAAAATAATATTCTGTGATTTAAGATCCTATGCGTTCTTTTATGCCCTAAAAAACCTCCCAAAATGTTCCATACTGCAGGCCATGTCAAAATTGTATTGTGATGTAAGCTACACTATATGTGTTTTAACTCTGTTAGAGGTGGTTCCTCTCACTTCATTTAATTCGATTTTGCAGTCACAGTTAGACTTCTGCTTCTCTGCCAACTTTGAAGAATGGATTGCAAGTTTGCTGATCTTGATGAATCGAAACTGCCCATAAAAGGCCACCAACATGTAGAAGCACCCTGGAAGTCTTTTTCTTTGCTTAGTTTGGAAAGTAAATCACCAATTACTGCAGCTAGGCACTCTATCCACATTGCCTTGGTTAAGCGATCTATAGAATGACTACAATTGAATCACAAAGTTGTTAATAATCCCTTAAACAATGAAGTATAATCTTAGATCAATAGGTGAAAAAGCTAGACATGTTTTCAACCAAAATCAGCAGATTATTCAGCTGGGAAAACTTGGAAGAGTTGAAGAGGCCTTCAGAGTTTTTTCTCAAATGGTTCAGAAAAACCTTGTAACATACAATTCCATGATATCAGTGTTTGCTAAAAATGGTAGAATCAGTGATGCCAGAGAATTGTTTGACAAAATGTCCCGAAGAAACCTTATTTCATGGAACTCCATCATTGCTGGTTATCTTCATAACAATATGGTCAAAGAAGCTAATGCATTGTTCAATGCAATGCCTGAAAGAGACAATTATTCTTGGGCATTGATGATAACTTGTTACACTCGTGAGGGACGGCTTGAAAAGGCTAGAGAACTGTTTCATTTGGTTCCAGATAAGTTGGACACTGCTTGTTGGAATGCAATGATTGCTGGTTATGCAAAGAAGGGTCAGTTTAATGATGCTAAGGAAATGTTTGATCTAATGCCAGTCAAGGATTTGGTTTCTTATAACTCATTGCTGTCTGGATATACTCAAAAAGGGGAAATGCATTTAGCATTAACATTTTTCACTGAGATGGCTGAGAAGAATGTGGTTTCATGGAATTTGATGGTGGCTGGGTTTGTTGATATTGGTGACTTGAGATCTGCTTGGCAGTTCTTTGAAAAAATTCCAAATCCTAATGCTCTTTCTTGGGTTACAATGTTGTGTGGATTTGCAAGACACGGTAAAATTATAGAGTCTAGAAAACTCTTTGATAAAATGCCTTGTAAGAATTTGGTTTCTTGGAATGCAATGATAACAGCATATGTTAATGATTTGCAAATTGATGAAGCTGTTAAGCTATTCATGGAAATGCCAGAGAAAGATTGTGTGTCATGGACTTCAATAATAAATGGGTATTTTAGGGCAGGTAAGCTTGATGAGGCACTAGAAACTTACAATCGGATGCCCTACAAAGACGTAGCAGCTCAAACAGCATTGATATCAGGATTAGTACAGAATAAAAGGATAGATGAGGCTAGTCAAATTTTTAGTCAAATGGGCACTCGTGATGTTATTTGTTGGAATAGCATGATTGCAGGATACGCCCAGTGTGCAAGAATGGATGACGCTCTTAATTTATTTAGACAAGTGCCTTTTAAGAACACAGTTACATGGAATACTATGATTTCTGGATATGCTCAAGTGGGACAGATGGATAAGGCAGTAGAGATCTTTAAAGACATGGGAGAAAAGAATATAGTTTCCTGGAATTCTCTTATTGCAGGTTTCATACAAAATAATTTATTCTTTGAAGCTGTCAAGAGTTTAGTTCTCATGGAGCGAGAAGGAAAGAAACCTGATCAATCTACTTTGGCATGTGGGTTGAGTGCTTGTGCCAACCTGGCTGCCCTTCAAGTTGGCAAACAACTCCATGATCATGTTCTAAAGAGTGGCTATATGAACGATATGTTTGTTGCGAATGCCCTGATTTCCATGTATGCCAAATGTGGAAGGGTATATAGAGCTGAACGAGTGTTCAAAGATACCAACAACATTGATCTCGTTTCTTGGAATTCCTTGATTTCAGGTTATGCTCTAAACGGGAATGCAGAAGAGGCATTTAAGCTCTTTGAAGAGATGTTACTAGAGGGAACAACTCCTGACAATGTAACCTTCATTGGATTGTTGTCAGCATGCAGCCATGCTGGCTTTGCTGATCAAGGCTTAAATTTTTTTAAAGCCATGATTGAAAAGTTCGCTATAGAACCTTCGGCTGAACACTATAGCTGCCTGGTTGATTTGCTTGGTCGCATGGGAAGGTTAGATGAAGCCTTTGAAATAGTGAAGGGGATGAAGAACATCAAAGCAAATGCTGGATTGTGGGGTTCACTGCTTGGAGCTTGTCGTGTACATAGGAATTTAGAACTTGCTAGATTTGCTACTGAGAGGCTTTTAGAACTCGAACCACATAACGCCTCAAACTATATTACGCTGTCAAATATGCATGCTGAGGCCAGAAAATGGGAAGAAGTTGAGAGAGTGAGGGTGCTCATGAGAGACAAAGGAGCAGGGAAGCTGCCTGGCTGTAGTTGGATTGAAATCAGAAATCAGATACAATCTTTTGTTTCAGATGATCCAGCAAAGTTGAGACCTGAAAAGAGTATACTAAAGACTTTAACCACACATATGAAAGACAAAGGTGATACACCTGACATTGGGTTTTTCACTTTTTGACGTTTTGTGGTAATCTACATGTCAATGTTGATGTTCTTATAGATTGAGATGTTGAAGTTGCGCATGAAGTAGTCTCTATCTCCTGGTCGGAGACAAGGGATGGATGTCGCTAGGATAGGTCAACTCTATCTAGATTGGAGGGATCCGGAGCCACAAGGATCCTTCAACAAGTTTGAAACTCTTTTGATTCCAGGCGGCCGGCCCCACTTCACATAGAATGTGATTTTCAGCTATGGTATAATGTCAAGAACCTTCTTGTGGAAGTCAGTCTGCTCCATTTAAGTCATCCTTTCAGCCATAAACAATGCAGCTCCTTCCTGTTTGTTTTGAATTGGCCCTACAATTATTGCAGGAGGGCCCACTTCTAGTTTGATATAAAGGCTTGGGATGCTTTAAGTAGTTGCAAGGAGCAAGAGAATCCAAACGAATCAAACCGGTACTTGATTTACAGTTTACATGTTTATTGGTCTCACATGGGTTAAGTAACATTTGGTAGGACTTTATCAATGATCCAAATTATCAAATTCAGATGATCATTCACAGGATCACCTTCACTAAATGGCAACATGAGCAGGCATTTACCTTGCAGGCAGACTATCAAATCTTGTACAAGAAATCCTTAAGCATATTCTAACCAGCTTTGACCTGTAACTTTCTAAAAATTTTATGCACATTTATTATTTTTTTTGTTGATTTACTTTAGCGTTCATGTATCCTAGAAGCAAATGACTCGTTCTACAGGTTAGCCATAATTTACTCTTGAATTGTCCATCACTTGTCTATAGATTAAATACAATCGTTTGCTGGCACTTACGTGATATAAGCTCTAGTTTTTTTTTTTTCCCCTGCCTTTTTTTAAAAAAAATTACATGACAATTTGAGCACATCCATTTCTAATAATATTAAAACGCCATCAAGTGGAAGCTGACTTGGCAAAGTTGATCTTGTGGTGGCATTACAGCGCAAAAGAAATAACACATTTTCACCATCATCGGTCAGGAGATTGCATTAAAGGGTACCTCTACTTCAGTCTAACAATACTCAAATGAGAAATAATGCATTTCCCTTGTATACTTATTCCTCACAACGTTCTAAAATCCATCAACACTTTTTCCCCTCCATTTGTTTTTTGCCATATTTTCCCCTTCATTTTGAAGGATGACCAACATATAGTCATTCTTTGATCAATGAAGATTGAATGATAAATTTTTCATTTGAAGGATGACCAACATATTGTCATGCTTTGATCAATGAAGATTTAATGATAATTTTTTTAAGCAAGTGTATATAAACATACACAAGTGCCCAGATCTCTATTTTTCTTCACTTCCCAGTTCAAATTCCATACCTTTCAGCTTAAATTTAGGAGATTTAAATTTAATATTTTCCCCCCATGCAGTGAAAGGTTGAGATGCATACTTTTAGGAAGGAAGGGGGAGAGTAATATTTCCGTTCAAAACCTCATTTGGAAACTATAGTTGCATACATGGTTTTACACTCAAAGGAGAAGGAGAAATTTATAATCTAATCACTAAAAATATTGGGTTTAAACATATAACTATCTCTAGTCATTCTGTTTATCTTCATTTGCATCTTCATCAATAACCTCATTATCGTGTTCCTCGAATGTTCTCGTTCCACCACCATCAGGTGAGGCCGCATGCTCTGGCCTTGTCTTGTTCGCTTGCGCAGAAGCATTGCTGGAGCCAGTGCCATTAGCCACATTTTGCTGCTTCTCCATCATCCCAGACAAGGCCAAGGTTGGAGACCATTCAATAACATCATCAATTATGTTAGATACCCTCTTCTGGTACCTGCACAAAGACAAGACAAGCCCAACATCAGTTCCTGATATAGCTGAAACCGGAGTAGTATAACAGCAGGTGTCAAAGGGTCATTAGATCCAACTGATATGGATCCTCTATAGTTGAGGATCAGTGAAGTTGTAAAGTCGAACACAAGGTAATGCTAATATACGTAAAAAGCCAGTAATTTGTGTTCAACTTTCACCAACTTCAGGACGTTTCCCATAGGTGGAACTGGAACGAGATTCTAACTCATCGATTATAATACTCACCTTGCTCTGGCGGCCTCATCAGGGGCATGATGCCTCATTAATAATATGACCAGCACAGCAACTACTGCATAGAAAAGCCTAGTTGTCCACTTGGGTCGCTCCTCCTCATCTTTCTTGGGCCAAAATCTGAATAACTCTCGTAATGTAGCCTCCTCAGCAAGAATGTTAGGGAAAAACCAATACCGTTTTCCAAGAATTATGTATAAAGCACCAAATACTGTGGCCCTTACTGCAAGAGAGTGAGAAACCATGGTAAGGCCCAAGATAAAAACTGAAGCAATTTTGGGTGCACTAGTTAAGAGAAAGTACAGAATCAACCATGTATGAACTCACATTCATGTTTCAAATGCATAGAGATAAAGTCGTAGAATAATCTGATTCCAGGCGAATTTGACAAGACTATAGTGAGAATAGATTCTAGAACTCAATGAGTTTTGGAAAAAAACAAAAGCAGGATGCAGGGGAATCATCAAAGCAACTAAGCAGAAGAAGCCTTCATGCCTCCACGTCATATGCAACATGATGCAACAGGAATTATGATGACAGAATAAAGAGAATGTATGTCATAAGCAGTGAGTCAAGTGATTCTTCAAAGAGCTTTCCTTTATAGATGACACAAACAATGCGAGTCACAGCCTTACAACTCCCAAATTATTGGAATAAAAAATCTGTGGTCATTCAATGAATTCATGAAAGCCTGAAATTATCAAATTTTGGTCCACAGATTTAGCAAATGCAATTCAGCCGTTTTGGTCAAATCATTCCAGTTAAAATAGGTCCTGCACTAACCACCAGTACATACAAACCCTAACCCTAGTCTTGCCTAAGGTCCAATATCTCCCACTTCAGCATGCACCTCAAGGCAAGTGCTTCGATAACCATTTACAACTTGCTAAGAGATGATAAGGATTTAGGAAGTCTTATACATTCAGAAAACAACTAATTGTATTGCACCCAAAATAAAGAGTGCAAATGTTTCACGTGATCAATTTTGTATTATTAGAGGTTGTAAGTTTGATGTTGTCATGGGACATTGCAAGACAAAAATCCTAAACTGTCAAGTGAAGATCCAAAAATAGCTTCAAACCCTGCTACCCTTTCATGTTCCAAGCATTTGAAAACATCAACATAATCAAATTACGTAAAAAATCCAAATATTTTGAACTACAACAAATATTCACAAAAGTCTCAGAGGTCCTTGTCACTTGAAGCACTAAGTCATAGATAAAGTCATTCTATAATTATTTCAAAAGATACAAAAGCTATTCACACTAGGCTAAAAATATATAATTGCTTATACTAATATAGGAAGCATTCAAAATACAATCTAACAAGACGCTTTTGCACATCAAATGAAAACATGGTATGGTGCTGCAATGTCAAACAAAAATGTGCAGACTTGATCCACAAAAATATGTAATGAAGAGGATAATATCAATTATAGATCTGAATGAACAATGTCAAATGGAAAAGACAAGAAAAACTTACTCAGAAGTAGTGAGAGAATGAGCAGAAGGATCCCAGCACATGAGTAAAGTATTAACAGTTTTGCACGATGAGGATACACAGGAAATAAGCAAATTGCCAATGTTAATACAGGCCAGCAAAATGAGAGAAGTGTCTGCCAAAGCGGGTGGCGTTTTACAAATGTCCATGCAAAAAAAGCATCATTTTCAGAAAATTGTTGTTCCTGCCAAAGACAGCCAAATGTTGTTACATTGAAGCACAAAGAAATTGAATCAATTCCTTAGCACACAGTGTAGAGTAAAGCATAAGACTAAATCATATAAAGCTTTCCAAACAAGCCAATGATTTCAATTAGAATATGCATTTAAAATCCACAGATAGCTTACAGCGATTATAAAATATCTCCAAAGTTCAGAAAAATGCCATTATCTTTTTTATAAAAAATTGCTTTCAAGATTAAAAAAAATTCCTCAATCACATTTAAGTGCAAGTCAAATGTGATATTCCCATCCCAGACAGAGAGTAAAGGGAGCTATGGTTCAAGTAGGCAAACAGCAAGCATAAGTTTTTTTTTTTTGGCTAAATTATACAAAACCCCCATAAACTTTGGGGTAGTTGCATTTAGCCTCCTTAACGTTTCAAAGTTTAAATTTAACCTCCCTAATCTTTTATCTTTTTATTACAAACTCCTTGCCGTTAACTTACCTTATCTTTTTAACGGAAATTGCCACATCATATCCCTAGAATACACTTGCATCCTATGTGGCATTTTATTATTAAGAAACCCTAAAAAATTAACCTCCTCCTTGTCTCCTTGCCATCTGGCATCCGCAACGCTCTCTTTCAATTCTTAGAAAACCCTCGTGCCTGAAACATTGGAACTCTAAAATGGTAACATATTGTGTGCCTCTGGCTCTTATTTAACCCTTAATGTGGCGGCAAGAGGAGATTGACACTAACACTCAACTATCAAGGATTTGTTGCAAACTAAACTTGTATGCCAAAGTTAGAGATGAAAATCGAAACACTTCGGAAAAAAAGATGCAGATTGAACCAGCCCAGATTCCACTCATGTTCACTAATTTGGAAAATTCAAGAATTTGGAGCATATACACTTCATGTTCAAAATTCAAGAGTTTAAACACACAGGGTTTTCAAAGAAATTAAAGGTCACACAAGCATTGCGAACAGCAAGGAGAAGGAGGTTACTTTTTTATGGTTTTTTTAATTATAAAATGACATTTTCACTCTTTTGTAAAAATGACATAATTACTATAAAATAATTTAGCTTATAGAATGTCAAGTAGGATGCCACATAAGATGCAAGGTGTGTCATAGTGATATCATGTGGCAATTTCCGTTAAAAAGATAACGGTAAGTTAACGGCAAGGGTTTCGTAATAAAAAGATAACAGATTAAGGAGGTTAAATTTAAACTTTGGAATGTCAAGGAGACTATATGGAACTGCCCCAAAGTTCAGGGGGTTTTGTATGATTTAGTCTTTTTTTTCTGGCAATTAATTTATCATAGGTCAATAAAAACATGAAACCACCCCCATTCCTGACAAAGTAAAGTAAATCCTGAGAAAGAAGATAACAAAAGAAAGCTAGCAAGAAAGAAACAGGTAAACATTGCAGTGCCTACGAGATTCTAAAATGTTTGCCAATAACCTTGGAACATAGTATAAAACCTTTGAATATTGTCGTTGCAACTCAAGTTTCACTAAGAATATAAAAACCAATAAAGGAGGCAGAAAAATCCACTTACAGGGAAGATTTCTAAATGTGCAGGCCAAGTAGACAGCTTTTTCTTCCCTGGACGAACAGTCTTTACCACACGATCACAACGCACTAGAAGGTTTTTCCTCAGTAGAATATTGGCAATATCTTCTGTTTCCATACTCTTATCTGATTCTAGAATATCCTTGAGCTCTGGATGATTTTTCAAGAAGTTAACAAAATCCTTCCCTCTGAAATATTCAACACGTGTCTCCTGTAGAACAGCCCACCTAGAAACCAAATCCTTATGATCCCTCACCTTCTCAGCAAACAACTGAAAAACATCTTTCTTGGCAGCTTGTTTCTGAAAAGCAAATCAATCAAAGATAATCAATAAACAATAGGAACACTTAGGCTTTACCAATTGTAGTGATTCATTAGTTAGCAATAGTGATTAGGTCCAAACACCTACTCTATCATGCGCCCAAAGAAAATACAAAGACAATGCGCAATTAAACATTCCCAGACAGTGACGGATTCAGAAAACAATGTTTTTTTTAGGGGAAACTAGAATTTAGAATAAGTTAAACGCAGCTGCAGAAAGGGTACTAAGATTTATTTCAGAATTTTCAACAAATCAAATTCCATGTATTCACAAAGGCTGTTCAATCTGCCATCATGCTCGGCAAAATGATCACGTTAGTAGGAAAAGAAATCCCAAAATATGATAAAAGAAGTAACTGACATCTAGCATAGAACAATGTGTAAAGCTAGATACTCATATAATTAGCTTTTGGAGAACAAACCATTTTCACAATTGCCAAACATGACAACTCAAACTTTAATGCAAAATTCCAAACATTTTAAACCATTCTCCGTCATATATTTTCCATAAAAAAGAAGACACAAAAAGAATTATATCCATTGGAAATATTTTACCTTTAAGAATTAAATAGCATTTAAAAATTAGAGTAAATTAATATCACCAGTATTTATAACATGTACTTACACCCCCTCCAAAATTCATTTTGTACTAGCATGCCCATTGATTATTTTAAAACTGACACTTAAGACCTAGAAGTTTATGAAGTATTAGTTTGGCAGTTTGGTGGTGACACTTAGGGTTTTTGGTTTGACACTGGGGAGAGAGAAAAGTTATTTGTAGTGGGGCCCACAAAAATTTTCTCCCCTTTTAATATTTTTCCTCCATTTTCCTCCCCTTCCCTTCCCCCCCTCCCCTCCCCCAAACCAAACATACCCTTAAGTGCGCTGCATTGAATTAGATCATTAGGAGCTTTTAGGAGGAAAGGTGCACCTACTGTAAAGAGAACAAGAAGATGCACCTAATGTCAGAAGAGTACAAGCTTAGTTAACAATTCTGTTGGAAGGAAGCAGGTTCCCGAATAAATTAAAGGAATAGCTGTAGCATGTGTTAACTTAAGATTTAAATAACCCAGGAAGGTGAGTGCCGCATAACCTAAAAATCAATTCTTAAAATATATATATATACACACACACACGAAGTAGCTTCCCAGCAATTGATCTTCAGGATATGTTCTGAATTCAGCATGCCTTCGTTACAATCATGAAGATCACGAAACCCTAACTCCAAGAAGACCAATAAAAAAATTATCCAGGATTCCTGTAACTCCATTACTTAGCAGCCAAATTAAGAGTAAAACGAATTGAGATCGAGTAAAAAAAATATGAATATTGCAATTTTATATATTATATACATTACTCAACAGATTAATTGTGATCGATATGCACAAATCACTCAAAATACGTTATAATGTCCAAATGGAAAGCCTATGATTTAAGACAGAGTGTAGCTGCCTAATACCCGCGGCAACCAGCTCTGACCCAAAAGAAGACGCAATTGGCAAGACAAGGAGAAACAGCTGAATTTATCAAAATTATTTTGCTATAAAAATAATATCATCATGAAGTCGTAATTAAACAGAGTGAAGAAGTGAATTGCAACGACACTTGTCCTGTACGGAAAAACAATTCAGGCCAAAAGAAACGAATCCAGATCGAAGAATGGTAAAACCGGCAGAGACAGAGAAGTTACCTTCGCCGGTGGGTCAGAATTGGGATCTCTGCCGCCGGTCGGGGTGGCTGCGGAGGAGCGTCGCACCCTCTTCTTCTCTACTCCTCCTGATTTCTTCATTTCGCTTCTCTCGCACTACTCTCGCACACACTGTATGTATGTGCTTTTTTTCCTTTTTTGTATATTCTTTTTGTTCAGACCAATATTTCTTTTTGGTATATTCATGTCCCGAATAAATTTTTGGTACATGTATTTGCTACGCCCTTCAACTTTTGGAGCTATATTGAGAATGAAAAAAACTGTCAAGACACTATTGAAAAAAAAAATTAATACTTCTGAAGCTAATTTGTACCCTAATCCTAAAAAGGATAATAATTTATTTAAGAACTAAACAAAAAGAACCATTTTTATGATAAATATATATCTTTTATAATACTGGTGATAATGATGTTAAATACTTTAAACAAAAGAGAAGAATCATTAAAATTAAAATTAAAAAAAATTGTAATGCAAAAACAAAAGCTAACTACAATCAAAATGTTAAAGTTAGCAATTCATGGGGGAAAAAGTAAAGAAAGTGAGCATGAATTTTCTATATTATTAAGTAGATTACCAATATAAAGAGGGGGCTATGAACTAATATAATCGCTTAATACATCTAATAGGAAAAAATATAAATAAAGGATATAAGAATATATTAGGAAATAATTATCTATAAATTATAATTTATAATGGGATGATGACGTCACTATTTCGAAATCAAATTATACCCATTTTTGCATCAATAATAAAGGAAATTTAAGAAATAATCAAATAATTTTCAAATATAATTACTTAATCAATCAATTATAAAGAATATAAAAAAGGATATTAGAAAATAATCATCTATACTATGGGACAATGATGATACTATTTCTAAACCAAATCATCAAATTCACAATTTGTATCAATAATAAATGAAATTTAAAAAATAATCCAATCATTTTTAAGTATGATTACTTAATCAATGAATCTTAAAGAAATAAAAAAATAAACTATAAAATAATTTATTAATAAATTATATTTATTGATTAATAGATCCAAACTGAACGTTTAGTATTTATCATGTTTTTTGGAAAAAAAAAAAAACTATAATTTTGAATTACAATATCTCCTTGATTTAGGCTAAAAAACTGAACACTGATTATATTAGAGAGTATTGCAGGTTTCCAATTATTTTTTTATATTCACATTGACTAGCACTGATTTCAATTTCAATGGTGGTTTAATTTTTTTAAGTAATGATGGTTACCCTATTTCACTCTTATGATAAGAGTCTTGCATATTGGTCTAATCAATATTTATTGACAAAAAATATATCTAGGACTTTTAGTATAAAAATATACAAGGTCATTTAAAATAGATGATTATAAAAAAAAAAAAAAAAATTACATGATTTATTATGATTACAAATAAATATTTCTTATTGTGCATAAAATGAAAAATTTACTCAATCAAAAGACTAAATTAAATAAAAATATTACATGCCTTACAAAAGTAATGTTTTATAATCATAAACTATCTTTATGTGCTTGCAAAACCTCGAAAACTCAAAATGCTATATATGAATTTCCTCGTGCAATGTAGGGTAACACTACCTCGGTCCTAAATATATGACATATTATATAATTTTCACTATAAATTATGTCATATATTTAGAATCGAAAAAGTAATATTTATTATAATATGAGCACCTGAGCCCAATGAAAAATAAAAAAGAAGACCGAAACTAGTAAGAATAGTGATAGAAGGTATAATTCAATGATGTTAAGAGGTTAATATGATTAATAGAAGTAAATATTGAGTTCAGGCAAAAAAATAAAAAAGAGTAATATTGAGATTTTAGGCAAAATTAGCTAGTATTTGAAAATTTTAAAATCATCCTTAATCAAACCTTTACACATGGTTGAATATTACTTCACCCGCTGCATCTTAGATATCTATGGACAAGAATTTTCCAATTTGGATTTAGGTACCTTCTCTTAACTTTCCAAATTACATTTAGGATATATTTTAAAAAAATATCTTAAAGCCAAACATTCTATAAATGAACTTCATAGAACTAGTGTACTTGTGCCAATACAAATATGAGCCAACAATTGAGAGAAGAGAAAGAGATTGAAATAAAGGGGAAAACATGAGGTATTACCTCCGATCCTAATTATAAGAGTTAGTTAACTTTTTTTTGGAGGGATTAAGGAAGCTAAATAAGTTACTAAATCATTTAATATGTTGTGTATTTTTAGATTATATATTAGTTTATTAGTCAAACTAATTAGTTTGAAGTAAAAGTTAAAAATAAAAATACTCTGTAGTAATTTAATTAACTTCCTTAATATCTCCAAAAAAGTCAACTAACTCTTATAATTAAGACCGAATATAGTATTTCCTTAGTTATAATATGGCTTTAATGTTTCTGTTTTTGCTGTATAAATTTTGTATCTGTGATACTTATATAAAAGTGAGTGGATTCTATTGTAAAAAGAAGAATGAGAAAATATTAGTACTACCCAATCACTTTTATATGAATGTAGTAGAAAAAATATTTTTACAACAAAAGTAGAAACATTAAACCTTGTGATATATGTTCATTATCATTTTATTTTTAACCTTTCAATTTGAGGATCAAGAAAATTGTCAAAGATGGATATTTGTTTATGCAACTCCAGCGGGCACAGGATGATAGTACCTTAATGGTGAAACTGTAATTTAGCTACGAACATGGGTCAATCTGTCATTTTCAACTGACCGCAATTGCCATTACTGGGTCTGTAGTTGAGCCTGGAAGGAAATCGTGTCTGCCAATATTTTGTCGCGTAAGTTCGATAAAACGAAACGAAGAAACGCGACAGACAATCGTCAGCTTTCGGAGGAAACTTCGAAATTGGAACTTGTAACCTTCATATTCACAGGTACACGCTGTACGGTACAAATCAGTGAAGAAAATATCGAGAGGGTCATTGACACAAGCCTTCAAAATGTATTACAGAGGGTAAGAGGATTGGTTCCTATTTTCACCATTGTTTGTTTAATTTTCTAATAAAGTTTGTGGTGTTTTTATTTCCTTTTCCTCTTCGGTTCAAATCATGGGTTGTTTTCATTAGTTAAAGGCAATTGATTGTAGTTCTATGGCGGATTCTCTTAGGGCATCGCTCCCCATTCCGTTCCCTCTCCACAATCCTAACGGTTTCCTTTTTCGAATCTTCTCTCCTTGTTTATCACTTACAATAATAATGTTGAAAATTCTATGATTCAAATCCTTTCCACCACATTTGTGACATTATATCATCTAATCATTTGGGAGCTAAAAAGTTTAGGCTTGATATGCTGATTTAGCTTGGGATGACATTGATTAATCTGTTAAATGAATTATGTGAGGAGAATACAACCTTTGTTATACTTTCTAGTTTTTACATATCACAGAAGCCTTTATGTCTTGGTGGTGCCATTGAGTAGGAGCAAGATTTTTATTTGAAGGTTTAGAAAAATGTACGCTATTATGATTTGGTGTCTTAGGGTTAAAAAAGAAATAGTAAATTGGTATAGTTGGAGGCTTCAATTAAGCAAGAGGTTATCTTTTAAGCTAATTATACTTTATGTTTCTCGTACTTCACCTTTTGTTTGTTGAATCTGGTAATGAATTTTTTATAAGCAGTAGTCAGTTATGGTATGAATGTTCCATACTTAGTTCCCTTTGTTGTTTTTTCCCCTAGTAATATGACTGTTCTCTTGCTAACCTAAAATAAAATAAGATGATGATAGTATGTCATGGAATAATTAATGAGGGAGCCGGTATCTTATTTCTTCCTTTCTTGCCTCTTGCTTTCAAATTTAATTATGGAGATTCTAGCTTTCCTATTGCTAATTGTTTCAGCATTACTCATTGAGTCAAACTGAAGCATCTTGCTTTTTTTTTTTGTCTACCACCTGTGTTCTGCCTGATTTTGATTGTTCCATTTGTGGGTATTATCTTTATTATGAGATTTTGAAAGTTCTGTTTGTCTGAGGGGATGGCTAGCAGGCATTGAGATTCTAGCTTTCCTATTGCTAATTGTTTCAGTATTACTCATTGAGTCAAACTGAAGCATCTTGCTTTTTTATTGTTGTCTACCACCTGTGTTCTGCCTGATTTTGATTGTTCCATTTGTGGGTATTATCTTTATTCTGAGATTTTGAAAGTTCTGTTTGTCTGAGGGGATGGCTAGCAGGCATTGAGTTAAATGAATTGGTAGAACTGTGAAAGAGTACATTGTGTTCTTCTGTTTGTGGTTAATTCAAATCTACTGTCATAACCCGCATGCCTGATCCCGAACATATGTTTCTCCTTCAAGGATATCTGTGTCCAAATTTTGATAGAGATGTCCCTTGGGAGTAGCTATTAGCTTATTACATCTAGGAATGTACTAGGAACTTGTGCATTTATAGGCTTGTACTATTAATGAAGATAACATGCTTCTAGGAATTTTGGAATACCTAGGGGAAGTTTAGATGGTGCTTAAGGTATGTCCTTGACATTTCAAGGGTTATGTAAAATATTTTAGCTTTGTCAAGAAGCTGGTAGCTTCTACTCATGAGTTTTTATCAATTAAAATTCGCTATTCATTTAGGTAAAGATGAAGGGCATTTGAGGTACCAATGTGGATCATCATTAAATAACGATTGAAGAAACAAATACCCTCTTCATCTTTTAGGAAAATAGTGAAAGAAAAGGGGAAGAAAAGAAAATGAAGGTAATGAACATAGGAAGAAGGTAAATGTATTAGTGAATAGTATGTTTCTTGTATATCTTTTGGATGCCATTTAAATAGAGGCATGGAGTTAGCAGGTTATTGTGTTGTAGTATTTATAACTTATATACTGCATGCTTGTGTCCTAATTTTATATTTTCCATTTTCAAATTATTGGAGAAGTTAATTTTAATAGGGTTAATCACACTTTATAATATTATCATGTTTCCTCCGGCTTCTTTAAGTAGGTAAATTGTAATAATTCTCATCTGGAATTACTTTCTTGTTAAATGTTTCCCTTGATTTTTACCTATTCTTAACAAAGGGTAATTGATGCTGAATAATGCTGATCATTGAGGGGTTTTTTTTCTCTGGAAAAATTAATAAATCACATCTTATTTGGGATGATCTCAATTCAATGATCAATAAGTTCATTAAATAATTTCTGAAACTATTGTTTGGATATTCTTTGTTGTCATGCACAAATCATGCGTACCTTTGCGTTTCATCCTTATATCTTCAATTATATATGCTTTTCTTAATTTTTCCCCTGCAGAAAGCCATAAACTACCATGAACGTTTTCCTATTTTTATCCTCTCACTTTTGATTTAACCTGCTTCCTTTCCTAAAATGCATCACAAAAGACCTATTTTCCTTTTTATATTTTGGCTTTTTTATCTAATAAAGGAACCCAAAGCCACCAAATCGGAGTGGCCTTTAACTGTCCCATGTTAGAGTGCCTCTCACCATAGCTGGGAAGAATTCATGCAAAACTGGATTTCTTTTCCCTTGTGATGATAGATTATAACTCAGAAGTTTATGGAAGATTTTACTTATTTTCCTATCATTGAAACCTTATTGAAATCAAAAAAAAAAACCTTATTGAAATGTGCAAAAACAAATTGAAAGAATAAAACGAAGTTGCATGCATACTATTCAGTAGATTTTATATTTTATATTGATATTGATATTGATTGGATGTAATCAATATGTGATTTATTGAAAGGTGAACTATTGGAAGAGAAGGGCTTTTTACTGGTTTTTTGTTGAGTAGTGTCTCTTCTACAAATAAATTAAGATTAAAACGTTAAGAAAGTTTTTCGATCAGTCATAAGTGTAATGGGCTCAAAGGTCTTCTAGCATGTTGTAAGAGTATTTCAACTAGACTAACTGGAATATTAGCGAGTTGCTTCCAGGAGATTATTTTCCTCATCAAGTTTTGCATAATATTGACTCAAAAATCAATTCTTAGTTTCATACAACATATTTACTAAAAGATCCTTAATTAAATAGTTTAGGAAAACATTTAGCATATGTGGTCTGAAAGACTAAATAAATTATTATGGTCGTTACAATGAGATATATATATTTACTTGTAAATGAATTATCATTTGAATTTGAAATTTAGAACTACCCTTGCACAATTTGATCCTTTTGTGAATGCAAATTTTTCATTACTTTTCTCCATTGATTTTCCCTTTATAGTCTTTATAGAAACTGTACTCAGTGGGCCTACCTAGAATGGTAGAAGGGCAGAGGGTAAAATAAGGAAAGGTCTGATTGATGACAACCTAGCCGGGATTACTGGAAGATGTAAATCTCTGTTATTGTCAACAAAAAAAGATTCCCCTGAAAGATATTATCTTAAGCAAATTTCTGCCAGGAACATCAAATGTGTTGCGAAATACTAGTAGCTAGCTTTTGAAGAGCTGAATTCTGTTCTTTTGATTTTTGATTTTTTTTCTTTTTTTGCCCCATTGATTTAGTAACGAGTTTCTCTCTTTCTGTTCTGTTTGTTGGTGAATGATGCAGTAAATTTGCTGATGGTGGTGATGGACGTGAAATGGCTGCAAAACGTCAACGAATTGTCGATCCAGGATCATCATTCTATGGAACTTCTCCTGGTTCCAGTTTCATGTACAATCCACCTCCATATGGCTATGTCAATCAACCTCCTCCTTTTCCTGTTGTTCGTCTTCGTGGCCTCCCCTTCGACTGCACTGAAACTGATGTTGTGGAGTTCTTCCATGGTCTAGATATAGTTGATGTCCTCTTTGTTCACAAAGGCGGCAAGTTCACTGGGGAAGGCTTCTGTGTTCTTGGGTACCCCCTCCAAGTTGACTTTGCTCTTCAGAGAAACCGGCAGAACATGGGTAGAAGATATGTGGAGGTTTTCAGAAGCAAGAGGCAGGAATACTACAAGGCAATTGCAAATGAAGTTTCTGATGCCCGTGGTGGTGGTGTTGGTGGTGGTTCACCCCGTCGAAGTGCTCCTAGGGCTAGATCCTATGATGAAGGAAAAGATTCAGCTGAGCATACTGGCATGTTGAGGTTGAGAGGATTGCCATTTTCTGCCACTAAGGATGACATAATGGAGTTCTTCAAGGATTTTGTGCTGTCTGAGGATTCTATTCATATTGTTCTGAATTCAGAGGGGAGACCTTCTGGGGAAGCTTATGTGGAATTCTCAAGCGCTGAAGATTCAAAAGAAGCTATGGTAAAGGATAGAATGACACTTGGCAGTCGCTACATCGAGTTGTTTCCTTCATCACTGAGTGAGATGGATGAAGCAGTTTCTAGAGGGCGGTGATTCCTTAATCCTTAGTATGCCTTTACACACTTCTATGCTATTCAGTAGTTGTTATCTTTTGAAATTGAGAATTTTGGTGTAGTTTGAAGTTTAAGCAATGAGGGATATGATGCTATATTGTTGTATCAGAATAATATGCTTTTTATTATGCTTAGCTTTTAGAAAAATGAACGTTTGCCTGCTTTGTACTTGATATGTGTGTGGACATCCATTTTCAAATTTTCTGCAGGCAAATTTATTACTGTTCTTTTAAGAGATGGCTTAATTACTAGAGTATCACTTTATTGGGTCAAGTTTCTCTAATCGTTATTTTTTTAAATTATCCCTCATAATTTTTAAATCATATATGTCGAATCAATCTGAATAGTTATGATATTATTTTGATTTTTCTATTATCTTCCCAATTAATAGCTCGATATAGGCTCAAGAGGGATAATGGGGGGAAAAAAGTATCATGAGAGATCTTCTTCCCACTTTATCATGTAGTAGTAAGGAGAAGACTGAAAAAAAAAAACATGTTCTTACAAGAGTAGTATCCTGTATAATGTTTCTCATTCTGCATTTTTATTCAATATATGATTTGTTCATGTAATTTTGTGCGTTTGAAAATCCAAGTTTGACTTTGTTCTGAAGTGTACTAATACAGTCCCATTTTTTTCCCCACTCCATGTCTTATTGCTTGCCTGAGCTAATAAACCGAAGCTTAAGCCAAAATGAAGGTTACCACAAAATAAATTTAGTTTTCTATTGTAATATTATCTTTTTATAATAAGCATATATAACTTTTTCTTCAATGTAAGGCAATGGGAATGAAAGTTCGGAGGGAAAAGGTGCAGGTTTTTTTTTTTTTTTTCGTAAGAAAAAGTTTAGATGGGGTAGACACCGGTATCCCACTCGGGTCGGGGCATACCTCCAGACTTAAAGAGCGCTTACAAAGGTGCTTACAGATCGCCCACTAATAAGGCCCTTACAGGGGGTATCAAACCTCCTTCTTTTTGGGGTAAAAGCCGACGTCTTAACCAATTGCGTCAATCCTCATTGACAAAAAGTGGAGACTTTAATGAGTACCGTTTAATAAAATTGGTTAAATGGGATTGTAAGAATTTAATAAAAACATCACTCCTCAATATAATACAGTATATCTCTGTAGCCTCCATCCCAATCTTCCCTCCATCTGGGAGACATAAAACAATTTATTTTCCAGTTGATAGTTCAAATGATTTTTGGGCAGGGCATTATAGGATTTGAGTATTTAACAATGAGGCAAAAAATATTTTCTTTTTTTCTTTTTTGGGGATGGGGTTTTTTTTTTTTTTTTTTTTGTCAAAGGAAACTTCTATTAAAACTCCAAGAAAACATTACAAGCAACATTACATAAGGAAAACCACAAAAGGAGAAACAACAACAACTGGAAACACAAAGTCCATGAATTACAAACAAAACAAAATACACGCAAATAAAATAAACAAAACACAAAAACTACAAACAATCACCCCTCAATGGGTGATTGGGGAGAGGTGCATCATGAGGAACAACATTCATCTTCTGGGAGTCCGAGGGTAGAAGTGACAGCAAAGAAGGTGTTGGTTGGAAAACTCACCCAATCGGGCACACCCTTTATAAGCATCCGCTACTTGCAATCGTCACGTCGTGACACGATTACCCCCTTGGGGTAAAGAGACAGAGAGAACCCAACCTTGGTACCCAACAGACAAATAATATAAAAAATAATGCTCCTACTCCTCCAATTAATCATATCCGGAGCTTTAGCATCAACACATTCAAGAAGAGAAAGACAATCAGTTTCAAAAATAACATTATCATGACGAGATCAACGAGCATCGGTGCCCTCTTAAGAGGTAAGGCTTCGATCATGAAAGCGAGATGGATTTCACCTTATCCACAAAACCCCATTTGAAATCACCAAAATGATCCCTACAGATAACTCCAATAGCAGCGCCCGTCTTATTAGCCGAAAAGGCCTCGTCACAGTTATATTTGAGCTTGCCTGCTGATGGAGGGGACCAGACAACTAGATAAGTAGGATTAACCCTTTGGACCACTTGGATTGCTTGTGCTTTTATCGCAATTCACCCGAAGTCAAAATTGTTTTTCCTCGCACATTCAATGACATCAATAGGGTTAGGATCCATATGATTAAAAACTAGATTATTCCTTTATTTCCAAATAAACCATAAGATCCAACAAATTAAAGAGAGATTTTGCTTGCTTAAGAAAGACATACCTGAGAGTTGAATCCACCAAACGTTGAAGTTTGAAATACTATCGACATCAAGCTTTACACCAAGAGAGCACCCAAACCGGACACACCTAGTCCAAGGGCAGTGGAAAAACAAATGCTCCAGGGATGGGGTTTGTTTGGGGCCTTTGGGAATGACACTTTTTAAGAGCAAAGCATCAATTTGTGACAAAAGAAATTCAAATCTTCCTTTATCGAGACTAAAGTTGGGAATTAGGGTTGGCTTTTAAAGAATCAAGATCTAACAAGGCCTGGGGTAAGAAAAACATCTATTTTTCAAAGGGTCAAAGCACCAAGGCCAAGGCCCGAAAATTACTATTCCAAATTTTAATTATTTTTCCTCTGTTTTTAAAAAAAATATAAATAGTAAAATACAACAATTAAAGTTCTAATTTATTAAATAAATGTTGTCAACATTAATATCCAAACAACATGAATCATCCAACAAATAAACACCTTCACTAATTCATAATAAAAAACAAACTATTGTCTATAAATAACTCACATAAAATATAAGAAGCATACATAGGTTTTAAATTTAAACTATTATACAATATTTCTATGGCAAGATTGACCTTATGACTTGTGATGGAAAAGTTGCCAATATAAGGAGTAAGCTGACTTTCATTTTCAATGAATATTTGAATGTGGGGACATCTCTTCCAACTTCTTATTAAATTGAAAAAAAAAATTTAACCGTAGGGTTGGCCCTTTTAAGCTTGAGACCTTGTAGGTCCGGCCCTACAAGACTAATTTCATTTAACTCTTGTAATTTTCAAACCCGGCCTTTGAAAGGCCAGGGCTTAAAAGGGCCGGCCTATAAGCTCGGCCCGATTTCCGGGCTCTAATCGGGACAAACTAAGGTTTTAATTCTTGTTGGGAGAGGTATTTATATTTAGTGTTAGGCAGTGCATCGAATAAGATCGCCTCTAATAAAAAGATACTTGTACCTAGCAGAAAGAAAAATCAAATTCCCATAAATAGTTGAGAAGGTACCTGACAATTAGATATAGATATTTAATTTAACTAACCTTTTTACTTAGAACGTTTCATGTTAAGCAAATTATCATATATTTCAACGGAAAATCATGAAAGATAAGTGTCAAAACTTAACAATAAATATTTCCCAAATTTTACAATGTTTTTTTTTTAAAAAAAAAAAAAAAAAATCTAACACTGATATGTAAAAAATTGTAATTGATGTTTGAATTTTTTTTAATGATAAATTGTAAAGAGAAGTATTCATATAAATGTTGGAATTTCATGTTGAGTTTCCAAGCATTCTATACCCAGAGGGGTTGGAGTTATAGTTGCTAAAAGAGTGATGCATCAAAAGAGTTACACATACTAAAAGAGCAATGCTTAATGCATCAAGATTTCAGTTCAAGTAAGCATTTTAGATGTAGGGGCCACATTAAGACCTTAATCTCTAAGCATTAAGACCAATTTTTTAATAATCTATAACTTAACATATCATGATCAAATTCTTTCTACAAAATCCTCAAATGAGGCAAGTGTAAAAGATACTAGAATCTTAATAAACAAAAGTATGATATTACTATAAGTTTTCAAGAGAATAAAGTGTTTTTAGAGAAAATTCATGATGGAAAAACACTAATGAGCTTTTTTAGTATAAAACTTTCATACAAACTCCTTCTGTCTCCAACTCTTATGGCCCCTTCTTTATATAGACTCACAAAAGGTATCTTATGTAAGTTACTGGACACTTGAGTTACAGAACAAGACACTCATGACCCTTTAAACCAAGACATGACATGTTTCAAGACACGCATGAGACATAACGATGACAAACAAGTTATAAAACATTCGTAATGTTTCACCTCAAGACAAAAACATAACGATGACGATGACATTAAGGGAGGGGACCTTTTTCCTTCATCTGGTTTAAATTTTTAGATGGGGGAAGACAAAATTTTGGGTTAAATTCCCCCCCCCCCCCCCCAAAAAAAAAAAAAAAAAAGAATCTTTTTCTCTCCCCCAAAAAAAGAATCTTTTTCTCTCCCCTTTCTAACAAATCAAAAGTGTAACATACCCTCCCATCCCTTCAAATCAAACACATCATAAAAGAGGAGGGTTAGATTACACAACTACACTCAAAGAAGTCAGTTTCTTTACTAATGCCCTTGTCTTTTACCGATTAAAACAAAAAAGAAAAGGGAAAATCTATATTGGGGCTCTTTTAACAGAAAAATCCTAAAAAAGGCCCAAAGATTATGAAAATCCTAGAAAATGTCTGCGGGGCTTTTTCTCGATATAATTTCATTAAAACTTTAGTTGTTAACGGGGCTGATATAATTATTAACAGATAAGTCATTAACAATTATATCACCTCGTTAACAATTATATCAGTATATGTTAACAATTATATCAGCTTCGCTAACAACTAACATTTTAATGAAATTATACCAAAAAATGCCCTTTTGGGGATTTTCAGAATCTTTAGGCTTTTTTTAGATTTTTTTTTTTTGTTAAAAAGGCCCTGATATGAATTTTTCCAAAACAAAAACTGTCCAACCTGCCAACTCGATGAACCTGCCATGGGTTGGGCCCATATGGGTTCAGGAAAAAAAACACACACACATCAAAACAGTCTCATATTTTTATAACCCAAATTGCGTATTTTTTTCAGGTTGGGCAGGTTTGGCCCACGGTAAAACATGTATTATCAGTTCCAATCATGACCCCCAAAAGAGTAGAGTAAATTTCCAAATAGCGGATTTGTATTTGGGAAAATTTCAAAAAATATTTTTATAATTTAAAAATCTCAAATTAATAATCTCCTACTAAAATGACGTGTGAATTAATTTGGTATTTTAATATTTTAAAAGCCTTTTTTTTTTTTTTTTTTTTTTGTTGGGAAATTTATAGCAGTTTTTTCTATTTCTATTTCTGCCAAGTGGTAGTAGAGTTCAAGAACTCGCGGGTAAGGGAAGGCATACTATCGACTGCAGTTGCAAAGAAGATTATGGTTGGCGCTCAGAAATCGGATTCATGGCCACCGTTTTAGACTCCAATTCCTTCCCTACTTTTTCTTCATCTTCTCAGTATCGCTTCATTCTCTCCCCTTCGCTCTCTCATAACTTCTTTCACTGTCCCTTGAAACCACCACAACGACCACTCACTTCTCTTCTGCACTCTACAACTACAACCTTGTTTACTCCTCTATTCAAACATTCGAAATCACACCATGCCCATCACTCCGCAGCCTCACCCATCTACGTCCTACCACCATCCCCACAAACTTCTGTTTCTGATTCAAATCCCTCTTCTCTCTCTGAAGCTTCCAGGGATGGGGATTTTTCGGCGGCGTTGGACTCTTTCGTTGATGGGCTTTTCAAGT
Source organism: Acacia acuminata (assembly GCA_019022655.1). Classification (NCBI taxonomy): domain Eukaryota; kingdom Viridiplantae; phylum Streptophyta; class Magnoliopsida; order Fabales; family Fabaceae; genus Acacia; species Acacia acuminata. The sequence goes on along the minus strand of JAFJYI010000242.1, from coordinate 578,268 downwards.
TGCTTCGTTTATCGGCTCGACACAGCGATATTGAGCTCGCTAGGGCTGTACATGCCTCTGTTGTCAAGCTCGAGGTAGACACTTATCTGGGCAATGCCCTCATTGTAGCTTATTTGAAGCTGGGCCTCTTTTCTGATGCCTACAACGTGTTTTTGGACCTTTCTTCACCAGATGTGGTGTCTTACACTGCGTTGATTTCTGGGTTTTCCAAGTCGAATCGAGAAGACACAGCGTTGGAGCTTTTCCTTCACATGAGAAATTCGGGTATAGAGCCCAACGAATACAGCTTTGTTGCAATTTTAACTGCATGCATTCGAATTATGCATTTACATTTGGGTCAACAGATACATAATCTAGCAATTAAAATGGGGTTTCTGGATTCTTCTTTCGTTGCAAATGCGCTTATGGGGTTGTATAGCAATTGTGGGTATTACGATGTCGTCTTCAAATTGTTTGGTGAAATGCGTGAGAGGGATATTGCATCTTGGAACACTGTTATAGCTGCTTCTGTCAAGGAGTCGATGCACGACGCGGCATTACAGTTATTCCGTGACATGCAGGCAACTGATGCTTTCAAAATAGATTGCTTCACTCTGTCAACCCTCTTGACTGCTTGTGTTGAGAGTGTTGCGGTGATGGAGGGAAAACAAGTCCATGCACATGCTATTAAGGCTGGATTGGAATCAAATCTGAGTGTCGGGAATACTCTTGTGGGATTCTACACGAAGTGTGGAACTCTTGATGACGTGGTATCATTGTTTGAGAGGATGACTGTGAGAGATGTTATTACTTGGACAGAGATGGTGACTGCTTACATGGAGTTTGGATTAGTGGATTCAGCTTTGAGAATATTTGGTGAGATGCCAGAGAAAAATCCAGTCTCTTATAATGCTCTTTTGTCAGGATTTTGTCAAAATGGAGAAGGTCTGAAGGCGTTGCAGTTATTTCTCAAACTGGTAGAACATAGAGTGGAGTTAACAGATTTCTCTTTGACTAGTATTATTAGTGCCAGCAGCTTGCTCGCGGATTATAGAGTCAGCAAGCAGATACATGGGTTTGTTCTGAAGTTTGGTTTTGGACCAAATGTTTGTATTGAAGCAGCATTGCTTGACATGTATACAAGATGTGGGAGGATGGAGGATGCCAAAAAGATGTTCTGTAGATGGCAGTTAAAGGAAGGAAGGTCTGTAGCTTGGACATCCATGTTATGTGGCTATGCTCGAAATGGACAACCAGATGAAGCAATCTCTCTTATCCAGCACAGTCAATTAAAAGGGACAATGATTATGGATGAAATTGCCTTCTCTTCCATGCTGGGTCTTTGTGGAGTTATTGGCTGTCATGAGTTGGGGAAGCAAATTCATTGCCATGTTATCAAATTAGGTTTTGAATTTGATGTGGGAATCGGAAATGCAATTATCAGCATGTATTTCAAATGTTGGAATGTGGATGATGCAATTAAGATGTTTCATAATATGCCTAAAACTGACATTGTTTCATGGAATGCTTTAATTACTGGTCATATTCTGCACAGATTAGGTGATAGAGCATTGGAAATATGGTCAAATATGCAGAAGGAAGGCATAAGGCCAGATGAAATTACATTTGTTTTAGTCATTTCAGCATACAGGCTAAGTAACTTGAATTTAGTTGATGATTGTCGTGATTTGTTTCATTCAATGAGAACTGTTAATGGTATTGAGCCCACTTCTGAGCATTATGCCGCCTTCATTAGCGTTTTGGGTTACTGGGGACTTCTGGAAGAAGCAGAGGAAATTATCAACAAGATGCCTTTTGAACCTACTGCTTCTGTTTGGCGCACTTTACTTGATAGTTGCAGACTACATAAGAATACAATTATAGGAAAACGGGTTGCAAAGAAAATCATATCTCTGGAACCAAAAGATCCCTCAACCTATGTACTTATTGCGAATCTTTATTCTGCTTCTGGAAGGTGGCACTGCTCTGAAGAGATCAGGGAAAATATGAGAGAGGATGGATTTCGCAAGCACCCAGCTCGAAGTTGGATCATTTCTCAGAAGAAGATGCATTCGTTTTATGCTAGAGATAGGTCCCATCCCCAAGCTAAAGACATCTACCGTGGATTGGAGATTCTAATCATGGAGTGTATGAAAGTAGGATATGTACCTGACACTAGCTTTGTTCTTCATGAAGTAGAGGAGTTTCAGAAAAAGGAATTCTTATTCCATCATAGCGCAAAACTAGCTGCAACTTATGGACTCCTGACAAGCAAGCACGGGAAGCCTGTTCGGATTGTCAAGAACATTCTCCTATGTGGGGATTGCCACACGTTCTTGAAATTTGTATCTATCGTCACTAAGAGGGATATTTTTCTGAGAGATTCTTCAGGATTTCATTATTTCTCTGGTGGCCTATGTTCATGTAAAGATTATTGGTAAAGTGCTGGTTGATCTATTTTCTCAGCTTCATAAATCCTGTAAGTTGTAACTGTAAATATGTATTTTTCTAGCGAAGAAAAGTATATGTGTGTGTGTGTGTGTGTGTTCTTTATTTGTTAAAAGAATCTCCCATATAAGTTACACAAGTCGACTCTGATAGGTACGCTAATGCTTTCATATTTGAAAATTACAATGTGGAAATTCTTTGAACGCCTGCCTGAAAATTCAATTCTGTTGGATTTTTTTTTTTTTCCCGTTTTTGTTTCTCCTGTTCAGAAGTATAATGATTTGCTGCTAGGTGTTCTTTAATTATCCTGAAACACCTCAACTTTTGGGCATGAGATTAGAGCAGTTATCATTTGAAATGTTCGCTTTCAACTTAGCTATAACTATTAGTATTATATTTTGATTTAATTGCTTAAATATCAATGTTTTTCCCTTTACAAAAATTACTTTCTTGATTTTGGTTTAGAAATGCTTCACTTTTATATTCATATAGTAGATTAAACTGCAAGCTGCTTTATATAGATTAATTCCATAACCGTCTTTATGCTAGCTTTACATTAGTGACTCTACTGCTATAGAAAATTGAAACTAGCTATGGCTGAATATAATATACTACTATCATTTTTGCAACAATAACCAAACAAAGGGTAAAAAGGACAAAAAAAAACTCTCTTTGTCTACTTTGTTGTTAGAAAAGATTGATGTGTCCTCCTAACATTTGAGTTTGGTGACACATGATGGTGATGGATCATAGACTTAATTTGTTAATTTTCAACTTATTATTAACATGGTCCACTTATTATTAAGGGCAAGAGTAGAAGTCATTCAAGTAGCCAATAAGTTGTTGGTTGAAGTGATAAACCACCTCATTCTTATAAAAAAAATATAAATTCAAATTTACAAGACACTTGTTGGAAGGAGCAAAAACCCTTTACACTCTAAATCCCATAAGAAGAAACCCTTGATCAAATAAAAAAAATGAAGAAGCCATTTAAGTATGTCACTAAGGACATGAAAATCCTTTAGGTTATTGAAGAGCTACCAGTAGTATAAGCCATAAGTGAAGAGCAAGGCAGAATGAGAAAAGGCCAGACGTGTAACATCCTAATTTTTTTTTTTTTTTTTTTTTTTAGGAATTAGTTATAATTATAAAATAATTATATATGATGAATATAATTAAGTTGTAATTGTGGGAAAAAAATATGGAAAAAAAGAAAAGCAACAAAAAGAAAAGGCAAGGAAAAAAAAAGTGTTGGGACTGGGCAGCACAGTGTTGACAATTGGGGAGGGATAATAGTTGTACATTTGGGTGTCTTGACGGTGAGGAGGAGGGCGTGAGTGAGCCTTGGAACGAAGGAAAGGAAAAGAGACGAAGGATGAGAGAATATTTGAGTTTTTGGGCTGTAATATCTATCTTATAAGATTATTTAAGTAGCTAAGTTAACTTATTTTTAATAAATTTTCTTTATAAAAGTTGTTCCCATATTTTTCTCTTTTCAATGTGAATATTGTTGTGTTGATTAGTAAAATTTTGTGGTTTGTTTTTGGGAGAGTTTTAAGTTTTGATAATATATGACTATATATACACAATAATAATGATTAATAGTAAGTTTAATTTGTCAATTGGTTGTTGGAGAAATTTAAAATTAATTTTCTATTTAAAAATTTTAGGATTTATGTTCTAAAGGATGTTTTTACCGATTAAATGTGGATTCAATAATTTGTTTAGGTTAATAGAGATATTATTGAAATTTTAATCGATTTAACTTTTGAAATTTGAATGACTAAACTGTTATTTTTTAAAATTTGTATAGGTTCAAACTTTCATTTTCAATTTTTATTATAATAATATATTAATATTATTATTAAAATTTGTATAATTTGAATTAAATGAAATTATAAGTCATAACTCTGATTATTTGGAGTTTTGAAGAGTTATTAATGGTTAGTAAATTAATTGTAGTAGATTGATTTTTGGCGTATGTTTAAGTTTTGAATTAGAATGTGTGATAATAATTAGTTTTGAGTTTTGGTGTATGTTTGAACTATTATATTAGGAGGTGTTTAATATGATATTTACGAGTAATTCTTAACTATATAAATCTATAAAACTATGTTGATAATGAAATTGTCTCATTGGATTTATTTTTGGAAAATAATTTGTGATATTATATTATTGATTTATGAGATTGGAAAGATTTCTTTGATAACTTGTGAATTGATAATGGTATGTATTAAGATATTGTCATTTTATCTCCTGAATATTGATACGAGAGGGGATGGATGGTTGTGGAATTGTGATAGGAGATTTTCATGTAAGTATATACTATGTGGTATGCCACCATTAGGTACCTATTGGATGTTTTTGACATTCTCAGAGCCCTTGGTATCATCATTTTCCTTCAATCGGGTTAAGGGTCAGTTCAAAGGACAATGACACCTCCTTGATTTCATAAAAAGGAGGAGAGTCATAGTCTAAGCATGACAAGCTATGAACCCTGGCTAAGTGGTGTCTCATGATTTAGAATCATGTGTAATCCAGTTAAATGGATAAAATCATGTCAGCTATGGTTCCAGTCAGCGGTTATAAAGGTGGATTGGGGTAATAAGGATGGTTGGGGCATTAATCTTTTTGCTTGGCATGATGTAATCTATAGTATGGAACTTGATATTCAGAAATTGTGATTTTTCTAATACTTTTGTACATAAAATGTTCCATTTGACACCTCATGAGCACATATTAGCATTTATAACGAGTTGGATTGATGGTTACTAATATTTTTTAGATAATAGTTCTCGTGTGGGTCTCAGGGAAGGGTTCAGAAGCTCAAGTTACTTTTGTTAATAGTAGTACTTTCATCTTCTTGGTACATGTTGGATTATTGTATGTTGCCACACTATGGCTTATTTTGCATACTACCTAGATATTTTGATAATTTTTGAAGCAATATTCAGTTTTAGAGTTTGGGTGGTAAAATCCAAATCTCAACTATGCATAAAACATTTTAATGAATGGTTTAATCAAACCATTAATTAATTATTGTTCTACAAAAAATGGACGACGTCAGAGTGGTCCATGAACTAGATCCCCTTATAATATATCATCCCATCCAAAATCCACCTCATTTCATATACTTCCCCTGTACTTGATATAGGATCAATTGTCTCTTTTAAGATATTAAGGAAACTACTAAATAAATAACTTAATTATACTATATATTGTGTATAACTTTTTTGAAAGAGATTAATGTAGTTAACTTTTTTAAAAAAATTAATAAAGCTAAATAAATTACTTAATCATATCATATGTTGTGTATCTTTAGATTATATATATTAGTTTATAAGTTAGGTAAAATAGTTTTGAGAAACAATGACAAATATAAATATTTTAAAATAATTTAATTAGATTTATTAATCTTTAAACAAAAAGTGAAATTCTTCTTATATTTAGAATCAGAGAAAGTATTAGTTTATAAATCACACAAATTAGTTTTATAGAAAAATGATAAACATAAATATTTTTAAAATAATTTATTTAGCTTCCTTATTTTTACAAAAATATTAACTATGTTTTATATTTAGAATCAAAAGTAGTATTAATTAATGGTTATTCAAAATAACCAACTAGAACAGTAATGTAGGAGAAATACATATTGATATTAGTCACTAGAACAGTAATATTGATTTTTAAAATAATTTATTTAGCTTCCTTATTTTTACAAAAATATTAACTATGTTTTATATTTAGAATCGAAAATAGTATTAATTAATGGTTATTCAAAATAACCAACTAGAACAGTAATGTAGGAGAAATACATATTGATATTAGTCACTATAATTTATATTAATTTCAAGTTTATCTCAATAATTTTAGAATGTTCTAACACTTCCCATCTAAAATGTTTAGGAAGCTAGTTCATATAGTTTGTTGAAGGCCTAAAAAAAAGTCCATGTAGTGTCATAGTCCTTACTCAAATACTTTTTGTAAAGGACAACTTCCAAATTATGTAATATAGATTGTTAATGAAAATTAGTTGAAGGGTTAATGAGTAATTTGGCTAAAAAACTATTATCTCGGAAGTACCCAATACAAATAACTTTTAAGTGGATCAAAAATATCAAAAAACTTTTAAAATGTGTAATCAACACAAAAAAACTTTTACTCCAAAAGCATCAAGCACAAAATTTTTTTACTCTAAGAACACTTAGCACAAAAAAAAGTTTTACTATATTCTTGTGCTAACCGCACTTTTCTAAAAAAAAAAAAAATTGGTAATTTTGGTCCTCTCGAAAAGTTATTAATCTTTATTTCTCTGAGATAATAGTTTGTTACTTAAATCTCTTAACCTACATTAAAAGTAACAAATATGTAAGAGATATAAATTTTTTTCCCAAATATATTTTTATTTATAAAGATGCTAGGTGTGAGAGAAAATGAATAGGCAAAAAAGAGACGAGAAAAATATATAATTAATAAATAATAATAATAGAAAAAATGTAGTATTGAATTTTTATACAAAGTGTTGTTTATATACTTTTGCACTTTTATATTACTCCCTCTGATAGGAGAAAGTTAGCAAAATTAATATGGTTGACATATGAACTATCAACTTAATATATTTGATTAATTACTTGTCAAAATTAATTAGGATAACGGGTAGAAAAAAATTACTTAATTTTTTAAATTTCTAGGACAAAATCACCCTAAAAAAAAAAACTTTCTTTGCAAACTTACCCCTCGGTCCCTAAATCCTATATTATACTAGTATATTGAACCTATGGGTTGGAAGGAAAAAAACAATATTGAACCTATTGCTTTTTTATTGACGAGTAACCCTATTGAATTGATTGTTGTCTTTCATAATTGCTTCGTTTTTTTTTTTTGGATAGGATATTGTTAACATTTTTTTTCTACCTATTGATTTTTTTCCTCCTTGAGATCAAACCATCTATTTATAATTTACGTTGATTAAGTTGATCTTTCATAAAAAGTTGCTTCGTTTTTTTTTTTCACCCGAATTTCGTAAATGCTTTATAAATGTAATTATGTAAGGAATAATACAAAAGTGCATAAATACTTTTATACTATTTAACATTAGAAGGCAACACGCATGCCACAAGAAGTCAGTCCGCTTGTTATTTCCCTTTGTTTCCGACCCGACGACGAACAAAACCCAAACGGGGCCGAAGAACAAAACCCAGGTGAGCTTGCCCCATCTCTCTTTCTCTCTCTGCGGTCTACCTCCTCCGTCAAATCTTTCCCTTCGTTCATCGATTCCCAAGGTTCATACTTCTGTGGGTCATACATCTAATGGGTCTGCAAATATGAATTTTCTTTTCTTTGTTTTCTTGCAATTGCGAGAATGGCTTTCGATTATTCATTTGCTTCTGTATGATTTCTCTATTTTTTCTCTCTCTCTCTTACACTTGCTGAGGTTTTAGTTTTCGCCTCAGAAGTTTTCACGTTCTGACTCTGGTTGGGCATTACTTTAATCTGTCCTCATTCGTTTACTCCTTTGGATTCGGGTGCCAGCTACTTTACTGGTTACTGAATCAATTTTTGGTTGGATGCAATTTCACGTTATTTTTTTAATACGTTTTGAATTCTCAGTGTTCTCAGTGTTTTTGAATTAATCATTTCATTATGTCGCTACTTTTGTTGTTGTTGTGTTTCTTTAGAGTTGGGATGAATAATAGTCTCTGGTGGTTATTATGGGGAAATCTTCGAATGGGGTAATTCATTTTAAATTTAATTTTGTGAATAAACTTTATATTTGATCGTATATTTAGGGAAAGTTTGTGATTTCTGGGGGAATTGGGGAAAGTAAGGTACTTTGGTTCAACCCTGTGTCCTGTAGCTGGTTTAATAAAGCAAATTTTTTCTGGCTCTTTCTTAGTTTAGGCTACTTTGCTGAGAAAGAAGCAACCGAATATTAGCATGATTTTGTAACTACAGATAGTATGCCTTCTACATTTTAGCTAAACACTTACTTTGGCTAGGGCCTTAGGCTGTTGTAGTAGCAAGCAGCTAGTAAGTGTGATTCATGTCTTCATTACTTCTTTTGTCAGGAGGATTGTCTGAATTGAAAATGTATTTTCCCTACAGTCATTTGCTTTCAACACAACTTTTATTTCATTAATTTATTACATATCTCACAAAATGAAAGTTAAAGTAAAACAAGAGTTTAGTGTGGATATAGAAAAATGATGACGAAAAACTAGAACATCGTCAAAAATGAATGCCACCTGATTTTCCATTTGAATTCTGTTTGAGGTTGCACAATGTATTAAATTTTCTATCATCCTTTCAGTACTCATGCAAAGATGAGTTCCTTCTCCATTACACGGAAAAAAACACCCTTCCAAAAGCACAGAGAAGAAGAAGAGGCAAAGAAGAAGGTAAGGCTTGTGAACCCAATTTAATGCTTGCTAGGAAAAACAATTTTAACTATCTAATGTGTTTTGACTCCTGCAGAGAGCGGAAGATGAAACTGCACGGTTATATGCTGAATTTGTTGAGTCATTTCAAGGTGATATCACTCCTGGATCAAAGGCTTTTGTTCGAGGAGGAACAATTAATCCCAATGAGAAAGTAAAAGCAGATACTGAAGGTTGGTATAAATTCTGTACTGTTTTACCCCTCCCATTTATGCCACTTCTGCCCACAATCTGATATCTTGATTATAGATATTTTCATGTTATGGATAAATATTAGTTTTTGCTATTATTTTGGATAACTTTAATAAAAGTATGGAACTTTTTTATTCATTCACGGATGGCAGGTGAAAAGTCCAAAGATGGGGTTTCTGGTTCAAAGAAGGGAAGTAGGTAAATAAATGCTTTTGATTAACCATGTTGCTATGCTATTTTCATCAGGTACCTTACATAGGAACATGTCTGTCCGATGTAGATTTATATTCATTGGGCCTAAACATGTAGAGACATTATAAAATGGATACTTTAATTAGTTTAAATCGATAGTGACACATTTGGTTGCGTAAATAACGTAGTTAAAAAATATTTGTAGCAACCTAGTATTACTGGTACGTTGCTTTTTGGGCTTGTAAAATCATCTGTAAGATGTAGTTTCCTCCAACTCTGTTAAGTATGTGATGTGTTCTGATTGTAGAGAAGAAAACTTGTTTAGAAATATGGAATCTACTTTATTCCTTTCGTTCTTGTCTGATCTACTTTTAACACCTTATATGTCAAAAAACAAGAACTTCATATGTATGGTAATCTGTTCATACTTAATGAGAAGTTTCCTTTGTTTTATTATTGTCATATGCTGATGTTGCTTTGTAGCTTAGCCTAGGAATATTGTCCCAATCTGGTTGAATATTAATATGTTTTAAATTGTTGAAATTAAATTACTAGATTATGTCAAATTGTGAGACTGCCCCAATCAATATGTTGGGGTCCCTTTGTGTGTGTGTGTGTGTTTTTTTTTTTTTTTTTTTTTTTTTTTTTTTTTTTGGGGGGGGGGGGGGGGGGGCTTCTGTTTGCTTGATTTGGTGATTTTCATTCTGTTTAATCTCTGAGAACATATTATCTTGCTTCCATGTAATGTTTCCTTCTATTCTAATAACTAGAATTCCACTTTGCACAATTATTTTGGCTCCAGTAAATGGAGTGATTTTTGTGGAAAGCTTTTTCTTCTTTGAGAAATTAGATGTTAAAAGGAAATTGCGTTAAGGAAGTGCTTGAATCTGCCAATCAGGGTCTATTGCGATTATGTGGCTGCGATTAATATTACTCATAATCTGGTTCTACATGATAGAATCAAGCATGTTGAGGTTATCATTGATCTAAGGTTTATAACTTCTAAAGAACATAATGCAGACATCCTCACTAAAGGATTGCCCAAGGACAATTTTGAGTATCTAGTTGGCAAGTTGAATTTGATTGATATCTACAGTCCAACTTGAGGGGGAATGTAAATTCCGTTAGAATATTAGAATATACTATTGATCCCATAATTATAGGGATTAACTAAATCTAGAGATTATAGGAGATTATCGTTAGGATATTAGTTTTCAAATTTCAAATCTAGATCTCATTAAAAGATCTGATTCTCTCTTTTGTGTGTAAATGTAATCGCCCTCCCATCTAAATAATACAACAATTATTCTCTCATCTGATTATCTTCAACATTTTTTATGAACTAAAATTCACTTCACCTTGCAATTTGTGCTTGCTTGCATTTGAACTCATCATTTATTTGTTTACTTCTACATGTTGAAAAGAATAATAAAAAGAAAAGAAGATGGTATAATGGAATCTGATACTTGAAAAGCATTTTGTGACTATATGACCTATCAAAATTTTGTTTTGAGTTGTCATGTCTTCCTCTCCAAAGTTTTATGGTTAAGCCTTTTTTTGTTTTTTTTGTTTTGGTAGCTTACGTCTAATCTTCTTCTGCTCAAGGATATTTTAACAGTGCTTTTAATTTATACCTGAACTTGTTTTGGATATAAAGTGCCATATTGTTGATCATTTGAAGTCTTGATGGTTGATTGATGACTAATGAGAAACTTATCGCCAGTGACCATTTCAGTCCTTCAATGAACTCCAAGCTCCATGCAAACCTGAAAAAAAAAAAATTTACAACCTTAATAGTATAGTATGCAGAAATGAGAACCTTCCATTTTTTACCAACATACAATCGGTATATAGTTTTATAGGATATTTGATATTTTGATGCTCTAATATAGAATTTTTTGTGCGGCCAATTTAGATATAGAATTGTGATGAACGTATTCCTTTTATTTTCACATTCATGTTTGGTTGGTAATCAACTAACTTTTTATATTAGTAGCTCATGTGATTTGTATGATGTGATCAGTGAATTTGGTTGCATCCATAATTATGGATTTTGCCCAATCTTAAAATGCATCTTGAACGATTGTAGGGCTATAAGGTCATTGCACTGGAAGATTTATGAAACCTTAGTTCTTACACATTCTAAATTCAATGCATGTTTTCAATACATACGTTTCCTCTTTTATTCCTAGGCCTATAAGGTCATTGCACTGTCAACTTATTTGTACTTAGCTCCCTCATAAAAAAACTTGGATAGAGGCAACAAGCAGGGTTGCCTGATTACCTACTTTTCCACACCTCAATTCTCTAAGTACTTCCAACCACATAAGTTCAGAGGTAGCTAATGCTATTACAAGGTAGTTGGCTTGTACGTGACCTAGCAGCCACATCCAACATTTTGCTTTTCCATTAAATTAAGCATCGACCAAAAAGAATACAACTTCCTCACCTGAAATCATTAGTTGGAGTGAGAATTAGTGTCATGTGTAGTAGTTTCTTGGATTGCTCGGTGGAAATGTAGAAGCCACAAATTAATAGATATGACTATCGATGAAAACCTTTTGGGAATTGCCATCTCATTCAATATGTGTGTATGTGTTTTTCCTATTGTTAGACTGATATATAATGAGTATGGCTATTCATACTTGATATATCTTTGCAGGTATGTTCCATCTTTTATACCTCCTCCTTTGGCAACCAAGGGAAAAGAATCTGAGAAGAAAGTCAGTATTGCTGTAAAGTTATCATCTCTGTAATAATATTTTTGTTCTTTCCATTTTGATGTTGTGATGTGTCAAGACTCTAGATCTAATTAATTTGTGTTGTACTAGAAAGAGGAGGAGAAGCCCAAGGAAAAGGATAAAGGTAAGTCTCGTAACATAGATAATTTTATGGAGGAGTTAAAACATGAGCAAGAGATGAGGGAGAGGCGAAATCTAGATCGTGAAAATTGGCGTGATGGACGCAACACTGAACATTCTGCTGTAAGTGATTCTCTTTCCTTACAAGTGTTTTTTTTTTTTTTTTCATGTAAGTGCTTGTATTTTAATATTTCAGGTTGTATCTTGAAAACTGTACAAAACTACATTGTTGCCAGTAGGCTTAACACCATATGATTTGGTAAAGCTTTTAAATAAGTGTGTAAGACTACTACTAGTAAATGATGAATTTACCATGCATATCACACTGTTACAAAGCTTGCACTTTTTAATTCTTATTTTATGCCATGAGAAACGTTAATATGTTGACTTAAAAATCTATGACATGCAAATGCATAACCAATCTATTCCTCTCCTACAGATTAGTCGATTTGATGAACTGCCTGATGATTTTGATCCAAGTGGAAAACTGCCAGGATCATTTGATGATGGTGATCCACAAACTACAAATCTATATGTTGGAAATCTCTCTCCAAAGGTTTTTGCTTCCTTGCATAATTAGTTTGGTTTTGCTATTGAAAATGGGACATGTAATTCTCATTTCAGCATTTTCCTTAATTATAGGTTGATGAAAATTTTCTTCTCCGAACTTTTGGAAGATTTGGACCCATTGCTAGTGTGAAGATAATGTGGCCTAGGACAGAGGAGGAACGAAGGCGGCAAAGAAACTGTGGATTTGTTGCTTTCATGAATAGAGCTGATGGACAGGCTGCTAAAGATGAAATGCAAGGTCTGATCCTTGTTGAAAGCAGGAAAATATTAATTTCTTCCCCTCAAGTAAATGCTAGTTTATTATGTATATATATTAGTTACTTCTACAATGAAATTTGAATCTAATTAATTACTTTTTTGCAAATAATATTTACTATATAACTTATTGAAGGTGAAATATTGAAGTTCATCTGACAATAATATTCCAGATTTTCTGTAATTGCTGTGTGACTATTGTTATTGATTGATACTCATTCTTTGGAGATGGGCAATGAGAGCTGTAAAATTGCAGAACAAAAGGAAAAAGACCTGTGTTTTTTAACATAATCGTTGATTGGACTTGTAAGAATGGAATTGGCTATTCTAGGTATATGAGGAATGCTTGCCATTGGGAGTAGTAAATGTTATATAGAAGATAGCTTTTAGGTAATGGTATCATTTATTTACTCTAATGGGGGTAGTGCAGAATCTAAGTTTTTAGGGGCCAGTGAAGATACCTTTGATTCATTGTTGTCAAAAGCATCCTAGTTACTCGGGCTAAATATGATTAAGACCAGCAGTCTCTGCTGACTTGGAAAACATGCGGGCTGAAGTACCAGGAGCCTTCAGCATTCCCCTATCCTATGCAATGTACATTGTATTTATTTCTTTCTGCAACTTTTTGATGATATCTTAATGGGTAGCTAGCATGTGAATAGGATGATTACTTTAATTTTATAATTACTAAATGATTAAGCTTTTTATGTATGTTCATATGCATTGTTTGCCTGTTAGAGACTATAAAGTCATGCAGAAATGTCTAAATGCTGAAGACTCAGGAATTTGGCTTATTTTTTCAGGGGTTGTTGTTTATGAGTATGAATTGAAAATTGGGTGGGGTAAATCTGTTGCTCTCCCATCGCAAGCGCTGCCTGCACCCCCACCAGGGCATATGGCCATCAGGAGTAAGGAGGTATTATTGTTATTTTTCTCTTAAAAGGATGATTTAATTATTAATTGTTGCTACATTTTCTGAAAGTATTGTCTGATATTTTATACTTTAATTTGGCAGGGTGCTACTGTGATCTTGTCTGGTCCATCTGGTCCATCAGGTCCACCAGTAAGTTCTGTTCCAAATCAGAACTCTGAACTGGTTAGTTCCCTTTAGTTGGCATCATTTATCCGAACTAATAGATTCCTTGGCATGCTTCTCACATTTTTTTTAAGCAATAATGATGGAAGCAGAAAATTATTGTTGTTGTTGAAGGTGTCATACCTCTGGTCAAAATAATTATTTATCATAACTACCCTCAATTTCCCCCCCAAACCTGTATCATAAAATCAAAATGCCATTCATGGTGATTTTCCCCTGAAAGATTTCCAAGCACGAATTGCTTTTTAAATAGTGATAAAAGTGCTTATAGAATGATTTTTGCCAAACACAAACTGCTTGTCCCACGCATCACTCCTTCAGAAGCTCTACTTGAAAACAAGTTCGTTCAATATAAGCAGAGATCCAGTCTCACATGGGCCCAATACCTTGTAGTGTTGTGGCATCTGTGAATTTACAGTTCCATTGGAGCATTTTTTCTATTTTTTTTTTCTATTCAACAACATATTTAGTGCTAATGTGTTAATTCTGTTGTAGGTTCTTACTCCTAATATTCCCGATATAATGGTCATACCTCCTGAAGATGAGCATCTAAGGCATGTGATTGATACCATGGCTTTGTATGTTTTGGATGGAGGATGTGCTTTTGAACAAGCCATTATGGAGAGGGGCCGTGGCAATCCTCTTTTCAATTTCTTGTTTGAGCTTGGCTCCAAGGAACATACTTACTATGTTTGGAGACTGTACTCATTTGCTCAGGTACATTTTTGTTCTAGTTTGGGTTCAATTTTTCCCTTTGATTACGGATGATTCACTCAACACTGAGTATTCTCTAGCCTGAGAGAATCAAAGTGAAAAGTAGTATAACTATCATTCTGGCAAAATGAGTGAGTTTATTTTACTTGCAATGCAGGGTGACACTCTTCAAAGATGGCGGACAGAACCCTTCATTATGATAACTGGTAGTGGAAGGTACTTCCCCCCCAATGTCAGTGTTTTTGAAGCTTTATTAGTTATCTTGAGAAAACAGTAAATAAAAATTATCAGTAGATTGTAATGAAGGGTAAAATTACTCCTCTTGTTAACTATGAACAAAACATTGTGTTTGTTTCCTCAGATGGATTCCTCCATCATTGCCTTCTGCAAGAAGTCCAGAACATGAAAAGGAGTTGGGTTCCACACATGCTGCCGGAAGAAGCAGGGTATTTTATTTGTATTTGCAAGCAAAATTAATTTAATTTCTCTGCATTGTCTGTCAGAATCAACTCATGTTTGCATAACTTTCCTAATTGATTTCACAGCGTGTGGAACCTGAAAGAACACTGACTGATGCACAAAGGGATGAATTTGAGGATATGCTGCGTGCTTTAACATTAGAAAGGAGTCAAATAAAAGAAGCTATGGGGTTTGCTTTGGATAATGCTGATGCAGCTGGAGAGGTATTTATATTATTTTGGTGCTTGAATGTTTGTGACATGGGGGGTGTAAAATCAATAGATTTTGCTTAGCATTGTTCTCCTTTCTTTACCTTGGTTGCTTCATTGACTCAAACTTCCTTTGCACGTATTGCTTTTAGTAAACAAAAGGAGTTGTATCCCAATACTGAAGAAGGATGTTTTCATCCAGATTATATTCCCATGCTGTATATTTCCCTTTTTTGGCCATCATGTAGTATTTCTTCCTCAAAAATTTTAATTTCTTTGATTTTTTTTTTTTTTTTTTTTTTTTTTTTTTTTTCAACTGCAGATAGTTGAAGTTTTAACAGAATCCTTGACACTCAAAGAAACCCCTATTCCAACTAAAGTTGCAAGGCTCATGCTTGTCTCTGATGTTCTTCATAATAGTAGTGCTCCAGTAAGAAATGCGTCTGCATATCGCACCAAGTTTGAAGCAACATTGCCTGACATAATGGAGAGTTTTAATGACTTGTATCGTAGCATAACAGGACGAATTACTGCTGAGGCCCTTAAGGTAGGCTAGACAAGCTTTGATTTGCTTAACATTATTGTTGGTTATCCTTGTGTATAATGTGATCTTTGGCTGAAATAATTCAGGAACGAGTGCTAAAAGTTCTGCAAGTGTGGGCAGATTGGTTTCTCTTTTCTGATGCTTATGTGAATGGCTTACGAGCCACGTTTATTCGTTCTGGCAACTCTGGTGTTACACTATTTCATTCCATCTGTGGTGATGCACCTGAAATTGAGAAAAATATAGATTCTGAAGATACAGTTGATGGCAGCAAGAGCAACCAAGATTCTGCATTGGCAATGGGCCGAGGAGCTGCAATGAAGGAGCTAATGTCTCTTCCTCTTGCTGAGCTGGAAAGACGATGTCGACACAATGGATTGTCACTTGTGGGTGGTAGGGAAATGATGGTTGCACGGTTGCTTAGCCTGGAAGAGGCAGAAAAGCAAAGGGGTTACGAGCTAGATGATGAATTGAAACATGCTCAGAACCAAGCAAGTTCTGGGAGATATTCAAGTAGTCGGAGAGAAACAAGCATTGAGCCTGAACCAGTAGGTTTCTCTGGATGGAACCATTTTGACGAGGATGATTCACATTCACAAGGCAAAGGCTCAGTATCTCTGGCACAAACTTTGCCCATTCCACACCCTGAATTGAAAGCCTTCACAAAAAAAGAAAAGAATGATCCAGTTTTACCAGCTTCTAAATGGGCTCGAGAGGATGATGAGAGTGATGATGAACAAAAGGGTCGTGGAAAGGGTTTGGGATTAAGCTACTCGTCTTCTGGTAGTGAGAATGCTGCTGATGATACCGTTAAGGCAGATGAGCTGGAGTCTGCTGCTGATACAAGCATTTCCGCACCAACTGATAGTGGAATGAATGAAGAGCAGAGGTTGTATGTTACTTCATCTCAATTTGCTGTCCTATTTTCTTGTTTTCCATAATATTTTCTTGTTATTTAATGTTCATTTACCATGGTTGTTATACAGGCAAAAGTTGAGACGCCTAGAAGTTGCTTTAATTGAATACCGGGAGTCTCTTGAAGAAAGGGGAATAAAAAATTTGGAGGAAATTGAGAGGAAAGTCACACTGCACAGGAAACGGCTGCAGGCAGAGTTTGGATTATCAGATTCAGGAGAAGATGGTCAAGGAAGTAGTAAGTTCTTTCTTGCCTCTTTTCTCCTTCCCTCTTCCCTCCCCCTTAGTTGAAACCATAAATCAAGGACATTTAAAAAAGGTCTGACACTTGTTGGACACTATGCAACGGTTTAAATTTACTTATGTCCACTCAATCTTACTGTGTTGCCAGTCAGAGGTCATAGCTCTAGCTAGCTTGAAAGTCTTGCCAAAGTGGTTGGGTTTTGCAAAGTTGAACTGAAATCTCAGGGTGATTCAATATTATATTTATTGTATGCTATTTAGTGTTCAATTTCTAACGTACTATATGCCATGTTCAAAAATCCTGTTAAAACCTGAAAAAAAATCAAGTAATCAACATTCGTTCCTTATCATTGGACATAACTGTTGCTTTATGAATTGGTGTTATTTTTATAGAAGTTATAAATTAGAGATCCAGAGAGAACTTCGAAGAGTGATAATTTTGAACTCTTACAATTGTTCAATTGCACGAGTCTCAAATGGTGCATTGTTCTTTCACTACTTGATTGGGATCTATGAAGCATGGACACGGCGAAAATTTGGATTTCAATGTATCGGACACTTGTCTGGTACGGATACACGTCTAATACGGGAATTCGCATATTGGATGTTGTTGAATGGCAAGCTAATAGTCCGAAATAATCAGCTTTGGAGAAGAAATAACCATGGCTGAATGGGATCTGAAGCTCGAAGCCGCGTGCCTTTGACTATTGGCGTGCAGAAGACGAGTGAGAATGATAATCTTTAGGGTTTAAGTTTGGAGCAATTCGGATTTTATGTGGGCCCAACTCTATGTTAGAAGTCTTTTTTCCTTAATGGAATTACAGCCCTATGATTTTTTTCGGAAGCAGAATTAGAAACCTTTGTTTTTATTCATCGAAAAAAAAAAAAAAAAACCCTTTATTTTTAAGGTCCTGGGCTCTGACTTTCTTGTTTTCACGTTTTTTCCCCAGTTAATTTTCTTTCTTTGGATCAATATAAAATCAAATCATCAATGAAAAATATTTAATACTCCTTCGATATTATTTGTGTTTATAATTTTCCTTTTATTATATTTTGTTAATGGGAAATACAATTGTTATATTAAAAATATTATTTAATACTAAGACGCATCGTAACGTTTGGAAATATTAGTATTTTTGAAGTAACGTATCGACATCCTGTGTCGGAACGTATCGGAAACGTGTCGGTATCGGTGCTTCATAGGTTGGGATTGATTTATAGTTTTCTAGTGGATTTGAAAGTTCTGACTGAATTTTTTTTAATACTTGCAGGAAGAACATCTTCAGAGAGGAGGGACAGGCGAGACAATTCACATGCTGTCTCAAGAAAACGCCACCATAGTCGTAGTGAAAGTCATAGTCCACCACGAAGATCATCTGGCAGAGACAGGGAGAAGGAATATGATGCAGACAGGGACCGAGAGAAAAGTGGAAGCAGAGAGAGGGATGATCATGAAAGGGAGAGAGGCAGAGATAGGGATCGGAGGAGACGGGTGAAATAAGAGACCCCCCACGACCTTAAATTGCAGATTTGTTTGTCAGACTAAACAAGTGTTGGCCCTTTTGCCCTCGTGGGGGAAATTTCGGCTACTTCTATACCTAAATGAAGAAGGAAGAAATGCCTGCTTGGAAATTGTTGTCATAGACAGTTTCAAAAAGATAGTTTTCCCATGGGGAGATAATCAATCGGGTTTTGGGTAAGAAGCTATAATTTTAGCCAGATGTATTATCAACATTCTTCACTCTGGTGTTAATTTGGTCAATGAATCATTGTTTTGCTGCTTCAGATTATGTATACACAACAGGGGTTCTGCGGTGCCCATGTTTCATTTGCTTCTAGCCTCTGTAGTGTTCTAATCTTGGAAAACTAAATTTTAATCCTTGAATTAAAGGAATTTAGGGTTCACTGTTAAGAATGTGAATTTTTACCAAGTCATATTATTCTGGCACTCCTAGTCCCAAAGAATGATTTCAATTTATGCTCTTGTTAGTGGAGTGATTTGCAAGCTTAACCATTAAAGGCTTGTAACTTGGTTTTCACTATATGGCATTTTACATGCACACATCGAACATTGATCGTTTTATGTATGGAATAAGAAATTCTCATTATTAGAAGCTTATCATCTCATTTGTACGGTTGCCTTGTTCAAGTGGATGCATTTGCACGCGTTTATTGAATTTTGTGGATTCCCATGCGATTCATTGGTTACATTATCCTTACAGGGCGATTGTGAAATAAGGGATGATAATGAAAGAAGAATGTGAAGCTCTTCATAAAAACTATACTTGGCTCTTGTTAAACCTCCTCCAAATAGACCTCAATGGGTTGCGGATGGGTACTTCAAAATCCTAATGAATCTTTTAAAAAAACACTAGACTCGGTTGGTGGCTAGAACTTTTTCCTTTGGCATATCTATAACCATTCACATTGTTCTTGCTAGAGCCGTTAATATGGGTTTAACCCGTAGCCCACAGGTTTTAACAAGGTTAAGGTTGGGGATTTCCCAACCCAGTTGAATAGGCCGGACCCATATGACCGTGGGTTGACCCACATATTTTGTGTTTAGAAAAAATATGATAATTTTACAAAATGCTTAATTCTCATAGTCCCACTTGGTACCTCCCAAATCCAAAGGAAAAAAAAAATCTCAGCATCCTCCCTCCTTCATTAAACAAAATTATTATATTTCAATTGCTTAAGAGTGATTTGATATCTTTTGTTAGTAAACTTTAGGAAATTTGACAACTTCATCTTTTGAATTATGGATTATGTTTTTTAATTTCGATAAATAAAATGACCGATGCTAAGAAGGAAAATTTGATGGCTCATATATATGTGTCTTGGACTTTCAGTTGTCTAAAGAAAACATGAAAAAAAAAAAGTACTTTAAAAAAAATGCAAGCTCGTGAGTTGGTGGCTTGTCAACCCGCAACTATGGGTTAGGGTTGACATTTTGCCATCCTGTGAAAGTGTGGTCCGCATAGGCCCACAGGTCGGTGTGGGCCAGTGTACATTCCCAGCTCTAGTCTTTGCTTTGGCCTTACATTCACACTAATGCGTGCCATGTATTCCTAGATGGTACTCCCTCCATTCTTTTCCATAGAACATGTTTGTTTTGTTTGAATGGGTATATTCTTTTCTATATGATACACTTTAGAGATGTTAAGCATTTTTTTTTTCCATTTTTACCCTCAATTAATTATATCCTCTCTCCTCACTTTTTCCCACTCATTATGTCTCCCACCCACCTTATTTATAAACAAGGGCATTTTTAAAAATGGGTTGCATTTATTACATATTTATTGTCTTTATAACTAACTTCGTAATCTACTCAATTATTTGTATTTTATGAAAAGAAATGGGGGGAGTATTATTGTCGGTCCTTAAAATATGACCCACATAAATTAGGTGTTATATTAAAGATTGTAGGGAGTACTTTGAAGAAGTATGCACAAGTCAACTGCTTGGTTCGGAATCTAATTATCTAAACATCCTTCACTAGTTTGCAAACTCCACAAAAGTCTCTATCAATCTTAAGGGCTTATTTGGACTAGTGGTGATAAAAGTGACTTTTTTCCAATCTAATTTATGCAAAGTTAAGGTATGATAAAACTCATATTGTAAATGTGATTTAGGTGTGGATTGACCTGATAGAAATACCTTTTTTTTCAAACTAAAACTTATTTAGATGATTATTTAAAAAACAAGTTTAGATTTAAAATGACTGAAAAAGACATAAATTTTATTAAATTATAGCTACATATCCTAATTAATGTCCTTTGTGTTTTTCCTATTATTTCCTAACAAGTCACCAAATTTGAGTTTTGTTAATAATTTAATACTGTTAACAGAAAAACGAAAATTGTAAATTAAAAAAAAAAACACCTAATTATGCATATTTAATATGACTTTGCTACATGACTATTGAATCTTTTTTTTAAAAAAGATTTTCAGAGATTAATTGAGTTTGGGATGTATTCTCATAGTTTTATCTCTCTCTTTTTTTATATATAAAAGCAAATGGCATGCAGCTGGCATGTACCCTTTCTCTCTTTCATCAATGGGCCTCTTCTTCCTCTACTTTATTGCCATGGCTTTTTCTTAGAAATAACAAAAAGTTGCTTCTCTGATATCACAACTTTAGACTCAAAAGCTAGATGAAATGAACACTTTGTCACAAAGGTAAATAAGGTAAAAGTGACTTCTTTTTTTTTACTCAAAATAGACTTTTGAGGCTGAGAAACATGATCTCGAGAAGGCTCTTAAATAATGACATTACCTATAATGATTGATAGATTCATCCTCTGGAACAACAGGTTCTTCCTTTTTCTTTTCCTATGATTTTGTTTACTACACCTGCAGTTGTAGCATTATAAACTCTGCTTCCGTTCGGATAAAGCCATGCTGTGGGTTCCCACCAAACAGGCTAAGGTAGCTCTCTAGTTTGGTAAATCACATGCCCTCCAATATTCTGTGTAAATATTGTGCTGTTCTGTGAAAATCATATGCCAATAAAGTATATTCAGTTCCTAATCTTTTTATTTCTCTGATTCGTGACAGTAGTTGAGCTCGTTGATTTCCCTGTAGATTTTGTGCCTATAGTCTTCCACAGACTTCGAGTTTCAAACCTTCAATACAAACAATTGTTTTATGGATTACTTTTTCTAACAAACTGCCTTCAACGATCACGTCATGACATTGTTTACAGTAATTAAATTAAATTGTTAAAAAGCTATTTCAAAATATTATGTTATTTTAATTCCGAAATTTCGAAACCTGTTCGTTTCATTCTGTCATCGAGCCTTTTGACTTCCTACAAGTTTATCCCAAACTTGCAAGTTTATCACTGTTCCCACCAAATTGCTTTGTGAAACCTAAAATGTTTGCTTTCAGAATGTCAAATTAGAGATTGTTTGATTAACTTTTGCTGCGACTACGATCAAAGTTGCGGTGTGTTATCGAATTGCTATCTATTTGCCGTAGCATCTGCAAAGTTTGTGATGGTATTTGTTTTGTTTGTGTAGCTGTATATAGATTCAAAACTTGATCTGAAGAAGTTTGAGGGTAATGGAGCGCGACTTGAAAAAGATACCAAGTCCTTCAAAGGGTTTATTGAGTAGTGAAGAATTGTATGAGGTATTAATGTTTTACTATACCTCTTATTCTCTTTGCTATATTTGTCTGAAATTCCTGGATCAAGATTCTGTGTTCATGATGTGGTAGTATATTCTGGAGACTAGTGTGTACCCTCGTGAACCAGAGCCTCTAAAGGAGCTGAGGCATGTCACTGCTAATCACCCAAGGTGACTCTTCTCTCCATTGCATGCTTTTGTCCAATGCTTCTGATTTTTATCAAACTGAATTGGGGACTTTTATTTGAACTTGCAAACCTGTAAATTTTTATCTGAAATTCACATCTATATGAGCTTCACCAAATAATGGATTTCTTATAAATTTCATATATGATTTTCATAATATAACCTTGTAGCTTCTTTCTTCTAGCCGATGCTTGTTGGTTTACCGATATAGCAGTGTAGTTTAACATTGGATCTATGATTACCATAAAATATCTTCAGACTCATTACTGAGTCACATCTCAAGTGCAATGTTTTAATTTTTATGAAGATAAAGACAAAAATGTCCGGATGGAATATATGTTCCTCTAAGTCTGAAATTACCATAAATTTTGATTAAATAACCTCAGAGATGTTGTAATAATATGTCAAGCCATGGCTAATGACCTGGGTTGGTTTGTATACCGATTAAAGCTTCGTGCTTTAAAATTGTTTGCATGAGGACAATCAAACATTTCTAGATTAAACTAAAAATTTAGTCTTGAAATTTTGTGGACTCTTTTAGCTCTAGTCAACTTTTTTGGGGTAATATTTACTCCTAAAATTATCTAACTTGTTGAAAGTTAATCCATCCAGCAAGGCTGTTTCCAACGAAATTTTGCTTGGGGAGCTGAGAACTCTAGATTTGGACCAGAGAACAATGAATGCATCTAAATGTTTTGATTCTCTGTATCGTTTCAATTTTGACGGACATCCCTGAAGGGACAGACCTTTTGATTTTGGTTTGTTGATATTTAGGAAAACGATTCTTGGATTCCATAATGGGCCATCTAGACCTTGATGTGCCAATCAAATCAAATAACAGCAGTAAAATTTGTTTCAACATCGATGTGGCACTTAATGGAAGGACTGACTTATATGGCTTAGATTTTCATTATTGCGTCTTATCTCCTCTATTTGCAGGGCTTTAATGGCTACTGCACCAGATGCTGGTCAAATAATTTCCATGCTTCTGCAGCTAGTCAATGCAAAAAATACCGTTGAAGTTGGAGTTTTTACTGGATACTCCCTTCTGCTCACTGCTCTTTCAATTCCAGAGGATGGAAAGGTCATCTGCAACCCCATTTTTCACTGGTATTGCTTAATGTTTTAATGAACTAGTAAAATTCGTAGATTGACATAGTTCCTCACTGCAGATAACAGCAATAGACATGAATCGTGAGTCATATGAGATCGGATTACCAATCATTAAAAAAGCTGGTGTTGAGCACAAGATAGATTTCATTGAGTCTGAAGCTTTGCCGGCTCTAGATCGGCTCTTGAAAGATGTGAGAATTATTATCTATTTTTGTGCAATTTTTTCCATTTGCAGCCTTGTGTATTTAAGGTTCACCATATTTTTCCTCACACTTTCTCATATATATTATTTTTGCACTTTTGGGGTGATATTTTTTTATTGCAGCCTTCCAATGAAGGGAATTTTGACTTTGCATTTATTGATGCTGACAAAGTTAATTACTGGAATTACCATGAAAGATTAATGAAGTTGGTGAAGGTTGGTGGCATAGTTGTTTATGACAACACACTATGGGGAGGATCGGTTGCCATGAGTGAAGAGGACACTCCAGAATTCAGAAAACAAGGGAGGCAACTCACAATTGAATTTAACAGATTAATCACGGCCGATCCTCGGGTTCATATTTCACTTGCTCCATTTGGTGATGGCATCACCATCTGCAGGCGCATCTCTTAATTCTCGTGATACTGACAGAGTTCAAATTTACAGATTATGTTATGTCACAAACAAATAGATTAGAAAGAAATAACCCCACGGGGGTTTTGCATATGTATCCTCGAATTTGTACTTTGTGTCATCTTTGACTTTCAAACTGGAACCAAGTTCAGAATTGATTGAGGGGAAAAGTTGAAAATAGTAGTATTTTGAGTTGGCTAATTGGTCTTGAGATCATCGTTCAGGGATGAACATTGTGTTTGAAATTTGATCATGGTCTTTAATTAGTTGAAAATTCATATTTTCGGCCAAATTTTTTTGGGTTATTTTGGCGAAGCTGGGTTTGTAACGGTTTTTTCTTGTAGCCAGTTAGGTCATATGCTTTAAATTGGATGCTCTTCATTTATGCATTCATGTATGCACTAGTGCTTCTTTCCTTTTGTATATTATGCATAATTTAGGATTTAAATACAAGGCTTAAATTAAAAAAATTGACCAGTTCGAAGTTGTTTAACCATCAGTTTTACTGATGTAGATCATCTCGTGTCTAGCTATACATGAAATGGTTCTTTTCTTCCCAGACTAGACTAGTAACCATTTTTCAATCCTGATTCTTCACGTATTGATTTAAATTACTAGAGGTAAACTATCTTAGGGCTCCCTACACCTAAATATAAGATAGTTAATTTGTTTTAAAAATATTAAGAAAGTTAAATAAATTATTTAATCATATCATATATAATATATCAATTTATAAGTTAGGTAACATAGTTTGGAAAAAAAAAATGACATAAAAATATTTTAAAGTAATTTAATTAGCTTCTTAATCTCTCTTTTTTTAAAAAGTTAACTTTATCTGATATTTAAGATCGAAGGAGTACCTAATTTTGAGAGATAAGAATTAGACAAAAATACAGCGCACACATTTTCATTTCTCATATTATTCTTTATATAAGACACCGTATGATTGTATATTTATATATATATTCTTTGCAAACCCTTTCTTCGTTCTGAATTCGGTTTAGCTTTTTGTCCCTCCAATATTGTCTCTTCAAATTTCAATTTGAATTCGGTTTTTCTTGAAAGCCAATAGGGTATAAATTGCAGAGGCGACATGATGAAAAGCAACAGGATTTTACTAAATTGGATTCCATGGACAAAGCATATATCACCATTGTTATCAAACTCAGCGAGTTGACTCTCCGAGTTTAACGTTTTTACGTTTCTACTTTACAAAAATGAGTCAAGTTAATAGTAAACTCTTATTAGTCATAAACTTCGATTAAACTCACGATTTTATATACCGAGTTTGCCATTTTTACGTTTCAAGAACTTATAAAATCTTGTTAATTCATTCTTAAACTTGTGTTAACTTTTTCATTTTATCATCCTCGATGGCTTTATATAGAAATTTATTTATTAAACATGATAAACGCGATGAATTTTGATGGATTTAATTTCAATTATTTAGATTTAAAATATATTTAAATAAAATTATTGTCATTTTTATATTTTATTTATTTAATTATACACTAGTAATACCTATTTAATAATAAAAACCGCCATTATGACGAATTTACTTAAACTCGTGAGATCGACAACCTCATACATCACTAAACCAATAATCGGTTAAGATAAAAAGCCAAATCTTAGGAAATTCTTCGCTTAAAAAGATCTTATGCGCGTACTAGTTCCACTAAATATTCTCCAACATTCCGGTACTTATCCACCTCATTCAATTTCATTAATTAAAAGAATTCAACTCCCATTCAATCTCAAATGCACAATTAAACCATAAATGTATTTCAATGACTTCATTAATTTTAAAATATGATTCATCTAAAAAACAGTAAAACGTTACACATCAAGGCGGTTCGATATCCTTACTTTAACCCACTTCACTGGAGTGGCTTTTCAGAACTTAAGTCCCCTTAATTATTCAACCAAGAATAGCAAACCGTTTCTTTAAAAATAGTTAAATAAGCAAAATTTTCCACCAACAAGAAATGTTCATCTAGTATAGAAACAGTCTCTCCGATTGTACGGTAAGGCTGTGTACATCTATCCCTTCCCAAACCCCACCAAGCAAGAGCCTTATGCACTAGGCCACCCTCAAATATAGAAACAGTCCCAGATACAATCCTATTTCACCCAAACCTATATAGAGACTCGTGCACTTGGACTAGCTCACATTAAAAGTGCAAAGAAATGTGGATAGTGACTCATTCAAGCCCACCTAATCTAAGCAAAAAATAAAAGGGGTAAAAAAATACTCAACTATATTGGCATAACAATATGCTCCTATTTGCCTTACAATCTCCCCTCTAGGTTGCCTGTGTTTTAGTATCATAAAACATTTAATTACTTCACCAGCCACTCACTTGTTTCTGTATTTTAGAATTGTGTCCAGACTTGCTACCTTTAGCTTTGTAGCAATTCCTTGATGCAGAAGACTTCTTTCCCTTGCGAGCTGATGACATGGCCCGTCTTCTCTGCTTATTCAAGCGCTTTGTGAGTTCGGCATCATTTTGCGTCACATCTTGACTATTTTCCTCCTGTAAACCAAAATGATAGTAGAGGCTTGTCAGGCTATAGTCCAACGAAAAGCAATGTCCCAAAAACTAGACTGGACAGAATTGGAAGTGAAGCAAGTTCCGAATTCAATTGCCTGAAACTTTAACCATGGTTCAAATGAAGCATTTCAGGGAACAAAATGTTAATGCATAACTAAAAATTCGCTGTAGACTTAACTAACTAAACTGTAAATGATAAAGGGGAATGTGATGAAGTAAAGGAAGTTTTCATACCCCATCACATGCATCTGGCTTCTCAGAGTCACTGCTTTCAACTGCTTCAGAGTTTTCCTCTACGTCCTTACTTTCATTTCCCTCATCCTGATCAAAAAATAATCTCAATCTGTAAAATCTACATATGAAACTTCACACAAGATAGCAGAGGAAACAGAATTCTGCAACTTAACAAATAAGACGAAACAGTTTAAACCAGTTGATGACCATGATAAGTTAAAGTATAACTGCACAAAGTTTTAAAGGAATATTCAACCTACCTGTCAACCCACATCCCCTACATATTCAATTCACAGTTCAGCGTGTCTAACAGACATTCCCTCTTCTTTTTTACCTTCCGTAAAAAATTATGGAGTTGAACTGACAAATATCAAGCCATATAGATATCACTACACTTAACTGTGCCACAATTTTTTTTTCCTGCAAGTACAACACTATCGCCCCGTTTGGTACGATGGAAGAGTTTTTTATGGAAGTGAAAGTAGAAATAGAAATGGAACTGGAAGTGAAAATGGGAATAGGAGTGGGTTTTAAAGTATGTTTGGTATGTGAAGTAGGATACAATTGTTAAACAATATGTGTATTTTTATTTCAAAAACACGTAAGGTGTGAAAAAAGGAAAGGCCTTCTCTCCTGAAAACAACCATCACCACCACTGGAGAACAGTCATCAGCCATCAAAAAAATCACTCACTGGCCACCAAAGAAACATCACCAGCCACCACAATCGACCTACCCATCACAAAAAAGTCATCAAACTACCCATGACAAATCCAAATCTTTGTTTTTTTTTTCATATCCATGGCCTTCCATACTTCTCCTTTCAAAGATCCCATCCATGACAGAGACAGTGACGACGATGGGTGTCTGAGATGGTGACTTTGAAGGAGTATACGAGTTCAGCTGGAGGCCGTGAAGATCTAGCAGAGAGCTCATCAGCAAAGAACGGTTGAAAACCGTGAGGATTGGAGGATGTGTATTCGACTGGAGCCCATGAAGATCTGGAAGGAAAGCTCAGGGCGAAAGACCAAGAACAGCGACGACGGACGACGAACTTTGGAGATCGACGATCAACGGACTACAGAGATCAATGTCGTCATTGGTGCTCACGGCTCATAGCAACCTCTCAAAGGGAAAAAGGGTCAGATCTCCAATTCCACGTGGAGTGGAAGTGGGTTCCCAAGGGGGGGCCAAGGAAGTGGGTTCCAACGATTTTGATGAAAGTGGGACTTCCATGGAATTCACTTCCAGCATACCAAACACCCAAATTTTGGGTCCAACTTCCAATTCCACTTCCCATCCCCTAACTCACATGCTACCAAATGGGGTATATGTGTCTATTCACTCTATATATACACATGGATTCACTTTTTTGAATTAGATATTTCAAAATATTCATGGTTAAAAACAGATCTATGGTACACAAGGCTTGCATACTGATGGAAAGCTACCAATTCCTATTTATGCACTCCTCTAAAAATATGTTTAAAAAAACATGCAGATAAATGCATAAAAATGAAGACAAAATACAAAGATCCCAGATACTGATACTCCTAATTTTAAATATAGTTGATAATTAATAAATAGTGGTATTTTTTACACGAGCAATATCCTTATCCTACAAAACATTAGATTTTATCTAATAAGTTTTTTAATAAGTAAAATCATCCATGTCCTCAAGAGAGAAGCATTTTCATTACACCAGCAAAGAGCAAACTGCAACAGCAGGAGTATCCTTAAGAATAAATCAACCATAAAAAGAGGAGGCTTCATTAAGATACAGCTTCTCAGCTTAAACTTTCCAGAAATATTAAATGAAAAAATATTCTAACCTACATCATGGGATTTAATGATGCACTAGCAGTCTACGTAGTTTTTGTCCTCAACTTTAAGATAAACGAAAAGGTCCAAATTTAATTTGTTAGAACTACGTAGTTTTTGTCCTCAACTTTAAGCAACATGAGATTACTTTATGAATGATGCACTAGCAGTTGCCACTTCTATTTTCTTAAAATATACCACCAACACAAATGGAAAATAAAGTGAAATTAGTTCCAAATGTAGCAAAGCCAAATAAACATGTATACTTGACATCACAGATAGTAAGCACATCACTCAAAACTCCTTTATGGCCACAAAAGCTAACGGAAATATTACCTGCTCCAACTGTAAAGAATCATCACCCATGACGTTTGTCTCTCTCAATTCTTCTGCCAACTGAACTTCTTCATCATCTGAATGTGTAGCCGCCTCTTCACTGCCTTGGATGCACTGCACATAAAGTTTAAAACCCAAAAGACAGAATGAAAAACAAGATGAACTTTTGACAGTCTACCCATTGTAACCCCTTGTTGAATACCAAGATTTACATGTTGGCGCTAAGCTAAACTAGAGGGGAGACAAAAACAAAAGTATCTAGCAATTATATATGAAGTGGTCTTCATAACCCTTTCCCAGGATAAAAAGTATCATCATACCCTCTCAAGGTCATTTTCATCCTTTTTGGTAAAGCCACTGGCAGCAAGTTCTTTATCTAGAAAACCAGAGCTTTTGTCTATATCAGAAAAGCAAGGTCTTCCATCTTCATCAGGACCCTCATTATCATCTGATATTTCTTGAAAAGAGAGATTAAACCTGAAATGCAAGTGAGAAGAAAACCATAAGGGTAAATGGTAGATAAGCCAAAAATTTTGATCTAATAAATTACAACAGGCGTAAGACCAACAATAGATTACATCAAATGTTCCATTAAACAGGAGATGCTACGTGCTAACCACGAATGAACGGAAATTAATGCAAAACTAAAAGAGACCGTTCAAAAGGAGAGAGACCACTAATGCAGAAAGGAGAGAAAATGAAATCAATAACTAGAATGTATAGACATATAGCGTGCAAAAATTCAACAGAGCAAAAAGGCTCATGCTTCTTCAACATGGATCAAGTAAAAATCATCAACAATCATAGATGTGACAGTCTACAAAAGGGGTCATGTTCTATCCAACACATCAAACACTATCAATATCATACAACACTTAAAGAAATTACTAATCCCCCTGAAGTTATTTCTAAGGCAGCCCTTAAGATAGTTTATCAATGACTAGAACTAAAACCCTCAAAACTGTTCATGTGCATCACACTGTGTCATTATTCGAATCAAGTTCACAATAACTACGGCACCATTATAATCATCAAAAAGGAAAGATCAATCAAGCATAAAACTATCTCAACATCAAGTTCTCAAATAAGTGGCGCCATGATAGTAACAAACCTCTTTCTGAAGAACTTAAAGATGCATTCAATATCACGGTCAAAGTACCTGCAGTACAACAACAACAACAACAACAAAAACATGCAGTGAGGCACTAAGGCTGCAAACAGCATATATAATTATATATTTGATATTTGATGATCTCAAGAAAAATAATAAATTTTGGACTTTCCCATTTTGACTACCAAATTAAACAAAAGACAGCTGTAATTATATTACAGCAAAGTACTTCATATGTTCCTAACCAAAAAAGAGCTAGCTCCCACTCAGACATGTGATATTAACCATCAATGCATTTATACAAGATAGAAAGGAAGGAAACACCATAAAAAATAAGGCAAAAGTTCATACATCTGTGCATTAGGTGTGATACAGATACCATTTGTGGAAAATCAATCATGGTAACTTTTTCATCATCATCAATCTGCAATAAATTGAAATTAGAGTCAATGAAAATTTGAAGCTCATAATTACTATATAAAATGACAAAATTAGTAGTCCATTGGGCAAATTATGCCGACTAAAATGGTACCAAGACAAAGGACCACAATAAAGCAAATCATACCATGATGTTAAATTCATTGAAATCGCAATGAATGAGACCGTGCTCTGCCAACCGAACAACTTGATTAAGAATTGTCTCAAAAACCATCTCTGGATTTTGCAATTGCTTCACTTGAACCCTATATTCACAAACCCAAAAGACGTGTCCATCATTTACAGTTGCCTAAGACTACACTTGTCTACATTGATGTAATAACCAATCCACTCCAAGCTCTCCCAATTCAAACAAAAAGAAAAGAACAAAAAATGGAGAGAGTAAATAAAAAGTGTGAGCCCAATCAAGAACAAGAAAATGAAGAAAATAATCAAATTTAGGACAATTGGTGTGAGAAACTACACAAAAACATGTTCTTAATACTTTGAACATTCATGTGAATGCAACGAATATTCAAAGTTCAAAATATACTCATGTACTGTTGTAGAAGTTATCTATAGCTTGTAAGTCCAATGATTTACAACTTCAATAATTAAAGATCATAGTAACGCACCTAGTACATTTTAAGAATAATAGTAATAATAAGAAGAAGGAGAAGAATAATGAATCAACTGTGGCAAAAAAGCTAATCATAATGGAATTCTCTAAAACTTTAAGGGGACAAACTTCAACAGAAGAATATTAATTGATTACAATAATCATGTAGATATAAAATTAGGATTGTACAAGATTGAAGTGAAAGTAAATGATACTCCATAAGAGAGGATACTCACAGAGGGTAACCTTGGACCAGTGACATGACTAGACAGTGTCTGTTACACTCTACAGCTTTAGGAACAGGAAAACCATGCTCTTCCAATGCCTGCTCAAGCAAAGCATGAGTCAGACGAAAATGAACCATGAAGATAACCACCCTATTATAAATATAAAAGGGACAAATGATAAAGGAGAACCTTCATGAATGCAAATTCTTTAAGGGCAGCAAGCCTAGACAAATATAGCCAGTTATAACTACTACGATGCCTTAGGTAGTCACGCTTTGATTTGACAGCTCTAAACGAAACTCTGCCAAGCCTATGCAACTTCATCACAAGAACTGTTCCATCTTCACAAGCAACCTCAAAGATATCTAGCAGAGAACAACTACATTATTTAGGAAATGAAAAGTCTAATGTGGCAGCAAAGAGGGCTAAGGTTTCGCAGTTAAAAAATTAAGCTTCTCAGTCAATGAGTAGCATGCTTATAAGCAGGAAACAGAAACATACCAGACTCCTTCCCAACACCTATCTTGCGACCAACAGCTTGAAACACTCCCTTGTTCACCATTGTTTTAATAGCAAGAAAATCATAGCCAAGGTAAGTGAGGCGGAAGCCATCATCTGCATCAGGGTAAGTTTCAATTTAAAAGAGTCATAGGTATGAACCTGAATATGCTATATAATACAGATTAGAGGCTACCGACATTTAGAAGAGTCATGGTGCAACAACTTATTCTTGAGCAAATTTTTCAAAACCTTATAAGTGCCTCCACTCCTACACAATAGTTGGAAAACCACTTTAAAAACTCCAAAAGTAAACTTGAGTTGATAAAGGAGAAAAAGATTACTCAAGAGACTATTAAAACATACCTGAGACGTGCTATGCGGTCAATGAGTTCAGTAGGTACAATCTCATGCTGCCAAAAAGAGTTTCAATGAGCTCAAAGCAAGTGACAAAATAAACCAACTTCACTCTCTCTCTTTCTTTTTGCATCGATATGCACAAAATCACTATAGATACAACTTAAATCATATCCAGTGTAGAAAAGGAGAGATACATACATTCCTCATCCCCAACTCAACAGCAGTGAGAACCCTAAAATCATCTTTGGAGAGGTATCTCAAGACATCCACGTCAAGCTTCATTGTCTCTTGTCTTACTCCTTAACGGTCGGTGGGATTGCTTTACTTTGCCTTCAAACTGTAAACATAAAAGGAATTATAAATGTTGACCTCGCATGCTACCGAAATGAAACTACAGATGAATTGCGATATTCAAAGAAAAATAAAGCCTCAAAATATATAATTAGTTTAACGACTCTCTTAACCCTAACACTGTGCTGATTGGTAGAACCTGAAAAAGCTGGAGGGAGGATGACCTTAGCTCCTCGAGGCTGAGACCAGCAACGGTCGACGAAGTGCGAAGAGACAGAGGCGAACACCGGCGAGCAAGGATAGGGTCGCGAGCGTGCAAAGACCAAAGAGGAGCTCCGATTGTCGATTACGAGGGTTTATGGAGGAGGAATCACCCCTCAAAATAAATAAAATTATTTTTTACACCAAAAAATACTATATTTATTTTTTAATTTGAATTTTAATGAACATAGATAATCAATTCAAATTCAAATTTTTAATTTAACTATAATGCAAGATTCAGAGAGATTAAAAAAATTACTTAATTGTAGTATCTTTAACATGATTTCTTTGATATAGTTTTGGATTTTAGTATGGGGATAGGATATTATTACTACCAAGCCACTACCACTTTTTCATCGTTAGATCAATCCCATCTACCTTTATCATTTCTCTCTTATTGAGATTGATCTAACGGTGAAAAAGTGGTAGTGACTTTTAGTAGTGAGATAAAATTGGTAGTGATAATATCCTATCCCTTTATTATATTATATATCAGTTTTGAAATAAGTTAATTTAAAAAAATTGATAAATATAAGGGATAAAATAAAGAGTAAAATATCTAACTACCCTCCCTCTCCTTTTGCCTTAATTACATAGATTTCCCCTCTATTTTGGAAACTCATATAAATCTCCCTTAAAATTAAACATATATTACACAAACCTCCCTCATATTTTGAGAAAATTTACCTCCATTCAAACCGTTATTTGTTCAATCGTTAAATTTGACTTTTGAACCATTTTTTAGTAAAATACTCGACTACCTTCATGTTTTACTTTAATTACATATATTTCCCCTCTATTTTGAAAACATACGTTTAAGTCCAAACAATCAATTCCATTAAGAATATTCTAAAAAGATTCCAAAAATATATTTTTAACAAAAGTTTATATAAAAATAAAATTTATTTACTATTTTACCCTTAATACTAAATTTTTTTAACCAAGTTTATATATAGAAACTTACATATGGTTGATGTATTTAAGAGTTTTTTATCTATTCCTTAATTTCTATTTTTATCTTTAGAAATAGTTATTTGTTTGATGATTTTAGATTGGTTAATGTAATAAATATCAAAAAGGACCTTGAATATTTAAGGAAGTTATTATATAAACATGTGATTGATCAAATATGTTTATAAATATTTGTGGGAAAAAGTATTAAATTATAACTTTAAATGACACATACAATCTCAAACTTATATAGTTCATTATATTTGACAAAAATATATGTGTTTAATATATATTAATTAATTTATAATATCAAAATTAATACTTTTTTTAACAAATTAGAAAGTTAAAAGAATCTATTAGAAAAAAAAATTTGGTTGTATAAATTTTTATTAGCCTATATGAGTATGTGTTTAAATAATTCTAATACCGAAAAGGGATATTTTGGTTTAAAAAAGATTCAAAAGTCAACTTAACTAGTCAACTAATGGTAGGGGTGGATGGAAATAGAATCTCAAAATATAAGGGAGGTTTACGTAACATATGTTTAATTTTAAGGGAGGTTTATATGGGTTTCTAAAATAGAGAGAAAGTCGGTGTAATTAAGGCAAAACAGGAGGGTGGTCGAGATTCTACTCTAAAATAAAAAATGTGTTATTCTAAAATTCTCTTATAAACTAAATTTCATAATTAAGGGTAGAGGTAATATTAAATTTGTTATATTTTATAATTGGTTAAAGTATACATTTGGCCCTTTATGTTTTTTGCAGTATCATTTTAGTCCCTTAAGTTTGTAAAGTACACGTTTGGTCTTTTAATGTTAACACCGTTAGTATAACTTAACGGAAAATACTGACTCAACAATTTTAAGCGATGACTATACCATTAAATGCTAACCAAGCATGCTTATATGTTAGTATTTTAATAAAATTAATATTTTAAATCCTATCAATCGAAAAATATTTAATCTTCGAGACTTTTTTATGGTTTTTCACAGTTTTTGAAGATTAAATATATTTCTTTTGTCGAAAAAGATTAAATATTTTTCAATTAGTAGGATTTTAAATATTAATTTATTAAAATACTAACATATAAGTATGCTTGGATCATTGTTTAATTGCACAATTATTGCTTAAAATTATTGAGTCAATATATTCCGTTAAGTTAGACTAACTAAGTGTTAATATTAAGGACCAAACCCGTACTTTACAAACTTAAGGACTAAAATGGTACTCAGAGGCAAACATAAAGGACCAAATGTATACTTTAGCCTTTATAATTTCTTATTTTTGTAAATATTAGAAAGTTATTTAGTATCGAACCAGTGAGAAGGCATGAAGAATGTTATGAGGATGAGAACTATCAATTAAGGAGTTACCGTAAATTTGGAAAGAGCCAAATTACGCTATTAGAAGGGAGCGGCTTGCAAGCCGCGACTGGGAGCGCTTATGAAAAGACAGATCGCAAAAGTTAATTGGGGCGCAATGAAAAGAAGAGTTTTTTCTTCTTTTTTTTTTTTTTTATATAAAGAGTCTTTTCTTTTTCGGAGAGAAAAAGGGTTGCAAATATGTATATGTATATAAATGTGTGTCATGGATTTGTATATTAGGCCCAGTTAGCATGCGGCCCAGCAAGAATATTTTATGACAGAATTCCCCTTAATCAAGCAAAACTCTAATCACTCTATAATCTCGACTGTAATCAAGGACAGTACATGTAGTGGAGCATGCATGTACGGATAGTAGAGCAGGCATTCGGACTGGAGACGCACACAACACAAGGTCCAAAACCCTAGAGATAATCCTTATAAATAGGAGATTAACCTTATAGGTGCACATCCTCTATTATCATCTTTTACTATTCAGTTTCACTTGCAACCACCCCACCTCCTTTGGCTAATCGTCATTCTTGTGTAGCACAATGATCATTTGATATTCTTTGGTGTCTTCCTCATAGACATCATAGAACAATCATCTTCTTCTTCGGTGTTAGCCTACTTATATCCCAAAGAGTGCAACAGATCCTATATAAATTGTAACATCTCAAATTTTGAGATTTGGAATTAAAAAATATTTTATGGAAATTTATGATGATTATTTGGTCAAAAATAATTATTTGGAATTTAAAGACCCATTTTTCTTGAAAATTTCAAAGAACATAGTTAGAGGTTGATTTATAACCCAAAATTTTTAGAGAAATTACTTTAAGGGTTAAAGAAGTTAATTAAGGAAGAAAATCCTTATAAATAATCAAGGATTCGTTTTTAGCATTTATTTGGTAATTAAGCAAGAATGAAGAGACAAGGGAATAATTAAATAAATAAATTTAAAAAAATCAGATAACTCTTTATATATATATATATAAAGGATGGCATAAAGCCTACATTACACTAAAAGAAGTTACACACTTGGGGAAATTAATCCCAAACAATATTGGTCCAACCAGCCTCTCAAGGCCATAGGACACTCATCAAGAAGCATAGAATTGGAAATACCCTTTTTAGCAAGGGCATCCGCCATTCTATTAAAATCTCTAGGAATAGCATTAACATTCACCTCGCCAATTCAAAGCCAACAACTCTCTAGCTTTCAAAACTAAATTACTACACAAGGAGCAATCCAGGTCTAACAAAGCGTACTAATCACATTATCCGCATCCGACTCCAATATTATTTTCTTGAAGCCCAAATCCCAAGCTAGTCATACCCTTCTACAATAGCCCATTCCTCCGCCGTACTAGCGCTGCAATCCCCAATGGAGCGGGTAAAACCCACTCTCCAGCTGCCTAAACAATCTCTAATAACTCCACCACAACCTGCATTACCCAAATAAGTAGCTCTAGCCCCATCAACGTTAAGTTTCAACCAGCCAATAGGAGGCTTCTGCCAGCCCACCATTCGGTGACCAGCCCTAGGAGCGGCATCACACACAGAATCAATAATAGACACGAATCTGGTCCACAAAGTAGAAATAACCATGCTCGGATTATCAGGTTTAACAAAACTACAATAAAAAACACAATGGTTCCTCCAGTCCCAAAGCTTCCATATAGCCACACCAAAGAAAGGACTCCAAAAGCCTTCCCACTTCACACCAACCTGATTGTTTAAATTAAACAACAACCATTCCCGCAAATCCAAAGAGAAGAAGGAAACAACGTGCCTATGTTTGACCAAACCGATCCACATATTCCTCGCATAACTACAATCACGTAAGATATGCAAAGTATCTTCCACTTCCGTATTACACATACCACAGATAGCAGAGTTATTTGACCATGAACTCCTCGACAAATTGGTAGGTAGCTTATTCAAAGCCACCTTCCACATAAATACACGCACTCTCTCAGCTCCTGGCCATTTCCAAATATCTCTATAGACCTTGTCCCTAAGATGAAGAGGTTAGGTTCAATAAGAAAATAGGCACTTCTAATAGAGAATATACCATCTCCTGAAGCACCCCACACTAGACAATCAGTATCTGCATCCAATCTAGGAGGAAGAACAAAGCGGAATTGTCTCATACCTACGGTACTAATAATAGAAGAAATTTTGGCCTCGTCCCAAAACCCCTACCATCCAATCGGCAACAATAACCGAGTCCTCTTCTTCCTCAGATGGAAGCCAGAGACAAAAATCCTTAAGCAAGATACCATCACCCACCCAACAGTCATGAAGAAAGTTGGCTGCCTTACCATTCCTTACTTGCCATTTCGAACATCAATCCACCACCTCTCTCTGATCACATATAAACTTCCATAACCTAGAGTCCCCTGGCCAATAAGACAAGAGAGACTCAGAGTCCCTCATCATATACCGATGAAGCAGAATGTCGGCCCATAAGCCCTTTGCGCCAGATACTAAATTCCATGCCAGCTTAGCACCACAAGCCTGATTCACTGAAGTAAGTCTCCTAATACCCAATCCCCCATACTCCTTAGGTCTAGTAATTTGCTCCCATCCAATAGCATGGAAGTGTTTACCAACATCATCATGACCCCATATAAAAATTCTCTATAGTGGTTCAACTTCTTTACAAACGTTGGTGGGAAGATGAGCAACTAACATAGTATAGAGAGGGACAGTACTAATAACCGATTTAGCAAGAGTGATCCTTCCCGCCATAGAAAGGCTATTAGCTTTCCAAACACTTAGCTTTGCCTTAACTCTGTCGATCACATACTGGAACTTCTGCCTAGGACTCCTGTTCCTCGATAAAAGAAAACCAAGATATCTTCCAATCTCACTAGAAATATGCATATGAGTTACTGCCTCAACTTGCATTTTTATGTGCAACGGGACTCTCAGGGAGAAGAAGATAGAGGATTTCCCAACATTAACCTTCCCACCCGAAGCCCTCACAAAATCTTGGACACATCCCATCCTACAAGATGCTTGGCTCTCAGAAGCAACTCCGAATAATAGCAAATCATCAGCAAACATGAGATGGGACACAAAAGGTCCTCCTCTAGAGACAGATATAGGTTTCCACCTCCCATCTTCCACAGCATCACATATCATATGAGATAGTCTATCCATACACATAACGAACAGTAAGGGAGAAAGCGGATCACCTTGTCTAATACCTCTCAAGGGGCTAAAACCATCCGTTTTAGATCCATTCCACAGAACGTTATAAGTCACTGAAGAAACACAATCCATAATAAGATAAACAAAATCCCTTTCAAGACCCACATCAATTAGAACCTGCTTAAGGAAAGCCCAACTGATTCTATCATAAGCCTTTTCAAAATCAATCTTAATTGCCATAAGCCCTTTTTTATTTTTGTTTTTCCCCATAATATGGAGAACCTCTTGACCCATAACAATGTTATCTTGAATACTTCTACCCCGAATGAAACTAGATTAAAAGGGAGAAATCAACTCCTTCATAATCCCTCTTAGTCTCATAGAGATTAGCTTGGTAACACATTTATAATGAACAGTGCATAATGAAATGGGACGAAAGTCAGATACAGTCTCAATAGAATCTCTCTTCGGAATTAGAGAGATGAGAGTCTTATTCACCTCATCCCCACCAATCTTAATAGGACCAAAGCTGAGTTGAGAGTGAAAAAGATAGAGAACCAAGGACGAGAGGGTGCACCGGAGAAGGAAAACCAAGATAGAAACAATGCTCACGTCGCAAGCAAGATTGAGTGTCGACTAGGGTGAGTCGTTGAGTCTCTTTCCTTCTAGTTTATGTGATTTATGCATGTTGGTTTCTCTGTTCAAAGTTTACGTGATATGGATTTGGTTCTGCATAATGACACTCTGTTTTTGGAAGCATACACAGAGAAGTTTCAGCAAGTTCCTTAAGTATAAAAATTCCAAAATATGTCTTTAAGTCACACAACCCATTAGATCACAAAAGAGGATACTTAAATGGTGTATATGCATGTGTGAGTGTGAGTAATATGCATTAAATGATGAGCAGACGTATCACTGTATACAAAAATAAGTAAAAGAAACTTGCTCTGTGTGTGTGTGTATTGGCGTAGCTTATAAAAGAAAAAAAACAAAAAACAAAAAAAAGAAAGAAAGAAAGGAAACAAGATGTATATATATATATAGGTACATGAACGTTGCTGCACAAAACCTTGCTGATATAAATTTGCTCATTTCACGCCTAAATATAGATATGCATGTCGCTGTATAGGAGGTCAAAAGAACAGTTTTGTAGGATGAAGGGTTTTTATATATATATATACCTATATATGTTAACGTTGCATAGGAAGATGAGATGAAACCTTACTACTTGTTTGTATTATTGTTATATATATATACAAAATAAATAAAGTGGGGAGTGAGGGATATATATAAAGTTAGTTTTAGAAAATGAAAAGAGGTTGTTGTCATGCATACATTACTGCACACATGTTTCTTTTTGTCTTTATCCACATGTATAGTCAAAAGCCATTATGGAGCAGAGGTTTCAAATAATTCGTTTTATTATTTACTGAGAGACAAAATGGATCTTCCTAGTTTTTTAAATCAGATTTTATTAATATCTTTACATTAAATGATGCCAAATATGAAAAGATTTAAGGAATCCTAAAACCAATTGTAGTATAATAATAATAATAAATTAAATTATTATTATTATTATTATTATTAGGAAAGGGAATAATTAAATGGATAAATAATAATTATTATTATTTATTGATAAGGGTGTTATTAATTAATAATAAATAGAAAAGAGAACTAATAGTTACAATGATTTCACTAATTTTTTAGTCCCGTCATAATTTGCCCACCTCAAGCATTCTAAATATATTTTTATTTAAAATTTGTATTTTATAATTTTATGAAATTATAAGTTGTAATTTTGATTATGTAGAGTTTTAGAAGAGTTATTAATGGTTAGTAAATTGGTTGTGATAGATTAATTTTTATGGCGTGTGTTTGAGCTCTTGGATTAAGAGCAAGTGTGATAATAGTTAGTTTTATTGAGAGATAACCACTTTCCACTTGTTATGCGTATTAGTATGTTGCTTGTGAGTATTTTGTGAAATGATTCTAAAATATCTTAATAGAAATTGCCTTGCGGAACCTTATGTTTTGAATTGTGAAATATATGCATTTATTTATTTATATATAAGAATTGGGAATTTAGATATTATGACATAGTTATGAGAATTATTTAAATAACATGATATGAATATGAAAATCTTGGAAAATCTCCGTTGAATTATTTATTATGATAATTTTGGAAAGGTTTGAATTGGGAAGAAATGGAGTAGTTATTCCACCACGTGGTGAGGCCTCCATTGATGCATGATGATTGGCTTTCTATTGTCCCACCTGTTCAATGAGGAACTAGCCCACTAGTTCAATGAGGGCTTACGACACCCCACTGGTTCAATGAGGGGGAAAGACCCATGGTTTGAGACATGTGCTTTCGGGGATTTTTGCCGGTCTTCATCACATGACCCGGTGAGCTTTTGAGTAGCCAAGTGACATGGCGGAACTTAGCCCATGGGTCTAGTCGGAGGAAATAAGGCGGTTCGATTGGATTGATGGGAGACATCTTAGGAATTGTGTTAATAAAAACTGTGATACATAATTTCTGATAAATAATTTATGATATGAAATTTTGTGATGTGGATATTGGTGAATTATATTTTATTAATATTTTATTTATATAAATTGTTCCACATGGCACCTCACTAGCACATATTAGTATTCGTAATGAGTTGGATTGATGGTTACCTACATATTTCGGTGATAGTTCCTATACAGTCCATCAAGAAAGATGCGGAAGCTTAGGCTACTTCTACGAAAGTAGTGCTTCCATATTTTGGTATATGTTCGATGATTGTATATTGCCATGTTAGAACTCATTTTGCACACTCGATTTATTTTTGTACATTTTGGTAAGTGATAAAGTATTACTTAGTTGTTGATCAACCTTCAATTAGTCATTATCTTAAGTAAAATGGAGAACGTTACATAAATCATCCACTAACTCATTGAGATTAGATATCTGTGTTCTTACAATAGAACAATATGTAAAAAAAAATATCTATATATAATACTATAAGTTTTAAAATATAAAATAAAATAAAAACAAGTTAATATCCTGTGACGTCGCTACTTCTTCCATCTTTCCTTCCTCCCCGGGTTGGGTTTCTCTCCTAATCTTTTTCTCATTATCTCTCATCATCTCTAAATCATATCAATCCAATCCATCACAATATTACTTTAACATCTCTCTCCTCTTCCCAATCAATGGCCCGTATATAAATGTGATGACATCTCATGTGTTCTTACAATAGAACAGTTTGTAAAAAATATATCTATATATAATACTATAAGTTTTAAAATATAAAATAAAATAAAAACAAGTTAATATCATGTGACGCTACTTCTTCCATCTTTCCTTCCTCCCCGGTTGGGTTTCTCTCCTAATCTTTTTCTCATTATCTCTCATCATCTCTAAATCATATCAATCCAATCCATCACAATATTACTTTAACATCTCTCTCCTCTTCCCAATCAATGGCCCGTATAGGCTGATGACATCTGTGTTCTTACAATAGAACAGTATGTAAAAAATATATCTATATATAATACTATAAGTTTTAAAATATAAAATAAAATAAAAACAAGTTAATATCCTGTGACGTCGCTACTTCTTCCATCTTTCCTTCCTCTCCGGGTTGGGTTTCTCTCCTAATCTTTTTCTCATTATCTCTCATCATCTCTAAATCATATCAATCCAATCCATCACAATATTACTTTAACATCTCTCTCCTCTTCCCAATCAATGGCCCATATAGGTGATGAGGGAAAATGAGAAAGAGGATGAGGAGAAGATCCTCTTCCTCCCGTGGCCTTCATCCTATATTTCCAACAAAATTAAAAGAATATGTAATATATAAAAAATTAAAATAATATTCTAATAATTTAATTTAAAAAATATGCAAAATAAATTGAATAATGTAAATTTTTATAAATTCATAAATATAATAGAAAATATCAAAAACTTTGATTATTTTAATTATTAAACAGGCACTAATCAATTTCTATTTTCATTGTAACTAACAACCATACCGATATCAAGGGTATCATTCAAGGAAAGATTTAATGAGTTCAATTTAAAAGAAATAAATAAATGAGGTTAAAAAATTTTAATAAAAAAAGGTGTAAGATAAAAAATAAAACAGAGCTTTTAACCTCATGTCTCCAAACTTTTTAAATCGAACTTACTCCCGCAGCAAATATGTAGAGCGGCTTCTACCAAAATCAGGGCATGTTGATTTTGGTGTTGTTTTTATATGAACTTCAAATTTCCTTAAAGATAAAATGATTGCATATAAAAGTCCCAGTAGACTAGATAACTAGAAGAATGTGAGTCATATTGTAAACAACCTACAACTTATAAACCACACATGAAAGGCAAAAAGAGCCCAAGTTATAACTCCCTCCTATCCTTAACATAGAGTATAACCTGGAGAATTGATCTTGATTTTAAATATAAAACAACATAATTTTTACAGTTGTCAATCTTTTTTTAACTTACCCTTATTGATGCTCTCTCAACAATAATTAAGAAGGAGAGGGAATGAGGAAATTAAGGAAGATGACTAAGGTATTTTATATTAAATAACTTCTTTAATTTAATCAAATTAAGTAAATATGCATTATAATAAGAACTAAAAGAGTATATTTTATTTTCTTTTTTATAACAAAATTTTAGAAGGGGTTGAGCTCATCCACAGGTCCAAGGACACGACGGCTAAACCTGCTCTACTGGGGAATTCAAAACTGAGAATGCACATGCTTCCACATCAGCCTGGGTTACCCCCGCTTTCCAAGCTCTGAAATTTCTCCCTCACTGCCGCAACAGTGTCAAGATTCGAATCCTTTCTATTTGTGAGAGTTGTGGGTAAAGGAGTAGTTATATATATATACACACACACTAAAAAGTTTAGGTATTGGTAAATACCGATACCCCACCAGGGCTGGAACATACCTCCAGGATTAAAGAGTATATATAGAGGTACTTACAGATCACACACTAATAAGGCCTTCATATCGACCAACGGGTATCAAACCTCCTCCCATTTAAAATATAGGCGAATACTTTAAACAATTATGTCAATTCTCATTGGCTAAAGGAGTAGATTTTATACAAAACTATCTTGAAATGTGATGCTAGCACGGCCCATTGAAAACACATGAAGTCAGACAATGAACACTGGGAACAAGTGAACATAAGTAGCTCATTGAACACAGCCCAACATGCAAGACGATCATAAGCAATAATGGGCCCAGGTTGGTTAAGAAACCCAAATTAAACTTCCTAATCAGAATCTAAACTAGGGTAACTCCAAATCCCATAACCCTTCAAGCTAGAAGAAA
The DNA here is from genome assembly GCA_019022655.1 of Acacia acuminata. Taxonomy (NCBI): domain Eukaryota; kingdom Viridiplantae; phylum Streptophyta; class Magnoliopsida; order Fabales; family Fabaceae; genus Acacia; species Acacia acuminata. The sequence continues at coordinate 534,568 of JAFJYI010000242.1, read as the reverse complement.
ATTGCTAAGACTTGTTTACCCGGGAATAACAGGTTCTTTCATGCCAATGAGAGTTGGCATAGATGGTAAGGGATCCAGGACTAGGCCTAAATGGTCGTGGGTTCGATCCCCTCTGCCGTCGCTGGGACTCCTTTGGTAGGCGATCTCGTAAGTCCCCTTTAAGTGCTCATGAGCCCGGGGCCGTGCCCTGCCTTGAGGCGATGTCGAACCCCTCCAAAACTTTTTTATAGCAAAAAAAAAAAAAAAAAAAAAACAGGTTCTTTCATTATTCTTCAATTTCCAAAGATATTCGCTAATACTTGGATGTGACTCACTAATCACATCTAAAACCACATTTTCACAACAATAGTATTCTAGTTCAATGACAAGAATTAGTAAATCATGTAGTATCTTACAATAATAATAGGAATAAAATACTCAAGCCTTCCTTACATTTTGTCTTAATTGTATGAACAACTTTTCTATTTTGAAAACATAGACTTAGTTCTAAACAATTAATTTTTAAGATTCTAAAAAGTTAATGAAAATTGTATTAGAGTAAATGTTATTTACTTATTTATTCTTCATCATACCAAATCCCTACCTTAAGCTAATATTGTTTTAAATATTTTAAGAGTTGACATTTCTTTTTCTTTTTCTTTTTTCAAATAGTTATTTCTTTTATTTTTAAAAAAAATTTTAGGACAAAAGCTATAGGGTTGGTTTGGCAGGAAGGAAGTGGAGGGAAAAGAGGGGAGGAAGTTTTTTTGAGTTGGATTTAAAAAAAAAATTGAAAAGTGGGATTCTAAAATTTTAATAAAGATAAGATGTAAATTAAAAGAGTAAGAAAAATTAATTAAAAATTTTCAACTCCACTTTCCTAATTTTTAAAATCAAGTCCTAAATTTTTTTCCCTCCCTCACCTTCCCTTCCATCCAAATCCCTTGTACCATACACACCCCTTAACAGCATGTTTGTCATTGGGTATCGGTGACCCAAATTGAATTCCCACCTCAAAAGAGCTAATTCACCGACAAATTTTATATTCGGTATTGAGTTTGGAATAAATGGCTTAGCCTCAAAGTGACTTCAAAATTAAAATAACTTTTTGTGCCAGATTGGGATCCCAAAATTAACTTTTGAAGCCTTAATCATGCCCCTGTTTGGATTAACTTTTACAGGAAAACCGCTTTTATGTCAACTGGCTTTTGCATGATACATTGAAAAGCCTAACATGCACTTGTTTGGATATACTTTATTTTTAATTTTTAAAAAAGTCAATTTGATATTAATTTATCTGAATTACATATTAAAAAGTTAGTTTTAGAAGTTTCAAATATACAGAAAAATTAAAGAAGTTAATAGAAGCACGATTTTAATTTGCAATAATCATTTCTCCTATGTCCATCAATATGAAAAATTAAAGTATGTGTTTATATTTTAAGATAGATAACAATTGCAATTATACTACTCCCTCCGTCCTAATTATAGAAACACTTTTTAATGTAATTTACATTATAAAAGTGTTCCCATAATTAGGACCTAAGATAGTATTAATTAAGATAGGTTATTATACTCTTCTGATCGACTTCAAATATAAATCACTTCTAACTAATTTTCACGCACTGATAACAACTATTAAAAGCATTATACTTGTCATGAAATTCAAGTGATTTTTAATATCTTCTTTTTTTACTAAACTAAATTCTAATATCATATTAATTTCTTCTACCCCCTTACTATCCTTATTAAGTATAGTCATATATGAAAAAAAAAATTATTTAACGGTATTTGAAACTAACAAATATTTTATAAAAAAGATCAAGAACACATATCAAAAGGTTCTATGTAATAGAGATAAGAGGGAGTATTGTAAAATTACTCTTTTAGTCCTTAACTAATTTTATTATATTAAGTAAAATATATCTTACTTTAATGATCAATATCAACTTCAAATGATGTCAGACCATAAGAGTATACTTTAAACCAATGAAAACAACTCTGTTGTAAAGATCTTTATGTTAAGAGTTGAAATACATTAATAATTTTAGTCACATAAAAATAAATAATAGAAGAAATCTAACATTAATGGACAAACCAATATTCTATGTTGAAGTATTTGATTTACTTAAATTTTATATGTAATATTGATAGTGATGTTTTAAAGTTTTAAATTTGAAATGCATCTGTAAATATTTTTTTAAAAAGTTTACATCACAAATTTTACATCATTGTTTTCTACAAAAAAATTCAGATTAATTAATATGGGATAATTAATATGCAACTTCCAATAATTTCACCTTAATTTTAAGGGTTAACGTGTATTCACCACTCATAAGTAATTTTACGATGTGTTCAGTACTTAAAGTATTTTTCAGTGTATCTAACACTTTTAAGTATTTTTTTTTTTATGTGGGTCTATCACCCTAAAGTATATTTTTGTGCAATATAGCACTTAACACATTAGGCAATTTGAGGTGCCTTAAAAAAGGGTTAAAGTGCAAAAAAACATATGTGCTTTGGCCAAAAGAACGCTTAACACAATGTACTTTTTTTATGCAAAAGTGACTGTGTGATTATTAAACTCGGTGTAACTCCGTTAGAATAAAAAAAAAAATCTGTTAGTTTGCCTTAAGCATGCCTGTGAATCCCCACCGCAAGTACACACTTGTGTGTATTTGCTTATGATTCAAACAAGTACGCTTAAGGCAAACTAACAGACGCTTTATGATTCTAACAAAAAATGTGACTTTTGAACCAATTTAGTAATCACATAATCATTTTTGTATCTAAAAAAACACTTGGTGTTGAATGCTCTTTTGGTCAAATAACATGCTATTTTTATATTTTAACCCTTAAAAAATACTTGTAGGGTCTTGAACACACTTGAAAAATATTTCAAGATCTTGAGTGCACTAGAAAAAATATTTAAGGGTATTGATTGCCCTACAAGTACTTCAAGATATTGGATACACCAAAAAAATACTTTAGGGTATTTAATACACCTTCATCCTATTTTTAATTAAGTTCAATTAATTTTTCTTTTTTATTGGATTCTTATAAATTTTCACAATTACACTTATTGATATCTATATTCATAATTTGGAAGAAAAACAACACTTGTAAATATAAATAAAATCAAAATTAGTTAGATTACAAAATCCATACAAATTCAAGGAGACGGATGTGAGCATGGTAGCTTTTTAATTTTATGTCGACATAATAACTCAATTTTATGTTTTAAAAGACTTTTAAAAAAAAAAAAAAAAATTTGTATGTTGTGGCAACTAATTTGTCATTTAGTCACCAATCAACAAATTATACATATAGGGACCAATGTCTGTAATCAATTATGCGGCCAAAAAAATTGATTATGCTCACTTTTACTCCCCAAAAAAATTAATTATATTAGGTGTACATAGAAAAATAATTATTTGCTAAATTTGCACCTTAACTTTTCTTAATACTACATTGATCCTAAATATCATATATAATTGACATTTTAAGGAGATTAAGGAAGCTAATTAAATTATTTTAATGTATTTATATTTATTGTTTACTTTAAATTAATTTGTCGACTTATAAACTAATATATATAATTTAATTATATATAACATAAGATATAATTAGCTACTACCTTCGATCCTGGTCCTATGATTATGATCGAAAGGAGACTTTATTTAGCTTCCTTAATCTCTTCAAAAAAAGTCAACTTGGTTTTATATTTAGATTATACGATAAAATTGAATTTTTTGTGTGATTAAGGAAGCTAAATAAATAACTTAATCAATGCATATGTTGTATATCATCATATTATATACTATCAGTTTATAAGTCAAGAATATTAATTTAAAGAAAACTTGTTAATATAAATATCTTAAACTAATTTATTTAGTTTTTTTTAAAAACTATTAATATAAATACTTTAAAATAATTTATTTAATTTTCTTAATATTTTCAAAAGAAAATGCCCTATGTTTTGTGCTAATTTCAAGATCAGAACAGTAGTTGGTGGTGGCTTTTTTAAAATATAAAGTCCGGAAAAAAAAAAAAAAAAAACCGTTCAGGTCATTGTGAATTGGGGAAAAAAAACTGGTTAAGTTAACAAGTTCATGGTTTTTGTTTTCCTTAATCAGGCAAAATGGATAAAAGGTTAAAAGTTAAAACCCTAACTTAGTACCGAGCACGGCACGGTGCAGTACTGAGTTGGATGTTGAGGTTTGGAGGGATTTCTGGCGGCGGCGCAGACCCTTGTTTGACTCTTCCTCTGATATTTTCAACACCTCATCTCATAATTGATGTGATCAAATATTCCGTCCACATTCACTCACGGCTCGCGGATTCCTACTTTTGGTTTAAATACTCTTTTTCTTTTGTTGCGTGTCTGCCACCCGCCCATACCCCACGCACCATATAATTCTCTTGGAGCGCTTGTTCCTTTAAAAAAAATATATATATTCTATTTCTGAATTTTATTTACTGTTTTACTCTCCATTCTTATTTTAAGGTATTAACAAACAATTTTTTATAAATAAATAAAAATAGTTAAAGTTATTAAATTAGTCTTAAAATTTAAGTAATTTCTAATATTATCACTAATAATTACACAGAACTCTAATGTCACATTTTCTCATATTTTTATTATAAGGTATCAACTAGAAATTGTATTTAGTTATTTTTATAAGGCATTTGTTTATTTTCAAAGTGTATCAATTATATTTTTAATTGATAAAAAATATTAACTTACTAATATTTACTGGATTTTTCCTTGGAAGTGCCAATCAAACTACTTTTAAATCTATTTATCTGAGATAATTTAAAGTTTATATATATATATATTAGATAATCTGATAATATTGAAATATCTTAATTCATATCCAAACAATTTTATCCTAAAATAAAGGGCGAAATAATTCCAGTAAAAAAATTTATTTAAAATGTGGAATATAATGACAGTGTAGTGATTACAGACGCATACGCGACGCGTGAGATAGATCTTCTCAGATGGACACACATGGACGAAGGCGCCTGCGTCAGCGTCCCACACGAGGACCTAACGAATTGCTTGCGGCCCCAGGAGCAGGGCAATGGCCACTATCAGATACGGCATCATAAAGATATATTCTATATGCCCCAAAAGGGGAAAAAAGGCATATATTCTTACAAGAAGATAACCAAAGGTCATGAATTGCTAGGCGACACTTTATTTAAATTTTTTAAAATATGAAATTAATGAGATAAATGGGTGTGTAAGTTTTTTTTTTTTTTTTTTTTTTTGGCACATGTATCCTCTTATTAAAAGTATTTAAGTTTAAAGTATTGTTGGATACTAATCATAGGTATCTCTCCCAATAAAGATTTGAATCGATACTTTCTCAATGTTTTAAAAGCCTGACTAAAAGATGAAGCCCTTTACAACTAAAAGATGAACCTGATACTTTCTCAATGTTTTAAAAGCCTGACTATTTTTTCAAATTTTCAACATTTTTCGGTTAGGGTAAAAAGTAGTGTCTTCAAAATTGGATTAGATCGGCTGGTTTAGGCCGAAAACTGAAAAAAAAAAAAAAAAAAAGTAGTCCAATCGGTCTGGTTTGGTAGGTTGAACAAGTTCAACCTTTTAAAAATAAAAAAGGTCAAATAATTATTTTTAAATTTTATTCAAAATTTTGTATAGGTTAAAATATATTTTTATTCCTTTAAGTTTACGTGAGGTTTATTTTTGGTTCCTTAACCGAAAATGCAAACTCAAGTGATAACGGTGTAAATTTAAGTAGTGATTATGCAATTAAATGCAATGAAGCTTAAATTTAAATATGGGTAAATTGAAGAATATATTTAATTTGTGTAATTAAATCTTATTAGTCATAACTTGGGTTATTTCGTCGTTTTTTTAGATTAGCAATAGTCATGGTGTTAGAATTTTGAAACCAAAAGTATAGTTTTATGAAGTTAAGAGACTAAAAGTATACTTTATGTAAAACTTAAAGGATTAAAATTATCTTGAAATCTTGATTTCTTATTGGTCTTTTCTTGGGTTAACTCTGTTTGACTCTAATTTAATCCACTAGTCCTTGACCTAATATTTCAACTGTTTGGTTGTCGATGCAGGTTTAATAACTTTAATAAAAACCATGAGGGTTTTTAAAAATACAAACAACCAGAATTCCTCTATCTAAATCCAGGTTCAGGTTCAGACTCAATAGCTTCCACTCTAACCCAACTATAAATATATTTTTCTTGCCCAAAGTGAGCCAGCAAGTTCGGTTGACGATCCAATTAATTGTACCATCCGACTCGGTCTAATTCTTTAATTGTTGTTTATAAGGGATGGTTGATTTTTTTTTTTTTTTTTTAAAAAAAGGAAAGTCATGAACTACAATATGAATATTTATTATTCATTAATATCAATAATCAAAATGAAAATAAAATGTATAATTATAAAAATATGTTCCTTTTATTTAAAATATAAGTCATGTTTAACTAATTTTCACATTATTAAGAAAGGGAGTTAAAGATACGCTAAGTAATTAAATTTACCAACTTTTCATCTTAAAATTAGGTTACGTTATTCTCATCCTGGTTAATATTAATATATCAAAATAAATAATTAAATCTATATAATTATAAATATATGCATCTTCCACTTAAAATATAAGTTCCTATTTAACTAATTTTACATGATTTAAATATAGGCTAACCAATTGAATTTGTCAACTTTCCATCTTTACACTCATTAAAATTAGGTTGCATTATTCTCATACTACTAATCAATTAACTCTCTCATATTTAATTTGTCCTCATAAATAATTATTGAACTCTTCATTTTTCAATACAAAAATAATAATAATTGGTTGGTTTTGTTGTCGTAATATAATCATTTGTTGATTTGGTTAAAGGAGAGATGACGAGAAAAATACCACTTAAACTTCAAAATCTTGTTGACAACAACCGTAATGAAATTAACAAGAATAATAAAGCAATTGACAACTCATTTTATTGGGAAATAATCTATTTGAAATTCTAAAATTGAAGTGGTATTTTCTTAAGATTTTCCCTTAGCTAAACTACATATCTTTACATAGAATAATGTGAAAGATTATTAGATTCCAAACTAAACTATTTTTAATATATGTGGTTAAAAACCATTAATTCAAATTTGTTATGAATATACCAATATTAGTGTGAATGTCCACAACCTTTTCAAGAAGAGTCTTTTGGAGTTTCTAAAGCCATGTAACCTATGACATGAATGGCATGGGAGTTTTATATGACTAATGTTAAAAACTTACAAAACCTCATAATATACCATTATGTAGATTTATTCTTTTGTAACTCTTGTAAAAGATTATTCTTGCCTATATATAGTAGGCATGTATCAAAGGTTAAAGAAGAGTACAATAGAAAGAAGAAGCACTCTCACTTTGCTCTCCATTTCTCTCTTGCATTTCTTTATCTCCTTCATCTTAATTTCTCCTGTTATTTTACTTAGTTTCATAACACGTTATCGGCCACGATTGCTTTATAACAAAAGTATAATTTCTTTAACGATTTCATCTACTTTCTCTAATGATTTTATTATATGTTTATTTATATATCCGGGATAATCTCAACCACCATATGGAATACTCTTGTACCGATTGTTTTTATACATCGGGTTCCATGGTTAAGATTGGAGATTATTTACTCTTTTATATAGTAATTTTACTATTTATCATTATTCATCCATCAATTTTATTCATGCACAGTAATTGCATAGTAATTTATTATTGTTTTACTATTTATATTATTGTTACTAACATAACATTTAAATTAAGCATTTTACTTTTATGTTACTAACATAACATTTATATTATTATTACTAACATAACATTTAAATTAAGCATTTTACTTTTATTGTTGCTAACATAACATTTTACTTTTATTGTTATGTTATTATAGCTAACTTTTAATATTATGTTATTTTATACAAACTCTTTATGTTATTGATATTATGGCTAGAAGCCATACACCTCGATTTCATATTCGAAATTATATGACCCGAGAAGTCATATTGTTCGATTTCCTATTATATGGCGAAGCCATAGTCTTTTTATTCCTACTTTGATTTATTATTATTGTTTGTATATCTTACATTTTGATTTATTATTTTGATATTATATGACCGGAAGTCATATTTCTTTTACTCTTATTTTGATATTATTATGGCGGAAGCCATACACTTCTATTTTCTTATTACAAATTATATGACCCGAAGTCATATCACTTTAATTTCTTATTTTGTGGTCAAGCCATATAAATTTAAATTCTCATTTTGAGAACTAAATGGCGAAGCCATAAAGTTTTAATTTTAATATCTTTAATTTTTATTGTTTTTATTTTCATATTCTTTGATTCATTATTATATGACCGGATGCCATATATATATATATATATATTATTTATCCACGAAGATAAATGGTGGAAGCCATATTGATTTAATTTCTTATTAAACAAATTAGTCTGAAGCCATGAGAAGACACAAATTGGCTTAGCCCTATGAGGAAACACAAATTCACACGAAGCAATGTGATAATTTGGCCTGAAGCCATAAGACAAATTGAAGTAAAGCCAGGATAATTTGGCCTAAAGCAATGTGATAATATATTATATTATATTATTATTACTATTTACATACTATTTTATTACGCACACCAAATTTTTAAGAATTTTCATTTGACCTTTATGAGATATTTGGTCTTTAGTCTTCTATACCTACGAAAGAGGTATAGGAGCTTGTTCACATCTAGAGATGAATGGTGGACAAGAAAGTGATATTTGTTTGTTATTAATATCAAAGCCCTAAAGATCTATGTTTCAAATATTGTATAAAAAGATTTTGATAGCCTTGGAAAAATATTGTCCGAAGACAATAACTTGCGAGATTGATGTCGTAATAAGTTTAAAGGCTAATAGTCCTGGAGACTAATTAGCATATTTTACCTAATGTTATAAGAGAGGCTAATGTTTTGGAAGAGCTAATATTTTGTTACCTGAAGGAACAAAATTATGCATTAATTATTCTACCGATTATAAAAGAAACTTATTAAGTTTCAAAGATATCTACAAAATGGATATCATAGAAAACACGCTATTGTAAACCGAAGTTTACTACTAATAATAATGCAAGAAATTGTAATTGTAAACTAAAAGTTTACAAATATAGGAAATGAAATGTTTGCTAATGCTTAATGGGATATCAAAGAGGCAAAGAGTCAGAGAGAAATATCTCTAGATTTATTTTGAAGCCAAGACAAATAACAAATAAGCCCGGAAAGGTAATACGATGTTTAGTTTCTGTTCTTATTAGAAAAAATATTATTATTTACATTTATTGTGATCCTATCTTATAAAACCGCATTTGCCATGACAATTTTCTGCTAGACAAAGGGTTTTAAAGTGATTTTGAAATGCATATATATAGAAAGTATGTTTATATGACTCACACTTAAGGGGGAGATTGTTAGAAAACAAGTGTGAGTTCAAATACAAGTATGAACTAATTTTTGAAAAGTTATATACTTCTCACATAAAGCCTAATATATCTCCCAAAATGGATGTCGGATTATGTTTCAAAAGTTTATGATTGATTGAGACATATGTCACGATAAACCCAAGTTTACTGATCCAAAGAAATTTATTGTTGGCATGACTTGTTTGATCATCTCGAGTCATATAATACAAATAAGATTACATTTTGACATCCATCGAAGAACCAGAAGATTCTTCAAGAATAACCAACATATTATTTATAAATTATGTCTTTGCTTGTTCTCAAAACAAATTGTCCATGAAAATATCATTGATCATGTAAAGCCTCCATAAATAGTTAGATCAATTCTTATGAGAACAAAATTTTTATGTTGGTATGTTTGATCTTATATATTGCAAAGACTTATAAGCCAACAAAATTCTCCCGATATAATTGGCTTTAGGTCGAGCCGACAAATTCCATCTTATAAAGTTTGAATGTACAATGATTATTAATCCACCACAATGCACATAGATGGATATGGAAAGAAAGTTGAGATAAATGTTGTATAAGGACCTTCTTCTTCTTGTTTGTCTCTATATGAAACAAAATGATGTTTTTAAAGGAAACAAATGGATTGAGGAGACTTATCTTGTATGATTAGTCAATTGATATTTGACATCATTTTCTCAACATGAGGGGGAGAAATTGAATAGCTGGACAAGAGAATACATGGGATGCATTATAGCAGAGTATATATCCTCGAATAAAGAAGTATGAACCAGAAGTTCATCAAGTTATGCATTCATGATATATTTGCCGGATAAATTATTGCGTAAATGAGATTTATTAAATCTCATATTCCATAAAAATGCTCCAATTAGTAACATGCCTGAAGCATGAGTAAGTATTCAGTTCCAAATATAAACGTTATGGATAAATTGGAGCAATAATTAAGATGGTCATATTAAGGAGGCAAATACTCCAGAAGAGTATCGAGACATAACTTATTGCAAAACCTCAAGAGGGGTTCAATTTTGAGTAATATTGATATTGTTATGTCGAATTGGAAAAATAGAACCGAAAAGATAAAGTTGTCGACAAGAAATTTTGATGATGATATCACGTGATCAAATGAGGATATTATATAAAGATTATTGGCCAAGAGGACAAGTAAAAATGAGAGTGACGCAAATATAATCATATTATGATAGTTAAAGACCTGAAGTCCAAATTGGAAAATATGATTTTGTGGTGGATACGATAAATCTGGCAGTTTATAAATGATAAATTATGCGTCTATTAGATATTATTATATCGTATATGCATATGGCTTATTAAATTATGAAGATTGCATAAGAATCTTCAAAGGATCCAAGAGTGCTAGTAGCACATGTCCCTGAAGGACTCAAGATGCCAGAAGCATCTAATTCAAAGTTCTCGAGAACAATACTTAATAAGTTTTGTATGACTTAAAGTTATCAAAGCATGTATGATATAATCTTTTTAATGAATATCTGTTGATATGCATTTAGATATATATCTTATAAGAATGCCTAGAAATCATGTTAGTATTATTATGATTTTGCTTTGAAATATTTAGTTCTTGCAGTGCAATAGAATGTTTGATGACCAAAAAGAAGATATGCTCAAAAGACATTGGAAGTAATGTAGTCATCGGGGAGTAATACGATGTTGTCAAAAGAGGGATTCGATACACGCGTTGTACTCTTTTTCCCTTATCTAGGTTTTGTCCCACCGGGTTTTCCTAGAAAGGTTTTTAATGAGCGCAAAGACGGACAGTGTATCAATGGATGTTGTACTCTTTTCTTTGGCTAGGTTTTTATCCCACTGGGTTTTTCCTAGTTAAAGTTTTTAATGAGGCACATTCATAATGGACATTCAAGGGGGAGTGTTATGAATATACCAATATTAGTGTGAATGTCCACAACCTTTTCAAGAAGAGTCTTTTGGAGTTTCTAAAGCCATGTAACCTATGACATGAATGGCATGGGAGTTTTATATGACTAATGTTAAAAACTTACAAAACCTCATAATATACCATTATGTAGATTTATTCTTTTGTAACTCTTGTAAAAGAATTCCTTGCCTATATATAGTAGGCGTGTATCAAAGGTTAAAGAAGAGTACAATAGAAAGAAGAAGCACTCTCACTTTCGCTTTCTCTATTTCTCTTTGCGTTTCTTTATCTCCTTCATCTTAATCTCTCCTTGTTATTTTACTTAGTTTCATAACAAAATTCAAATTATTATGGATTTTAAACAAATATGCCTTTTTAGTCTTATATATAAGCAAAATTTTGTAGGTTGGCCTATTCTTATTTATTAGAGACACTAATAACATATCTAAAAATTTTAGCATCTTCTTCATTTTCATTCCCATAAGTTATTGGTGAGTCATTTGCTCATTCTTAATCTGTCTCATTCACTTGCTCTTTCCTTAATTTTTAGAATTAATTTACATTGCTTGCATATTCATCGAGTACTACTTATCTTTCTTTTTTGTTTTTGCAGCCAAAACTACTTATCACTCATTTTAACTAACTTTTTAATATACATAATTTAATGATTTGTAGTATCTCATTAAAAATTATATATTCGGCAAATTTTTTATGTATATAAATAAGAAAATATTGTAAACCGAACATCATGGCGGCACCATTCAATTCCACTTTATTAAAATCTACCAATCGCATTTCATTTCTCTTACACCTTTCGTTTTTGTTCTTTCTGGATCTTCAATCATCGGTGGGCTGCCGGGGAAATTTTCCGGGGGATGACGACGTCGTTTGGAGCTGCGAAACCTGTTGTTCTGAAGGACCCCAAGGTTCAGATTCCGAGCTTCCATGGCTTGAGGATTGCTAACTCTCGTGCTCTCACTCACACTGTTCATGTGCCTTCAGTTCCTTCTTCCACTCGCTTCCTCGTCCGCGCTGTATCGACGGTGTGATTCCATTAATGACTTTAATCTCATTTTTTTTGTTTCCTTAAAAAAGCTGAAGTTGAAATTTGCTCCTTTATTTGTTTTCATCGATGGACTGTCGGGAAGCTGAGAACGTGTAGGGTTTCGATCGTTATAAGCTCCGTTTTGAACTTTGATTTGGTCGTGGCAATCTCAATCTAAGCGAAATAGCTGAGAGTTTTTTTTCCCAGTGTTGGGTGTTTGTGCTTCTTTTTCCCGTTATAAAATTTCAGTGATTAAATGATTCCTTGCTCAAAATCTAAAATGAATTTTGACTTTTTGTTTATTCTAGTTTTATCAGTATTTCAAAGAGATGTCAACTTTAAGGTAAAATTTTTTTAGTTCAGACTCATCTCATTAATTGAATGTTCCTGCTGCCAACGTTTGCGGACCCACTGTGATCAGAATGCTTTTTTTCTTTTTCAAAATAATCACCTTATAATGTCTGTAATTTCTTTGCAGCCGACGAAGGTTGAAACTGCCCCAGAGAAGCGGAGTAAGGTTGAATTGTTGAAAGAGCAAAGTAATTACATAAGGTTTCCTCTTAATGAGGAATTGCTGACCGATGCTCCTAATATAAATGAAGCTGCCACACAATTGATCAAGTTCCATGGTAGCTATCAACAATATAATAGAGATGAGCGTGGTACAAGATCGTACTCGTTCATGCTTCGTACTAAAAATCCTTGTGGTAAAGTTCCAAACAGACTTTACTTGACCATGGATGATCTTGCTGATCAGTTTGGAATTGGAACACTTCGTTTGACCACGAGACAAACATTTCAACTTCATGGTGTTCTCAAGAAGGACCTTAAAACGGTTATGAGTACCATCATTAAGAATATGGGATCAACACTTGGTGCATGCGGTGACCTAAACAGAAATGTTCTTGCCCCTGCTGCTCCACTTGTGAGAGAAGATTACCTTTTTGCACAAGAAACAGCGGAAAACCTTGCTGCACTCTTGACCCCTCAGTCTGGTTTCTACTATGATATGTGGGTAGATGGGGAAAGGATTATGTCTGCTGAACCTCCTGAAGTTGTACGGGCACGCATGGATAATTCTCATGGTACAAATTTCCCAGATTCACCTGAGCCTATATATGGAACTCAATTCTTGCCAAGGAAATTCAAAATTGCTGTTACCGTGCCAACTGATAACTCAGTGGATATTCTTACAAATGATATTGGCGTTGTTGTTGTGACTGATGACAAAGGGGAGCCTCAGGGGTTCAACATATATGTAAGTCGAACTGAAATGGTTGTTGAACAAAAGTTCTTGTCTTTCCTAACTTGTTTCCTGTCATTGTGCTTACAGGTTGGTGGGGGAATGGGAAGAACACATAGGTTGGAAGCAACTTTTCCTCGTTTGGCTGAACCTCTAGGTTATGTACCTAAAGAGGATATTCTGTATGCAGTGAAAGCAATTGTTGTTACACAACGAGAACATGGAAGAAGAGATGACCGCAAGTATAGTAGAATGAAATATTTGATCAGCTCATGGGGAATTGAAAAGTTCAGAAGCGTAGTTGAGCAATATTATGGCAAGAAATTTGAACCTTTCCGTGAATTGCCTGAGTGGGAGTTCAAAAGTTATCTGGGTTGGCATGAGCAGGTTGGTTCCTTAGATGAGTAGATAATATCTTATGCCTTTATTTTGTCTTCTGGGAAAATTGTATGATTGGCATGAAATATTGCTATGTTATGTTTTTGCTTACCCACACCATCCATATTGTGGTTGAGTTGCTTAATTAGAGAATAATGGTCAAGAGCATTGGATATTTTTCATGTTTATATTGTGAAATCAAATCCCATATCTGATACCAGGACAAAACATGTTCCATCTCGAGCTTATATGACAAAGCCAAAGTTGTTTCAACCCTGTTTGGCTTGTAGATGCATGCCATTTATAATATTGAATACGTTAATACTCTCTTCAGTTCTAAATATAGGATAAAGTTTGTAGTGTAATTTGCATTACAAACTTTGTCCTATATTTAGGACCAGAGGTAGTAACATCACGTAGTTTAGTTAAATATAATTTGAAGCTTTGAGTTCTATGGGGTGTATGTTTTTTTGATCTAAGTTATAACTATTAGAGATGTAACCAAATTATGCTGTCCGAGAAAGCTGCATTCATATTTCTCTTTTTGTGCTTAAGCACTTTTAGTTGCAATGATTGATGATGTTTTTCTCCCTAAACGATTGTTTCTTCCCATCAGCATTATAGGCTCATTTCTTATCTTCCTTTTTTTACAGGGTGATGGCAGTTTATATTGTGGGCTTCACGTTGATAATGGTCGTCTTGCGGGAAAAATGAAGAAGACATTGCGGGAAGTCATTGAGAAGTATAATTTGAATGCTCGGATTACTCCAAACCAAAACATAATCTTGACTGATATTCTTGCTAAATGGAAGCGGCCCATCACTACAGTTCTTGCCCAAGCTGGTTTGCTGGTGAGGGTTTTACAGCTTGATTGAATTATATATTTCTTGGAAATAAAGATCAGCCTGGTTCCTTTATTGCTGAATTATATTTGTATGCCAAGTTCTCTAAGTTGCTTGTTAAATTTGAATGAAAAGTCTCCGTGGCAATGTTTAATGTTTTCCCATTTTAATTTAGTACTCCTCCGGTCTTTAATATAAGACATATTTGGGGAGTTGATCTTCGTCCTAAATATAAAACATAGTTTTCATATTTATCAACTTCTTCCTAATTTACCCCTATTAATGCTCCCTTAACAATAATCAAGTAGGAGAGTGAGCAGGGAATTAAGGAAGATGACTGGAGTGTTTTAGAAAATACATGTCATATTAACTAATTTCTTTAATCTAATTAAATTAAGTGAATATGTCTTATATTAAGGTTCGTAGGAAGTATATTTTAAGTATTTTTCCGGTGTTTGTAACAGATGGGTCATGTTACTGATTTTGTGTGTTGATTCTTTTGTGATGGTCCTTCTGTGAATGGAACTCATAAAATTTTGATTATCGAAAAGTCTTTGATTGAACCCTTTTTTATGGTTTACAATGGAAGGTCTACAACCTGAGGTTGGCATTTGACAAATTACATTCTATGATGAGAACTAAAGATCCATCTAATTTTGGAAAATGCTCGACAAGTAATCTATGTAGCTTTAATATTTTGAGTTATGTTCTTGTATCTTATGTTTCATAGGATTACTTCTTGGAAGCTAAATTTTGTTAACCTATTTTCTCAAGAAGCAAAGGAAGGATCAAAATTCTCTTCTTAGTTTATCTTATTTTTTTCTTTTTATTTTTCCTACCCATTTTGCTCTCTATTTGGGGACTTGCATTTATTTATTGCTGTCCTAGTTTTGTCAATTGTCATAATATGTGTATGCTGACCTTTTAGCTCTGAACAGCAACCTAGATATGTAGATCCCCTTAATCTGACAGCCATGGCTTGCCCTGCTTTACCCCTTTGTCCACTGGCAATTACTGAAGCAGAACGTGGGATACCTGACCTTCTCAAGCGGATTCGTTCAGTTTTGAGAAGGTACCAATGAAAGTTTAGTAATTGATAGTATGGCTCAATGTTCAAGGTTCTTTATAAAACACTTTCTCATTGTGATTTAGGTTGGCCTGAAGTATAACGAGTCTGTTGTTGTGAGGGTAACTGGGTGCCCTAATGGATGTGCTAGACCATACATGGCTGAACTTGGACTGGTTGGTGATGGCCCCAACAGCTATCAGGTATGCTAATCCATTGGTTTTCCTTCATACAGTTGGCAGACAATTCCAAATATCCATTGAATTCACTTGTTCCCTCCCTTCTAATGCAGATTTGGCTTGGAGGAAAGCCTAATCAAACGGCTTTAGCTCAAACTTTCATGGACAAGGTAAAGGTTCAAGACCTTGAAAAAGTTTTGGAACCTTTATTTTATCATTGGAAGCGCAAGAGGCAATCCAAGGAATCATTTGGCGACTTTACATGGCGCATGGTGAGTTTTGAGGTTTTCTTTGTTTTCATTTCTCTAGGATTGGATGCTTTCATTTAGATTTCTTCTTTGTTAGTTATAGTGTGGTTAGAGTAAAATTTTGCTTAGGTGTCACCATTTTCTGTTTATAGGGATTTGAGAAGCTCAAAGAATTGGTTGAGAAATGGGAGGGTCCACCAGCAGTACCGGCACGCTACAACCTGAAGCTTTTTGCTGACAAGGAGACATACGAAGCAATGGACGAATTGGCCAAGCTTCAGAACAAGAATGCACATCAGTTAGCCATGGAAGTTGTCCGAAACTTTGTTGCAAGCCAGCAAAATGGAAAAAGTGAATGACCTGGCCAAGGAAACGCATATGCAATGAAAGGTGGATACCTGAATGGCTATAACCCTTCAATTCTGTGAGCTGTTACTGTGTTGTAACGGTCAAAATTGCCAGTTTCATTTTGTATCAAAATTTTGGTTGGCTTGTCTTGTCCTGCATTTACTCAACAGCTTAGTTTTGTTGCCATTTATCTGGTCAGGCTAGTGCTTTTTAGTTCTGGTTCTTGCTTCAATAAGGCCTTGTATTCAGCTTTTGTGTTCCACTGTTAGCTTTCGGTTTTTGCCTGAGGTGCCATTTATGTTGATGGTCTTCCCAAATTTATGTTCACCTCTTTCAGTTTATTTTCTATCCAACAGAAATAAGCTAGGGATAGAAAATAGAAACTGCCTCCTGTCCTAAATATGGGACAAAGTTTGTAGTGCTATATTTAGGACCGGAGGGATATGCTATCTCAGCGTGCTTTAGCTGTGGTTTCTATTTTTCACTTGGTTCCTTTAGATGATTTCTGTTTGTTTCTTTCTTGTAATGTAGAGTAGTCTTTACTGCTTTCTTTCTTGTAAAAAGAAAAGTGGGGAAAAAAATAGGGGACCATATCAAGGAAGCTATACATGACCTAACCTCATTATTATGATTCTGTAGGGGTTACTGATGATGGACAGGGTTTTGTAAAACATTATCTTATTTGTGTTTTTCTTTTTCTTTATTGTCTGTTCTGCTTCAAAGGCATAAGATACCAAAACAAAAAGATCCCAAGATTTGATTTTGCTTGTGAAAAGCCATTTATTCGAGGATATTGCTTCTTATGGTTAACTGGAGAGGCTAGAATACCGTAGTCCAAAGATTCGATCAGTTGAGGACACGCTTTTATAACATTCGAGACAAGGTTACTGTTTACTATTAATTTGATTAGATTAAGGAAGTTGGTAAAGTTAATTAACATGATATATATTTGTTAAAACATTTTAGTCATTTTCCTTAATTCTCTCATTTAATCTCTTCTTTGGTTATCCTTGGAGCATAACAAGGGTAAATTAAGAAAAAAAATGATAAATGTAAAAACTATGTTTTATATTTACAATCAAAATCCTTAAGTATTTCTTATATTAAAAATACTAAAAACAAGGACAGGAGCAGCATTTATTTTGGAATAAGGACGGGAGCATTATTTATTTTGGTGGTTTTGACCGAAATCAATAGGTTTCCAGACTGTAAACTTGCGATTCCAAATAATTGTCCTTTTTAGACTCACCATATGAAGATTTTGAGATGTCTTCACCATTTTTCTTTCTAGGGTATGAATCAGAGAATTTGTTATTATTTCGCCTTCATATCAAATTGTACTCTGCATTATTAGGGATGTATTATAAGTCCCCGTTGAACCCAAATGGGATATTTTTGTTTTAATTCATAAATTTTAACCTTTGACTAAAAAAAAAAAAAAAAATCATAAATTTTAACTAGCACTGGTTCTACTTTCTAGGTGAAGTTACAAACTGTAAATTACGGACCAATTCCAATTTTTTTCTGTAGTTAAAATGCGATGTGTTCAAACGCACATGCTGATCAATCTGGAAAATAAGAATTTCCTCATCAGTCTCTCTTCTGTTCTTAACTTACCCGTTTTGCCTCTGAGTTGGTACTTTCCCTTTTGTCAATGATAACATACAAATCAAATACAGCAATTCTGAAGATTTCAAATGAAATCAAGTTGATAAATTCTCTGATGTAACCTTTAGCAGACACTGGAAGCAACCAATTATTATGCTAAACTTAATCTATAAACACCCTATTATATGGTACTAAGGGGGAAAAAAATTTGAACTCTAGGTATCACAGAACAAATCTCTTGGACAAAGAAGTATGAAGAAAGGGCAGATATGTCATATTCAGAAGAAGATAGAATTATGCAGAGAGATTTATAGAGAGAGCTAGAGAGTTGCATTACATGTTCATAATAATATTGTACGTGAAGCTTACAGAGATGATAGTGATTCAGAAAGAAATAGGAAAAAAGGTAAAATGACTTAAGAAACTCTTAAATTGATTCACTTGCGACATACACGAGCAGTGGGCATAGTGACACAAACAACATTATATTTCTTCTTAGCTTCAGGGGTTCCTCGCTTAGGCTCTTCTTCTTCAGCAAAAGCAATCTTGGCGAGGGAGCATGCAGCCACAGCTGCACCAGCAAACACCAGATCCCTCCTTCCATTGTTCCCTCCATCTTCCTTTCTGCTGTTCTTCATGGCTTCCACATTGACCCTTTCGCCCTCTGATGCTTTGGCCACAATCAGGCTCCTGCGAGGGCTTGAAGATGAGGGGTTTTTGGTCATTGCACCACTACCCAGGAATGAAGCAGCCATGGTCATGGAAGCCATTATTGCTATGTTGTTGTGAAGCTGTTTGATAGTTCTGCAAAAAATGTGTCAAAGTGGGAAGTGAAGGTGGAGGAAGCTAAATTAAAGAAGATTGGAGAAGTTGGGGTTTGAGGAAAGGCCATAATCCGTTTCCTTATCCGGATCAAAAGATTCCTCCATTGGGTTTCTGCCACGTGTAGTGAGTTTTATCTGAAGGACAATGAATGGCTTCTGCTTCCTTTCTTTTATTCATCCAATCAAGCAAAAATTGAGGGACCTAGAAATCTCTAGTTGGGCGTATTTTAGTGAGAATTATGCTCATGGACCAAAACAATAAAGGATTAAGTACTAATTTTATCCCAGAAGTATACCCCGAGAAAAAATTTTACCCTGAAAGTATACTCCGAGGAGCAATTTTGCCCCTCCGTTAACGGTTAACGGTCAACTAAAGGTCAATCGTTGGTTGGCCAGTTAGGATTCTTAACGGAGCGAACATTGCTAAAAAAAAAAAAAAAAAAAAAACTTCCGGGGCAACATTACTCCAAAAAAACTTTCAAGGAAAAATTGTTCGCTTGGGGTATACTTCGGGGCAAAATTGGTACTTAATCCAACAATATACTATTTAATTAATATTTGTATAGATAAAGAGCTTAAATTTTTAAGAATGATTATGTAGGACCATAGTCCTAATAACTGAAATGTTCATGAGAGATGTTTTACTTCAATGGACAAAAGGGCGCTAGCTTTTGATCTCCATGGATGTATTTGAAGACATGCTTTAGAAATAAGTTGGAAATAATGATTAGTATTTTTTTTTTTTAAAAAAAAATCTTGCCAAATCCTCTAAAGATAGTGATAAGTGTTATGAAAATAAGAAGAATACAAAAGAGATTTGGGATGAAAGGAATCAGTAAGACAAGAGAGAATTTGAGAGAGAGAGTGAGTAATCTCTTATTCATTTGGATACCACTAAAGTGGAATACCTAGTCTTTTATTTATAGACCCTCAATTTCAACCAAGAGTTACAAAAAGTGAATAACAAATTTAATTTTTATGAGTTTATAAATTGTAACATTTGAGTTATGGACATAAAAACTCATAAAGACTATTCATTAGAGAGGTTACAGAGTGTATGAGATGAAAGACCATGAGTTGGGAGAGTTTATGGACATCCCCATATATAATATTTATAACACTTCCTCTTGGATGTCCATGAATAAGTATTGTGCCTCATAAAACCTTAATAAGAAAAATCCAATGGGACAAAAACCTAGTGGAGGAAAAAGAGTATATAGTACATATTGAAGCTATCTCGTTAAAAGGCTTATCGGGGAAAACTTCATGGGAAAAAACCTTGGTTAAGGAAAAAAGAGTACGAGTCCACATTATATGCTTATTACTCTAATTAGAGGTATGAGCATATTTTTTGTAATTTTTTTTATATATTGTATTTATTTAGATTTAAATTATATGATGCTTTTTGAAATTTTTCTTGCACCCGGTATCTCAAATTAATTAATTTCTATAATACGGGTGTTACGGACAAATGTAAAAAACTGAAATTAATTTAATTTGAGATATTGGGTGTAAAAAAAATCTCTGAAAGTATCATATAATTTAAATTTAAATAAATAAAATATATAATTTTTTTTTAAAAAAAAATATATGCATACCTCTAATTAGAGGTATAAGCACTTAATAAGCACATTGTGGACTCAAAAGAGTATGCTAGTTTCTCAAGTGGATTATTTACAATACCTTTTGAGCATATCTCCTTTTGAGCTAAACTATGCTTGATTTGTTGTCACCAAATGATTTGTCACAATATTCAATTTATTATAAACAGAATGATATCATATAATATTTCTACATAATTACCACATCAAACCTCAGTTTCATAGTATCCATAGGGTACTTGCAAGAACTCAATTTTACCAGCAAAAAATAATAAATGCAATATTTTGCATGATTTAAATATATGGTTCTTCAAATCCATTAAATTCAATATGTTTTTTTTTTCATCAATTATATATATACTCAAATTATGTTGATCACGTAGCATTTTGTATATTAAATGCTTTTCTTCAACATTTTGGATCTTTCAAAGATTACCTAAATTTCACTATTTAGTGAATCATATACATAAGCTATAACAACATCTAATAAATGCTTATTTTTTTTATATATATTGTTAGCCATCAAAATATGCAAAAATTATTGCATCAACCACAAATTAATATATCTCATCATCATTATCATTGGACCTTTGTATAAATCCTTATTTTCATATGAATATTAGTATATCTCAAATAACTTTATATTTCAATGCTTGAACAACAGGTTCATGATTTTCACATATTAAAAGAATATAATCATATTCATTGCTTCTTTCCCCCTTTTTCTTTTCCTTTTGGCCAATCACCTTGCTTGTCTACTTTGCATGACATATTTAGTATAAGATCCTCATTTGATCACATGAATTATTATAAAAACCATTGTCGACAACTTTATCTTTTTGGTTCCAATTTTCCTATGATAAAATTTATTGAAATCTCTTTATTGCTTTTAGGTACTCGAACCCATTTTAAGGTTTTTGCAATTAGTTATGTGTTAGTACTCTTATGGAGTATTTACCTCCTTAATATGATCATCTTAATTTTTACTTCTTTCTCTATTCTTTTGGAACCAATCATGCTCTCATGCTTTTGGCATGTCTCATTTTCGCTTACATTACTTGGATCATGTTTAGCTAGAATATGATTTTTGGTAATTCTCATTTAAATTGGTAGTTGCATCTAGCAGATATTTTCTATTATTTCATGATTGCAATGTTTTATGAACTCCCGGTTCATATTGCTATATTTGAGGATTTACATTTGATAGTTGTAATACATTTAATGTATTCTCTCTTTTAGCTACTTGATTTCTTCCCCTCATGAATGTTGGGAAAACTTTGTCTAATGACAATCAACTAATACATGCAGTATAAGCCTCCTAGATCCATTTACTTCCTTTAGAAACATCTTTTTGTTTCATTTAGAGACAAACAAGAAGAAAAAGGTCCTTACCCAATAATTTCTCCCAACATTAATTAAATTTTCATCTATGTACATTATGGCGGGTTAATAGGAATAAGTATTGCACTTCTAAACCTTTAAGATGAAAAATATATAGATCCTAACTATGTAATATCCCAAATTTTGAGATTTGAAAATTTGAAATAATATTTGGAAATTAAATTGAGAAATTTGGCTTGAATAATTAAAGTATCAATTATTGGAAATTAAGGCATATTTTTCTCTTAATTTATTTCAGCAAAAAGAATAAATTCAAGTAAGGAATAATTTAGGCCTAAAAATTATAGAATTTATATTTTTATGGTCTAGAAGAATTAATTGAGAAAAAAAATTCCTTATATGAGATTAAGGATTTAATTTCCAAAATTATTCAATAATTACAAATAAGAGTCTTGAAGAGAATCAAGTTGGTTAATTTTATTAGTCACACAATACATACATACATACATACATATATATATATATATTTGATAAAGAAATTTTAGGAAAGGGGTTGGGTTCATCCACAATCCAAAGGCAGGGCGTTGGAGCCCAGTCCATAGAGTATATATATATATATATATTATCATAAAAGCCATTTGTATTTCCTGTTCTCTTGGCCCAACACGTGAGATCAGCAAACAAACCCAACCCGTTACTTAAAAGCCCAATCTCATTTCTCTATTCACCTAATCAGCCCAAACCGTATGCCTAATAGACCTAATGCAACATCTGTTTCCTCACACCAGTCCATTTAATCCATTTGGCCCAACACACACAATCAGGACAAAGATAACTCACAGCCCATATATCTATTTATTCCATTATTCTTCTCATCTCGGCCCAACTAAAAGAAAAAAAAAAAACCCAAACCAGCCCCATCTCTCCAATTAAAACACCATCAGAAAGCAAAAGGACTGGCCGATGAAGTTGGCGTAGATGGTAAGGGATCTAGGATTAGGCGCAAATGGTCGTGGGTTTGATCTCCTCCGTCGCCGGGACTCCTTTGGTAAGCGATCTCGTAAGTCCCGCAGTCTTCATAGAATGGGCCGTCTTGCTGGCGCTCGTGGGGGCGATGTCGAATGGAACCACTTATGGTGCCTATCCTTTGATAGGCACCATTTGCCTAGCTAATCTGGACCGTCCGATCTGATCGATCGGTCCGATTTAATTTTTTTAAAAAAGACATTTTTTAAATGAAAAATGATTTTTGAAAAAGTGTCGATGAAAAGATTATCTTTATTTTAAATCTTCTACCAAAAAAATCATTTTTTTAAAAAAATAAAAAGTAAAAAAATATTAAATCGGATGGTCCAAATTGGCTAAAAGAAATGGTGCCTATCCTTTGGATAGGCATCATAAGTGGTTCCGACGTCGAACCCCTCTAAAACTTTTTTTTTAAGCCAAAAAAAAAAAAAAAGACTAAGCACAAAAAAAAAAAAAAAAAAAGAAGCAAAAGGAAGCACCAGCGACTTTTATGAGAAAAAACAGAGACAACAAAGAAGGATCACGCTATATCTCCTCACGTCAGCTGCAACAGAAACGCATTACCTCTCGAGCCTTGCATCGTCCTCTATGCTTCTTGAGCCCAACACTATACACTCTACCCTATTTATTTTCAGCAACATCCTTCACCAAGGAAAGAAAGAAACCGAGTGTGAGAACAAGAGAGGGAGGGAGTTAGAGTTTTTCATTCTCATCCTTTCGGCCAGAAACCATAAGAAAAGAGGGAGTGAAACCGAAAGAAAGAGAGTGAAAGAGAGCCGAAGGAAGGAACCACTTCGGCCAGTCATCATTCTCATTCACCTCTGCACAGAAACTGAGTAATAGATCAAGAGTCTGTGTCAGAGCGTGAAAAGATGAAAGGGAAGAAGGTTTGGATTGTTGTATGAAAACTCATAAACCAACCAAGGTGAGCTCTTTGAGCCTTCTCCTTTTAGTTTTTGTGATTTCCCAAATGTTGGTTTTCTGAGTTGAAGCTTAAGATGACATGGTTTTGCTTCTGCTCGTTGCTCTGTTTTATGGAGCTAAAACAGAGATGTTTTTGGCATGTTCTTTACGTCTAAAATGTCTTGATAGCACACAAACCATTAGAGAATAAAAGAGGAAGCTTACTGTAAATACATATATACATATAAGCCACTGCATGAGAAAAGAGAAATAAAAGTTTCTAAGCTTGTATATGTGTGTGCCGTGATCATTGAAGAAGAAAAGAATAAGAAAAAGTTGCTGATATACTACTACACATATATACACAAATCGTGTACTTGGAAAAGAAATGATAGGGAAGAGTGGTTTTATAAATATATAAACCTATATAGGAGCCCAAACTTGAAGCTAAGGAAAGAGAAGAAAATTTCTGTTATATATATATATATATATATATATATTATATATAAATAAGCGTGTAGGCCACTGCTACTTATCATATATATGTAGATATACTTATAGGTTATGGTTATATATATATATATATATATCACTAGTTTGGAAACCAAGGGGAAGACTTTTGCAGTTGAG
Source organism: Acacia acuminata (assembly GCA_019022655.1). Classification (NCBI taxonomy): domain Eukaryota; kingdom Viridiplantae; phylum Streptophyta; class Magnoliopsida; order Fabales; family Fabaceae; genus Acacia; species Acacia acuminata. The sequence goes on along the minus strand of JAFJYI010000242.1, from coordinate 509,878 downwards.
ATTATGTCTAGATATAAAGAGGGAAGACAAGGAGAATAATAAGAAAATATATGTATATATAGACACACACACGTATAATGTTGGTGTCATGCATTTGCTTATTGTCACACACACATGTGTGTGTATAGCGTTGGCTAGGGCTGAGCAACGGGGCTACCCCGGAGAGTAACCCATGACCCACCCATGTAAAATAAATGAGTATGGGCCAGGGTGCCTTGTACCTGTGGTCAAACTCGTTTAACCCGTATAAAAATGGGTACGGGTTAAACGGGTACAGGGAACTCGTTTAAGTGTATTGGACTTTAAAAAAAAAAGTTTTTTGGGCCTAGAATTTTTTGCCCATAACAGTTTTTTGGGCTCAGGATAGATTCTTTTTGTTGCGTTTTTTTGGGTAGAACAGTTTTTTTTTTGGGGTTCTATTTTTTACCTGCTCAATAATTTTGAATGGATTTCTTGCAACAGGCTTCATCCAGTATAGTAATTCAAAAATACCCACATGAATATGAAAATAGTAATTAAATACCCACAAAGAACAATTACGTTAAGGGCTTCATCCTTAATACAGTAATTCTGGAACATAGAACATAATTTCGTAAAAGTCGCAATTTTAACATTCCTTCAAATTATGTACCACAAGAACAAAACTAAGTTGTTTTAAAAGAATCTAGAGCAAGTGTTAAATTAGAGCATGAAGTTGAAACTATCATGATTGACTGAAAGATTTCATGTTTGTTACATTCTCCTTTTAATTTGTTTGCTCAAGTTTGTGAAATTGGCGTGGATGGATTTCAGCATATGGGAAAATGTAAACAAATAAAGCAGAATGATCATTGACATTATTTGAAGAATTATGTGGCAATATTAAATTTCTTTAGTGTAGGCAATCAGATCAAGAAATAGCAATCAAACCAAAGATAACAAGATCTAAGCAACTTATATGGAGAAGCAATCAAAGAGTAATTAAATAGGATGGGAGGAGTAAGAAATTAAAAAAAAAAAAAAAAACTGAAACTATCACCCAAAAAATAAATAAACTAACTGAAACTAAATAGAGTCATTAATAACCGAAGAAAAGTGGAAGGCCGAAACAGACGCTGTAAACGATATGAATAATTAATTATACCTGATGGACAACACAAGCACCAGTGGTCTGGTGGTAGAATGGTAGTCTGCCAAGTTACAGGCCAGGGTTCGATTCCCGGCTGGTGCGTCTCCATGGAGAGCTGTGAGGAAATTCTGCACAATCTGCGATTGATGTTCAATCGCACTCGTCTGATCTAACAGATGTCATCTCGTGCATCTGAGCTCTCCTTTTTTAGTAATTCGACTCTAAAACAAAGAAACCTGTAACGCAGAGGGAAGCTTAAGTGATTATTTTGGGTCTGTTTGGGGCTTGGTAGTGGGAGCGATGACTTGTTTTCTATCTAATTTTTGTAGAAGACCAATAGGAAAAAAATTATGTTGTAAATGTGATTTATATTTGGATTGAAAGCGACAAAAGTAATTTTTTTTTCCAAACCGAAATGTATTTGAGTTAGCGTTTAAAAAGTCATTTGAGATATAAAATGACTAAAAAAGGGCATGAATCTTATTGAATAATACATATATTAATATTAGTTGTATATATTGAGATAATTGAAGAAAAAAATGTAAATTTAAATTTGAGAAAAAAGTTAAATTATTATTTAAAAAATTAATAAACAATAAAGCCCTTAAGTAAATATATTTAATGTAAAAAATTGCATATAAATTAGAATGTGTGAAATGTGTTTTTCTAGAAGCAATGGTCCCAAAAAAAAAAAAAAAAAAAAAAAAAAAAAAAAAAAAAAAAAAAAAAAATTAAATGATAGAAATTGTTAAAAAGAAAAAAAAAGGAAAAAGAAAAGAATTAAAGTTAAATTTTTATTTTTTTTTTTTTTACTTGTGGCCGCCTATGCTCCACATCATTTAATGTGTATCTGTTGCAAACACCACACACACACACACACATATATATATATATATATAGGGGAAATCATTTGTCTAGTGACTGGATCTAAGCTATTTTCCTGTCAACCGTTAAACTACGTCGGTTTGGTTAAGTATACTGATGGGGAGCCTTAGATTAAACAAAAAACAAAACATATCTACTGAAACTCCTGTCACGCCAAAAGAAAAAAAAAAATATTCAGCCAAATTCATGTGAACCAGTTGTAATTTGATATCGGAAAAGCGCGCAACATCGATTGAAGTTTATCTTCTTTTTTTTTTTTTTTTTGGTTGGAGCTTCCTGCATTTTTTGCAATGTTCATGGTCTATGCTTCATATCCTCGTAAAGCATAAGCATTTTAGAACTGCACCAGAGATGCTTGAGAAAATTGACCACAGGGATTTTCTTTTGTCACCATCAGTTTGTTATGTTATCAATGTATTCGATTTGAGTAGCGATAACAGATCCGCAATTTGGTATGTTATCAATGTATTCGATTTGATTTCGCTTGCGATCTTTCAAAGAACGAGTTTTTTTGTTTTTTTGATTTCGGTAGATATGTTTTGTCACTGTGCTGAAATTTAATGATAAAAGTACACTATTACGATACGAGTTTTTTATATATACGATGGGCGGCGAGTTTTGATTTCAAGCGAGTTTTTTCCCCATATACTTGTCCATCACTTTTTTGATTTTAGTTGCGATCTTTCAGCAGCAATCTTTCAGTTTCGATCTTTCAGTTGCGATGTACTTAAACAAACGACGTAGTTTACCTAGGTTGACAAGAAAATGGCCTAGTTCCATCATTTGGACAAATGATTTCCCCATATATATATATATTTTGATATAAAAGAAAGCTAAGAAGCCGATTACAAGAAATTAAAGGAGAATTAAACAACAAGAGGGAACAATCCCAAATAATCTTGATCTACCCAGGGTCTCAAATATGAAGGGCAGCCGCTTAGGATACCAGACTTACTTAGACTCATTTTTACCAAAGCATCCGCCACCCCGTTACATCCCCTAGGGACAATAGACACACTCCAATTTCTGCCAAGTAATTCTTTACCATATATATATATATATGGGATGGATGAACAAATGCTTATTTCCATCTGTTGGCAAAAACTACTACACATAGAAAACAAAAATGGCGGGGTCCACGCTAACCCAACGCACCAGAACCCCTGGCGCCGCGGGGGGGGAGTTGTGTTTTAGCTTCTCAAAAAAAGCCGCTTTTTAGAACAAAGTGGGATTGAAAAAAACCAACCTAGATAGATAACTTTTTTTTCACCGGGCTTCCCTCCAAAAGGTCACCAAATGAGCTCTCCAAACAAGCACTTTAGCTGTTGAAATTTTTTTCCACAAAAAGAACAATCGGATTGTAACATCCCTATTTTTCATGTGCATTAGTGTGAAGTTATTTGCATATATGAATTTTTATTTATTTATGAAGTTATGTATTAATTAATATAGGTTATTGTGTGAAATAATTAGAATAAGATGTAGTCGTGAAATCACTTGTTTATGGGTATTACAATTGACCAAAAAGGACGAGAAGAATGCTTTCATGAATATTTATTGGAGATTATGAGGAAAAGATTAAAGAATAATTTGTAAAGGGATGCTTTTAGCTTAGAAATTTTAGAGACAAGATCATGTAGCTCGAGAAAAACTAATTAAGGAAGAAAAGTCCTTATAAGGGATTAATGATTAATTTCTAAGCCCCTACTTAATATTTGCAACTAAATTAGTAACGAACTAAGTTATAGATAAAAGTCTTGTTTATGGTCAAATGGTAAATTGGAATGGTAATTTTGTGAAGAGGTAATGTCAAACGAGCTCATTTTTATTTTTATTTTTATTTTTATTTTTTGCTAAAGAAAAGTTTTGGAGGGGTTCGACATCAGTCCCCCACCAAGGCCAGGGCACGGCCCCGGGCTCTATGAGCACTTACTGGGGACTTACGAGATCGCCTACTAAAGGAGTCTCAGCGACGGCAGAGGGGATCAAACCCACGACCATTTAGGCCTAGTCCTGAATCCCTTACCATTTATACCAACTCTAATTGACCAAACGAGCTCATTTATTCCTCTTGCTCAAACTGACTTAAGCCTGTTGGGCCAATAATTTGGAGTGTCAAATTTAAACATTTCAAATAGTTAAACTCATTATTACCCATTTCTTCTCAAATTTCCGTTCGGCAACGTAATTGAGAAGAAAGCTCAATGGCACGATTGTAATTAAAAGTAAGAATGAAGTCTTATGAATTCCACAATGCCTCCACCGACTTTAACTGGCTAATATTCATTAATTCCATTCTCCAATTGATCACGTAGCATCAGCCCTGACTTATACACCTTTGGTCAACAAAGTAAGTTAAGTCAAAAAGCAATGGTATAATTGTAAATAAATGGAAGGTTAAAGTCCAATTAATTGCTCCATGTTTCCACCGACTTTTGACCCTTCAATATTCATTAATTGCCATGGTTTACATCATCTTCATTCTCGGCCAGAACCAGCAGGAAAGAGATAGAGAAGCTTATTAATGGCGTGAGAAAATTCAAGAAGAGAGAGAAACGCACTTCACTCAAAATCTCCTACCAAATCACTTTCAATCCAAAAATTCCCTTCACAAATATTGTTCTACACCTCGAGAACTTCAATTCTACGGTTTCAGTTTCCTCATAGGAGAAGTTTCAAGTCACTTTGGGTTAGTCAATTCTTGTCAAAATTCCAAGCCGACTGTGGAATCGTGATAAGGTAAGAGTAAGCTTCATTTTAAACCGATTGGTTTGAAGTTTGGGTGAGTTTTTGGATACTTCGTAAAATCCTATATTTTCAGCCAACTAAGATTCTTGGAGTCTCATAATGATTTATTCATGAATATGAGATTATATGATGATTTGGAGGCATATATGAAAGTTTGAAAATCATTAGGTTGCCGTTTCTGAAAATTTCCTGTAGAGTCAGTCACATTCTCCATGAAATTTGACCTAGTAAATGGACTTGAACAATTATAAAATTTTACAGGGAGAAAGTAGCCATCTCAAGGATTAATTTGGTATATAATTTGTATTTTTCTGAATTTTGTGCTAAGAGAAATAAATGTTGCAAAATAGCCCCTGAAAACTGGGTATTATTTCGGACAGCAGGAGTATTTTGGGCTATGGATATATTTTCGACTTGGTCTGGCCTAAATGAGTATTTTTAGTTGAAAATAGACATATTAAGGGTCATTTGGGATTTTGAATCAACCCAAAAGGAGTTCTATAGATTTAATTATGAATTTTTGAAGGTCAGTCATTGTTTGCTGGAAATTCCTGGAAAATGACGAAAATTAAGGGAATATAAGCTCAAATCAAATTCCTTAATAAGAAAAGGAATTTAGTGAATATAGACACATTGATTGGGTTTATTTTAATTTACCAAAGAAAATATTTATTGAGGAGGATTTGATTTTATTTATGTTTTGTAATTTTAGGGCTAATTGTGATATTGTGCGCTGGGAAAATTATTTATAGTAGTGGTCGACTGCCAGGTAGTAACCTTAATCTTCATATACTATGTGTGAATTATGTATGTATGTTTTACCCTTATGTTGTTTTTGTCATATATATTGCATACATTCGGCTATCATTCATTTTCCTAGCGCTATGGAACCGGAACACGCTGTGTGCATAAACGGGCCTTGCTGTGTGCCGTGCCCGGCAGTCTGTGCTGTGTGCTATTAGGACTGCTGCAGTCTGTGTTGTGTGCTATTAGGACTGCTAGTTCCGGATTGGCTGTGTGCATGATACTGAATGAGATGTGGTTTGAATTATTTTTATTCGTGGTTTGCTTACATGCTTTGTTATACATTTTATATGAAATTAACGGTTACTCTGGGATTCAATTTTTGAATCCCACCCCTTTTAACGCTACGCGGTTCATCGAGACTGACGGGGAGACGAGGTAAGGCTCCGAAGTAGTGTGGAGGTGGGTGTTGGTGGTTGTTATTTTTTTGGGTATTTATTTTGATTACCGGATGTCTATATTATGTTATTCTGGCCGGTTAGACACTATTATCTGGATGACTGTATATTTTGATCCCTCCGGGGAAGAATTTATCCTTCAGTATTTTTATCAGTATATTTTTGTCCAAACGGTGTGTGCTCTGCTGCTTATATTCTGATGTGTGACATTAACCGAGGAAATATAAGCTAAAAATTAAATAAAAGTAAAGAACCACACTACCCGCCACCCGAAAGGGCGAGGCCGGTAGGTGTGTAACACAGATGAAGTGAATAAAATTATACCATTAACCAATGAGGTTTTAACATTTAGAGAAATGGATCAAAGAAAGCGGAAAACTGAATAGAAGGAAGAGAGAGTAACGTGTGTATCCAGGAGAGTAATCTGTATTTTTGTAATGTCATAAAATGAATAAAGTACATATCTGCTTATTTATAGCAGTCGGATTCGCTAACGGTTACAGCTAACTGATACAATGTGTTAGGTGTATAGCTGGCAACAACAAATATTAACTAATTGATAGTTGTCATAACTTATACTCCGGTCCTAATTATAAGAGCAAATTACCAGAATTTGGAGGGAGTAAGGAAGGAAGTTAAATTAGTTAATTATGTGTATTTTCTTAAAATACTTACCCAAAATTTAAAACGACGTTAATTAATGGAGGTCTGTCTTCACCGATTGTTCTACCGTAAAATGGGCGCTAGGCCGCCGATGCAAACGCCGTCGCCGATTTGATCACGCCCTTCAATATCTTCATCTTGATTTGGCCTCGTTTTGGCGGACACTTATGTGTATGCTTCGCATTTGAAGCTGAATTGATTCCTGCACCCTCCATCTATGAGGATTTGAGATCAGAGACGTTTCACAGCGAAGGAGAGAAAGAAGGCAAAAATATCCAACGTGCATAATAATGTATTATACTTGATGTGTCTTTGGCATAAAATTAATTGTAATAAAAGAAGAAACAACGTTAATTAATAGAATAAAATTAATTAATTTTTTGAAAGGAATATTAAAATTATTTTATTTAACAATAAAAAATAAAATAGAATATCTCACTTGATAGAATATAAGAGTGTTGTTAAATTAATTATTGTGGAAGAAGTATTAGTAAGGGTGATATGGGAAAAATATGACAAAAATTGCTCAAAATTATTATATATATATAAAAAATTATAAATTAGGTGTATATAATATTAATGAGTTGTAAATATTATTTACTTTATAAAATATATAGGTGTATTATTAAATTATCATTGTCTTTAATTATTATTGAGAAAGTATAAATAGGGGTATTATAGAAAAAATTGACAAAAGTTAAAACTTGCTCTTATAATTAGGACCAAAACCAACTCCAAAATTTGCTCCTATAATTAGAACCGGAGAGAGTACTAGTTACACTAATATGAGTGAGGGCTGAATTTAGCGAAAGGGGCTAATCCCTCTTAAACGTGATGAACCTAAATTTAAATCCTCATTAGATAGCGTGCTTCAAACACAATCGCTGCTACAATAGAAAGATACATGTACATAGCAAAAGAAAATCAAACAATTAAAGTTGGTATAATAGAATTTAGGATATGAGTAATTAATAATAACATAAGTTTTATAAAGAGTGACTATAAAAATAATTGAAGTTAAAAATGGACGTCTCTTTTCAAGGTGTCACTGAAATTAGAATGGATGATAAGATTATTAGGAATATTCTTTTTACATGTAACAATGTTGATGTAATTTAAAGATGTGGATAAACTAATTTTTTAATAATTACGTTTGGTAATTTTTTGCCCTCACACAAAGCTCAAAGGTTACAATTAGTGCACTTATGAGGATTAAATTTACTATTTAATTACTTTATGTAACTCTTGCTTGAGGTTGAGGAGTATGTACTCTACTTTGGTGACAACCAAATGAATAAAAGATTTCTCAATTTTTCTCTCTAATTCTCTATTGTCCTACTCATTTCTTTCATCACAAATCTCTTTTGTATTTTTCTTATTTTCATAACACATTACCAGCACGATGTCTCTTTAAAAGTTTGAGGAGATAATACCCTGCTGATTTTAAAATTCAAAGTTGTGGAAATTATCTATGATCTTGGGCAGTGTTTCATGAATTACCATTGGCTGAAGCTGCTCAATGATATACTGATCTTCAAAACGTGTGTGTCCATGATCCTGCATGGTAGCTAGTTGATCTGAGTCCACGCAGAATGTGAATATGATGAATTAACTTCTCCCTCAGGTATATATATACTTAATTATAACATACACTCTGTATATTAGCTTTTATTAGTAAGTGAAACAGTTTAGTTTGAAGAAAAAAGATAAATATATATAAATATTTTGAAATAATTTATTTAGCTTTCTTAATTTCTCTTAAAAATTCAAGTGGGTCTTATATAAAAGAATTGCAGAAATATATACACTAGATATGGCCTAATAAAATATATACAAACGCGACTGGAAAATAACACTAAATGACATCGCTTACATTGGCAGTATTCCTTAAAGAGAGTAAATGGTGAAGCTCTCAATATCTTTTTTATCATCAATTGGTATCACTTTTTTTGACCCTATTACCAGGAACCTGAGCAACTGGCTACTTCAATCTTACAGTTCGTGGTTGGCTCTTCCAGCACAGGACAAAGCTTTCAATCCTCTACACTCTTATTTTAGAAAAGACAAACGAAGCTCTCTTTTAATGTGTGTGCACGCTTAACAAAATGCCTTCAAAGGTAAAAAAAGGGAAAATTACACTGAGATCCCAAACAAGAGAAAATACTAGCTACTTCAAGGTCCATTGAAATCTCAAATTTAATGGCAAGTCCTATAGGAAATTGGGGTAATATAATCAAATTGTGCAAAGATCCAATTACCCTTGTTAAAACACATTGAAAAGGTACACTTTCAAACTTCAAATTGACAGACACAAACTTCAGCACCTCTCTCTCCTACTTTGAACCTTAATCTTTAGCACCTCTTCACTCCCATCTGTTGAAGTTTTTCGCCATCACGTGCCTGTCGCCGTCATCGTATCTAGTTGGTTGTGGTTGGCTCATTAAAGCGTCTTTTTGGTTGACTCCCCCCATCAAGCCCTAACATTTGTTGTCTCTTTGTCTCTCTCCCATTGATTTTAAAGCTATTGTTCGTCGCGTGTCCTTCACCGTTGTCCTAATCTTTGGCACCTCATCACTCTGATCTGCTGAAGCTCTTCATCGTTGTGTTGCCGTTGACTGGGATGGGTGTTTGGGCATTTAGGATCTCCTTCTTTATATTTTTGAGCTATTATGCATGGTTGACCTAGTTAGGTATACAAATCATTTGTTTTTGTTATGGCACCATTGTGTTTGGGTAAGGTTTAGATTTATGCTATGTTTTTTGTATAGTGTGCTCTATTTCTGCATTATAAGTGGGTCAACTTGAAGTGAAATTTTTGTGGTTAAAACACTTAGTTTGTGAAGACAAAACATGTTTTTAATAAGTTTAGCAATAGTTGTTATAGAGGTGGTGAATTTGTTAATGATAACTGTAAGTCATATGCTGTTTTAATCATTATAGTTGTGTTTTCATTTTGTTTGGGTAGGGAATTGAATGTTTGCTGTTTTTTTTGGGTATATTGTGCTATTTTCACTACAAAAAAACCTCGGATTACCCACGGAATTACCGACGGAAAAAATTCCGTTAGAAATTACTCACGGGATTTCGAGGGTATCGAAATTACCCACGAAATTCTGTGGGTAATTAAAAATTACCGATGGAAAATTTCTGTCGCAAAAAAACCGTCGGTAAAAAAAATAAAAATTACCGACGTTGTTTTTTGAGGCAGAAATTTTCCATTGGTAATTTTTAATTACCTACAGAATTCGTGGATAATTCCTGACGGAATTTTTTCCGTTAGTAATTACGTGTGGATAATTTGAGATTTTTTTGTAGTGATGTTTCTGCATCAAAAGTGGGAATGAACCAACATGGGGTAAAAGTTTTGTTAAAATGTGTTGTCAATAGGAGCGTTGATAGTTGTTAATAAGGTTGGTAAACTTGTTATTGACAACTGTATTGCAAGTTGATAATGGTGATTGCTAGAATTATGTGGATGATTCCTACAAACTGACATGGTTTAATATTTTTCAGAAAAATTGCTTCTTTCAAATGCTTTGTACAGTGAAGCCAGAATTGTTTGAGCATGAGGACAAAATTGTGGGTTGTGTATATAGGTTATTGGTTTAATGTTATGGAATTTTGTTTGTAGGGATTCTTGTGGGGTGCATGTACTATCTTGATCATAGATATGGGACGAAACTAAGTAAGGTGATGGCGGTTACACTATGCCTTACTACTCATTGCAAGATCTCCGTGAATTGAAGGTTAAGTGCTTGTGGTAGTTTTGGTCAAATTCTCTTATGGCAAGTGAACCAATTGAATAAGTAATAAAGTGAAGAGTAGAGTATCGTCCTACATAAATTAAAACACCAACTTATCCAGCTAGTAAATGATCAAACATCTTATGATAATAATAATATGGAGGTTTGGTTTGAACTACTAAATCTATAAGATGAATAAAATGAAGCAAGCGTGAGCATGATTGAGATATCATATTTTAAATAGGCATAGCATAAAATTTCCCCTAAATTGTAACTCATGCCTAGATTGCTCTGACACAATGCTATAACAGCTTTCGTAATGCTATGAACAAGTGCAAAGAGTTGCACTGACAAGTCCATGGGTGTCCACTGACAAACTCTTGAGCTTGCTTTGATAAGTTCTTATCCATATATTGACAATTGGATTTACATCAGGATACAAATTTTCATATAAATAGCATATTATATCTAACTTTCATTTACATATTCTAATACATCTTGCAAGGTAGTAATTCCATATTCACATCCCATCAAAAAAATAAACTGTCCCGCATTTCTATCCAACTAGCCCCTAACTTTGAGTTTTCTAGGGGGAAAAAACACAAGGCACCAATGCATCATCGATCCCGGATTAGGATTCTTACAAGTCTTGACAGTGTGGCTAGCCTCATTGCGCCTTCCAGAATGAAAAAGAATACTCCTTTTCCCATAGTTGATGATATTATTGTTTTGAACTCTTTATAACTTGTGCCTTCATGAGTGGCTTTTGATCTGACCATACTCCCAACATATATTATATCACTAGCTCCATTAATGATAAATCGTCTCCCTATATGAAGGAAATATAGGAGATTCTTCCCAGATTTACTAGTCATCACCACTGTCAACTTGTATAATACAATTGTCATTAAAAAGTTTACCACCCATGTTAACTACTATCGCTACCCCTTTTGACAACACATTCTGAATTCATACACTAAGAATTCCAACCACAAAACTTATAGATAAATTATGAAAACCAATTCAATACACCCATTAATCAAGACAATATATTAAACCTCCCACAAAATGAACACAATGCACCAATAGATAGGAGATGGGTTGCCAATGTTATGCATCACAACTTAGCTTTCACAATATCCACCCATTTTATTGTTGAAAAGCGAGGTTCATATATAGTATTGATAGTTGAATATGATTCACATATAATGCCACACGATAATCATAAATTAATATACCTAAGCATAATAATTCACTTAAAGACCAATATTTAATTTTAATATTCAATCCTCAAATGAACATTTTCACAGAAGTGCCTGCAAACAATATTAATCTTCATGAGAATACTTATCCTAATCGGTGTCCTTATGTAATGGGTAGCACAATCTATAGCTCCTGCTTTAATACAAATAGATGGTGTCCACTTTAATTGAGGATAAAATCATTGGAATGTTAAAGAAATATTACTAGTCATAATAAATTGTGATAATACATGCACATTAAAATTTCCCATTTAAAACCCTCAAAATGAGAAAAGCTGTTTTTTTTTTTTCCACCGGAGGTGAGAAAAGTTGTTTGGACCATTCCAATAGTTTTCTTTTTAAATAAAAAAAATAAAAAACTAATTATAAGCATAACGGGAATATATTAAAAACCTATAAAAGGCTACTCACATGGAATTTATGCAATGGAGATGATTATGAACGCCAAAGTTACAAGATATTTTAATAGCATCCAAGTTAAATAACATGTTGCTAATCATATCATTTTCCCGACGATATATACATGTATGTCAAAAGAAAAAGCTTCAAGTGATACATCAACATAAGCATGCATTCATGCATTTTAAAGTTTTGGCTAATAGAAGACAATACTTACTTTTAGGAATAATGCAATCTCATTCAAATGATGTACCAGCAAGAAAATGCCATAAGAGATAAACACAAAGTGTTACTAATCCTTAATGAGTTCAAGCGCAAAATATTTTTCTAGCAAGGCTACTTCCTTGAAGCACTATATATTATCATAGTGTTAGTTACAATTTTTTGGCCTGAGTTTTACGTTCTTTTGTCTTCTGTCAAAACCATCAATGTTGTGAGTCACTTTGTACATTTTAATTTTATCTTGTATTAAATAGCCAAAATTCAGACTGCAAGAGCTTAGATGTCAAATGAGTGCAAGACCATGGTTCCAGATATATAAATTACCACATTAGATTGTGAAACTCGTCATCAAATTATGTCACACAAGAACAAAACTAAGTTGTTTTAAAAGAATCTAGAGTCAGCTTTAAATTAGAGCATGAATTTGAAACTGTAACACCCCAATTTTGTAAAGCGGAATATATATATATTTTTTATCAGAGTAGAGCATCGGAGCAAGTAAAAGAGTGAGTAACTGATATATCATTAACTGTGGCGTATTCTTCTGTTCATAATGTACAGTACATTTGTCATAACGGTACAAGTCTAGAAATAAGATCTTCAGTCGGGTCTTTACGCGTGCTGTTTACTCTGCTTACTCTTGTCTTCGGTCCTTGGTTCCTCGTGAAGGTGGAATATCACCTAGAGGGGGGAGGGTGAATAGGTGATTCTTGATTCTTTTAAAATCTTTTCTTTTGAGTAAACAAAATAGAGACCAATAAGATAAAGGTACACAAGAGGGTTTATACTGGTTCGGTCAAAAACACAGACCTACGTCCAATCCCCAGAAACACTCTGGGATTCCACTAAGTTCCATAAACAATTACAGACTTCGTAAACGAAGGATGGTCACTCACTCTCTGACTCCACTCCCCCTTACAAACTGTAATCGATACATCCTCTCTTAAGGTTCCTTAACCTTAAGATACAATCTCAATAATGAAATGAAAGTTTAAATACTCCTCACGAGTTGATAACTAATGATCACTGAAGAACAATAAATGATATAGATGAAACAGTAAATGAAATTAATCTCAGAATGATTGCACAGCGTTTTTGGTAGTTGGCAAATTGAATGCTCCCGCTATTTATAGTTGATGCAATTAATGACCGTTGGTGAGCCTCATGAAATAGCCGTTTAGACTCTCGAACATGTCCATTACAGATGAAGCGTTCGTCAAGTGTTCTGTTCGTCTGAGTAGTGCAGTGGAACTTCCATTCCTGACATTCTCTTTCATTCTTTTTGTTGTATCCGTTGTGAAATAGCAATTAATGCCAAGTTGGAGAATTTCAGAAACGGCTTTACTTTGCTCAGAACATTGGTCTTCGAGAATATCATGGTTTAGGTTGGAGCATTTAATGTTCTGACAACTGCGATTGATTCATTTAAATTCACTGGTAACTTATGCCTAAATGATCTGAAACTCATCAACAAATGTGTAATACCCTAAAATTCACATTTATCATAAATATTATATTTTGATAAATAGTGCATATTAAAAATAGGTGAATATGTGGTCTCAAAATTGAGTAACATATTTATGTTAATTTAGGGAATTTTCTCTAAGAATTAAGGCAATCAAAAACCAAATTCTCTAATTTTATTTTGGGATCATAAAATACCCCAAATTCATATTTCTCTTGAATATTATAATTTGGCAAAATAATACCTATTTAAAATAGGAAAGTATATTGTCTCTAATTTTGATAATTTATTTGATTATTTTCCTTGGAATTTAAAGAGGCAAAAACCCAATTTTATTTTAGGGACCATAAGTTGCCCTATGATTTTTAAATTAATGCATGATGCATAAATGACCAAAGCAAACTCAAAAGTTGTGAGAAAATAATTAATCCAATTAAAGAAAATTGCCAACAATTAGTGAATAATTCAATCTACATTAATTATTTTCATAAACATTCATAATTAATATTGTAACCAATCAAATAAGCCTAATAATATTTAAAACACCTTGTTGGAAATGATTAACCAAAGATTAAGCTAATTAAAAGACAATCCATGAACAATAAGGTGCCACATCATGTGGTAGGAAAAATATAAGAAGTTAAAAAGAGCCAACAATGCAAGGTCAAAGGGAGTAAAATGTGATGATTCATCCTCCCTTCTAGCCATAAATTTCAACTCACACATAAGGAGGAGGAGAGGCCACATGTTTGTCTTTGTGTGTGGTGTGTGTGTGTACAAGAGGGAAGAGTGGGCTTGTTGAAGAGGTAGGAATTTTCCTATAAATAGAGGCATCACCCCTCTTCATTCTTCACACCAAACTCAACCAAATAGGTGAATTTTAGAGAAGCAAGATTAGAGAGAAAATCATAGTGAGTGAGAGTCTTGAAGAAAGGAGGAGCAAAGTTCTTGGATATCCGGGAAGTCCGGAGTCGGATCAAAAGGCCGGACGTTTGGTCGTTACACGGTGAAAGGTACGTTCGCGTACTGTAACACTAACTTTGATGCTTATTATATGCTTAGATGTGATAGATAACTTTACGTCTGCTGTGTGCTTACGAGATACATCTGCTGTGTGCTTATGTACTGTTGGGATACATCTGCTGTGTGCTTATGTACGGTTGGGATACATCTGCTGTGTGCTCATGTATTGATTGTTGTTGAAACGCCATGCATATCTGTCATATACTGTCATATTTAAGCATGAGGTTAACCGTTACTCGAGGTTCAATGCTCGCTATAGCCTCGGGATCCGGAGGATCGGGGCCGAGGACAAGGGCAAGCGCACCAGTGAAGACCCAGCCGAAGAATTTCTTTTTGGATGTGTATTAGCGTATTTTTGAATATTCAGATAAATGTACCACTGCATAAGCAACCAGATATTCCAATGCTCTACTCTAATTAAAGTATTTCAAAAACGCTTTAGAAAATTGGGATGTTACAAAATTGGTTAATAGCATTTGGTAAACAAGATTAATAATATACGAAGAAGATTTAATCCACTCAATGATTTATGAAGTTCGAACACGTTGATTTTCAAATCGATACGAAGTTGTTCGAGCAAAGATCCAAGCTTGCTCGAGCAAGCTCCTTTGAAATGCAAAGGAAAGTATCCTTGCCCGCTGATGCTCGAGCAGAGTTCTCAGCTTGCTCGAGCATGTTGCTCAAGCATGAAAATTTCATGCTCGGGCAAGCTCTTTTGAATCAGCTATTTTCATCTCTGCTTCACTGTTGCTCGAGCATGCTTTTAGCTTGCTTGGGAAATATGCTCGAGCATGAGCAAAACCATGCTCGGGCAACCTCTTGTATATCTTGAAGGAAGCGCTGCTTGCTCGTCCTTGCTCGAGTAGCATTTTGGCTATGCTCGAGCATCATTTTTTCAACACGTGAGTATGCTTCCAGCAGGGCAAAGTATAAGGTTTCTCGATGTTGCTCGAGTAGCCTTTAAATCTTGCTTGAGCAAAGTGCTGAAACATGCTTTTGCTCCCTCAGCGAGTATGCTTTCATCAGCTGATTTTTCTCAGCAAGCACGATGTTGCTCGAGCACACTTTTTCTTGCTCGAGCAAGGTTTCTTCAGAACACTACTGATTTACCTTTCATACACCGTTGCTCGAGCAAACTTAATTCTTTGCTCGAGTAACATTCTAAGAACTTCATTTTCTTATCTTTTTCATACTTTGGAATTGTTAGCATCAAGACACAAAACACAAGAGCCAACATTCTCCCCCTTTTTGATGACGACAATTCCAAGAGCTAGTTTGAAAAATTAATAAATTGATAAACCAAGTAATCGATGAAACTAAAATTGTAATGATGTTAATTTATAATCAGTTCAGTTACAGGATATACTAACTTAAATCAAAAAGTTACACACATACAGCTAACAAGACATAGACGACACTACAATCAAAGTAGCCAAACTACTCTCCCCCTTTGTCATCGACAAAAAGGGAATCCTGGACATAAGAAGAGGGTGATGGAGGAGAATGAATGGGAGGATCCTCAGCAGGAGGAGGAGGATCAATGGGAGGATCCTCAATAGGAAGAGAAGGGTTCACAGGAGAAGGTGGAGGTGCGACGGTAGGAGGATGAACAGCAGCAAGGTCAGAGGCAGATGGAACAGGAGAATTAGAACCTGGTGTTGGTAAATTGATGGGATCGTCAGGACCAAAACTAGTGACGAAGTTATCTAATGAGTAGTCAAAATTCTGAACGGCCTTGTGAACACCGTATTGCTGACAAGAGAGGCGTTGAAGTTCTTTCTTGATTTCCTTTTGTTGATCATAGATGACTGACAGACTGTTGTTTATATCGGTCTTGAAGTCTTGGAAGTCTAGGTCCAATTGGATGCCAAGATTAGACTTGAGGTTCAACATATCTTGATGAAATCCTGTGATCATCTTCTTGGTCAAATCTTGATAAACATCTAGAGAGCGCAACACAGGGATCATAGCTTTTTGAATAGCGGCCTCAACAATGGCCTGAGTAGCAGCCTGTGAGAATGATGGCGCCGGAGCGGAAGAGGATGGGCCAGCCTTAGAAGACTCTGCTTCATCAGGAGGGTGTGGAGCCGATAGACCAGGCTTAGAGGTGGTCGGCTGAGATAATGAGACAGCTTCCTTGCCCTTCCCTTTTGATGTCGCCTTAGTGAAGGATATTTGCATACTCTTCATGTGATCTTTCCCGAATAATAGAGGATATACTTCTTTATCATCAGAAAGATACCATATATTGTTGACCTCCAATATCCTTGAGACCAAAGACGGATACAGAATGGTAGCACGAAGCCGGACCTTAGCCGTAGAGAGAAAGGTCATCATCTCCTCCATAATCCACTTACCCAAGTCTCATTCCTCCATGGCAATAAGAGAGGCAAACCGCTCAAAATCCCTTCGCACAAAATGAGTGAAGCTCTGGCCTTTCTGAACAAGGCTGCGACTATACACATACCAAGGTACCCTGTATTCGCTTTTCATCTGAGCCGGAGTTACATTTATCCTTTTGCCTTCGATTTGAGCATCCGGGAAGAGAATTTGATGGCACTCGACATGTGAAAGCCTGGGAGGATCTTCAGGGATATTCGCAACACCCAAAAGGACATTGAGATCATGAGCCGATATCCTAATGTCTTGTCCGCACACCTTAGTAATCAAGACATCATCGTCCGATTTGTTCACCTTTTCTTGCACTTGCATATTGTGATAGAACACACAAACCACTTCCGGAGAATATGGCAAATCTATGCGGGAGAGGCATATACGATGCACCGGTCGGTCATATCGAAATTAAATTTCTTTTGAAGTGCTCCGATTCACATACACAATTGCACAAAATGGCCTAGTCCCAAAGTATCGATCATACAACTGATAATCATCTACAGCGATAACTCCTTGATTCATGTTTGGAAATGGTTCTGGGAGCTTACCATCCGGAGGGCAACTCATTGGTGAGTCTTCCTCTTCATTCTCAGACCCTTTTGTGTTGAGAGAGAATGAGACTTTGAGTTTCTTGCTCCCGGACCCTTGAGATTTCTGACTGAGGGATGGCTTGAGTGGTAGTGGTTGGTCTTCTCTTGTTTTTCCTTGAACCTCATCGAATGTCTTTTCGGTGCCGACGGTTTTTGACGATGGTAGTGACGGTGACCTTGCTCGTTTTCCGGGAGGAAGAGAACCCGTCTTCAACCTCGTTGTCGGAGATGCCGGTTGCACAACCTTCTTTTGCTTTCCACTCGTTTGAGACTTGGTTGCCGACTTCGAAGATTTCGACGAAGATTTTGATTTTGAGGATTTTGAAGTTTGCTCCGGATCTGCGACTTTGGGCTTGAAGTACCGAGATTTCTTCGAGAGAGATTGAGTAGAGTGAGTAGAAGAAGGTTTATCGTCGGAACCAGCCATCGAGAGAGGATTTCGAGAATTTTGAAAATTGGGGTTCGAGAGTGAGAGAGATGGAGGGAAATGAGAGGATTTAAGGAAAATCAATCGGTTGAAACAGTTGAGTTTGAGGAATTGAAGAGATGTAACGGAAGGATTTGGAGTAACGATATTCAAACGGTCGTAACGGATCGAGGAAATTTTAAAGAAGAAGAAGGCTAGGGTTTCGACGGAGAGGAAAAAGAAAACTGGCTTTTCTGTGAAGAGGAATCGTCGTTTTACTTTTGAAGACTCGTCGCCCGACTTTGCTCGAGCAAAGTTGTTTGTGTGCTCGAGCAAAGTGCTTTTGCTTCGAGATATACGCCTTTGCTCGGGCGAGAATCATCGAGTATGCTCGCCTATCTTGGAGAAAATGAAACGACGCCTTTCTTGAAAAGGGGTCAACTCCTGACTTTGCTCGGGCATAAAATGTTCTTGCTCGAGCAGAGTCTGTGCTCGAGCAAACTTCTTGTCTTGCTCGAGCATACACGTATATATATATCCAAAAATAAATTGATTATAATAATTTTTTTAAAAAATAATCATTATTTACCTATATCAAAACCATTAAATCTAACCTCCCATCAAATATGTATGGTGAATATTTGATTTATAACCTTATTGAGACTTGCATAGATCATCTGCATATACTCCTTATTTTCTTCATTTTTCGTCTTTGCTCGAGCAGAGTTTGTGGTGTGCTCGAGCAAAATTCTGCTTTTCTGATTTTGCCATACTGCTCGGCCAAGGCCAAAAAGCATACTTTTATACTTTCCTTTCTTATAACTGCTGCCCGTTGTTGCTCGAGCAGGCCTCTGAGTTTGCTCGAGCAATACTCTATTATTGTTTCAATTCAGGATCCAGCATTGCTCGAGCATGTTAGACATGTGTACTCGGGAAAACATTTTTCTCTTGGCCTTATTCTAATTCTCGTTTTTGCTCGGGCAGGATGGGAGCTTGCTCGAGCAAGCTTCTCTCTGATAAGCTCTGTTTTAATTCTTGTGTACAGAGCATCCTGCAAAACACAAGAAAGAGACTTTGATGCCAAAGTTAGCGATAATTTATTCAAAGCAATTTAATTAAGAGCTAAACACTTACAGTTCATTGGGATTAGCCATTCCCAATTCTCTTTGAATGAATAGAAATTGCTCTTTAGCCAGCGGTTTGGTGAAGATATGGCCAGTTGAAGATGCGTGGAAATGAACATCACTTTGACATCTCTCTTCTGTACATGATCACGAATAAAGTGATGTCTGACATCGATATGCTTGGTTCTTGTGTGTTGGACTGGATTCTTTGCCAAACTAATCGTGCTCGTGTTATCACAGAGAATTGGGACCTCTTTCAAGTGGACTCCCAGATCTGACAGTTGTTGTTTTAGCCACAAGACTTGTGCACAACAACTTGAGGCAGCAACATACTGCTTGCTTGATGACACGGCTACGGTTATCTCATTTCTTCTTGAACCATGATACCAATGAGCCACCAAAGAACTCGCATTGACCACTGGTGCTCTTTCTGTCGGTTTTGTATCCAACGTGGTCAGCGTCTGAGTATGCAACCAAGAATTCTTGTTGCCCTTTTGGAAACCAGAGACCCAATTCCTTCGTGTTCGAGAGATACCGAAAGATCCTCTTGACGTGCTCGGCATGTGATTCTTTAGGAGCCGATTGGAATCTCGCACACATTCCCACACTAAATCGAATATCTGGTCGACTCGCAGTCAAGTAGAGCAAAGACCCAATCATTCCTCTATACTTAGTTATATTGAAGTCTTTGCCTTTTTCTTCATCTCGCGTCAAATGAGCGATTGAGCTCATCGGAGTGTCTCGCACCATTACATTGCTCTAGACCGAACTTCTTGAGCAGATCTCGAGATACTTCGTTTGGGAAATGAATATCCCATCCTTTCGTTGCTGATTTGCGGTCCGAGAAAATAATTGAGTTCTCCCATCATTGACATCTCGATCTCACCCCGCATTTTCTTAGAAAATTCCTCACGAGGAGTCATTAGTAGCACCAAATATTATATCATCCACATATATTTGCACAATTAGGAGTTCATTAAGCTTATTTGTTTTGATAAAAAGTGTTGGGTCCGCTTTTCCTCTAACAAAGCCTTGATCCAGGAGAAATTTACTTAGGCGTTCATACCAAGCTCTAGGAGCTTGTTTGAGACCATACAAGGCTTTCTTAAGATGATAGACGTGGTCAGGATGATGTTCATTTTCAAAACCAGAAGGCTGTTCAACGTATACTTCCTCCTGGATAAATCCATTTAAAAAGGCACTCTTTACATCCATTTGATAGAGTTTGAATCCTTTGATACACGCAAAGGCACTCTTTAATTATAATTGTATGATTGATTTATTACATTAATTGTGATCTCTGGAAACTCATTTGACACTAATATTGAACCCTTACTACTCTTTAATATTTACTTAAGTCCAAATATTCCAAATTGTTTATTAATATTTGCCACTAGATTAATTATGAATGTTAATGCAAATAATCCAATTAATATCAATTTAATTGCCCAATAATGGTTTTTAATGCTCTTTAGTTACCTTAATCATTTTCACAACCATCTATGGTTTATTCTTGATGATATAAGAATTAAATGCGAATACTTTAATTGATGTAAATTTAATTGCCAAACAATTATTGACAATTTCTTTTAATTTGTTTGGGTATTTTAATAACATTTTATGGCCCTTTAGAAATAAATAGGAACTATGATTCAATGTGATAATTATAGGGTATTTCATTCTCTTTAATATCTATTTATTTTCATTGCCATCTACCACTTGTATTTAGGCTAAAGTATTTCCACGATGGCGTTACATGTGTTTTGCCATTAACCTTAATTATTGCAAGCTCATTTGTTCATTTATTGTTGCTAATTTGCTTTAATATAATTAAGTGGTTTCATCACTTTTGGTTATAAATTCATCACTAATTTATGTGCTATTTTCTTGCCTTATGATCATTTAAAATAGTTGTTATCTTATGTGATTTAATATCACATTTTATTGCCTTCAATATGTAGTTTTATAATTAACCATTGGTTTATTAATTCCAAAGTTGAATTTAGATGAAAATATAACCCATAGATTATAACAAATTCACCTTTATATTTTATTTGCTAAGATATGATATTCATATGAGTTATTAGGGTATTTTATGATCTCTACAAGAATATTAGAAAATTTGGGTCTTTGGTTTATTTAATTCTAGGAGAAAATTCCCTAAATCAAATTAAATAAGCTATAATATTTTGAGACCACATATTCACTTATTCTAATAGGTATCATTTATCAAAATATAGTGGTTATGCTAAATACGATTTTTAGGGTATTACGAAACTATCATGATTGACTGAAAGATTTCATGTTTGTTACATTTTCCTTTTAAGTTGTTCAAGTTTGTGAAATTGGGGTGGGTGGGTTTCAGCACATGGGAAAATGTAAACAAATAAATCAGAATGATCATTGACATTATTTGAAGAATTATGTGGCAATATTAAATTTCTTTAGTGTAGGCAATCAGATCAAGAAATAGCAATCAAACCAAAGATAACAAGATCTAATCAACTTATATAGAGAAGCAACCAAAGACGAAGGGATAAGAGAGAACATGAGGGAGAAGTTAAATTCATCGTATTCACATTTTGGATGAACTCGAATCTACTAGCTACCATGCAGGATCACGCACACACACGTACGTTTTGAAGATCAATATATCATTGAACAGCTTCAGCCAATAGTAATTCATGAAACATTACCCAAGATCATAGGCAATTTCCACAACTTTAAATTTTAAAAATAGCAGGTATTATCTCCACAAACTTTCAAAGAGAAATCTGGCTGATAACATGTTATGAAAATAAGAAGGATACAAAAGAGATTTGGGATGAAAGAAATGAGTAAGACACGTGAGAATGGGAGAGAAAGATTGAGTAATCTTTTATTCATTTGGATGCCACCAAAGTGGATTACATAGTAAAATAGACCTTCAATCTCAATCAAGAGTTACATAAAGTAAATAGCAAATTTAATCTTCACAAGTGCATAAATTGTAACATTTGAGTTATAGTCATAAAGATTCATAAAGACTATTTCTTAAAAATGTTATGTATGAAATGAAAGGCTAAGAGTTAGGAGAGTTTATGAACATTCACATATCTAATATTTATAACAATATGTTTTTTGTCCTTTTTAATTTTTAATTTAATTGTGAATGTTTTGTGCGAGGGCAAAAAATTACCAAACGTAGTTATTCAAAAATTAGTTTTTCCACATCTTTAAACCACGTCGATATTGTTACACCTTTCTCAATAATCTTCTCATCAATTCTAATTTCAATGACACCTTGAAAACATATGTCAATTTTTTACATATAGTCACTCTTTATAAAACTCATGTTTTATTAATTACTCATTTCCTAACTTCTATTAAACCAACTTTAATTGTTTAATATTTTTTATAGGTAGATGTATCTTTTTATTGTAGACAATTCTCTTTGAAGCACATTATTTAACGAGGATTCAAATTTGGCTTCACGTTTAAAAGGGATTAGCCTCTTCCATTAAATTCAACCCTCCCTCATATTAGTGTAACTAGTGGAAGTTAGAACAACTATACACATTATATCAGCTAGTTGTAACCATTAGCGAATCCGACGGCTATAAATAAGAAGACATATACTTCATTCGATTCTAAAACCTTGGTTTTGGCTAAAGCCATGGTTTCAAAAGTGAAGTTAACAATCACTCTTAAATTTTCTATAAAATGATGGTTTGAGATAAGTTACTCAAACACTTTCAAATTCTGCAGAACCATAGTTTTGCTCACAGCTATTTTTTTTTAAATTTTTTTAAAAGCTATTCTCCATAATTTATTTTCTGAAATCACTTTTTCTTCAAAAGCTGTTCTCCAAAATATAATCCAAATCACTTTTTTTAAAGTAGTGCATTTAGTAAATAAATTCAATGAAGTGTCTTATATCAAAGGCAAAGAAAACAATACTCTCTTTACCTTTAAATAGGATGGGAGGAGTGAGAAATAAATAAATAACCGAAACTATCACCCAACAAATAAATAAACTAGCTGAAACTAAACAGAGTAAATAAGCAGCAAATAATATGAATCAATAATTAATCTACAGATGAAGGGCAACAAGAGCACCAGTTGTCTAGTGGTAGAATAGTACTCTGCCACAATACAGACCCGGGTTCGATTCTCGGCTGGTGCATCTCCTGAGAGCGGTGAGGAGAATCTGCACAAACTGTGATTGATGTTCAATCACACTCATCTGATTTAAAAGATGTCATCTCGTGCATCTGAGCTCTCTTTTTTTGTATTCGACTCTAGACCAAAGAAACTGAGCTATTGAAATTTTTTTCCCCAAAAAAGAGCAATCATATAAAGTGAATAAAATTATACCATTAACCAAGGAGGTTTTAACATTTAGAGAAATGGATCAGTGAAAGCCGAAAACTGAATAGAAGAAAGAGAAAGAGTAAAGTGTGTAACCGAGAGAGTCATCTGTATTTTTTTAATGCAGTCGGATTCGCTAATGGTTACGTAAAAAAAAAAAAGCGAGAGCTCAGTAGCACTAGATAACATCCGTTAGATCAGATGAGTGTGATTGAACATCAATCACAGATTGTGCAGATTCTCCTCACTGCTCTCGATGGAGATGCACCAGTCGGGAATCGAACCTGGGTCTGTGCCGTGGCAGGATAATAGTTTACCACTAGACCACTGGTGCTCTTGTTGTCAACTGAGTTTAGAAATATTATATAGTATATGAAATGAAAGGCCATATCTAATATTTATAATTTAATTTGATGGTAAAGGTTTTGTTTGAGGGTGAAAAATTACCAAACTTATTATTAAAAAATTAGTTTTTGCACATCTTTTTTTTTTTTTTTTTTTTGGTAATACATGGGCAAGCCAAAGGCTTGAGGTTTACAAAAAGTCTAATATTAGATTATATCCACCGAACTCGAGACATTCCACCACCCTCAATATTATCTAAGTCAAGACATTCAATAGGTTGTGATGAGATTACTACAAGATCCTGATTCATCCCTTGAGCCAATCGAGCTAAATAATCCGCACATCTTAATGCTTCCCTATAGGTATGGATAATCTGTAGGTTTTTGTACATCTTTGAACCACATCAATATGGTTACATGTAAAAAGAATATTCTCAATAATTTTCATCCATTCTAATTTCAATGACAGCTTGAAAAGAGATGTCTATTTTTCACTTCAATTATTTTTATAGTCTCTCTTTATAAAACTTATGTTTTATTACCTTTCCTAAATTCTATTATACCGACTTTAATTGTTTAATTTTTTTAAATAGATACATTTATCTTTTTATTGTAGACAATTTTGTTTGAAGCATACTATCTAGTGAAGATTCAAATTTTGCTTCTCTACGTTCAAAAGAGATTAGCCCCTTCCTTCCATTAAATCTAACCCTCACTGACTCACTATTAGTGTACCTAATAGAAGTTAGGACAACTATCTATTAGTTAATATTTGTTGTTCCCAGCCATACGCATTGTATCAGTTAGGAGTGCACATTATATGCTTAGATTTACATATTTATTAGGTGTTTATACCTCTAATTAGAGGTATAAACATATTTTTTTTAAATATATTGTATTTATTTAGATTTAAATTATATCTTTGCTTTTAAAGAGATTTTTTGCACCTAGTATTTCAAATTAATTAATTTTCATAATACTTGGTGTTACAGATAAATGCGAGAATTAGAAATTAATTAATTTGAAATACGGGTGCAAAACATCTCGAGAAAGCGATATAATTTAAATCTAAATAAATACAATATATAAAAGATTAAAAGAAATACTTATACCTCTAATTAGAGATATAAACACCTAATAAACATGTAAATCTAAGCATATAACGTGGACTCTATCAGTTAGTTCAGTTTATGACTGCTATAAATAAGCAGATATGTACTTCATTCATTTTATAACATTACCAAAATACAGATCACTCCCTCTTTCTTCTCTTCAGTTTTGCGCTTTCACTGATCCATCCCTGTAAATGTTGAAACTTAAAACCTCATTGGTTAATGGTATAATTTTATTCACTTTAAATGATTGCTCTTTTTGGGGAAAAAAATTTCAGTACCTAAAGTAATCACAGAAGCTTCCATCGGCGTCTAGGTTTCCTTGTTTTAGAGTCGAATGAAAAAAGAAAGCTCAGATGCACGAGATGACATCCGTTAGATCAGATGAGTGTGATTGAATATCAATCGCAGATTGTGCAGAATTTCCTCACAGCTTTCGGCACTGGCCGGGAATCGAATCCGGGTCTGTAGTGTGGCCGGGTATGATTTTACCACTAGGCCACTGGTGCACTTGTTGTCATTCGGTTTTAATAATCATATCATTTACTGCTTATGTTTGGACCTTCCATTTTCCTTTGTACTGTATTCTCCTTCGGTTATTAATTACTCTATTTAATTAATAGAGTAATTTCTCTATTAATTACTCTCCTTATATTCCTTTGGAAGGCAACAACCACAACGGGTGTTGGCCCCCCACTGGGGTAAGTATTGTCCTCCCCTTTAGAGGATTTGCATAATATCTTAAATTTGCTCTGACGAATTCCATGTATGATGTGATGTATTTTCATTTGGAGAAAAAAATGGCGAATTTTAACTAAAATGTCAATTTTACTTGAAATACCCGATTTCGCCAAAACTAAAAGTTTTGAGACATATATTGGCACCAATAGACATATGGAAATAATACTTCATTGTTCCATTTTGAAACATTAAATTGGACTAAAAAGAAATGAAAAGAAGTTGCTTGAGTTCCATTGGAAATTCTGAGAAAGATTGAAGGAAGGTTAAAATTGCGTCTTTTACAAATTTGTGCCGTATGTCTTATAATTGTTTAAAACTTATGGGTACATGAACATGGGTTATAAGCCATTAAAATGGATCAAAATTATCCTATGAATGGCCTAAAAATTTCGGCCAAATTGGATAGAAAAAGAGAAGTTGAAATACAACTAATAAAAAGCAACTAATGACATTTAGGTAATTACGTGGAAGTTGAGGGGCAATTTGGTTTTCTTTTCCTTTAAACCAACTTTGGACCCTTAATTATCAGCCAATCCTCCCTCCTTCTCCATTCTCCAACGTCATTCAAGCTGAAATACTAAAGGGAAGCTGAAAAGTCAAGGAAAAAGAAGAGAAAGAAAAATCTCACGAAATCGAGATAATTTCTCACACTACGGGCTTGTAGTCTCTAGTTCTTCTCTTCTCCTACTCTTTAATCATGGAAATTTTTCTTGTTCAGTGCCTTTAGGGATCTGGTCAAAATTCATATAGCCAAGGGAAGAGAGAAATCTTGTGAAATATACCGAACAACTATTACGGAAGCGAGTCTAAGCCTATCGATGGTATACTGGAGTTTGTTGGGTGGTTTCTATGCTTTTATTGAATTTTGGTTTATTGGAACCCTAGGAACAGGTTCTGTTTGAAATGTCATAATGTGCTAACATGTGTTTATGATTCAAATAACAAGATAAAATATAATTAGGAACCAAAATTAGAGTGTTTGTTAAGTGAAATTGGCAAATTGGTTGTTGGCCATATTGAACCCTAATTTCGGTTAGGTATAGGGCATACCTGAGGAGTTCAAATTTAGCCAAATTTATGGTTCCTTTGCACTCAAAATGAAAAATTGTGTACAGTATAGATTCGATAGGAATTTTGGAAGCTCTAGAATTGAATTGTGTTAAAACCCCGAAAAATTGTCTTGAAAATCCTGTTTGGGTAATGATGTTGCAATGACTGTTTGAGACAATAAATGATGTCCTAATGTAATGACATTTTCTAGGATTGAAGTATATATAATTAGATTTTGGACTTGTGTACACTCACATTAACTTTTATCAATTCAAAATTACATTATTACTATTTCAAAATTGAAATTAGATTACTTGAGAAAAAAAAATTTGAAATTAGATTTTAATTTAATTAATTAGATTAAATAATATTAAAATATGTACAGTATGCAATACAAATAAATTTAAAAAATTGTGTGATGTTTTTTTCTCCTCATATTTTTAGATTGTTCTTTGTATATCAAGAAAATCCTATTTTACGAAAGGACGACCAGCTAGAAAATGCTATTTTACGAAAGGACGGCCAGTTTGTTGTAAGTTATCATGTGGCATTGGTGTCGAATCTAGATTATTGAGAATGATTTTTTTTTTTTTTTTTTTTTTTTATCGAAATTATTGAGAATGAACTTTTTTGTTGTTGTCGGAATTATTGAGAATGAATTGGATGATTAGGAGAAAGGGAGCACGCGGAGAAATTCGAATTTCATTATAGTCTGCACTCTACAGAATAAAGGATATTTAATGACAATAAATTTTAGTCAAATGACTAAACTGTCCCCTTGTTGGTTAAAGAGAACCATTTTTATTTTTAGCTTTAATTTAAAAATTTAAAAATCCTGGGTGGGAACCTAAAGCGCGTAATATTAGATGGTTGAAGAATTAAAATTTGGTGAAATTGACCACTTTAATCATATCGTATATTATGTATCATTTTGATTATATATGGTGAACAAATAAACATGCAGATAAATGTTGTAATTCTTCTGCTATAATCCTTGTTTCTTCTATATTTGCATTTACATTTTGTGTTTTAATCTTTTGTCTATTTATTCTATTATGGACCCATATATTGGGCCTAGCGAGTATGCGGCTCGATGGGGTATCTTTCTGAGAATCCTTTCTACCCGGGTATGAGTTGAGTCATCCTTTAACCACGTATCGGGATTCAAAACCGTACGGTAGTGGAGAGGCATTTCCGGGGCGTGGGAGGCGCACTCGCTGAATAACGGACTCATTACGAGAAGGAGAGGAACCCTAGGTAACCCCTATAAATAGGAGGTTACCCACCAGTCTGCACTACTACATTCTCTATTGATTATTTACTATTCACCTCCGTGCACACACCCCACCCCATTGGCTAAAAGCCACCACCGTGTAGCAAGACGGTGATCGAGACGACCCGTTGGTATCTTCTCCATAGATATTAGTGGTAATCTTCTCTACTCAAGGGCTTACTCTTAAGCGTTTGTGGAGAGCTCATCGATCCTATATTAACATCGCCTAGCCTCATTGGGCTAGACACTTATGTTCTACGACAGAACATTGGCGCCGTCCGTTGGGATGAAGTTGTGAAGGAGCCACTTGCAGGTGGTTTAGCAGATTTATTTGAAATTCCGTGAAAGGAAATCTCACACCAAGAATGGTGATAATGTCTCGGTAGAGGAAGAAGAAGTGGGGATCTTGACTTTACGAACGCCGGACGCAACGATTCGCGTTCAAGGGAAGCGGATTGTATACCCTTCCTCGGTGGGCGGTCAAGGGGCTTAATGTCCGTTTCGTCCATAGTGCTTCTAATGCTGGTTACGCAAGGGTTAATGACATACGTTTGGGGGGTTGGGTCCCTGGTGGTCGATGCGCTGGACTCTCCCATCTCGGACATGTCAGGGTGGTCTGACGAAGAAGCCATCTATACTTAAATAAAAAGACAAAAGAAGGGCCAAAATTAGAAGAGGCGCGGTACCTGATGGACGAGTGTTAAAATCGATAGTTCGCCACTATTAAGTCGGCTTCTCTATGACACTCTAACATAGCAAGGTCAATGCTCTTGAGCAACACTCATCGCACGGTGTTGGCCCTTGGGATTGCACGGTGGCAGAAGGAGCATGGAAATGGGATGGTGTTTGAAAGTCACTGGTATGTCTATTTCTTCGCGGTAAAGAGTCTTTAAAGTTAAAAACATGTGGTATGGTACAAGCCATTTCTGGGTGAAAAACGGAAACCCACTAAGAGAAAACCACCCAGGAACCCAGACAACACTCAGATGCGTGCAGAAGAGACAAACAACGTTGGCATAAAGAATGCCACATGCGCCAGAAAAAAGGTGTCTAAAGAATAAGTAAAAGAGCAAAAGGGAGGTACCTATGTCTGTGCGTAAAAGCGCTTTGCTTAGGCTTTGGATTGTCGAGTGCTCTATCAAGAGGACGATGTTCTTTCGAAAGACCAAAGGACTTAAGTGCAAATGGGTGGCGAGAGCGCGTCTCCACAAATTTATATACGTTAGGAATTTGAAACACCGGGGGTTTTGCGGTAAAGTTGCCTCGACAATTAGGGTTGTAACCCTAGAGAAGCGTGAAACAATAAATGCTTGTGAAAAAGTGGAGGCGATTCAAATCATCACTCCACGAAAATCGCGATCGTACGTCATGAGGAGTCTAGGGACGTAGGCCGTCGGCGGGAATGGGAAGCGTGCGGGCGAATCGACTGCCAATTGTTGGCCTCGGACAGACGAGGCGCTTTATTTTGATTTCAAATCCGGTGCTTGATTTTGATTTCAAATCCGGCGTTTTATTCTAGTTTCAAATCGGTGATTGATTTCAATTATTACTCCGGCTTGGGGGCCATTAATTTCAACATCAACCCAGGATCGAGGGGCGTTTGATTTTAATTATTACTCCTGCAGGGGCCATTAATTTCAACGTCAACCCGGACCGAGGGGCGTTTGATTTCAATTATTACTCCGACTTGGGGGCCATTAATTTCAACGTCAACCCGGACCGAGGGCGTTTGATTTTAGTTATTACTCCGGCTTGGGGGCCATTAATTTAAACGTCAACCCGAACCGAGGGGCGTTTGATTTTAATTATTACTCCGGTTTGGGGGGCCATTCATTTCAACGTCAACTCGGGTGAGGGGCGTTTGATTTTGATTATTACTCCGGTTTGGGGGGCCATTCATTTCAACGTCAACTCAGACTGAAGGGCGTTTGATTTTGATTATTACTCCGACTTGGGGGCCATGAATTTCAATGTCAACCCGGACTGGGGGCAATTGAGTTTAATGATTTCAAGTCTTGGGGAGCTATTACATTCAATTTCAATCTTATTTAAGGCGCTCAATTCTAAAGCAGAAGAGGAGCGGCTAGGCGCGGCGGTGTGCCGATTACCATGAGCCAGTTCCGTGCACAAAATAGGGAGTTTATAAAGACAGATGGATCTATAATAATAATTTTCCATTTCCATCAACGGCCAAATAGTTTACATTGTGCTTATACGTAAAAGCAATAGGTTCCATAAAGGAGGTACAATGGCAAGATCCAAAGAATAATTCAAGTCCGCAACTTGTCGATCGGCACTTCAAATTGCGGCGGATAATTGGGACTCAGAACCTGAGTTTGGCTTATTAGAACTGGCCTACTTGCCTGCGCCTTGACCAGTGCAGGGAAGGGACGCCCAGAGTCACCACTAGGATGACAGGAATCTTGACCATGGTTAAGTGCCCGTTACATGGTTCTATCATGCAAAGGGTCTTGGAGGTTCTTTTGAGAGCCCATGAAAATGAAGTTGAGCAAGAGTTTGGCTCAACACCGTTGAGAGTCCAGATGCATTTGAAGAAATCCACGTGAAGACAGGCAAATACATCGGCACTCTCGTATGCCCTGTGGGGCAGGCGAATGAAGACTGACAAATACATCAGAGTATGGTGTTCAGTTCTAGGAGCCTTCGCGTCATTTTTCGATCCTTTCTTCTTCGGGATTCTCTCGCATTTTAGGTTCACTTTGAAAGCGTAAACGAGTGTGCCGGGAAGCGAGTTCCTTGACATACTCGGGCGATTTGAAAGTAAGAGGAGTACATTATCAGTTTTCTAGAGAATTCAAAGACAAAGGAATCTGGGGACGATAGGTTAAAAGGAAGGCGTAGGCGATTTTATAGGCTTTCTGTTGGATGCAAGGCATATGGAAAGTCCAGAGGTAATCAATATCCTTGATGGGAAGTGTAAACGTCGGAAGTAATAAGTGCTTTGGTAACCAAAGCGTGGACATTAAGTACGCGCGGATGACGAAGCGAAGAGACGTTTCTGTTCCCGAAGGGGTATAGGATGGGTTACTTGTATCCAGACGATCGTAGGCTTCCATGATGACCTCGATTGGGGGCAAGTAGGAGCGGGAGTTCATAATGTCGGTTATGGCCGAAGTCTATACATCTGGAGTTCATAACGGCGGCCTTGTGATAAAGTGCATAGGGCCGGTTATGATCGAAGCATGCATGACAGGGGCTCATAAGGACGGTCATGAACAAAGCCCATTTCTCTTCGTAAATCTCGGAATCATGAAAGCCGGACTAAGGGTAAAGAGAAGCATAGCATGTCGGTCATGGGCACTGGGATGGTTGCTTCATAAACCTCGGCACAACAGAAGGCCTGAAGTACCGAGCTTGGGGGCAACTGTTATGGACACATATATTGGGCCTAGCGAGTATGCGGCCCAGTAAGGGTATATGCTACAGAATCCTTTCTATCCAAGTATGAGTTGAGTCATCCTTTAACCACGTATCTGGGATTCAGAACCGTACAGGTAGTGGAGCAGGAATTTCTAGGACGTGGGAGGCGCACTGCCGCCCGAATAACGGACTCACTGAAGGAGAGGAACCCTAGGTAACCCCTATAAATAGGAGGTTACCCACCAGGTCACCGGCTACATTCTCTATTGATTATTTACTATTCAGCCTCACTGCACACACCCCACCCCATTGGCTAAAAGCCACCACCGTGTAGCACAGCGTGATCGAGACGACCCGTTGGTATCTTCTCCATAGATATCGGTGGGTAATCTTCTATACTCGGGGCTTACTCTTAAGCGTCTGTGGAGAGCTCATCGATCCTATATTAACATCGCCTAGCCTCATTGGGCTAGACACTTATGTTTACGACAGAACAGATTCCATTTCTTTTCAATCTTGTAATGCTTTCATCGTATTTATTTGTGGATTATTATGTATTAGTTCCGGTTTTGGTGATTCTAGTTTATAATTATTTACTCCTAAAGCTTGTTTTATTTCTTCTAAGTCTTGCTTTAATCCTTTTAATTCTTGATTATTATTTTTAACTTCTGTTTTTATTTCATATAACTTTTGTTCTACAGTAGGTTGTGTATTTCATTCATGGGTACAGCATCTTGATATCTTATAGCAACTAAATGTCCTACATCTTGGGCTGACTCTAATATATAGTATCTCGGCATAACAACCTCCCGAATCAAATCTTTACAACAATTCAAATATTCAAATATTAATATTAATAATAATTTATTATTATTATTGTTGTTATTGTTGTTGTTGTAGTACTTCAATTGGATTCTAACACTCCCCTCAACTTGGTGCATAAAAATTTGTATCATTTTCGAGAGGCGAAAGCCTTTGTGAACATGTTGGCCACCGACCTTTTGTCAGTTTTCTGTTGGATGATCTCTCCTTACTAGTATCTTTCCTAACAAAATAGCAATCCATCTCTACCGCTTTGTTCTCTCATGAAAACTGGGTTATCACAAGAAGTGACATTGCTCCCTTATGTGGTGCTCGTAACTCTTGAAATAGCCAACGTAACCACACTATCTCACTCAAGTTTATTTTAGTTTAATAATTTAGTTTTGCTATAAATTACTTAATTTTTACTATTAATTAATTAAGCTCACTACTTTAGTTTGTTATTAATTACTTAAGTTTTCATATTGACTACTTTTATTTGAGAAATTTTTTTACAAAAATATTCAAATCATTAGAGATCTAGTGACCAAGCGGGTGTCTTTAGTCTTTGGAGCGCCAATCGTTGGCATGATCATCGAGCTCTAGTGATGGGTGTTGTTATCACTAGTCATCGGCACATCGAAGCTTTGACGACCTACAAGGGATTTTAAGGATTTTTTTAAAGAAAAATAAAAGATTAAAGATAATTATGTAGTTTCTCTCATTTTTCAACATTTTAAAATTTCAAATTAGTCCATTTGGAATTAATTAAATTTAACATCCTTATTTGTCTGTTGTATATTTTTAAATGTATTTTTTTTTTGTCTTTTTCTCTTTACAATAAGATTAAAATTAATCAATTCTATAACATATTAGAAATTTTGAAATATATGTATTATAACTATTTTTTGTTGTATAAAAAATAATTTTTGCAAATATACATGTTTAAATAAGTCCTATGTTAAATAAGGACATTTTAGTCAAAACAGTAGATTCAGAGTCAAACTAATCTGTCAACTAACAGATAGTTTCTTGAAAATATAATCTCAAATTAAATATGTAAGGAAGATCTATGCAACATAAATTTTAATTTCAATGGTGTGTGTTTTTAATATAAATAATGGGAAGTTCCTGTAAATTAGGTTAAACCTAAGAATAGTCTAGTGTATTTTACTCTCTTTTTTCATAGGGAAAATGAAAATAAAATGCCTTTGAAATACTCAAAACCCAAATCAGTTCCCCAAAATAGGCAAATTCCAAATCAATATAAAGGATCCAATTTGAAAATTCATAATGTTGTCTTTTTACCACAAGGATAACAATAAACTACTTATGGGAGTCAAAGTACACCACTCCATTGATGGACGTATCTTCC
Organism: Acacia acuminata; assembly: GCA_019022655.1. Classification (NCBI taxonomy): domain Eukaryota; kingdom Viridiplantae; phylum Streptophyta; class Magnoliopsida; order Fabales; family Fabaceae; genus Acacia; species Acacia acuminata. The sequence continues at coordinate 476,217 of JAFJYI010000242.1, read as the reverse complement.
TAACGAGTAGTTACTCCACAGCGAAGTACATAATGCATTAACATCACTTAAGTCAATAGTCTAAAACATATTCATGCTCAGAAACACGGACCACATTTTCAATGGTCATTACTCATTAGCTTTTATTCCCATATTTTTATTAGTGATTAGTTTTTCTTACATTTAGTTTGTTTTTGTTATATTTATTAGTCTTCTCGTTTTATTTTCATTTAGTGTCTATTCCAATTTGTTTTCATTTAACGTAATTGTCTTGCTTTGATATAACTTTTAATATCAGTATTAATATAAATAGCTTTTGAGGAGAAAAAAAAAACATATTCATACTAACCCCACCCAACAAAACAAAACAAAAATAAAATAAAAGGCATACTATACTAAAATTGCAATCCATCTACAACTAATGATATCCAAATTATATAAAATATTAACTTCCAAGAATTGCCAACTAATTATAAATATTGAAATTAATATAGTTCCAAACGTCCAAAATAACACAAGTATACATCAACATATAGCCACATTTGATGATCTCGGACGTGTTTGATGGAGAATACGAATAATATAGACATGTTTGACACCCTCGTGCTTTACAGGGAAAAATTGACTCTAATGTAACCAATAGTCCAATTCACTATAATCCCCCATCGCCACAAAAAGCATCAACCCAATATATTACACTCCATGTGGAGCCAATAGTATTGTGATTGCGATGAAATGATTAAATATCAATTTGCTAACTCAATAACTTATACTTTCATAAGTGACAGAAGTGACTTATCTGTAATGTGAATTTTGCAAACGTAAGATGTGATAAAAGTTAGATTATAAATGTGATTTGTGTTTAGAATAACGGTGAGAGAAGTGATTTTTTCCCTTTTTCCCAAATGGGCTCTTATTTAGGTGATTATTTGAAAAGTCAGTTAAGATAGAAATGACATGAATCTTATTGAATATTACATATATATATATATTATATTAATTGTATATATTGTGATAATTGAAGATATAAATTTAAATTTGATAAAATAAATAAATAAACTCTAAAGTACTTAATTAAATATATTGTAATGAATAAATTAGAATGTATACAAATATATATTTAATAGTACATTGCTTATTGGATTATTTATCTCTAACATTTTTTCTCCAAAAGCTGAAAAAAGTTACTCCACAAGCTGAAAAATGTTATGCCACAAGCTGAAAACATTTGAGATCGCCGCTATCCCCAACGGTTCATTTTTCTCTATTGGGCTTAAATCACTGTGTGGTGGACTTTTTCCTTTTTCACCGCTATGTCAAACAGACTAAAAATCAACTTTATCAATGAAACTTCCATTTATAAATAATAGATACATGAACAATTATGCCACTTTGATAAAGAAATTTACTACATATTATACTTTCTATTCTACTTAAATGGTTAGTAATCAAATAGATCTTTCCGAAATCAATGTCGTTTACATAAATGATCCATAACAACCACCAAAAGCACCACTTAGCTACAATATATAAACAAAGTTCATGATTCTGAATTTAAATCTCACAAATGAAATATAATAACCACAATCATAAATCTTGATACCACTAATCTATTATTCAAATCATGGATAAGATAAAGGCATGACGTCATATAAAAGTTTATTATTGATATCAATAAAAAATGTTGTGCATTTCATAAAAAGTATTGTTTCTTAATTACCATAATATAATTAGAAAGGATTATATTATTGCATTAGATTTATCTTTTTCCTTGATACAGTGTGGAAAAATAGTAGTGTAATGATTAAAAAAAAAAGTATTAAGCCCCACATAGAGCTGGGAAATAGGGCTGAGCCCTTTTTAAGCCCTAGCCTTTCAAGGGTTGAGCTTGTAAATTAGAGCTTTTAAATTGACTTGACCATTTAATTTATTAATTTATATGTATTTTACATTTGTTATAGAGTTATTTATCTATTTAATTACAAGTACATAATAAATATACTTTAATTTTATGATTTGGTTTAATATTTATTGCAAATAAAGATTATAGATGTATTCATGATGTGAGAGAATATATTCTTAATATTTTTACTCATGAAGCGAGCCTACTACTCAAAGTGAAGTACAATCAAATGTCTTTGAAATAGATGATAGTAGTGGGAAGATGAAAATAATAGTCATCGTATTCATGTTGCTTAGTGGTAAGCTTGTTATGCTTTGTGTGAGTTACTTGTAGATAATAGTTTACTCTTGATTATGAATTGGTGACTGTATTTGTTTATCGCATAAGTATGTTTTGTAGACATTAATGTTAGCATTTATTTGATAAATTAGAATTTTAATTGTTGTAATTTACTAAATATATTTCTTTTAAAAAAATGGAGTAGAAATAGTTAAAATTTGAAATAGTAACCTCCAGGCCCTATAAGTAGGCCTTTGGCCCCGGGTGCTCTCGGGCTGGACTTTGAAAAACATATATTTTTCTTACCTCTGTCCTTATAGGGCCATCCTTATAAGACCAGATTGGCTCTAATTCTCGGCTCTGTCCTCACACAAGCCTTGAAGCACGAAGCCCCACACTAGGAGTTGTTATTGTTCAAATGAACTCGTAACCCTTGTTTGAGATTTATTATTGATATATTGATGATATTTCATATCTCTACGAAACCCAAATTACCATAAGTTTTGTGAGAATAAATGTGCATTGAAGTCAAACTTCCATGAGGTAGGTAACGACCAAGGTTCTAAAACTTGGACTGGGTCATTTGAATTAGTGAGGGTACTAGGTTAAGGGTTAGTAGATTAGAATGAAGTCAAACCTGAGTCGACCGATATTAATTAAAAAATAATTTAATTAAAATAGATAAATTATTCATATTTTAGTAATAAAAACTATTTTATGGTTAAAATATGAGAGGATGTGATGTGATAATGGATATAGGAGTATGTGCATATTATATTATTTATATTTTTTTTAAAAAAAGAGATAATTGAAGAGCTCTATCATTTAACATGCTATACGACGGCTATACCTTAGATGTGTCAGAATTAATTTAATGACATTGGAGTATGCGAAAGCATGGTTTGCATCTCTAGCCTTCAATCTCTCTCTCACCAGTGTTGGTCATTATTTGAGTATTTCACTCTCCCAAACTTCTCTTCTCCAGTCCTCCCTCAAACCATCAACAATGGATTTTTGAACCTCCCTTTTTCCTCGTTTAGGCGATCTCCATCTTCCTTCTTTCAACCAAAGAAGCTCCCACAATTTGACATTCAACCTTCAACGGTTTCCGGTCCGAATTGGCCGGTCTGGTTTGGGTTTCAGAACCTTGGTAACGACACCTAACATAAACTGGTTTAATGAAAAAGGAAGAATGAAAGCTTTTTTTTTCTTTTATTATTATCCGCTAACCAATTAAAAAGAATGAAAGCTAGCATATATAAAAGTTCGAAATCTTCATATAGGAAGACAATGTCATGCTTTTGAATATAAGTCCCCTTTAACTAGGGTCGAAACAGGCCAAACTTCATCCTTAATAGGCTAGGTTTGTTAAGCAAAAAAGTGGCCTGAGCCTGGTCTGTGGCCTATTACAGGCTTTTTTTTTTCCCGGCCTGAGCCTGGCCTGGCCTGTATATAGGCCTGTGGCCTATTAAGGAGGCCTGGGTTTTTAAAAATTTTGTAATTTGGCTCACAGGCCACAGGCCTAACCGCAAAACAGGCCTACTTCAAATAGGTCGAATTACATAAATTAATTTTTATTAGACGTGTTAACTAATATTAATTAGACATTTACAATTTTACCCTCCTCTTAACAGGCCAACCTAACAGGCTTATTGGTAGGCCTAGGCCTGGCCTATTAAGACAAACAGGCCTTGAAATGCCTTAACCTGGCCTTTTAGCCTGACAGGCCAGGCATGACCAGGCTTTTAAGAAGCCAGGCCACAAGCCCCTGCCTATTTCCACCTCTACCTTTAACCCACCATCTCTATTTGACTTGAAGAAACCACAACCAACAACAAACACAACAAGTTTAAGAAAAAATGGGTCCAAACAAAGAGGTTGTTGTTGATGAACCTAATGAACAATGGAAACTATCAATGTGCTAAACTTAAGAACATATAACAAAAAAATTGAACGAACAAGTAGTGGGAAACAACACCTCTTGGAACTTATAATAAACAAAAGAAACTTCCAATGTGCTAAACCTTCAAACAACTAAAGTGAGGGATTAAGATTAGCTGAATAAAAAGCACAAATTGAGTTTCCAACCAGATTCCAATTGTTGAAGAGAACCAGACCAAAAGGTTATCGTTTCTAACGAACAATTGGCCTCACCAAACTAAAAACAAACTAACAAATCAAAGAAATAACAGGAAAAGAGAATTGCAATTGATTAAAGTCACAATGGCTAATGATAGTGAAAAGGTAACTCACAATCCCCAAAATACCCTTTTACCAAAGTCAAGCCTAAAGCATCCTAAAACCATTCTAGCTCTCTTGCTTATTTTTATACAAAGTGGTAGGAATCTTTAAGTCAACTCCTGGGTCAACAAAAAGTAACTTTACTTTTGCTTGTATCTTCCTAGGTTTCTTTAGGTGTTTTGCTTGTATTTACCAAGGATTCTTTAGATGTGGTAGCAAAAGTAATTCGGCTTGTGAACACTTAATAAAAGCACTTTTACATTTTATGAGACAAAATTCCTCTCATGTACTTACATCGACTAATGCAAAATCATTCAGAATAAGTTAAATCAAACAAGCATCATATTATAATTTCCCTCTTCCTTGTGTCTTCATATAGATTTGATTTTCTTCAGGCAAGTCAAAACTTCCTTGCATGCTATTCTTTTGGCTGTGTCCTTACTGCCAACTATAGAGGTTTTCTCATAAGTTTTCCCATTAGCTAGAACCTGAACTTTGACACAAGTTAAGCCTTCGCTTGTGGACACCAATGACTTCTCCAATTTGTAATATTGTTTCTGGCAGAGTTCTTGCAATTCACGAACTGGATGAATTTGTGTAGTTTTAGGTGTTATCAAAGGTTCCAGTAAAGGCATGATGCTTTTGAACACAATGTCTTTGTTGAACCCTGAATCAACCATAATTGCCCCAGTTAGAGACTCTATAATGTCTCCAAGTGCCTGTCAATTAATAAGAACATTATTATTTCAGGCATGATATGCATCTTAAGGGTTAATATCATTGTTGGTTCTTACAATTTAATCAAATTTTGGTTTTATTCTTTATAATTTCATAATAACTTGGTTTGAGTTTAACTATTGAGATTATAACTAAAACACATTAAAATTATAGGGAACACTCCAAATCATTATGAAACTATTAAGATCAAAATTATTGATTTCAAATTATATGGTTCAAAACCAAAATTTAACCAAACTGTGAGGACCAACACCGATATTAACCGTAAAACATTTTTCATAACTACTTTAAAGAGAAAAATATTAATTTTGGATTCAAGATTAGAGCATTTTAGATTATTTTATACCCCTTCCCAGGAAGCAGTATATGCTATAAGGTTGTCTTGACTTAGATGCCCTATATTCATAAAAAAAAGGCAAAAGATGCCACAACAACTAGCTTTATTCTACTAGGTGGATTAGCTACATAGATTCCATGATGTCATGTACTCTATTAATAACCAAATTTTTAGATAAATTGTTAACTTAAAGATCCCTTCAATAACTTTAACTGGCATTCTCTTTAATCTTCCACCATCCCTTTTTCAAAGGACTTAATAACTCTGGTCTACCCTCCTCACCGACACCTCCACTTTTAGAAAAAAAAGTAAAGGCCTATTGTGTTTTATATAACTAATTATGAGATTCGGGTTTTTCTATGCACAATTATATGTTGTCACCCTCAAGTTTAATACACCCTCAATGTTTTATTGTGAAATTAGACAATCAAAAGGCAAGATCACCAACTCTAATTATGAGCAAATTCACCCAAATAACATTTAAATATAAGCAATAAAACACCACTATGAAATAGTAGAACACACATAGACTCAACTAAAGCATTGCTTAAAGACCAATAAAATAAAAAGTAGAGGCACACCTTGGGGAAATAAGTCCCCGTTTGCCATCCAAAAGTTGGCTCGATACATGACTCTTCAAATTCTTTATTGCTTCAACAATATTATTCTCTAATTTTTGAGAGGAATGAAGTATGTGTTTGTGTAACTCAGCCTTAATGGTAGATCGAGCATAACAATCATTGTTTACTGAAGTAGACCTCATGTTAGTCAATAATCCTGGAGAAAGGCCAGGATATTTTATTGTACAGATGCTCAGTCACAAGAAAATCCAACACAGAATCCCCAAGAAATTCTAGTCTCTGTAAGAAAAAATAATTATATATAATATTCAATACATCTATTATGAAAGTAGCATTAAAAATGCATTAATTATGGGTTACATCTAAACTTCTAAAAGAGAGGCTACTTCTAAAGGAATGACCTTGTAGATTTTTCCTTCCATAGATAACGTAAGCAAATTAATGTCGTATTCTCTATGATAAACTAATAATAGTAATAATCCTACAATTAAGCTGAAAATCATCAAGAGTCCTAAAGCTAACTTTCAATTCAATCTCATGTCAAGTGTCTTTATTATGGTCAAAGTTAATAAGTCCAAGCATGCTATGACTTGTATGTGCAAATGAAGTACATAATTTGGTTTTGCTAAAATCAATAATACCAACACGAAAATCAATTTTTGGTTTTCAATTACTCCCTTGGGTCCCATTTATAAGCAACATTCTCTCACATAGGATTGATCCCTGTACAAAAGTAACAATTCGACTTTGTCTAAAAATTTAATCCACTTTTTTCATTAATTTTTACCCCTATTTAATTACATACATCTCTCATATCTTTTTCTCGCTCATTCTCTATCACACCCATAATCTTCATAAATAAGGGTATATTTAGAAAAAATTTACATCTATCACACATTTTTTTATTATTACTTTTAACTAATTTTAACCAGCAATTCAAGAACCGAGGTTTACATGATAACATGGAATTTCTAGCATCATGTAAGAACCATGGGCTCGGGCTTCCACCAAGAGGGAGCTATCATTGAATGAGTAGCTCAATAGAGATTCAAAATATTTAACATTCACAAGCCTCTCTGGCTCTATGCTTAAAAGCCTTTTATTTGGTGTTATCTCAAAATCCACCTTTATCCCAACCCAATCATTGAATGAGTAGCTCAATAGAGATTCAAAATATTTAACATTCACAAGCCTCTCTCGGCTCTATGCTTAAAAGCCTCTTATTTGGTGTTATCTCAAAATCCACCTTTATCCCAACCCAATCCATAAACTTCAAAGCAAACTTTCTCTCCACTTGTGCTAAGGAAAGCCCTAATTAAGGCTTCAACAACATCTGCAATTATCTTTTCTTTCATTTTTCTATTTCCACTCACATACATTTTTGCCATATCAAAAGTCAACTCCTCTTTTAAAGTAACATTGCTAGATCTATCTCCTGGTATAATCCATTTCTTTGGATCAAAAGGGCTGATTCGTATGAAGCCCTATCAAAAAAAAAAAAAAAAGAAAAAGAAAGTTCAATATCATTATTGGACTTTATGATGCGATCGACTTTTGGTTTTGGTCTTTGTAGTAGAGCTGGGAATGCGGGCCAGTGCATAGGCTGTGCGGCCCGTACTTTTCATGGCCTGGCTAAATGACTACCCTAACCTGCAAGTGTGGGTTGCCTAACCTGTAAGTGCGGGTTGGCAAGCACATTATTATTACTATTATTATTATTATTATTATTCTTTGGTTGAAAAAAATGGACTAAGCCTTATTATAAAAATAAAATTAAAAAAAAAAAAAAAAAAAAGGAGGGACCTAACCCATTACACTCCTTTGGTTCCTTTTTTTGGGGTGATATAAAGGGTTTGGGCCCATTACACTCTCTTAGTTCCTTTTTTCATTGATACAAAGGGGCCAAGCCCATTACATTCCCTTGGTCCCCTTTTGTTTTGACACCCATCTTTTTTTAACCAAAAAAAAAAAAAAACAAGAAAAAAAAAAAATAAAAGAGATTTGGGGGTTGGCTCACATTGGCCCGTGTGTCACGCGATGCAGGCCTTGCAAAACCTCCAACCCTAACCTTGCCCCCAACCCATGGGCCAACAGCTTGAGCCCATTTTACCAGCTCTACTCTATAGTTTCAAATCATTAATTTTGGCCTATATAATTTTGGAAGAATTTGGTGTAAATTTAAGTATAGTATATGGATCAAAATTCATTAAAAGTATCGGGATCTTTCGTTAAACTTAAGCCAAAGTTTTATCAAACTATTGGGACTAAAACTAACAATTTGAAATTACAAGAACCAAAATCAAATTCAATCAAATTATAGGTACTGCCAATGGTATTGACCCAAAACAAAATTAATGTTAAAAGAGAGAAAAACCAGTTTCATAATCCAGCACAACACACAAATGGATTCTTTTTTATTTCTCTTTGTCAAGATTTTTTAATTCTAAGATGAGAAAGATAGCATACCGGAAGTTTAGAGTTGCACCCTAACCTACAGAGGGAGACATTAGATATCATCTTTGTCTTCTTCTTAGAGAGAAGCCTTCATTATCACATGGATAAGTTTGATAAAGATGCTAGCAAGTAATATATTTAAGGAAAGAATCTCCAAGTGTTTCTAGAGATTCATAGTGAAATGGCTCTTGACATTCTTTTGCAGTAATTGCTTCCGAGATCTACAATGCACAAAGCAAATTCCATTAGTACAGGCATGACCAAAATCAATTTAAACAACCCCCCCCCCCCAAAAAAAAAAAAAAAATCTACCTACATTCCTAAATATAGACAAGGGATTCAAATTGGTTCTAAATATAAGATCTTAATTCACTTTGTCCCCCCAAATACATAACTTTTTCTTCAAAGCATCCCTATTGGTTTCAAATGGGAAGAGGGTTTCCATCAAGAGTAATTATAATGCACATAATTAGAAAGAGCATTCTAGGCAAACTAACACATATTTACTACAAATAACTAATTTAACTAACTTCCTTAATATCCATCAATTAGTTATCCATCTCTTGTATTAAGGACCGGGGAGTGTACATACATACATACATAGATATATATATATATATATATATATATATATAAGGAAAACAAAATTCTACCATTAAGATATAATGAAAGCAGTGAGTAAGAGATAGAGAAGTTTACTGTGGACATTGTGTCAAAGTCTAACCTTTCTAAAATAATGAAATGGCAAACAGAATAATCCATCAAACATTTTTAAGCAAATATTGACACAACCATGTTGAGAAGACACGACACAAATAAACCAAAAGATGCTTAAATAGAAAATTCACATCATACCAGAAGTGTCATATTATTGTTTAGTAATCTGATTAATCTCTTTATACTGTCTTGGATGGAAAAAAGAAAAAAGAGGCTGGAGTAGTTTCTTTTGCTTTGGTTGCTAGTGCCCTGCTTTTAGCATTGTGTTTGCCATTAAGACTACTTCTCTATTTGGTCCATAAAGTACAAATAAATACTTCTCTAGAACTCTTTAATCTTCAAAAACATATTCCCTTTCTACATCATATGGGTAGTTAATGAGCCTCAAGTAGAAAGACATGAAATTTTCAATCTTTGGCAAAACTTGGATATAATTACATCATGATGTACATTTTTCAAAGCAAAATAATAGTAGCTTACCTTGACAATTGGAATATCATTTTGCTTGCATATCTTTTTCAAGTTGGAAGCCAAAAGTAATGACTCTAGCCGATGTATTATCGATGGAACGGAGGAGAATGAATATATTATGCTGATGGATACGGGAGACATAATGATAGAACACAGTTCAGGAGGCAATTCAGCTGAAGCCTTGGTTGATTCTGAATGGGAAAAAAAAAGTAATACATATTCAGCAGCACACAGAGACAAATAATACTAACAATCGCTTCTAAAAATTAAGGTTGAACCTCAATTTTTGTAAAAATGCTCATAATATAAGGAAACAGCTGAAACTTCTGAAGAAGAGAAAAAAAAAAAACTGTTACCAAAAAAGAAGAAAAAACCAAAAATAGCTTTTGCACTTGTTTCATAGGGAAAAAAATGATTGTGTTCTTTTCAGAAACCTTCCTGCCCAAGAAACTTTACAAGTATAAGTCCAGATACATGAATCAAAATACAAACCTCTTTCCTTGGCTTGTCTGCTTTTGAGATTGTAATCTTTTACATGAAATATATATGCCTGCCATTATATAGTTGTTGGTTTTCATAACGCAAATGTATTCCATACCTGAAATGTAGGATTAGGGATGAGAATATGTCAGAGTAAACACCCAATGGGAAATATTAACTTGAAAACTAGACCTCAACTACAAAAACTATCATACTTTTCTTTTAAGTAGCTCTTGTATGTCATTGCTTTGCCATTCTTGACTCTGAGCAGAGAGTTTCCATCCAATTCCATTCTACCAGTAATGACATAAAAATGACCATTATGAGGAGTATAGACCAATGAATTCTCAAGTTTGCATGAGCAAACTTCATCATCTTTAGTCCATACTTTTGTAAAATGATTGTTGCAACCTTCTTCAGATGAGAACACAGAAGTAATTGAAGGCCAATCTATGGTCAAAGGTCTAATATGAATGGGAGTGAGTGGCTGGAAGCAGAAGATAATCCATCTCAGGACTATCCTCCGAACACATATTTAAAATGTTCATCAACCTATCCATATTGTGATAAAGAAGAATCCCAAATACAGTTATCTGAAATTTTCTGCAAAGAAGAACCTGAACAAGGAAAAAAGAGTTAATATTATTGTTAGTTCTTATAGTTTGTCGAATTTTGGTTTTGGTCTCCTTAGTTTCAAATTATTGGTTTTAGTCCCTATAGTTTTATAAAATTATGGTATGAGTTAAACAACTAGTTAAGATTTGGTTCTGGTCCCTATACTTAAAATAAGTCCTTATGAAACTATAGGGACTAAAACCAATAATTTGAAACTTTAAGGACTAAAACTAAAATTTTAAGGAAAAACACACACACACATAGAGTAGCTGCATTAAACTTTGTAAGACTTGATTGCTATTATGCTATACAATACAGAAAAGAACAAGGTAGCATCACTCATTTGGACCAAGCTTTATTGTTCCAGTGTATTTAAACTTCACTGTGAGACCTCCTCTGTTAATACACATTTTAAATTCCATTGAGCTGATAACTTCTGGGTCAAGCTCACATGTTATGGCAAGAACAAGATCACAAGGTGAAACGTCATAGGTAAAGTCTAGTTTCAACTCTATTAAGTAGCAATGATACACTTTGTTGCCATTAACGTGTGAAAATATCTCGACCAATTCAGATGGGATATATTGAGGTTGATCCTCAATATAAGAATATTCATTCACTGCGAGAATCAGGTAAATGGTCAAAAAAAAAAAAAAAAAAAAAAAAAAAGGAAACACACGAAGAAAGCAAAAATAATTTCATTTTGAATCATCATCATCACATTAGTGAAAATATAAAGTAGACATGAAAAGTTGCCTGGTTGTTGCTCCAAATTCTTTTCCATGGCTGGCTGAGGGACAAGATTGCCTACCAAAGCTCCAAGCTTTCGAAGTTCTTTGCAATTTCAAATGGGTGAAAAGATTGAAGAAACGAAAGTGCGGGAGAGAGAGAGACTAGGAGGCAAGAAAGCACAAAGCAAAGGTGTCTAAAACGAGAGTATAAATAGGATACAGGCCTGTGATTCTACTTCATAAGCAAGTTAACTTTCAAGTTAAGGAGACCCCACAAGTAAGAGAGAATGAAAAGAGTCATTATTATTAGTGGTCGCTTTCAGAAAGAAGAGGAGAGAGAGACAGAGGGATGCAACAATGCAAGCAGTCTCACTCTCAAGGAGAAGCTCTCTGAAGCAGAGCTTCATGCACATCTGCAGGCTGACTTTCCATATACATGCAAATATTGAACTTTCTCCAAACCCAAAAAAAGTGTGCTTATTTTATATATTTATATGTAAATATTAATTAACGTCAGAAAGGAGACCTGCAAATCTAAGAATGGGAGAAAGCCCTTGAGAGGCATACTGGCGTCGGGCATGGTCGTTTTTAATTTTTTTTTTTTTAAAAAAAAATGGAAGTAGCGTCAATAAATAATGAGAAACACTTATATATTTTAAAGACTAAATATATATATGGACCATTCAAAGTTCACCTATGGGTAGAAAATGAACACGAGGGAAGAGGATGATAATGTAATAGGAGCAGTTCTCAACTACTTGTCTATTATAATGCACCAACTAATAATTTTCACAAACTAAGGAAAACAATTAAAATCAATAAAGTTGTCCTAAAATTTAAGTATTACCTCTGTTTCTAATTATAGGACAAAATTTGTAATGTAATTTTGCACTACAAACTTTGTCCTATAATTAGAACCAGAGGGAGTAACTTTTAATATTACCTTTACTAATTGCAATAAACTTTAATATTATATTAATTATTACTTTCATCCACTACCCTTATTAATTATGGACATACATGGAAAAAAATTAATGTGCTTTGAAAATAAGCAAGTGCCTTATAAAAAAAATCAAATACAATTGCTAGTTGATGTCTTACAATAAAGATCAGAGGAGTAGTTTTTTTTTTTTTTTTTTCTAATCATTAGATTAACGTTTGGATAGTCCAAATTTAGTTTTATACAAAATATGGGATATGATATTGTTACTACTAATGCCACTACCATTACCACTTTTTCACACAAATAGATCAAATCTCATATACTTTTATCATTTCTCTTTCCTATTCGATTCTAATCTAACAAGTGAAAAAAGTGGTAGTGGCATTGGTAGTGACAATATCCTATCCCTAAAATATTTATTTTCTTTATTGTAGTATTAAATTATTCATATTAAAATTTAACAATTTGTATTTAATTAATTATTTGTATTTTTATAAGTGAAGAGGAAGGGTTACCAAAAATAAACTAATTCCTGAAAAAAACTTGAGAAATAATATATAAAATCCACTGAATTATAATATCTTAATTTCCTTATTAAAATAATATCAAATTATTTGTAAAAGAAATTACAGAAAAATCATTTTACATGATTTCCATCTTTTTTTTTTCCTAACATGCCAATTGCCAAATATTTCTTTTCCTTATTTTCATCTTACTCATTTCCCTTTTTCATTTTTTGTCTCTAAAATTGTCTTTCAACGTGGTGATACACACGTTCATGTATTTGGGCTTTTAGCAGTTTGTTTTAATCTTTTTTACAAAAAGACAATTTATATTAAAGTTAAAATGGGTTTATGATTCAGCATTTATGAAAGATCGAGAAAAATAAGAGTACAATAATTGTGAATGATCTCTTCCTCGCTTGCTGAGTTCCCAAAGATTTTTGCAAATCTCTCGATGTCCTTTGAGTTGAATTTTTTTTTTTTTTTTTTTTTTTTTTTTTTGATAGAAGAAAGTTTTGGAGGGGTTTCGGTCCCACTGCCATGAGCACTTACCGGGGACTTACGAGATCGCTACCAAAGGAGTCCCAATGCGACGGCAGGGATCGAACCCACGACCACGAATCCCTAATCAATCCCTTACCATCTACGCCAACTCACATTGGCCTTTTGAGTTGAATTCATTAAATTAAAATACAACAATGGCATACTAGGCTACTAGCCCAATAACATAAAAACTTTTGAATGGTCGTCTGCAAATCTGCTTTAAGCTTTTGAATAGATCATTTATTAAGGGTTAGTTTGGATTGAGGGAAGGGGAGAAAAAAAAAAACAGAGGAGAAAATGTTGCCAAAATTCAGTCTAGTAGGGCCCACAAAATTTTCTTCTCCATCATTTTTTCCCCCTCCCCTCCCCTCCCCCCTCCCCTTTCCTCAATCCAAACTAAACCTAAGGGATTGGAAAAAAACTTATTAAATAGGAGTATTCTCAGGAACTAGGTATCATAAAAATGGGCACAAACTTGTAAAAAAATTATATAATACATTTACGACATATTTTATTATTACTTTCTGATTCCATTTTGTTTTAATTTCACTTGATTTTACCTTCCAAATTTCATTTACATGCCCTATAAATCAATACACAAAGATCCATAAAAAACTACAGAATGCCATTTGCTACAACCTTTACAAGTGTTCAAGACTTCAAAATTACAGATTCCTACCCTCTCCCTTATTTGTTGTTTTGTATGTACAAGTCACTTTTTGTGGTTTTGGGAATTGATAGGGTATTTTTTGGGGATTTTCCCAATTAAAATTCCATTGTATAATTATATTATATACTTGCTTGTTTCTTCATACAGAATTGTTTTCTTCATACAGAATTGTTGTTCTTCAAAAAAGTCAAAACTTCCTTACAAGCTAACTTTTTTGCTGTATCTTTGTGGTCAGCTGTGCAGGTTTTCTCATAAACATTCCCATTAGCTAGAACCCTAACCGTGGCACAAGCTAAGCCATTGTTTTTGGAAAACAATAGCTTCTCCCTTATAAAATGTTGTTTGCTGCAATATTCTTGCAATTCGCGAACAGGATGAATCTGAACGGTGTCCGGTGTGATCAAAGGTTCCAAGAGAGGCATGATGCTTTTGAACACAGTCTCTTTCTTGAATCCAGAATCAACCATAATTGCTCCTGCCAGAGACTCTATGATGTCCCCGAGTACCTATCAATAGTAAGAATATTAGTATTTACAAGTAGTATCCAATCCAAATACCTTTGTAATTACTGAAAAAATCCGATCGTGTCTTGAAGCATTAATAGTAATCTAATCTTCTGGTCCTTAGCTACCAATATAACAGAGTTCTGGATCCTAAAGGGTATTTTTTTTAATTAGGTGAAAAAGATTAGGCAGGAAACTCAAGTTCTTCATGATTCAAACATTCCAAGATATAATCCTACAAGAAAACCATGGATTGGGAGTGGGAAACCATGGTTTTCCAAAAAGACAATTTTTCCTGCCTTTTCAAAAGCCATTCTCCAAAATCTATTCTTTAAAATCACTTTTATCAGCCCATGACCTTATAACCAAGAGGCATAAATGCTCCCTAGTAAGTGGGAGATCGTAGGTTCAATCCTACTTATAACCTCAAGTTATTAGAGTTTGCCCTCTAAGTATAGAATTAAAAACTAGCATTAAAATATGCAGAATTGCCAAGAAATGTGAAATTGTTAGGAGAAATATAATGATTAAGCCCCACGTAGCAAATTACCAAAATAAGCATTATTCAAAACAAGGACATTGTTTAGTGATCAATGAACTGAAATAGTAATAGCTAACCTTGGGGAAATACGTCGTTGTCTCCCACCAAAAAGTTGGTTTGGAAGATAACTTTTCAAAATCCTTTATTGTGGCAACAATATCCCTATGTAATTCTGGAGAAGCATGGAGTATGTGTTTGTGTAGGTTAGCCTTAATGGCAGACCGAGCATAACAGTCATTATTAACAGAAGCCGACCTCAAGTCAGTCAACAACCCTGGAGACAAGCCAGGATATTTGTTGTACATATGCTCAGTGACGAGAAAATCCAACACAGAATCCCCAAGAAATTCTAGTCGCTGTAGGGAAAATAAGTATGTATATTATTCAATACTTCTGCATAGCAATGAAAAAAAAAAAAAAAAAAAAAAAAAAAACAAAAGCAAAAGCAAAGACGACTACTAATTCTGGGATACATCAAAACTTCCATAACATTGGCTGGTACTGAAGGAAAGACCCTGCAATTTTGCCTTTCATAGAGATCATAACCATATGCAAATGTTTTCATTTGGTATGATAAACTATTAGTATTCCCACGAGTCCAAAATATAAAACGTTGTTAACTAATTTATCAAAGAATGTGATTTCCAAACATACATGTAATATATGTCACTTCTTTCTCTCTCTTGCGGGGGGTAAAAGTGGAAAACAATAATTAATTACCCTTTCAACCTCTTGTATTTTGGACTAGATTTTCTTTCTATAAGACTTCTTCTATTGTGGACCGGAGGTAGTAATAGCTATCTCATTTGTCAGTCTCAAGTGACTTCAGGTCAAAGGAAAAGTTAAACCTAACCGTTCTACGAATGGTATGTGTCTGAACCATGCCAGCAAATAAAGTGCAGTTTTCAGTTTAGCTCAAAAGATACAGACATTAAAAATCGAACAAGATAATGCAGTACTTATAAGGCACCTGATAACATGTTGGAATTTCTGGCAGCATGTACGAACCATGGGTCAAAGCTTCCACCAAGAGAGAGTTGTCATTGAATGAGTAGTTCAATAGAGATTCAAAATATCTGACAGTCACAAGCCTCTCTGGCTCTATGCTTAAAAGCCTCTTATTGGGTATTATATCAAAATCAACCTTTATCCCAACCCAATCCATAAACTTCAAAGCAGCTTTCTCTCCACCTGCGCTAAGGAAGGCCCCAATCAAGGCTTCAACAACATCTGAAATGACTTTAGGTTTTATTTTTCTGTTCCCATTAACATAAATTTTTGTCACATTGTCAGATGCTAACTCCTCTTTTAAAGAAGCATATCCAGATCTATTTCCTGGTATAATCCATTTGTGTGGATCAAAAGGGGAGTTCCGTATGAAGCCCTACAACAAAAAGGAATGAAAATTCTGAATTTAACCCAAAAAAAAAAAAAAAAAAAAAAAAAAAAAGAAGGAACAAATTTCAAAATACATGTACATTTTTTCTATTTCTTCCAAATGTCAACTCTGGCTTCAACTGAAATCCTAAATTGGACCTTTAAGGCTTAAATGACAACCACTGAGCGAAAGCTTATTGGTCAAGCGAGTACAATTTTATGGTCATGTACAATTAAAGAAATTCAACAATTCAGGTGGGATGAGAAAACACACTTTAGTAAGTACTCCTCTGGGTCCTTAATATATGACATATTTAACTAATTTGATTATATTAAGGAAGTTCATTGAATTAGTTAATATGACATGTATTTTCTCAAATGCTCTAGTCTTCTTCCTCAATTCCTTCATTATCTCTCCCTTTTGATTATTGTTGAGGGAGCATCAATAAGGGGAAATTGAGAAAGTATTGATAAACATGAAAACTTTATATTATATTTAGAACCAAGATTAACTTTCAAAATATGTTTTATATTAAGGACTAAAGGAGTAATAACTAGGCAAAATTTAATCCATCCAACAATTTAAACCGCAAATCTGTGAACTTGACATGATAAATGAGATATGTTTGTTCTTTTATTTCATCTAACAGAGAGTAATGGGATTGCCATAATGAATAAGTGCACGAATGATAAGGATCAAAAGGCATATGCGAAATGCTGATTAACAGTATTGTAAATGATAAGAATAAAAAAGAAAATACAAAAGTTGGGAAAGAAAGAATACTGAAAGTCTACTGGTGCACCCAAGCTTCCTGAGGGCAGCATTAGAAATTATCTTGTCCTTCTTCACACTGAGGAGACCCTCATGATAAGTTGGATGGATTTGATAAAGATACTGGCCAGCAGCATATTTAAGGAAAGAATCTCCAAGAGTCTCTAAGGATTCATAATGAAATGACTCTTGGCATTTTTTCGTAGTGATTGCTTCCAAGATCTACAGTGCACGAAGCAGATACCATTAGGACAAGTATATCATCAAAAAGCTTGAACAAAGACAACAAAAAAGATATACAAAGAAAATAATACTCCTCCGGTCCTAAAAGTAGGACCTAGTACCAGAGGTAGTATTCCATAATTATGCCATAATGAAAGCATGATGAAAAGGTTAAGGTTGCCTTGGACCTACATTATATCGAATTCAAAACTACTAAAATGACTGTGGCAAACAGAATTATCCATGAAGCATCTTCAAGCAAATAAATATAAACCCATATGGAGAGTACCCAACACAAATAAACCCACAAAGAAAAAAGAAAGAAAGTTCACATAATATCAAATCTATGCATTAGTATTACAACATCTTTTAGCAATCTAAATAATCTCATTGTGTATTGGTTGGGACATGCTAAAACAAGAAGGCCAAATCATTTCTTTTACTTTGGTTATATCTAGTGCCATAATTATACAATGTGTCTGCCATTAAAACAACTTATATATTAAAAATAAATGTAGACAAACATTTAGGTAGTTAATGAGTCTCAACAGAATGACATGAAACTATCTTTCCTCGGAAAAAAATTGGAAATATAACTGTTGGAATTATATCATGATAAATTTTTATAGCAAAAGAAGAGCAGCTTACCTTGACTGTTGGAATATCATTTTGCATGCACATTTTTTTCAAGTCGAAAGCCACAAGCAATGACTCAAGCCGATGTATTATTGTAGGAACGAAAGAGAATGAATATATTGTATTGACAGAAATCGATGACATTATAACATTGCATAGTTCTGGGGGCAACTCGACTGTACATTTGGTTGATTCTGCAAAGTCATATATATATGCATAAGTTACTATGTAAATCAGCATCACATGACAAGTGATATTAACACTGGCTTCAATTTTGGGTAAATTTTAGCCAGTCTCATGGACTAGCTTGATTTCTTGGTCTGCAAAAATACATTTATTTAAAAGAAACCTTCCATGGAAAAGTTAAAATAAAGAAACTTCAAGAGAAAGCTGTGAATAGTTTTTGTGCTTGTTATATCTGCCAAAAGTTTTTGCTTTTGGAAATCTTCCTGCACAACCAACTTTCATGGGCAAGTCCAGGTGCAAGAATCAACACTCAAACCTCTTTCCTTTGCTTGTCTACTCCTGTGAAGGTAATTTTTCACATGAAACATGTGCCTTCCAGTATATAGTTGTTGGTGTTCAAAACATAAATCAATCCCACACCTGAAATTTAGGATAAGTGATAAGATTATGTCAAAGTAATACACCCAATGGTAAATAGTGACTTAAAATTAGACAATGCAACTAATATTAGCATACTTTTCTTTATAGTATTTCTTGTATGTAGTAGTTCTGCCATCGCTGAGTTTTAGAGGAGAGTTTCCATGTAATTCCATTCTCCCAGTGATAATATAAAAATAACCACTATGAGGAGTATAAACCAATGAATTTTCTAGTTTGCAGGAGCAAATCCATCCATCAATGGTCTTTACATTGGCAACATGATTGTTGCAAACTTCTTTAGATGAATATACAGAAGTCACAGAAGGCCAATCAATGATCGAAGGTCTTTGAGGTATGCTAGTGGCTGGAAACACAAGATAATCAATCTCAAGATTATCTCCCAAATGGAGTTCATTTAAAATGGCTATCAACTTAGCCATATTATGGCCCAAAAGAATTCCAAATACAGTGATTTGGAATCTTCTACACAAAAGAACCTGGGAAAAAAAAAAGATAACTTCATAAACTTTTGTAACACTTGTTATGCTAGACACAACAATAAGAGGGCAAAACATCATACCTCATTTGGGCCAAGATTTATTGTACCAATGTATCTGAATTGTACTATTAAGCCACCCCTATTAGTACACATTTTGAATTCCATGCACCCAATTTCAGGGTCAAGTTTACATCTTATTGCAAGAACAACATCACGAACAGCAACATCATAGTTGAATTCTTGCTTCAACTCCATCAAATAGCAATGGTATAATATATTGCCATTGCGTGGAAAGAAGTTAACCAATTCAGATGGGACATAATGAGGTTGCTCCTCATTATAAGGTTCATTCGCTGTAAGAATCAAATAAATTCCCAAACATTTAGGACACACAGATGTAAGGAAAACAAAATTCAACTTTCAATTATAATTATAACTTTACTAGAATAATAGTGAAAAATAGGCAACAAATTACCAAATTCTTCCATCAAATTTTTTTCCACCACAATATCAGGAACAAGATTATCTGTCAAAGCTCCGATTTTATGAAGTTGCTTGCAAGCTTCAAGACAAGCAAGATTTTTTAAGGTTTTCTTGGAACCTTGAACACGGACAGATGATAAAGGGCAACTCTTAGGAAGAAGTAGAGTTCCAGTCTCTTTGTCCCATCTAGGCATTGGTTTGAAGTACCTAGAAATATATGAAAATTCAATCATAGGATCAGCTAAAATCTAAGAGTTAAACACTAAATCTAAAAAACTGAACATAAAAATTATGGGAACCCTTAAATTAGAGTATAGGAAGATCAGCAATTAACTAACCCATCTGCAGGGAGCCGTGAACAGTAAAGGTATATCAAACCAATACTAGACCTAAGATTCACAATCGCTCCAGTTCTTTCAACACGATAAGTTTCCTCATCACACATATCACTAGTTAAAGGCTCACAAGGGAGGGAAGAATGACGCAAGCACTCCTTTCTCATAACATCTCCACTACTTATGTACTTCTCCAATCGAGAACGTGTAGCCAAATCCCCACTGTATTTTAAAATAAAACACGACATGGAGGCTATTTAGACAAGTTGTTTCAACCAGAAAATCAAACCAAAATGGATGTTATAAAAGGATCAGTATGATAGAACATGTTTATTTGCAATTGTCAAGTTGTTGCAGTCATCACATAAATTTTCATAACCCATTTGTCCAAATACTCGAGAATACTCAAAATAGAAATAGAAAAGAAGAATTACCTTCCAACCATTAATATGTACTCAGAATTTTGAACCCTTGCTCGTCCTCGGGACTGAATGAAACTGCACACTGTAGCAGAGGGGTCAAATCTAATGACCAAATTACAACTTTGAACATCCAACCCCTCTTCAAGAATTGAGGTTGCCACAATGATATTGACCTGCAAATTAAATATTTTGTGTGACATTAAATATTGTACCATTTTATGACTACACAAATGATGACATAGGTAAAAAAATCATACCAAGCCCATACGAAACTCTTCCACAATTTCATTTTGTTTTTTCCTTGTTTGATTTTGCAACTTTGAATCGTTCCTCGCTATGTACTCGAGTCTTCCATCCATTATGTTTTCGGAGGAATTCTCTCAAAAAAGCCTCAAGAGCAATTGCTTTGTAATTATCCTATCTACGAAAATTATGCATCTCATAACATTCATGCCCCTACAAATTTAATATTTGTTAGGAATTAGTCATAATTAGTCTTAATGTTAGGAATTAGTCATAATTAATCTTAATGGGCCTATTAACTCTAAGGCCCCTCTCTTGTGTATATATATCCCTCTTGTGTACATGAATACTCACGGAATTCATTATTATATTTTCTTAGTTTACATGGTATCGAGCGCTAGGTTCCGATCCGGGCCCGGTGTTCGTTCTCGGTCTTTTACGTCTTTTTGGAGTTCATTTTCCGGCGAAACATGATGAGTTAGAGAGTTAGGTTTCTGTATTTGGTGTCCTATTGATACATGCGCCCCACCATCGGCATCTACACCCTCCGATCGGCCCATCCCCGGCGGTCTGATCGCGTTTCGACGGCGCGTGTGGCTTCACGCGCCACCCCGACCTTCGCTGAAAAGTACACGTGCCGGCGCGTGGGGCTTATCTCCGGCGAGATTTGCGATGCGACTTTCTTCTCTGTGATCGACTCTGTGAACCCGGTCCCTTTCCGGTGGTTTTGTGTTCATCCGAGGTGGTTTGCAGATCTGGATCTCCCTTTTTTTCAGTCTGTTCTTCGGTGGTTCAGTTCGTTCTTCGGCAGTGATTTGTTATTCCATCATTATATCTTATTTTTTGGCTACTCCTGGTGTTTTCAGGTGCTGGATCTGTGGTTTTAGACGTGGGTTTGTGTATTTCAGCTTCTTTTTGGTTGATTTTGGACCTTCGGTCATTTTGTTTGATCTTATTTGTGCCTGGGGTGTTGAGTTTTTGGTCCCTGGTGCGACCATTTGGCATTTGGCAGTTTTTGGTCCCTGGTGCGACCGTTTAGCGTTTGGAGAATCGTTTGGTCTCTTGTGAGATGTTTGGAGTATTATTTGGTTGCTGTTCTCTTTGGTTTTAAGGTGTTGTTTGGGCGTTGTAATCTTTGGTGAGGCTTTCTGCTCATTGTTGGAACTCACAATTGAAAATTGTTGGAGTATTATTTGGTGATCGATGGCTGCATCTACGTCTAGTTCTTCTGTTGCCCTTGCTATAGGTAATATTGCTTCTAGTCTTGCTACTTCTTCCTCGAAGTGGATCATCGATTCCGGTGCTACTGATAATATGACAGGTAACCACCATTTGTTTTCCTTGTATGCGCCTTATGCCAATCCCTTCAGTATAACAATTGCCAATGGTTCTTATTCTCGTGTTATTGGCTCTGGCACTGTTGAACCTACTTGTCTGTTCCCTTATCTCATGTCCTAATGTCCCTGACCTTACTTTTAATCTTTTGTCTCCTAGCAAGCTCACTCGACAATCAAATTGTTTCATTACTTTATTTCCTGACCATTGTTTGATTCAGGATCTTACAACGAAGCAAGTTATTGGTAGGGGCTATGAATCTGGTGGCTATTACTTTCTTGAGGATCAGGTACCGCGGTCCGTTGCTTGATCTGGTGGTTCATCCCCTTTTGATATTCATTGTCGTTTAGGTCATGTCTCCTTGTCTTCTTTGAAGAGGATGTATCCTCAATTCCATAATTTGTCTTCTTTAGAATGTGAGTCATCTCAGTTTGCTAAACATCATCATGTTCACTTGGCACCTCGAGTTCATAAACAAGCTGCATCTCCCTTTGATTTAGTCCATTTTGACGTTTGGGGTCCATGTCCTGTCGAGTCTAAGCCTGGTTTTAGGTACTTTGTTACTTTTGTTGATGATTTCTCTCGTACCACCTGGCTTTATTTAATGAAAACTCGTTCGAGTTGTTTTCTCACTTTTTCAATTTAAATCGTGCTGAAATCAAAACTCAATTTGGTGTGTTTGTCAAAACCTTACGGAGTGACAATGCTAAAGAATACTTTTCTCGCCCAATTTCAAAACTATATGGTCCAAAGCATGGAATGCTTCATCAGTCCTCATGTCTAGATACACCGGCTCAAAATGGTGTTGCCGAACGTAAGAACCGACACTTATTAGAAGTCGCTCGGGCTCTCATGTTTCAGATGAATGTTCCTAAGCGTTTTTAGGGCCGACGCCATGTCTACTTGCGTGCTTTTTATTAATCGTATGTCCCCTCTTGTCCTCAATGGTGCCCGTGCCACTCCATACACTACCTTGTTTCCTTCCAAACCCCTGTTTCCTATTGACCCTAAAATCCTTGGTTGTGTCTGTTTTGTCCGCGATGTTCGTCCCACTGTTACCAAACTTGATCCCAAGTCTCTTAGGTGTGTCTTCCTTGGGTATTCTAGGGTACAGAAGGGTTATCAGTGCTATTCTCCCACTCTTCGGCGTTATCTTGTGTCTACCGATGTCACATTTCATGAGTCGACTTCATTTTTTCCTGTCTCTACTCCACCCCATCTCCCATCTCTACCGATGATACTTCCGATAGTGATGATCTCTTAGTAGGTCCCACCGCGGTGCAAAGCATCGACTCGGCACCTGCTAAACCACCTATCTATCATGTTTATCGGAAACGGCCTAGGGCGAGTAATGTTGTCGACCAGGTTCATGACCCCACCAATGACTGCTTCGACGTCTGATCCGGCATTAGTTCCTTCAGCTCCTACTTCTGAACCAGCACCAGTGCCTGATATTCTTGATACCCCTGATCCTTCCGCTTCTACCTATGAACCAGACATAGTGTCTGATCCTCCTGATGACTTGCCTATTGCCTTACGCAAAGGTAAGCGTACTTGCACTTATCCTATTTCTTCTTTTGTTTCTTATAACCATTTGTCTCCTCCATCATGTTCCTTCATAACATCTTTAGACTCTCTCACCGTTCCCACTACTCTCCAACAAGCCTTAACCCATCCCGGTTGGCGTGCTGCAATGGAAGACGAAATGGTGGCCCTTGATAAGGCTGGTACGTGGAATCTCGTTGATTTCCCTCTTGGCAAGAAGGCTATCGGGTGTAAGTGGGTGTTCACGATCCAAACGAAAGCTGATGGCACCTTGGAACGTTTGAAAGCTCGACTGGTTGCCAAGGATTATGCTCAGACCTATGGTGTTGACTATTCGGAAACCTTCTTTCCTGTGGCAAAACTGTCCTCTGTTCGCCTCTTCATTTTTATGGCAGCCAATTATGGTTTGGGATCTTCATCAGTTGGATGTTAAAAATGCGTCCTTGAATGGTGATCTTCTTGAGGAAGTATACATGGAGCAACCACTTGGTTTTGTTGCTCAGGGGGAGCGTGGGAAGGTATGCCATCTTCAGAAGTCTTTATATGGCTTGAAGCGGAGTCCTCGTGCTTGGTTTGACAGGTTTAGCTCTGTGGTTAAGAAGTTTGGTCTGATTCGAGTAAGTGTGACCATTCGTGTTTTATCGACATACGATCTTTGGCATGATTCTGTTAGTGGTATATGTTGATGATATTGTTATTACGGGTAGCAATGCTTCAGGAATCTCATCACTTAAGGCCTTTCTTAATTTTCATTTTCAAACAAAGGATCGTACTTTCTTGGGATAGAGGTTATGAGAAGTAAGAAAGGCATCCTTTTGACACAGAGGAAATATGTTCTTGATCTGTTAAAAGAAACTAGGAAACTTGGAGCAGCACTGAGTAGCTTTCCCATGATTCCTAATCCCTTCTTGGACATGGATGACCGCATACCGTTTGATGAGCTACCTGAGGATGTAAGAAAGAAAGTTGATCCAGAGAAGATCAAGCCGTTTTCCTACACTGAGAGATACCGTAGATTAATTGGGAAATTGAACTATCTCACAGTAACTCGCCTTGATGTGACCTTTCTAGTTAGTGTGCTTAGTCAATTCATGACTGCACCAACCGTTGCTTAGCGGGAAGCATTGGAGCATGTCTTACATTATTTGAAGGGCTCACTTGGTCGTGGTACACTCTATACGAATCATGGCCACAACAAGATTGAATGTTTTTGTATTGCAGATCATGCGGGATCAAAGGCTACCAGAAGATCCACCACAGGATATTGTGTGTGTAGGCGGAAATTTAGTGTCATGGAGGAGTAAGAAGCAAGATGTGGTCTCTAAGTCGAGTGCAGAAGCTGAGTATAGAACTATGTCTCAGTCAGTACAGGAAATTGTGTGGATTCACCAGTTAATGAAGGAGGTTGGTCTTGCCACGTCATTACCTACGAAGTTGTGGTGTGATAATAAAGCTGCTCTACACAGCCTCCAACTCTGTGTTTCATGAACGTATGAAACACATTGAGATTGATTGTCACTTTGTACGCGATAAGATCAAGGAGAACTTTATTTCTACGGGGCATGTGTGTTCTAGTGACCAATTGGGTGACCTTCCTCGACTAAGGCCTTAAATGGGACTCGGGTTGACTATCTTTGTAACAAGTTGGGCTTGATTAACATCTTGAGGGGGAGTGTTAGGAACTTGAGTCATAATTAGTCTTAATGTTAGGAATTAGTCATAATTAGTCATAATTAGTCTTGATGGGCCTATTAACTTTAAAGCCCCTCTCTTGTGTATATATATCCCTCTTGTGTACATGAATACTCACGGAATTCATTATTATATTTTCTTAGTTTACAATATTCATAGCAGACAAGTCAAAATCAACATCAATGTAATTACGAGACTACTATATATAATTACAGATATAAGACTATTTGAATTCTACTAATCATAATTGGTCTTTCCTAGGTCCTGTCACAGTGTGAGAACATTGAGATCAAGTACAAATCAACCCAACACAAGGAACAATATAAATCAACATACAACAGCAAAGAACTAAAGAACTGGCTTTATTTTGATTTTTGAATGAATGAACCGGCCATATAGATGTTCAAAAATCCTCCAAAAACTTTCACATTTCAGCAGGACATTGACCAAAAGAAAATCCCGATTCCATACCTAAATGCATGATTTCAAAACTACATTCAAATATAAAATATTTCATAACTAATCAACATAAAAGAACCTGTATTCAAGTAGAGAGTCGGTGAGACATCGAACTTTCGAGGTTAACAGGCCCACATTCACAAGTGACCCAATATCATCACCAATAGTATGTTGAGGACCTGTGCAAGAAAAGAATGTCAGCTAATGATCTATCATAAATGTATAGTCACCAAGGCTAAAGTCACTACCAGATGATATGCAAGTTGAAATCACGTCCAAAGCATTCAATGTAAATTTTCTAACAGCTGTCTGTCCAGAGACATCCATATTTCCAAATGAAAATAATTCAGTTTCATTTGATGATAAGAATTCTGCAGCCTGTCAAATAAACAAACATATAGTGAAATCTTTCATGCAGTCATGAAGAGAAGAAAGAAATTGGATAATAAGTATGAATAAGTACCTTCAAAGCCAACAAAAGTCCCAACTCATCCAAGCAAAAAATTAAAGCTGAGAAAACCCTTTTCATTCTTTTGCAAATAGACTCTGCGGCAGAACTTGTCAACTCTGACTTTTTCACATGGCATTCATACTAATGCACAGAATATCAACAGTCGACACCATCCGGGAAGCAAACCAACAATCAAATAATGAAAATTTGTATGACTGAATTTTGATCAGGTATAAGGTCTAAGAACATGACAGAATTGACATTTCAAACAAAACATGCTGCTCAATATACCAATTTTCGCTTTTTATAGTCAATTCCTTCCCCATAATTTCAATCCAAGGGAATAATTTAATTCCTTGTAAATATCAAGTAAGGGTAATTAAAAGCTGGCAACCTTAAAAGTTCTCACCTGTTTTCTTAGTAGATCCAGTTCTTTTGCCAGGCATTGGAATAACTCAAAGGTTCTTCCAGTCTCCTTGAAGAATTTGAACTTTGGGGTAGATATTGGTATGAATTCCGCCAGGACAGATTCACTTGCACATGTATATACCTTAAATACAAAAATATTAAATGTTCAAAATGATAAATAACTGGACAACAACAGCATACAAGGACCACTTTTCTTAAGTTTTTTTAGTGAAAAAATCAACTATTTTTTTAAAAAAGACATCACTTTTGTGAAATTAAATATTGTTTTTTAACATTTAAAACTAATCGAAATATAAAAAAGAAAACGTATTTTTTATTTTTTGAAAAGCTCCTCTGAATAACTTTAGAAAATAATAGATGACCTAGAATGTTACAAAAATATGGAGATATCATAAAATTTGAAAAGAAATAAATAATAAATCATTTTTTTATGAACAGGGATCCACAAAGATATCATAAAATTTGAAAATAACGAGATAATAATCACTTTTATTGTTGTAACCAAACGCAGTATCTGTTTTTGTAGAATCTCTAAAAAATAAATCACGTTTCATATCATCTCTAAACTATCTAAAAATCACTTTTTTTAAGTTTAAACAATGGGGCACCAAGTCCTCAAAAAATTAAACTCTTCTAAATACATTGGCAAAGGTCAACACCTCTCTAGCAATGTAAAGGTTCCTGCACCAGTAGATATTTAAAATATAACAGCAAATTTTTTTTGCGCATACACCACAAAGAGATAGATGGATTGAGAAAAGAATTTTATGTTTATGGGAAGAGACATGGCAGAAATAGATAGTTGTAACTGAGGAAGCTGCAAGAAAGAGGACATAGGAAGTTAGTCACAAGGGAACAAGCGTAGAAGAAAGAAGTTCCAAGATGGAAGTCAATCAGATTCAGTCATCATGTAAAAAATAAAGGAAAAAATGGAATATAGAGGAAGCATGGACAAGGTATTCTTAGGGCATATGGTTTAGGGGATATCTATAAGTCCTGAACTTCTAAAACCAATCTTGTCATTTGGTTGTTCAGTCTTTTTTTTTTTTTACTGCTGCCCAAGGTCTTTAATCCTTATGTTGGAGAATATTGGAGATTCTCATTTTCCTAGTCAAGGTAAAAAAAAAAAAAAAAAAAAAAAATCTCATTTTCCAATATTGTCAGTATCTATCAAGACAACATATTGCCCAGAACAAAATGACATGCCTTGAAACTAGAAACTTAGAGAACAAATAAAAATTAAAAGATGGAGAAAGATAAAGTAAAACCTTAGAATGCATTAGGCTCTCAAGTTCGGCAATATTTTTCCAGACAGTCAATTCAGAATTCCCACCTAATTAAAATATTAGAGGCAAAGAAAAAGTAAATTTAACATTAGAAAATAATAGACAGTACTGAGTAGGAAAATAATGCCAATGCAATGAAATAAATAGAACTTTCTTTGGACTAATGAACCTTTTGATTTAATAAGAGATGCTGTCATCCCAAATATTCTAGGGAGATCAGAACTATTAGATTTCAATTGATCATGATAAAACTCCTGCACGAAAACAAAACTTCCAATTGTAAGAAATATAAGTTTTGCACATTCCACAATCTCAAATTGCAGAAATGCATACTAAGATAGAAACTTGACTATAAATAACTGCAATGACCGTCAAACAAAATACTTTTTATACAATTCGACAAAAGAATGTATTTAATACTAAACATCGCTGACAACTATTCATGAGTTCAATTAACTGAGACATGTACAGGCGTACAGCTATCATGAGCCTTCACTCAATAGCATAAGCATACAATA
This sequence comes from Acacia acuminata, assembly GCA_019022655.1. Taxonomy (NCBI): domain Eukaryota; kingdom Viridiplantae; phylum Streptophyta; class Magnoliopsida; order Fabales; family Fabaceae; genus Acacia; species Acacia acuminata. The sequence goes on along the minus strand of JAFJYI010000242.1, from coordinate 447,678 downwards.
CACTTTAGCAATTATGATTACAAGTCACAGACTATGTGACCGAAGAATAACCGATATACAAGTAGATTATCACAGCAGAATTGTGATTATTGAAAGAAAAAGACACAGGTCCGCAAAATAAAAACCATTAGAGGAAGCACTTACAGTCATGATGCATGCATATGGGTGTCTGCCCCTAGCATGATGGCATTCATCCATTATTAAGACCTTTATCATATTCAGTTTGAAAAAGCCACAACTCAAGCCAGACAGCAATATTGCAGGAGTCATAACAAGTACCTGCATAATCAAAACCACTACCAACAATAACTATATCGAATCTAAGTAATATGCATAGGCAAATCAGAAACAATAACTATATCTGATATATGTGATATGCAAATGCAACGACAAATCAGAAACATAGTGCTAAAAATAACTAACAATACAGATGACACTGAGAGCAACTGGTCCTACAAATGAAGAAAATCGCAAATTCTGACTGTCTGAATTTGACTTTTGCATACAACAATATACCCCTATGCCAACTAGAATACTTGGCATACAAAAAAGAAAGCAAAAAGTTTATAAACACTTGAAAATTTAGAAGGAAAATATGTAACTTTATCTGCTTTCATTCGCAGTTAACTATTAAGATTTTATTATGGGTTAAGTATCCACTAATTTTCGTGTTGTCTTTGCTCATGCGGCATCATATGAACTGGATAGTCTCTAATATCTAATGATATCATATATCCATCTGTGGAACTGCACAATGGGATGACCCAATTCATGCCAGACAAAAGAACCGATTCCACAAATAGGAAAGCCAGGGATAGGATGATTATGATCCCTTCAAATGTAGATAGATATATTAGTAATCAGTAACTTTCTGGGCAAATATCACCAACAAGCTTTTGTGAAGGGAGCTTCCACTGATGACAGCTAAAAAAAGAGCTCTTCCTAGAAGAGTACTATCCAAAGCCATGTGATTTCTTATCCATGAAAACCAAGTTCACAAGTGAAAATTTTCAAATCCAAAAAAAATATTTATAATATATAAAAACCTCTTCCTATCTTGCAGCTCTATTGAAGGGAGAATTATTTACAATTACCATCCTACATCAAAGTATTGGCTCACAAATAATACATGTTTCTGGCTACTTTAGGCTTTTGTAAGCACCCAGATTAGTTGCCACTTGCCATCAATAAATTTAAATTATTACTTCGTATGCGCGTATAACAAATATATATGTGAATACAAAAGTAAATAACAAATAGAATAGGAAACGACAAATAGAGGGCAGGACTATTTTGAGGGACAAAAGCAGACTACACATAGCCCATTTACATGCTTGACATTTCACATGTAAGTTTTAATCTGATATTTCTAAACAAATGTGCAAAATAATCACCTCATGTTTCTGCATTTCTACTTTCCATGTAGCAGCATCCCAGAAGTCGATTCCCATATCTCCCCAATACATTCCGACCTTCAAATCCGTATGCATTTTCACAGCTTCAGCTTGCTGTTATTTTGGGAAGTGAAGAAGAAGAAAAACTTAGTCAAAAAAAGTGTTGGTCCAGTGTATAATTTCACAAGCAGCATTACCAAAGCAGCATTAGTGGATATGTGAGCGTAATTTCCAACCATGACTACATATTTCTAATTTCTAATGCTATTTTAATTTAAAATGGGTACAACAGCAGGTCCCATGATAATGTAAATCAATCAGAGAAGGTCTTTCCAGGAGAGAATAGAGAAAAAGGAAAGACTTGCGTACTTGTTTAATCAAGACAACAGTCGGAACCAAAAATACGGCAATGGAAGGGGAAGGCTTGCGAAGAAGATAAACATAGCTCCGTAAAAGCATGATGGCGATCAAAGTTTTCCCAGAACCTGTCTCTAAGTATACGATGGTATTTTGCCGGATAGATTGCTCCAAAGCTTCCAACTGATAACTGCAGAAAACGGGCAAAAAACAATCAAAGGAAAAAAAAAAACATAACAACATTAATCGAATCAACTGAAGAAAATTGTAGGCTAGCTTACCATCTGGCAAATGGAAGAGGATCAGCTGGGGTGAGGCTATCGATTTCCATGGCTTCTCTCTCTCAAATTACAAATCGAAAAACGCAGAATGCAGATAATGAAGGAATTTGAAGAACCGAGTTTGAGCCACAACGAGAAAAAGCACAAAGCAAAGTCTGTCTGAAACTATACTATAAATGCTACTAGTAGTAGTAGGCCAGTGATTCCTTCCAGTGTAAGTTAGTACGCCAGTAGTAGTTGAATACTTTTGTAATTTACACTATTTAGGATTGGAGTGAGTAACTTCGAAAGTAAGGAGTAAGGAGACCGGAGAGGGAGATTGACCAAAATAATAATAATAAAAAAATTTACTAGATTAAAGTGAAACATTTTATCAAAGTAATGCAGTTTATGGTGTTTGACAGACTCACGGGACTAATAGCGTAGAATAGGTTCACGCCACTGACACATACTTGACAAATTTTGTGTCGGTGACAAAATTCACGCCACATGTGACGTGAACAACATTCACGCCACTGTGGCGTGAAAAAGTGGATCAGACCCACTCAATTGGGTCTGATTCCATATATATAAAAAAGATTTAAATTAATATTATATATAATAATATATAATAATAATAATATACTAATAATAAATGATAAAAAAAGTGGAATAATTTAAAACTCTACTTCATTTAATTTGAAGTCAAAAGAAAGAAATCATGCAATGCGAAATAATTCATTAAGAATGCGCTTTTAAAAGATTACGCGATTAATTTGGTTATAATAACTTGTATAATGTTATAATATTGTACGCGTAATCTTTTAAAAAAGCGTTATAATGAGTTATTTCGGTTAATCTTTCTTTCTTTTAACTTCAAATTAAATGGAGTAGAATTTTAAATTATTCCACTTTTTTTTATCATTTATTATTAGTATATATTATTATTATTATATATAATATTAATTTACTTTATATATATACATACATATATATATATATGGAATCAGACCCAATTGAGTGAGTCTGATCCCACTTTTTTCACACCACAGTGGCGTGAATTTCTTGTGCTCCACCGACACAAAATTTGTCAGTATGTGTTAGTAGTGTGAACCTGTTCTGCGTCATTAGTCTCGTGAGTCTGTCAAACGCTACAAACTGCATTTTTTTGTAAAATGTTTTTTCAATCTGCTTTAATCTGGTAATTTTTTTTTTTTTTAATTATTTTGGACAATCTCCCGACTGGAGACCACACAAGTCAAAAAGTCAGACCGAAGTGAATGAAATGGCACTCGATGCATCGTCGTTTCCATAATAGCCTCTCGGTTCATATCAAAAAAAAAAAAAAAAAAAAGCCTCTCGGTTTCCAACGCTCGCCAGCTTCCTCTGGTCATTCTTTTGAATTTATTCAAAAAAAATCAAATGATTCAGAGACTGAGACGAGGAGGGCAGTGATACCAGTTTGGAAACTACATCTACCCTTAATTCCTTATAGAGTTAGTATTAATAATCAATAATTTGAATAATATTTCATCCTTTAATTTGAAATAAAGTTATTTTCTTAAACAATATATGACAATAATTATTTTAAAAAAAAATTTCTGTATGTTGTCATGTGACATAACTAAATCTAAAAATGTGTCGCATTATACTTTCATGGGAACGAGCTTTTAATTCCCTCTAAACAAGAATGTTATTGAGGGAAAAACTTATTTTTCTCATTAAAGTGAGTCTACCACACTAACATTAGTTGAACATATTATGTTCAATATAATTATGAGAGAATCAATTAAATAAATAAAAAAGGAGAAATAAATTATAACTCACTCAATTGACATAAAGAATTAATAGAGTAACATAATACTCCCTCCGGTCCTAATTATAAGAGCTAGTTGACTTTTTGGGAGAGATTAAGGAAAATAATTAAATTACTTTAGAGTATTTTTATTTTTAATTTTTTTCCTTCAAACTAATTGGTTTAACTAATAAACTAATATATAATCCAAGAATACATAACATATGAAATGATTAAGTAACTGATTTAGTTTTCTTAATCTCTCCAAAAAAGTCAACTAGCTTTATAATTAAGGCCAGGTAGTATAACCTATATAGGTTTTGAGAGATGAATATGTGTAAATAGATTTTAATTGTTTGAGTATAATGTTTTGAAGATAAAAAATTGTTTGTAATTATTTTAGAATTGATGACTTTTGAAAATAAGCAATTGATTAGAATTGTTTAAGTATAATTTCAATTTTTCCGATCGTACATTAATATAATTTGACTTCCATTCTAAAACCTCATTTGCTCTAAATCTTAATTAATCATTTGTAGTCATTTGGAGTTATTTCAATCTAATTCAAATAAATTTAAAATTACATTTAGTTCAAAAAAGCATTACATCACAATACAACAAATCTATTTCAATTACCAACTTTTAATATGCATGGGTATTATGAACCAAAAAAAAAAAAAAAAATCCATGGATCAAGAAAATCTTTTGACTTTGCTACTTTGAATAATAAGTTGTTGAGGGTACTTAAATTATGAAGTTAAGGTGTAAAGATATATATGTGATTTTTTTTAAAATGTACCAGACACCAAATACCTTTTTTAGGTGTAAAAGTGACTATATGATTATAAAATGGAGCAAAAATATTGATTGATTGTTAATTTGACTTTTTTGAATTTTTAAGGCTGACAGTGGAGAATTGGAGAAAATTACAAAATATGGCATAAATATGTTGGAAATTACAGTTTAACCTTTCTCTCTTCTATCCCCATCTTACTTATTGAGCGCCCATCTCCACCTCCCTCCACTTTTGTAACCATATAGTCACTTTTGCACATACAAAAAAACATTTAGTGTTGGATACACTTTTAGAAAAACCACATGACCTAAATTCAAATTAATGCATCCACTACAATTTTTTACCCAAGTTGTTGAGGACAAGGTTGTCAAACTCACGAGTTTAAGCAAACTCGTGGCTTGTGATATAAACTCGTATTATGAACTCGAATTGTAAACTCGTAAGAGTTTATTTTTATTATTAAATAGATATAACTAGTGTATAATTAAATAATTAAAATATAAAAATGACAATAATTTGATTTAAATATATTTTAAATCCAAATAATTGAAATTAAATCCATCAACATTCATCATTTATCATATTTAAGAAAGAAATTTCTATATAAAGCTATTAAGCATGATTAAATCAAAAAAATTAACATGAGTTTAAGAGTAAGTTAACATGATTTCGTAATCTAGAAACGTAAAAACGGTAAAATCGGTGTATAAACTCGTGAGTTTAGCCAAGTTTATAACTAGCACGAGTTTACCACTGACTCGACTCGTTTTTGCAAACTAGAAGCGTAAAAACGGTAAACTCGGAGAGTCAACTCGCGAGTTTGACAACCATGGTTGAGGGTACTTCAATATAGCCTTCTAATTTTTCACATATTAATCATAACTACTATTTTTTACCAGAAAAAATAGCTCCTAAAAAATACTGTTAGACATAGCATATAAATAATAGCAATCACTCTCCCTTGGGCAGGGAGCATTAAATTCAACGCAAAAACAATGGGTTTCAACTAAAGAAAGTGAAGAAAAACATTGTCCAAGGTTAAAATAAAAATACAACTGCATTTACTATATGGACATTAACTAAAGATTACATCACACATAACTATGATTAAAGATCATGCATTTATGTCTATAAATATCTCCTTATACACAAAATTTGTTGTTGTCCTCCTACTTCATTGACCATCATATGGAATGTATATCTTCAACCAATCCATGCTTCTCTTAGTAAGCATGGAAGCCTCTTAGTTCATTTTCAATCCATGGTTGACTATTAACATACTGCATATATGATGTTTAAGGATGGGGACTTTTGCGACGAATTAGATTTACGTCGCAAATTTAATAATTTTTTTTTAAAATAATTTTTCTTAAAAAAATCATTCTGCGACGGAATTCCAATTCCGTCGCAAAGCCCCGTTGGGTTTTGCGGCGAATTACTCATTTAAAATTTCCCCATTTCTTCTTTACGCTTCATTTTTCGACTCGTCTCTCTCTCTCTACGCTCTCCTTTTTCAGCGTCCGTCCTCCACCTCCACGTCACCGTGCCGCTTTGCCCCCCCTATCTCCGCCGCCACCCCTTCGGTTTCCACCGTTGCCGCTTTGCCAAGTAAGTTTGATTTTTTTTTTCCTTTTTTTTTATCATTTTTTTTGTTAGATAGTTGCTTTGTATTTGGACATGTTTGCTGTGGTTTATAATCCTTTGGTATAATGCTTTGATTATATATAGTGGAGTTGTTGTTGTTGTTTTTTTTTTGGTTTTCTTTTGCAATGTCTACTTGAAGTAGTTGGTGTTTCGTTTCCAATTTTCCTCTCTGATGAAAATTCCTTTTCTAGGGTTATAAAGTCCAAACATTTTTTTTTTTTTGATTTAATCGTAGGGTAGGTTTGATCGTTGATCAAATTTCTGGATGGAGCCTCGTGTTGGAAACAAGTTCCGTCTACCTCAGTGAGTTTTAATTCCTTTTGCTTTTAATTTGTTCCTTTTTTTGCTGGGGAATTCTGAATCCATCCTTTCTTGTTGTCAGGTACCAATATTCAGACAAATGAAGACGTTGCAATTAAGCTTGTAAGTACCCTGACCTACTTGAATATGGATTTTTTTGAAAACAAAAAACCTTTTTTTGTGGGCAAATTTGGGATTGTAGTTTATAAATCACCTTCAATTCATTAAACATGTTGTAGCTTTGTGTAAACTCGGTACGATATGTTAGTTTAGTTTTTTGTTTAGCATTCGGAATATCTTTGGGTAAATGTAGATGATCGTAGTGTCATATTGGAGGATAGATGCGAGAGTCAATTCAAGTAATAAATTTGATTTTCTTGTTTAATTCATTATGAATGCACTGAGACATATTTTATTATCATTTTTATTATTTATTTAGTTTTTAACAAAAAAATTAAATTAATTTTTTTTAAAATGATTAAATTTGCGATGGAAATCAAATCTTGCGACGGATTGCTTTATGTCGCAAATCCTTGGGATTTGTAACGGATTTGCTTTCCGTCACAAATCCTAGGGATTTGCGATGGATTTTATTTCCATCGCAAATCCTAGAATTTGAGATGGAAATTTGACTTCTCGTCGCAATTGCGACGAGGATTTTAACGACGGACAAAATCGGTCGCAAACAAAATTTGTGATGGAAAAACACTTTTTTGAGACGGATTTTTTCCGTCGCAAAAACCGACTTTTCTAGTAGTGGGAATGAAACTAGCAGATTAGAGTTTTAAGGCAAATGAATTCCAATTGCTTTCAAACTCACTTCCTAACCTTTATCCTACACAATTTTTCATTTTAAGCACATTGGAACCATCAAAATGAGAAAAATCACACTCCTCATAGGTCCCCTCTTCTGACTGAAATAAAGGGTTAGAAGAAACCAAAATTGTTTTTATTATTATTATTATTATCAAGTTTCACTTCTAGAACACCATAACTTGGTTTCTAATCACACCCTAACTTTCCATTTAGGCCTTAAGCCCACTTTCACCCATTTTTAGACAAATGGGAAGCACCTCCCCTTAGGGTTTAGGGCTTCCAAAATCTCAAGAAAGTGAGAACAAACCATCACAAACCACCAACAAGCCAAAATACACAACAAGAAGGCTTGAAACCACATACATTGTCTTTGGTGGTTGTTGTTTGCAAGATTTTCTTCTCCTATTGGCTTTAGAGTTTTGGCCAACTCTAGAAAAATACCATTCACAAGAGCATTAAGGGGCTAGGAAGAAATTTAGAAGAGATAGAGAACATAAGCATCCAACTCACCTCTTGATTATTTCTTGAAGCTTCTCTCTTCCTCTTTTTCTCAAACTTTCGGCCCTTTCCCTCTCGTGAGTGTATGTCTAAATTTTTGGAGGGGAATGAAGAAGAAAGGTAATGAATAAATGAAGGGTTGTTTGGGCTTTTCCCTTCCTCCTCTCTTTTGGTGCTTGGACTGAAAATTTAAGGCCCATTTGGAGATATAATGAGCTCCTATTTTGACCAATCTTCACATGTCCAAATAATATTTCATTATGCCATCATGCTAGCTTATTATGACACGTGACATATAACCAAGCAAAAAAAGGAGATATTTAATTATTCTTTGACCTTTGTGCAATAAAATTTCATTTGATCTCCTTTTTATTCCCTTTGGCCAAAAATAATAGCCCAATTAAATTAATTGGATGTTATTAGTCACAAGTATTTCACTTTGTAACAACATGTGTCTCTGAATTTTAGAGTTGGAAAAAATTGAACACTTCTAGAAAAATTGTGCCCATAGTCAAAATTTACTGTCTCATTGCATTGAATGCACATTTTGTACAAGGAGTTTTGTCGTATTGAATTTGGGATATTACGGGGAATGTCTTGATCTATCACAAATTGTATGACTATACTCGATGTGTGAGCATCTATAATATACAAATTTGTGTACAATTTTATTTTGTATGCTATGCAGGAGTGAAAGGAGAATCTCCATTTAAAAAAAAAAAAACCGTCTCAAAAGTTAACGGTTATTAAATAAGAAACGTTATATATTTATATACTATATATAACAATTTTTTTTTTATTAAACCCGTTGGCATTTATAGAAAATAAATAGTGGTTGCTATATATAGCGACCGATATGTATGCTAAACTCTTATATAATGCTTAATTTGAAAGCACCGTTATATATGCTACATTTTTATATAATAGTTATTTTAAAAGCACCGTTTTATATGTTATAGAATTTTATAATAGTTGTTTACTTGAGACACTTATTTATCATTGCAAAATTACGCACAACATAGCCTCATTACATCTCATACATAACATGTGTTATAATAGATACAAAATAAATCACGGTTTGGAACCGTAATGTATATACGCTGAGCTTTTATAGCTCTCGCATATATGACGGTTCAGAACTGTTATGTATGACAATTAATAACTATCATATATCGTGATTTTCTATAGCAGTAGTATTTGAGTCTTTTTACAATTGAATTATATTACTTAAAAGTCTCACGGGAATTGATAGCAAATTGGAGATTTCGAGGGACCTTATAGTAGTATTTTGTTTAGCTTGGGACTTCAGCGTAATTTTTTTGTTTTGTTTTGTTTTTCTTTTTTAAAATAACAATTTCCATCCTCTTAAAGCATTGACTTAGGGGGAAGCCAGGCCATGTGGTTTTCTTCTTCACTTGTTATTAGTATTTGATGTCTAGCACTACATTAATTTGAGAATGTCAAGTTTAAACAAGAAATAACTCTTCCAAAGACAATTTTGAGCATTCACGCGGAATTGAATTCAACAGAGACTTCATACTGAAACTGCCATATATAACATCTTCCATCCAGATTAATGCTTGTTGGTTGTTTTTAGTTACCTATCCCTTCCTCTCTCTCACACACAATAAAACATTTAATCTCGTATTGTTGAGCTATGAAAAATAATCATTATAATAAGTTGATCGTTAAACTTTATACAACTGCGCACAATCTTTCCCCACATCGATCCAACAAAAAAAGAAAGAAATAGAAACCACAAGAAAATTAATCACACATACATTCAAAATCACATGCAGATATAAACAAAATTTTATTCACGGGAAATTTATTTTTATGCACCAATTTGTTTTATCTTTTGGTATTTACGTCTGTTGATGTTGGCTTGTGATCATCGTACGTGTCACTTGCATGATATCCTAATGTCAGCTCTATATAAATAGCGTTCATCACCACATAGTCCCTCACAAATAAAACAGAGAATTATCTTCGTCTTCAACTTCAAAGCAGCCATGTCTAGCACAACTGGTAAAGTCATCAGGTGCCGAGGTGAGTTATATATATTGTTCATAACTTCTAATTGATACCCTCTCCGATTCCAAAATATGAGTTAGTTAGCAGGTTTACTTCTTTCCTAAATATAAGATATCAATATACTTAATTTACCTCAAATTTATAGAATGTTTTTTTTTTTTTTTTTTTTTTTTTTTTCCCTTTTTTGCCATTTTATATTATTTTTTCAAATTATCCCTATTGATTCAATATATTAAGGGGGTTTCTATCAAGGGGTAATTCTAATGTAAATATTTATGAATAACTAATTTAACTAATTTTCTTAACATATACAAATTAGTTATATAGCTCTTATATTAAGAAACAAACAGAGTATCACTCTTCGTCATTTTGATTAGTGTTCTTGGGTTTTGAAGTGATAATCATATGAAATTCAAATAGATAATAAAAGAGGAAAGGACATCGTGCTATTAGCACACCATTTATTTATAACCACATGTATCCTTCTATTTGAGTCAATTATGTTTTAGGCATAATAGGACACTAAATGTGGATACCTCATTTTTCTTTTCATAAATTTCTATCATATATTTCATTTTGTTGTTGTTGCATACACAAATGCAACTAGCGGCGGTGGCGTGGGAGGCAAGCAAGCCATTGGTGATAGAAGAAGTGGAAGTGGCTCCTCCTCAAGCTGGAGAAGTTCGTTTGAAGATCCTCTTTACCTCTCTTTGCCGTTCTGATGTTTACTTCTGGGATCCCAAGGTCGTATTGTTGTTGTTGTTCTTCTTCATATATAAACATGCCCTCTATTTATCAACTCACAAAATATTAATAAATGTCGTTTATTTGATTTCCCCCCTTTTCTCTTTGAATATTAGGACCATCAAAACCATCTGTTTCCCCGCATACTTGGTCATGAGGCTGCAGGGTAATGATCTTCTTTTATAATCACCCCTCTTTGATGTTCTATTTATAATTTGAGCATGTATTCGCATTTAAATCTAAAAAAAAGCACGTATATTGGTGGATTTCATTTAACAATATAAGAATATGATGTATATCATGAAACGAAAAATTACACTTATGGTTCTTAATATAAAATATATTTGAGAAGTTGATCTTGATCCTAAATATAAGATATAGTTTTCATATTTGTCAATCCTTTCATAATATACCCCTATTGATGCTCCCTCAATAATAATAATAAAGGATGAGAGAGAATGATGGAATTAAAGAAGTTGGGTAGGGCGTTTTAGAAAATACATGTCATAATAATTAATTTAACTAACTTCTTTAATCTAATCAAATTAAGTAAATGTCTTGTATTAAGGAACACATCGGAGGGAGTACTAAACTTTTAATGTTTGAAATAATGATTTAACTAACAAATTCCATTTTAATGTAATATTAAGGGTTATACCATCATTGGTTCCTACCATTGGAATTTTGATTTTTGTCAATTTAATTTCAAATTATGGTTTTATTCTGTGTAGTTTCATTATAATTTGGTCCGTTAACTTTAGTTAATGACCTTACATATATGGATCAATACCTAAACTCATTAAAGTACAAGGACTACAACCAAAACTCATTAAAGTATAATTAAATGTAATTTTGCTTCCTACTATTAAACTCATTAAATCATTACAAAACTATAGGAAACACGATTTAAAATAAAAAAAATATATAATATTTTTTTTAAAATTATTACTTCATTGGTTCGATTGCCAGCTTAACAAGTTGGACCGTGAGAAACATGAATTGTAGACCTTTCCTATTCAATATTCGGTTGGGCTTTTAAAATATGGAGAAAAATGGATTGAAATAATTACAGGAACTACTAGCTAATTTAAAGAAAATTGATAATGAATGAAGGATCGTGGAGAGTGTAGGAGAGGGAGTGACACATCTGAAGGAAGGGGACAAAGCATTGCCTGTGTTTACAGGAGAGTGTGGGAAATGCAGACACTGCAACTCAAAAGAGAGCAACTTGTGTGAGCTCCTCAGACTTAACACTGATAGAGGTGTGATGCTTCATGATGGAACCTCCCGTTTCTCCAAGAACGGACGTCCCATTTACCACTTCATCGGAACCTCCACCTTCAGTGAATACACTGTCCTCCATGCCGGCTGTGTCGCCAAGATCCACCCCGATGCCCCTCTCGACAAAGTTTGCATTCTCAGCTGTGGATTTTGTACCGGTTCGCTCCTCATCCTCTCTTCATGTGTTGTTTATGTTTTTTATTTTTCAAAGGTTAAGATGTAAACTTTTCTATGAATTTATACTCAATGAGCGAAAATACTTGTAAACTTCTCTTTTGTGCAAAAAATACCCTTGAACTTTAAAATTGGAGAAAAAATGACAAAACCATTAAAACCACTTAATGCCTGTTACTTTTTATACCAGAAAACGGTGCATCCCACTACAAAAGGTAGTAAGCACTAACGTCGTAAAGTTAGAAGCATGACTGAACCCATGTTAGCTTTCCATTTAGTGGGGAGTTTTCATGCCACTAGATTATAACAACCATTGATTTTGGTCTATATATATATATATATGCGTGCTTATGTTCATGAGTAGGCCAATTGATTTTGTTGTCTATATGCACGCACACACACATATAGGGTATGGAGCTGCAGTGAATGTGGCAAAACCAAAGCCTGGTTCTTCAGTCGCAGTTTTTGGACTTGGAGCTGTGGGCCTTGCGGTATGTAAACTTTTTTACTCTCTAGTCCTTTTTTGAACGTGCAAGTACAACTACACGAACAGTATGGGAGCAAAAATCACCATTAACGGAGTTCTATGCAGCTTACTTGTTGGAAGAGACAAAAGTTGTTTTGGCTCTAAGTTTAGAAAGAGAATAATTTTAAATCTAAAATAACTTGAAGATACCCTTAATGATATAAAATAATCACGTTTAACACGGGTTAAAAAGATTTTTTTACACCGGTTTTCCGCACATTAGTTTTACCTGTGTAGGAAAAACTAATTATACAGTGGACGTTACTAATCGGTGTAGAAATAATCTCCACAGACATCAATGTGAAAAGATAGACGCAAAATTAATTTTACAATGACAGAGATAATCCCGGTCCTTAATATAAGATATGTTTAAGGAGTTGATCTTGGTCCTAAATATAAGACATAGTTTTCCTATTTGTCACTTTTTTTCTCCCTAATTTACTTCTATTGATATTCTCCCAACAATAATTAAGGAGGAGAATGAATGAGAGAATTAAAGAAGGCGACTAGATGACACATTATATTAACTAACTTTCTTAATATAATCAAATTAGATAAATATGTTTTATATATTAAGGACCAGAGGGAGTATTCAAAATAAACTATGTACTTTCTATTGAGCGAAATAGAATCAAATTTATTTTTAAAATTCTATTGTTTGTAATGTGAAATTTAGGCTGCGGAAGGGGCAAGAGTTAGTGGTGCATCAAGAATCATTGGGGTGGATTTATTCTCCAGCCGAGCTGACCAATGTACGTAATTAAATTAAATTCCTTTTTTTCCCCTGTTGTCTTATGTTACTGATAATATTTTGTGATGGCAGCCAAAAAGTTTGGGGTCACTGACTTTCTGAACCCTAAAGATTACGAAAAGCCTATTCAGGAGGTTGGTTCATATGTATTTGTGTGTGTAGACATTATTAAGTTAGTAATAAGTAATTATTAAAGAAAAAATAATAATCATTTTGAGATGGATATTTACGTAATTAATAATGTTGATTAATTGTTAAGAAAAAATTATGATGAAGGTGATTTGTGAAATGACTAATGGTGGAGTTGATTGTGCCATTGAGTGTACCGGAGACGTCCAAGCCTCCATTCAAGCATTTGAAAGTGTCCATGACGTAAGTGTATATATACAATTTAAATTAATTACTTCTTCATTTTTATCATTATTATTTTTTAAAAAATGATACAGTAGAGATCCATATAAGGGTATATAAAAATAATTAAAAAAGTGAATGTGATTAGTTAATTGGCAGGGTTGGGGAGTGGCAGTGCTAGTAGGAGTGCCACCAAAAAACGCAGAGTTCAAAACTCATCCAATGAAATTCTTGCAAGAGAGGACCCTCAAAGGAACCTTCTTTGGCAACTTCAAGCCTCTCTCTGATCTCCCTTCTCTTGTTGACAAGTATATGAACAAGGTACTTTTGCGTGTGTGTGTGAGATAGAGAGAGCACATATGTATGTATGTGTGAAAGAAATATAATTATGGCTAAATTACATAAACTTCCAACTAAATTAAACAAATAAATTTATACAGATATATAACCAAACTAAATCAATTTTATATCTTTTAAACATTATTTTTGTATGTGTATAACCCTCTCAAACTCTGAATAATGTGCAAATAAACTGCTTATACTTTAAGAGGTAAATAATGAACAATGCATGAGAGTAATCTACATAAATGTAAAATTTAAGGAGATTAATTGTAAAGTTAGGGAGGTTGCCACACTTATAACATATATAAAGTCAACGGGTTTTGTATAATTTATTAGAATATAATTAGTATATCATAGATTTTCAGGGGAATATAATTACTTATAATTAACATAAAGTCCGGGGGTTTTGTATAATTTATTAGAATATAATTAGTATATAATAGTTTTTCAATTTTACAATAATTTCTTGAACTTTTAAAATTAGTATAGATAATAAAAGCGTGGTTGAAAAAAGTTAGTAGCTAATTAATGCTAAAACATGAGTGAAAAAAACAAATTTTTTCGAATTAAATAAACTAAATTTATTATGTTCTGAACTTAAATATAAAATATTAATATTTCCCCCACATTTATTTATTTTTATCAAATTTGTCCTATTAAATAGTTTCAATGTGAATTATTTAAAGAAGCACTTTAGGCAAACCGCCATATATTTTTTATAAATAATTAATTAACTCATCTAATTTATTTAATTTTGTACGACTTTGTTATCTAAGTCTTACATTTAGGGCCAAGAACAAGAAGAATATTAATTAATCATAACTAAATAAGTTATTAAATTCAGGATTTGGAAGTGGACAAGTTCATAACTCACACAGTGCCATTCTCAGAGATCAACAAAGCATTCGACTACATGCTTAAGGGAGAGTCCATCAGGTGTGTCATGCGCATGGAAGGTTAACTGTTATGTTTAAGTTAGACCAAGTTAGATTGGAAGAGGATTCTCTCCTAATCATTTTTCTCATTTTCCCTCATTAACACTATCTGGGTCATTGATTGGGAGGATGAGAAAAAAGGTTAAAGTGGTATTGTGATCGATTGGATGAATATGATTTAGAAATGATGAGGGATAATGAGAAAGAGATTATGAAAGAAACCCAACCCAGTTAGACCCCTGGGTTAAGTAGACCGGGTTTACTTTGGTCCAGTTCTAAATAAAGAGAGCTTCATTTTTATTTATTTATTTATTTTTTTGATAATTGAGAGCTTCATGCTTTTGATGTACTTATAAGTTGTTAACGTATTGTTCTAAATATCATCTCATATCTTTTTTTCTTCCTTTAACTTCTGATGATTTAATATTATTTGATGCCAAAGGTTACAAAAAAAAAAAAAAATTTTATGTTTAAGGTAAGAAGCACATATTAAATTTACAAGTTATTGCATTATTATATTTAATTTCTCCCATCATGCTCTCTGACACATATAAACAAGAAAGGCCCAAAACACAAGTTAAAGGGCGAATGGTCAAGGAAGGAACAACGAAAGAGAAGAAAGTAAAACTGTGACAATAGAATAATAATAATCATATGTTTGAAGGAAGAGGACGACGGCCAAGGGAAAGGGAAAGAAGATAAAAGAAATAGGAAAGAGAGAGGAGCCCTCATGTGCCCCCTTTTCTTTGCCAACTTCTAGCTTCCTCGGATTTCCCTTACGGTTGTTGACAAATATTTGAAAAGATGTGGGTGAATGTGTATATATTTTTGTGTATTATTTATGCGTGTTTGACAAATTTTAAATCGTGCATGGAAAATGGATCAACACTTGCCAGGGATGATGTAACAGCAAACGTAAGTCCGAGTGCGCGTGTCAAGAAAGTTCGTTGCTCTTCGAATTAGAATGAAAGAATGTTATATTATATTATATGGTACTGTAAAGCAGTCTCATTAAATTAATTAAACAATTGTTGTGTACCTGTCTATAAATAGCTGAGGCCTCTAGTGTTGGGTTCACAACAAACCAGCCCCTCTTAGCTCCTTCACATTTTGTTTGCTGCACTTAGCTTCTATCAGATTCATCCATCGTCCATGGCAGAGGTGGCAGACATCGCCTTCTTCCAAGAACTCGAGCAAAGACCCGACCCGTCTCTCAAACAAGAGGCCCAAGGCATCCCTCTCATCAACCTCTCTTGCCCCGACATCGACGCCATCGGCCATGCCTGACGAAATGGGGCTTCTTCCAGATGAAGTATGTAAAGCTGATAAAAAACTTGCTGAACTCAGTTGCCATTTAGAAATTTTGCCGAGAAATATGCTTCCATTTTCCCCCTCTTATCCCACTTGTGGCTGTGTTGATGTCGTGATATGATCTGGAAATTTGTATCAGGATAATAACAGGTTAAATAAATAAAGAAACATGCAACATTGTCAATTCCACAAATGCATATAAGGGAATCTGTGTTACTGTCTACAATAAGCATGTGTTGCAGCAAATTGTACTGTTGGTAATAAAGAAAGCATGCTTTGACTATGTCACTTTTATTGAGTGGCAATTGGAATTTTATAGTTATTTGGCCTGCCTATCTATAATGTCATGCTGTTAGGTTTTAAAAATTGATATATAATATATTTTGCATACTGTAAGCTCTTAGAGTGGTTAGGATAATATTTTTCCAGAAGCGTTTTATCACCTAGCCATATCTTCAAATATATTGGTTCTTTCTCTTAATCGTTTTTCACGTTGCTACTTTCTGGTATGCATGCAAGGTAATATCAGCACAATAACCAGCCCCTTTGAGTTAAGTACTCTATTGAGTAGCTCATACTATTAGTTATAGGACTAAAACACTTCATTCTGAATTCAACTATATCACCTAAAAAAAGTGTCCAGCCTTGTGTGAAGACAAGTTTTAAGGATTTTTCTTTGCTTCTGGACAAGAATTGGTTTCTTGTATTGATTTTAATTCATAAACATTCCGACTTGCACAAGTGGCTTGACTTTTTGCATGACATTTGGTTTTTCCTCTTCTAACTCAAGCATCAAATCTTAGCCATTGGTTTGCATGCCTTTCAACTTGAACTAGTAATTCAACAATTGAAACCATGGGTTTCATCATCTTCTTTTATCCATTGTTTCGACACAAATTCATTAGAAACGTGGCACGTGCGCCTATAACGTATCATCAGTTGATTCTTTTGAAACAATTTTTGGGCTTCTAACATAGACAACAGAAATTTATAGCTGACGAAATCGTGCTTCAGATGATTTGAAATTTGATGATGCTTCTAATTTGTTAATCAAAGATATAGTCATCTTTCCTTATTAATAGCTTGAACCTAAAATTGAATTCTTGTATGCTAGCTGATGTATGAAAAAAGTGATGTTCTTTGTTTATATTATGGTATGTAATTGGCCCCAGTGACTGCCATCAAGCATTCATGGATTAAGTTCTTGCATGTGAACAGTGGCTGGTTTTTTTTTCTTGCAAATCTGTCTATAACATCCAGTGTTGTTAAAACGTAGAGTCTACGTAGAAACGGTAAGGGTGAGTAAAAACGTAAAATCGTAAAATGTAAACGAAACGTAAGAGTTTCGTACATACCACAAAAAAAAAAAAATCCAACATATATAAAACTAAAACACACCAGTACATTAAAGTCATCACAAATTTAAGTCCAAACACTCAAGGAAAATAATTAAGTTCAAAATCATCATCATAATATATATTAAAATCAAAACACTAAGGCAATAAAATTATAAAAGAGATCAATATCTCTAATTTAAGTCATTGGAGTTAAAGTCAATATCTCTAATTTCTGAAAATATTTGATGTTATATTAATTATTTTGGATTGTAGATGCCGAGAAAAGATTAGCTCAAATTTGAAAAAAAAAAGGTTTGAACCCAAGTTGCAAAAGTTTCAGTTTAGTCCCTCTTTAAAAAAAGATTTAAACTTTGCAAATTAGTCCTTGGTCAAAACTCTGCGTTTTGACCAGGAACCAATCAATAATTAATTAGGTCAGCTGCTTCTTTTTCGTATTCTTCTTCCTCTCTCGCTGCGATAGCCGACTGCATCCTTCTTTTCCGTCTTCTTCTTCCTCTCTTGGCGGCGTCATTCACCACCACCAGCGCCGGCGGCATCATTCTAGCGACCACGCCTCCTTCATCTTCTCGTTTCCCCTTCGATTTCCGTGGTTTGTATTCCACGAAAATACCCTTTTTTTTCCTTCTAATTTTCAGAACTCAGTAAAATCGACCGTTTCTACCGAGTTTGAATGGCGTTTCGACCGTTTCGATCAATTCTTTGTCTCAACTACTATTCGACACGATTTTTCGGCGAAAAACGTAAAAACGTACTTTTCAACGATTTGAAACGACATTTTAACAACACTGATAACATCATGCTTGTAATTTATTCCAGTGGTCCATCTTTTTTATGCTTCAAGAATTGATATCTCTTGCAATGTGGTGTAGTATTTTTTGTGTGGGAATTTGTTTGTTTGGAGGGTCATATGTACGGATGTGAGCATAGAGAGTAACTCCTAGTTGTCATATTTAAGGAAAGGGACTGTTCTTTACGGCCCGTTTGTTTCGTACAGCACGCCCAGATTTGATATTACTGATTAGATTGTGATTATATATAAAAAATGAGTTTACTTTTGATTAGCGTGTGAGTTAGTACAAAATATAGAGTATAAAGGAAGTGAATAACATACATAACGTGTATTATTTTGCTTTCCATTCTGACTCTGCATAAATCAAATAGTTTATAGTATTATTTGACTTTGTGATTAATAGGTATTATATATTCAAGTCTACTGCTTAGCTTTTATTTCACTTCTTCCTCATTGTTTTTAATTAATGATCATGCATCATAGATATGTACGCGGTTTATGTATCCCACTGTCCAAGTAATCATGCAGCTGAAGCTGCATTTCTTGAGATTCATTCTCTTCATCATCAATTTATTAATTTATAAACAATTAATAAAAATTTTGTTTTCCATAAAATTTCGAACATATGAAAATATGTCACATTAATTCTTTGACTTTCAATTATCCCTTTTTATGAAAAACATTCTTTTTATCTCATATTCCTCTTCCTTGTTCGAAATTTTAAGAAGGAAACAAAAATGTTGCTTCTTATTTCATATGTATACATGTCACATAAGTCCTAGGGAAATTGACTTTATGTGACATATTTTCCAAGAATTCCTTTCATTCCTTTTTGGCCTTGTTTGGGACGAAATTTTGGCCTTTCTTAAGGTCCATTTATTCTCCAATGTCCTTTAGGTACTTGATAGTTTGACAAGTCAACCTACCCTTTATTGGCCCTAATTCAATTAAAACAATTCATCTTCCTTCCTTGCTATTAGATCGAAAACTAAGTCACAATTATAGTGACTTTCACATTATCACAAAGTCTCTAAAATCATTTATGCCATTTTAACTACTTAATTAAATTAGGGGGTTCCATGAAAGATAATAATTTAATTGTAGTCAAAACTTCTAAATATTTCATTAATTCATGCTTGTACATGGTTCATGAAAATAGGGATGTTAGATCATATGGAAATCGAGCTTGTTTTCTTGAGTAGCAATTGTTGACTTTTCTTCATGACAACTCATTAGCAGTATCCTTCTACTCTCTTTGTACATAGCTGTCATTTTTGACTTTGCTTCAACCTGTTGCTTTGCTTCTTTATCCATTTGACACCTTATGCTTCTATTTGACACCTAATGCTTCTACTACTCCTTCGGTTTGACAACTCATGCTTTCCATTTCCCCATTTGTTTGACAGCTTTCACAATATTAAATCCCGCGGTGGTTTTGCTTTTGTCAGGCGGCAAAAGAGACAAATTGAGTTTGAACTCTATCAATAATCAGCACAAGTAATTCTGATATCTCCGTATATAAGCCAACCATTTGAATCTCTAACAATAAAAGTCACAGCGGCTTTTCCACTCTCAGAATTTTGGATATGGCTTTGGTCCTTTGCAAGTTACAGTCCGCTGCACTTCACACGGCGCCGTTTTGCTTTTTTGTAGTAAAAAGAAAAAAAAAAAAAAAACTCCTGCTGGGTACTAAAAAGATATTCGGATCTTGACTACTAGTGAAAAAATAATTCTTGATCTTAAAAAAATTATTTTAGTATCTTTAAAAAATAATTCAGGAACTGAATGCTACTAAAAATATAGTTTAGGATATTTTTTTAACATCATAAAATAATTTTTTCAGTCTGCCGTCATTATCCTAAAATATCATTTTAATACTAGTCGATACTGAAATATTTTTTTACGATCCTAAAATATTTTTTCAACATCATGAAGTATTTTTTTTAGTATTATTCGGTATCCTAAATTATCTTTTTACTACCGTAAGAATGGCATATATATATATATATATATATATATATATATTTTAAAGGATCAGGTGTGTGTTTTGAGACAAAACGGTGCCGTGTGAAGTGCAGCGAATGCAGCGGACTGTAACTTGCAAAGGACCAAAGCCATATCCCAGAATAAAAGGCACAGTCGGAATTTATTTTAGGCTAAAGTATACATTTGGTCCTTTATGTTTTTGCCTCGATATCATTTTAGTCCCTTAAGTTTGTAAAGGGCACGTTTGGTCCTTTAATACTAACACTTTGTTAGTCGAAACTTAACGGAAAATATTGACTCAACAATTTTAAGCGATGACTATGCAATTAAATGCGACTAAGCATGTTTATATGTTAGTATTTTAATAAAGTAATATTTTAAATCCTATTAATTGAAAAATATTTAATTTTCTTCGACAAAAAAAATATATTTAATCTTCACAAATTGTAAAAAACCACAAAACGAACACAGAAAGATTTTTTTTTCAATTAATAGGCTTTAAAATATTAATTTATTAAAATATTAACATATAAGCATGTTTGTCACATTTAATTGCACAATCTCTTAAAACTGTTGAGTCGTCCCATTTTCCGTTAAGTCAAACTAACGGTGTTAATATTAAGGGATCAAACATGCACTTTACAAACTTAAGGGACTAAAATGATACCAGAGGCAAACATAAAGGACTAAATGTATACCTTAGCCTTTATTTTAAGAGCATTACCTAACGTATAGGACTAATAGCAACAATCAAATTTTGTGATTTTGTAACATGGGAAGAGTGCTACCAAAATGAATGTTGATGCATAAAAACTTACTATAAATGTGATGGAATACAAAGAATAATGGGCTCAAAGGGGTAGCAACAAATAAAATTTTTGAGGCTTGTGTTTGGTAAAGGTATAATAATGTACACCTCTATCTTAAAAGACCATGCATGTGTTAGGTAGCCGTGAAAATAACTAAAACAAGTTCTGAAGAGTAAGTTGAGTCGAGTGAAAATGCACTCTAAAATTGTATGTTTCAGGCTCAAATTTACTTTCAACAAGGTTGTACTATCTCACGATCAATTCAATCAAGTTAAACAATATGCCGCCATATAAATTGTAATATATGTAATCAACTTCCCTTCATGCAACTAGCAATTACATTTATACACAATCTCAAAACCAAGACAAAATGCCTCTTTTAATTTCCCTTGAAAATTATTACTCCCTCCGGTCCTAATTATAAGATAACATTCTAATTTTTGTCAATTTCTTCCTAAAACACCCATATTTTATTTTCTCAAATGTGTTTGGTTTTTGACAAGTATATATATATACGGGTGCGTAGACTCTTTCAATCAATGAAATTTTTAGATATATGTGTGTGTGTGTGTGTGTCTATATATGTATATGTGTTTGTCTACACACAAATATATATAGACACACACACACACACATATATATATATATATTTTGTGTGTGTGTGTACATGTCTATATATGTATATGTGCGTGTGTGTGTGTGTGTCTATATATATTTGTGTGTGTGTGTGTACATATATGTATGTATGTATGTGTGTGTGTGTGTGTCTGTGTATATCTAAACACACAAATATATATAGACACACATACACGCACATATATATGTGTGTTGTATACATACATATATGTATGTATATATGTGTGTCTCTACATACAAATATATAAAGACACACACACACACGCACATATATGTGTGTGTTGTATACATATTGTATGTATGTATATATGTGTGTGTCTGTGTATATATGTATGTATCTACACACAAATATATAAAGACTCACACACGCACATATATGTGTGTGTGTAGACATATATGTATATTTGTGTGTGTGTCTATCAATATATGTGTTTGTGTGTGTACATATATAGACACACACACATATATATCTTTTTGTGTGTGTGTGTATGCATATATATATATATATGTGTGTGTGATTGTATGTTGTGTGTACATATGTAGATATATGTGCGTGTGTTAGGATACATGATATTGGAGAGATATGTGGTAGGAGTCATTGATTCACTTTTACTTATGTCCTTTTAAATTTATATAAGGTCATTTTAGGAAAATGAGTAAAAATAACTAATTTAACTTCTTTCCTTAATCTCCATAAAATCAGTTAAATATGTCTTATAATTAGGACCGGAGGAGTATATATTTTCTTAAAAAGTCAGCATTAGTTGAATTGCCTAATTCAGATACACAGTTCAAGTCCATAGTCCATACTATGGCCCTCGTTCTTAAAAGAGCAAAACTGAGGTGTCGCATGAGCTAAAACGTCTTGATCCATAGACCAAACACCTAACAATTAAACCATTTCAAAACACTAACATACATGAACTCGGGGCACAAACCTCTGTCCAAAAGGCCACTACTATTCCAACACAAATGGCCATAATATATACCACGTTCTTGTAACACATTACATATATTTTGGAGCGTATGGAGAGGATATATATATATGTGTGTGCGCGCGCACGCGCACAAAGAGGGCATCTGATAGAATAAAGAAGGAGGGACAAGAAAGGTACAACACACACAAGGACTAAATAGTAAAGGAAGGAACCACGAAAGATAAGAAATTAAAAATGTGACAGAACATCACGCTTGATGGAAGAGGAGGATGGCCAAGAGAAAGGGATAAAAGACAAAGAAAATGGAAAAGAGGCAAAGGGCCCACATGGGCCCTTCTTCTTTCGCAACTTCAATCATGTTGCTTTGAAAATGGAGTGCAAGCGATGATGTAACCGCAAACGTAACGCCAAGTGCGGGTGCTACGAAAGCACGTCGCAAACGTAACATTGTGAAGTTCTATAAATAGCCGAGGCCTTGGGGGTTCAGTTAACAAATCAAAACAAAGCAAAAGCATTATAAAAGTCATCTTAGCCCCTTCACATTTTGCGTGTGGCACTTAGCTTCTATCAGATTCATCCATCGTCCATGGCAGAGGTCGCAGACATTGCCTTCTTCCAAGAACTCGAGCAAAGACCTGACCCGTCTCTCAAACAAGAGGCCCAAGGCATCCCTCTCATCGACCTCTCTTGCCCCGACATCGACGCCATCATCTACGACATCCGCCATGCCTGCACGAAATGGGGCTTCTTCCAGATCATCAACCACGGCGTCCCATCGGAGCTCCGTCACAAGTTGGAGGAGGCGTCACGCAAGTTCTTCCATCTCAATATGGATGAGAAGAGGAAGGTCAGAAGAGACGCCGGGAAGGTGTTGGGGTACTACGACACAGAACACACCAAGAACATCAGGGACTGGAAGGAGGTGTTTGATTACACGGTGCAACAGCCCACACTCGCCGCGGCCTCCGCGGATGAGAACGACAACCAAGTTGCCCACTGGGAGAACCAGTGGCCTCAACACCCTCCTGAAATGAGGTAAATTACATTTTATATCATGTCAAGTAATCAAATTTTGTGATGTCACTATATAAATGTATATAATGAGGCATGCACATACGTACAGGGAGGTGTGTGAGGAATATGCAAAGGAGATGGTGGCACTTGGGATGAGACTGATGGAACTGATAGCCATGAGCATGGGGCTAACAGCTCAGAGGTTTGAGGAATTCTTCAAGGACCACACTAGTTCCGTGAGGCTCAATCACTATCCGCCTTGTCCTTCGCCTGAGCTTGCCCTCGGAGTGGGCCACCACAAAGATCCCGGAGTCTTAACCATCCTTGCTCAGGACGACGTCGGAGGCCTTGAGGTGAGCCGGAAGTCCGATGGGCGGTGGGTAGGCGTCAAGCCCACACCCGATGCCTACATAGTCAATCTGGGAGATATTCTTCAGGTTTGGAGCAATGGAGAGTATGAGAGTGTAGATCACAGAGTGATTGTGAATTCGGAGAAGGAGAGGTATTCTATTCCATTCTTCCTGAATCCTTCGCATTACACAATGGTGGAGCCATTGCCGGAACTGATCGGCGGCCACCAAAAGGGAGCCAAGTACAGGCCTTATAATTGGGGCAAGTTTGCACTCTCTAGGAAGCGAAGTAACTTCATGAAGCTGCAGGTTGACAACATCCAGATTCACCATTTCAAGAACTAATATTATCATTTACCGGACCCCGTCAAATAAATATATATTATTGTAACCATTTATATTATATTCCCTATATTGTATGATCTCCCATCATTCCGACGAGGAGATTTTCTTAAGTATTTTATTTCATTCATTTTTTGTCTTGTAATAATTTGCCTATGTCAATGTCTTGGAATCGAATGTGAAGTTATGAAGCGGAATTCACATGAAACAAGTAAACAGATTGAGGTGTTGGAGTGCAATATCTCATCTGATGAAAGAAAGAACAAACATTCATCTAATAAATAATAACTTTGATGTTTCAGAGAAAATATGTTTTTAATAACTAATTGACTTATTAGGAAAATATAAAACACCCATTTTAATTTAGTAAGCAGACATCACTCATAAAACACCTATATTAAAGCATCATTCAACAAAATTAAAGAGTACCCCTTAAGAGATCGTCAAAGAATACCCCTAAAAATCCTTTCATAGTTATAGTCTTCGACTTAATTCTTAGTCTATAATATAGAGTAACTCTATGAAGCTTTGATTTTTTATTTATTTATTTTTTATATTGATGAAAGAGGCTTCAAACAACCCCTGATTATTTTTAAACATATGCACAAACACTTCACAATTTGTCATAAGTTCAAAACAAGTCATAAAGTCTCTAGGCCACCCAAAATTATCAAGAGCAATAAATCTCCAAGATAAACTAGAGTACGCAAAATGAGCCTTAAAATAATACAACATATACCAAAAAGATGGAAGTACTACTATTAGCAGAAGTAGCTTAAGCTTTCGAAATCTTCTCGAGACCCGCATAAGAACTATCACCTAGAGAAATGTTTAATCAATGGAGTGAGACAAAAGCCTCAAGTAACCAACAATCTATCCCATCGGCATACAAATAATTGCTAGTGAGGTGTCAAGTGGGATATTATAAAATCATAACGTTATTAAAAATGTCATATGGTGACATATATGTATATATCAATTCACAATATCATAATCTCATTACTCATAAATATCACATAAGTGCACAAGAATCAATACATAAGAATTTATTCTCTATCCTGTCTTGTTTCCTCTGACTAAACTCATGGGCTAGTACTCGCCAATATGACTAGTGGTTCAACTTAACAAGCTCACCGATCAAGTGATATGGGGCAGCCAAAACCCACGAGCACAAGACTGAAATATGCACTTCAAAAAAAATGGAGTTTCGATTGTGCGACTTTTGGCGGCGACTAAAAAGAGGAGTCGCAATGAAAAGTCATACTTTCCGCGGCGACTAAAAATGTCGCGCTGAAAAGTCATACTTTCAGCGGCGACTCTCATATGTCGCTGCCAAAAGTATGTTTCGATGGCGACTTAATGTCGCCGCCAAAAGTCTTTTTTTTTTTTTTTTTTTACATTTATACAATAAATATGTTTATTGATGTAATTTCTTACAAAAAAAATAAATTAATTTTTGGATCATTGTGAGATAAAGAGAGTAAGAGAAAGAGAGTGGTAATTACTAACATTGCATTGTCACATTAATGTTGTTTAAAGTTGATTTTCGTTCATAGTAGCAAGAGATTGTAGATATTGATGAAAAGATAAACATGATTTTGACTTGAGAAAGTTTTATCAAGTGCTTTTAAACCTACTTTTTTTTTTGATACACATAGTAGGGGAGGGGGCAGGGTTCGAACCCTGGACATGGGGGAGGGGAGTCAAGCTCCCTGGACATATATTCATTGAGATACTAGTAGAGAGGAAATTGATCTAATTTTATGAAGTGCAAATGTGAGAAATAATCTTAGGCTCCATTTAATCATTGAAGTTAAAGAATCATTTGCATTTATCACTCTTTCCATATCGAAATTTGTCATGGCTCAACTTAATTGAATTCACCAAGAGCTTGATCATTTGTTAATCAAATCCTCGTGGGAACCATATCTCTACTTATATTATCACTTTATTACTTGACGCGACTCGTGCACTTATGATAGCAAACATGTGTGTATTTGAGAGAGATGATAATTATATTTGTACTAGTATATATATGTGTGTGTGTGAGAGAGAGATGAAGAATCTAAATATTGATAAGATATCGATTTGATATTTTACAATTTCAAATCTCTTTTTTGTTTGCATTATAAATGATAGTCAAAATGAAAGAAAAATAGGAATAATTGAAGAGGAATTGAAAATGTAGAAAAGGACGAGTGATTTGGTTTAAATAATAAATGTCCTGAAAAGGAAATAAAGACTATAATTGAGTACTGGCAACATTATTTTACTTTATTTTCAAATTATTTTTACTATTTAATAATGACCGTTCAAATTATTTTCTTCATGTCTTTGTTGAGCAATTCGAGACGATTAGTCCATCGAAACTTAATTGCGAGGGAAAAAAGATTATTGGTTCAAATTATTTTTTCCTCTTTGTTTTTGAAAATTTTAAGTCATTTTTTTTGCACATATATCGTGTGAAAGGCATAAACGCCTATCTCATGGAGAGCATAGAGCAGTCCCTCACTCCCTTCACTCTCCCCTTATTGTCCTGCGTGCCTCATTAGGGCTCAACCCATCCAAATTATATTCTCTCCCTTTTTTATTCTCCCCTCCAAAATTTTCATGGTTCCCGCCATTTAACTTAATTGTAGGAAAAAAAAATCACATTTGCTTTCGATAGGGCATGTGAAAATAGGGAACAAATACATATCAACAAAAACCGACGATATAAAAACTCGTTATTGTGTGAAATCAGGATAACGTTATACGCATTCATAATTGGGACGTGGCTCACCATGACAAAGGGTATAAGGTTGATAAGTATGGGTTCACAAGTATCAACACTCAATATTCATTACAAACTAATGAACCATTCATTCTAGCATCTCAAGCAGAACAAATTTTTTATGTGGATGATCTTGTTCAACCTAGTTGGCTTGTTGTTGTCAAAACGAATCCACGTGACTTGTTCAATATGCCAATTGACAAAGATAATGATGTTAGTGGGGTGAATGCTTGTTATGGTTAATGAAGTGGCTTATCAACAATTGGTGGTTGACTTAAATATTGACAATCCAACTCGTGTAGAACCTGATTTTATTATTAACTTGTACGGAGAAGATGTACAACACCAGACTTTTGTTCAAGCAAGAGAACCGTCACAAGGAAGTAATCATGATGTCATGGACATTGGATTTATCGATGACAACGAAACTCATTCATCGGGTTATGAAGATAGTAATGAAGATGATGTGCTTGATGACTATGAGAGTGATACCAAAATAGAAAGTGACACAAAAAATGAAGTACAAGAGACCAATCGAAGATACGATATAAGTGATAATGCCTCGAAGAATCAAATTGAATGAAATTATTGTTTCTTTATGGTAGCTTTTACTAATTTGTACATTAAGTCTTTATAATTTAAATTTGCTTTCACACTTTTTATGCTTGCGTAAGATTTATTTTGAATGTTGTACATTTTTGCAGGATATGTCAGGATTAAAGAGAGGTCAGGGGAGAAAAAATCATTCCTTTGGATTACGTGGTGACATAAATAGTAAGGGTACTTCCTTTACACCACAGTCACTCAAGGAAATGCCTTGAAACTCTGCCTACTCAAGCTAGTAGTGCGAGTACATTTGTTTTAATTTTATATAATACAAATAACTACTCTACGTCATAGTGGTATAGGTATAAGTAAGAGATAAATTAATACTAGGAAAATATATAAAGTGTATGCATATAACTATTCTTTTACAAAAATAATTCTTTGTATGATCCTCTTTACATAAATGGTTGATATTAAACTGAATCATAATCTATTATTAAGTTTATTGGCATGCCCGAGAGATTTGCTTTGCCACCTTACAAAACAACTACTTATTATAAAAGAAATTTCACATTCAATGAAGTTTGTATTGGTTTCTTTATCATAACGTTATCTATTACCATACTAGTTACTTTTTTTTCTACTATTATCTAAAAGCTTGTATTAGATTTATATTAACGGTTTAACACAATAATATATATATGAGTCGAGCTTTTGCTTTTAAGAGTGGCCGATTTCGCTAAATTTTATCTTTGTTTTCCCTTTTTGATAAGTTGAACTTTATTTTGATTTTTGTTAGATTTAATTTTTTTCCCCAAAATGTAAAGAGGAAAAAAGACTACGTACGATTATATTTATGGGAATAGTAAAATAAATATGTCATTTATCTTTATATATATTAGAGTAATATATTAACGATACAAATGGATTAGTTATAATTAGTTATAAAAAGGCATATGATATGGCGAATATAATATTACATAAATTAGTACTAGTATGGTAATAGATAACGTTATTGGCATGCACCGAGAGATTTGCTTTGCCACCTTACAAAACAACTACTTATCAAATATATGAAGTGTATGCATATAACTATTCTTTTACAAAAACAATTCATTGTATTGTGGATATATATATTTTGCTCTTAATGGATGCTTGTGTCTTTAGGTTGTTGCTCAATTTTAATTGTTTTAATTAAATCCGCATGAATAATAGGCTCCTCGAATCCTATCAAAAAAGGCAGAGGTGTGTACAAATATTGTAAAGTGGACTCTAGGACTAGATTTGGATCCAAGATACGGGTGAAATTATCAGATGACATTACAAGAGCAGTAGGGTGGGGAAGCAAGAAACCTTGTCAATTATTGTGGTTATGTTGTTAGGACCACAATGTCTTTTCGCCATGGTGCTGAATGGAAGAACATTTATGAACTATATAAAGATGAGATGATCTTGAAAGTAAAGGTATACTCTTCCCAAATATTTATATATATCTTTGTTTATTTATGTTTTCATAACATTTTTTTTTTTTGTTTATATGTATTTTAGGATAAATTTGAACCTTATGATGCAACCCGAAGAAGAAAAGTTCAAAGAAACTATAAAAATGAACTTTCAAAATGCCTTTAGAAATTGGAAGACCAACTTGCATTCACACTATAACAAATATGCTTCGATGAGGAGAGGCGGGCTAATCCTCCTCAAAATATTAGTTCGAAGATTGGGAGTTGTTACTAGCATATTTTCGAGGCGACGTGTTCACGGTAGCTTTCTATCCTTTTAAATGGATCATATATTTATTTTAGTCATTAATTCTTTCTTACTAATTTTTTTGTAGAAAAAAAGTAAAAGAAATAAGAGTAACCGAGAAAAGCAAGTAACAAAGCATACTTGTGGTTGTCGGTCATTTGAGGGCTTAAGTTTGCTATAGTAAGTTCAATCTCTCTTCACTTTAGTTTATGTTTTGAATCATTTTTCATTTTAAATTGTACCATGTGTTGTCTTTGTATATTATGCTTTGTAGATGGACCCCACTCTTTGGACGAGGCTAAACCCCTACCCAATTGCACATGATCCAACACACTAGGAAGAAAGCGATGGACAGATAGAGTGGGCGAGATCCACAATAACTGAGCTAATATACGTATACGTTGTGTTTTTATGTTATACTAACTACAATAATTTTTTATCTCATTTGTTTCATGCTTTAATTGTAGAATAACTTGGAAGAACTTTGCCAACAACAAGAAGAGGTAGAGGTTGATGCTCGAAAGACCTCTGATGAAATATTGACAGCTGTTCTTGGCGAAAGATCAGGGTATGTGAGAGGAAAAGGGTATGGAGCAGAGTCATCGAGGAAGAGAAATCGCTCTCAAACCAGTGATAATTCAGCTGTGGAGACCGTTCGCACCCAATTGCGTGAGGAGTTTGATAAAAAAATTAAGGAGGAGCGTGAAAAGATGGAAGCAGAGCGCGCAGAAGAACGTGCTAGGATGGAAGCAGAGCGCGTAGCAGAACGTGCACAATTTGATGAGAAGATGAAACAAATGGAGAGGATTCTACCTGTCTTAACGCAACAAGGGCAAGTAACAGCTCTTACTTCATCTACTCCTAGCCTTCTTGTCCCACCAGCTGATTGTTCTTCATAGTTTTATGTTTCCTTCCAATGAACAACCTTTAGACTGTTTGTAGAAAATTTAAATATTTCATGTTGTTAATTTTGAATATTTATGTTGGTATCATTTAACGTTAATATATTGTTAGTTTCAAGTTTTTTTATGATCTTAATTGATGTGGTACAGGTTTTAATTGTGGTACAATTTTTAATTTAATCAATTTACATTTAAAAAATTTAAAAAAAGTTACTTTTGGTGGCGACAAATGTTGCCGTTGAAAAGACTATCAGCAGCGACATTTGTGTCGCCACTAAAAAAATGTATCAGTGGCGATATGGGGTTGCATCGGAAAAAATGTATCAGTGGCGACAATATGTCGCCAATAAAAACCATATCCGCAGCGACAAGAAGTCACCGCGAAAATGTGTATTAGCGCGACTTCTGTCGCCGGCTGAAACTAGTATTGGTGGCGACAATTTTGTCGCCACCAAAAATAGTATCCGTGGCGGCAGTTATCGCCACCAAAACTCTATTTTTGGCGGCGACAACGAGTCCGGTGGCTTTTGATGAACTTTCGGTGGCGACCGATTGTCGCCACCGATACTTTACTTTTGGCGGCGACATTCAATTGTCGCGCTGAAAGTATCCTCGACAAAGCTTTCAACGCGACCTTTTGTCGCCGCTAAAAGACTTTCGGTGGCAACTTTTGTCACCGCCGAAAGTCAAAATTTTTGTAGTGATGGGTTCCTCCTCTAACATACTAGTAGGGTGTCAAGGCCCTATTAAACACAAATAGGTTAAAGAACAAACCAAGGTACACCTAGAAGCCCACCACCTTATTTCCTCTTTTTGTATAAAAATTCACCCCCCTTTATTTCCACATCCACCATCCGCTGTCATATAAATATTCAAGAGACAAAATTACAATGGATTATCACATACCATTATCAATTCACAAGTTATCAAGAAAATCTTTCCAATCTCATAATTCAACACGAATTCATATAATATAATATCACTAGTCATTTCTCCATGAAAATAAATTCCACAAGATAATTGCATTATCAACATAATTCCATAGGTTTATATAATAAAAAATCACTCACAAACATCATACAAACATGCACAATAAGAGGAAAGTGGTTACCTCTCACCAAAGCCAATTATTACCATTCTACTCCTAATCCAAGAGCTTAAACACATGCCAAAATCAATCTACCACAATCAATTTACAACACATCAATAACTCTTCAAACCTCCACATAATCAAAATCATAACTTATTTCATATAACTCAAAATCTACAAAACTAAACCAATTAAAATTTCAATAATATCTCCATTGACCCAAATAGATTATCTAAACCACATTCAATTAGTAGAAACATCCTATAGGATATAAGTCCTAAACTTTTTAAATAGAAAATTAATTTTAAATTACTACAACAACCAACTAACAAATCTAAACTAATTAAAATTAACAATTAACCATCCTCTACATATATATACCATCTATTGTCAAATAAAACTCAAAACTCACAAAACCATAACTCCAAAATTTTCACTAATCAACTCAATAGTACCCTCATTAGAAAGATAAAAATACATTTGGAATAACTTTCATGAAGGAAGATTATTAAAAAGAAGTTTGTTTAGTTACCTAAATGATCTTATAAGATAAATAACTTACCTTAAAAACTCCAAATAATATCTACATCTGCATCTTCCTCTCCTTTCCTCGCTCTCGCTCTCGTTCTCACTCTCTATACCATGTCAAATTTATATTAAAAAGAGAGGCGAGTGGTTGGGAGTTATTAACCCCCACCCCAAAATTCACTCTGCCACCAATTTTTTAATGTATTTATTATTATTATTTACAATTACCCTTCTTAATTATAATTAAATGCTAAAAAAAAGTTAGGATATTCCATAATAAAACACCTATATTGAAGCATCATTCAACAAAAATAAAGAGTATTCCTTAAGAGATCATCAAAGAATACCCCTAAAAAGTAAAAACCCTTTCATAGTTGTAGTCTTCACTTCCTTATTAGTCTATAATATAGAGTAACTCTATGAAGCTTTGATTATTATTTATTTATTGTATTGGTGAAAGAGGCTTCAAACAGCCCCTGATTATGTTTAAATATATGCCCAAACACTTCACGGTTTTATAAAAAAGCGACAAAGATCACTAGTGCAAAAAAGGCTTTTAAGACCGGACAAAAGAGGCATCATAAGACTGGACCAACGACCGGTCTTGTTCCAGCCGGTATTAAAAGTCTAACATTTAAGACCGGACTCGGACCGGTCTTAAAGAAACTCTTTTAGACCGGACATTTAAAACAATGGGTCTTAAAAGTCGTACTAAATAAACCTGAAATATTTTTTGTTCGGTCCTAAAACTCAACTTTTAAGACTGACTAAAAACTAGGCCGCTCTTAAAAGATCGGAATTTTAAGACCGGACAAAACTAAATACGGTCTAAAAAATAGCGGCTTCTAAGACCGACGACTAATTATACGCGCTCTTAAAAGACTGACTTTCAAGACTGGATGATAAATAAATCCGATCTTAAAAATTGAAATTTTTAGACCGGACGTGTAAATATACCGGTCTTAAAAGACCAACTTTTAAGACCGAGCTTAATATGAATTTGCAGATCTTTCAGACCGACATATAAATACATCCGGTCTTAAGAGTTGAACATTTAAGACCGACGTATTTATTTCCGGTCTAAATTTTCTCTGTTCTATTCTTTTTGATTGTATTACACACAAATCCACCACCCAATCCAGCACATAAAAGTCGATACTTTAAGCTTCAAGCTATGAAAAATTATGAATAAATTGAATTAGGACAAAGAATACAAATATTATTCACCACGAGTTATGTGGCCTTTAATTAATGATTATACTATGACTACAACACCTAAATTAATTAATGCAATAAGATAACTTACTTACAAATACAACATACATGCCCAAAATAATATTCACCATGCCTTCATCGATTCCCACCCAACAACGTAATAACATCCTCTTTTATAACATGCCCATTTGGATCGGATCCACCACAAAAATAAAACAAGAACAAACTTCATAGTCGGTGACATTGTTTATGAACATAGAAGGAATATAATATAGGTAAAACCTTAAAGTTTTCAAAGAATTCTACATACGAATATTACCTTATGAATTGACTATTTTATAAAGTGATATCCTCCCATATCCCTTCTTGATGATCATTTCTTATGCCGGGTTCATTATCTGCTTCATCATCTTCGTTTACGTCCGTTAGACCCCTTGAAAAAGAAGTACTCTCAGGAAGACCATAATTTGAATGACTTTCCTCATCAATATCAATGACCCTTTTTCCTTGGAGAGCTACAGACCACATTTTATTTTCTTGATCGGTGATATAGAACACTTGTTTCGCTTGGTCTGCCATAATAAAAGGTTCATCTCCAAAACTGCTACCATTGACATAGACTAATGTAAATCCCAGCCGATCGATCTGAACACTATTATTGACATTAACCCATTTGCATTTGAAAATGAGAAATCTAATTTTCACATAGTCCACCTCCCAAGTCTCTTTAATAACCCCATAATATGGCATGACTGCCAATAAAGGCCTCTTGTCTTTCGAACTGGAGAAGTGCATAGATTCAGCCTCTAACATAACACCACTGTTCTGGACTGTGCTCGTATCATCTAGGGACTTTGTGAAAAATGTAAAACCATTGATCACATACGAATTCCAACTTATGACATCAACCTCAGGACCACGTGCTAACCATTTGATTGTATCATAAACACATTCCTCTCCCTCGACCTTTTATTTGAACTAGTGTGCAAAAGTTCTGTTATGCTCCCTAATCAACCTTTGTTCAATCATTCGATGATTTTCTTTCCTTACAACTTCTTTATGTGCAGCTATGCTGTCTTGAACTTCATCAACATTATTCAAGATGTATAAGTGGACTTGTGACAATTCATCGGATCCACACTCTTTATTGAAGCCCCTCGTCTACCCCTTGACATCTTTGACGTTTTGGAAGCCCAATATGTCTTACTTTGGCCAAATAATTTTGATAAAATTCCATGGCTTCTTCAGAAGCATATTTTTGAACAATTGATACTTCTAGTTGGTATGCATTCTTCACGTACCCTTTTAGGAATTTCATAGATCTTTTAATTGGGTACATCCATCGTAAATGGATAGGGCCGCACAACTTTATCTCTCTCATTAGATGAACAATTAGATGAACCATGATGTCAAAAAAGGTAGGAACAAAAAGCTTCTCAAGGTGGCACAAGATAAGATATCCTTCATTCTCCAATTCATCCAACTTTTCAATCTCGAAAACTTTACTACAAACCGCATTGAAGAAGAAACAAAGTCTAGT
Organism: Acacia acuminata; assembly: GCA_019022655.1. Lineage (NCBI taxonomy): Eukaryota > Viridiplantae > Streptophyta > Magnoliopsida > Fabales > Fabaceae > Acacia > Acacia acuminata. Next base: position 412,803 of record JAFJYI010000242.1, on the reverse strand, counting down.
CAAAATGACCCGAAGATCATATTCGACGATGCCTCGAATAGCTATTGGGAGTAGTCATTGTTGCATCAAGACATGACAATCATGAGACTTTTGGCCTACTAATTTCAAGTCCTTCATTGATACAAGCCTCTTAAAATTTGAAGAATACCCCGAGGGAACTTTTGTGCCATGTAAACACTCACAAAAACTTCGTTTATCATACTTAGACAAAGTATGAGAAGCTGGGGGACAATAAGTTCTGTTACCATGTGCCCTTGGATGTAACTCTTTGCGTATTCCTACTGCTATCAGATCCAATCTTGCCTTCATACCATCCTTGGAACTACCTTGTATGTTGAGAAGCGTGCCAACAATACTATCATATACGTTTTTCTTCACATGCATGACATCAATACAGTGTCTCACATCAAGATTGCGCCAATAGGGAAGATCAAAGAATACAGATCTCTTTTTCCATATATTTGTTTCTTTTCTACTCTTTGCAGTCTTACCGAAGATGACATTGATATTTTTCACCTTTTCATATACTTGCTCCCCAATCAATGCCACCGGAGCACCTTCATACTTTTGGCCACCAAAAAAGGCTTTCTTTAATCGACGATATGGGTGGCCACATCTAAGAAATCTCCTATGTCCAAGATAAACCGTCTTTCTTCCATGTTAAAGGTGATGGTAGCATGTGCCTTCTTCACAACCGGACATGCTTTATGGCCTTTTACACTATACCCTGACAAGTTCCCATATACTGGGAAGTTGTTGATAGTACAAAATATCATGGCTCGCATTTTAAACACCTTCTTCTTGAAAGAGTCATAAACGTTGACACCTTCTTCCCACAACTCCTTCAAGTCTTCGATCAAGGGCTCAAGGTAAACATCAATGTCATTTTCGGGTTGTTTTGGTTCGAAAATCAACATAGACAGCATGATGTACTTTCATTTCATGCATAACATAGGAGATAAGTTGTAAATAATCAGGAGTACAGGCTGAAGGTGGAATATCACCTAGAGGGGGGTAAATAGGTGATTACAAAATTCTTTCGCTAATTGCTCAAGAACACTTAGAAGAGAGACAGAGAGAAGAGCAATGAACTCAAGAGGTTATACTGGTTCAGTCCAACTCTTGACCTACGTCCGATCCCCGAAAACACTCGGGATTTCACTATCTCCAAACTTGATTACGGACTAGAACTCTCGAGTAATCCTCTCACTAGGACTTACCCCTCTTTACAAATTGTCACCAAATACACAATTACACACTCTGTAAACGAAGGGTGATCCTTTTTCTCTCGGACTCACTCCCCCTTACAAGTTGTAATTGTACACCCACACTTAAGATACCTCTATCTTGAGATTTGAACGAATTGTAAAATCAAATGATATAAACTCTCTCACAGAGTAGGTTAATGATAAACACTGAAGCTCAATAATATCCTAAGATATATACACAAAAGAAATTGAACACTTTGAATGCTTTTTCTGTGTATGCATTTTTTCTCACTGAAGAATTCAAACCTTCGGGTATTTATACTTCTTGACGATTGAGGACCGTTGAAGGATTTGAATCTATCCGTTTGAATATTTGAATATGTCCGTTGGAAAGATTTGAATGTCCACACCTTCTGCTAACCACGATCGGGTGTCCGCTTAACGGGTCTCTTTACAGTTGTCTTCCATGTGCTTCGACGTTATGGGCCATTCTGCATCGTGTCGGCTCTATTCTGTGAAAATCAAAATGCTTTTGCCACGTCGGATTGCATTTCGGCTAATCTCAATTCAAACAAGCTTAATCAACTGTAACTCAATCAAAAAGATGATTAAATATGATATAAATGAGTTTGAGTATGATTAACACATAATAGAGAATGACCCGATTGATTTTGAGCGAGATGATCGGCGATCTTTGGAAGATGATGAAAATGAGAGGAACATATTCTCGAGAATTGCTTGAGTCATTCTCGAGAATCCTTAAATTGGAATCCTTTGTAAATGCAACTCCTCGCCAATACTCGAGAACCATTACTCAATACTCGAGTATCTATATGGTTCAGATATACCAAAAACTCTGCAAATGATCATACTCGCGTAGCACTTGTTCTGTCAAAATGCTTCTGATCCATGAATTGGTTTTACAATGTTTAACTCTAAATAATAATCTGCAACTCACTCAAGAATATGATTAGTAATAGCATAAATAAGATTGAGTGATGTAGAAGAAGGATTAATTGAATAATCAATCCAATTGAACAATATTGCAGAGATGATTTTCGTTAGCTGATAGTCATACTCGAGTATCCCATTCTGTGTACTCGAATATCCCTTACAAAAGCACCTGAGAGAAACTTGATCCTTGTCAGTAATTGAGTATGCATTTCCCATACCTGAGTATCTCAGTGATCCAGTTATACCAGAGTCTTTAATCTTGATCATTCTTGAGTATTGAGTACTTCCTAAATTCTTCCTGAATATTTGCTGAATACTTTCGTCAATATTTTCGGAATACTTTCTGAATAGTTCCTTCATACTTGAGAATTCCTCAGATCAGACATGAATAATAGCATCGTGTATTCTCGAGAATCATGTTGCTATTCTCGAGAATCAGCAAAGGAAGAATAACAAGATCATCGAAGTTTACCGCGCATTCTCGAGAATTAACTTACGCATTCTCGAGAATCATATCAGAGAGTATTTTGCGGTGTTGATTCTGTCATATATCATTCTCGAGAATCCTTGATCCATTCTCGAGAATTGTTCAGATGGGAGAAAGCATTTTACATTGTAGACTGCTCATTCTCGAGAATTACTACCCATTCTCGAGAATCATTGACACTCAGGAATGATATCAATACATCACGGCGCATTCTCAAAAATTCCTTGCGCATTCTCGAGAATCATATCAGAGAGTTAATTCTGTCACATACCATTCTCAAGAATCCTTTATCCATTCTCGAGAACTACTTTGAAGGATATTGAAAGGAAGCTACGCATATACTCGAGAGTCAATGAACCATTCTCGAGAATCTCAAGTCCATTCTCGAGAATCACAAGCTCATACATGAGAATCAATTACACATGGAGATGCAAGTGAGTTGATTTTCATTCTAATACTTAAACTCTTTAAAGCCTTCTTTCCAACTCAAGAAGAATCAGCTCCAAACTGGTTGTATTTCATCCATTAACATCAGATGAATGGAGGTTGGTCTTATCCAGCGTTTTTACAGCCTCCAGAACAGATTGTCAACTTCAAAAAATCATAACGCCTTCAATTGATCTTATTTTTCTGGATTCTTGATGTTTTTGAAAATTTATTTGAGTCTAGTTTTCAATGGCACCAATTTCAGCTCAATTGTATTTTTCGTTTGTGAGATACACTCAAATTACCGAAGGTTGGTCTGGACTGTGACAGTGATTCTTATGCCAACTTGAAAAAATCATAGCTCTCTCATATGAACTCCTTTGGGCTTTAATTTTATATCAAAATGACACATTGGATGTCTAGTTTCATATGCCACTGGTTTCGCCTCAATTCGATTCCTGGTTTGGGAGATATCATCGATTTACCAGACGTTTCTAGAAATAGAGCTGAACAGAGTATGCTGGAATCACGACCATTCTCAAGAATTGGGTGAGGATTCTCGAGAATTGCTGCTTCATACTCGTGCGATTTTCACATGAACAATACCATTCTCAAGAATTTCATTGCCATACTCGAGAATTACTTCAGGAATGCAGTTGTAACTCATTTTAACTCCAAGTTGAACCGTTCCAACTTTTATTTGATCGCAGAGACTTGAATATTGATATTCTCATGATATTTAACAAGTTCTCCTTTCTACAAACTCCATTCTTGATCATTCTTCATTGTATTAAACTTCACATATCTACATTAAATATAAGAATTAGTCAAAGTAGAAGATAAATGTAGTATGCAAGCTTTTTGCTCTGGATAATGGCATCTATATAAGACATCATCAAAACTAATCATAACTAACACAGGCCATGAACTATGTATGTTGCTAAGGCTTCCATATGGATTCATGTCATCCGTGCTAAGGGCAAGCCTAAGGTTCCTAGGTTCTTCGCCGAAGTTCGGAAATAATTGATCGATTTTCTTCCATTGAGAAGAATCGGCCGGATGTCGAAGCTTTCCATCAGAAATCCTCTCATCTGCATGCCACCTCAAATTTTTTGCATCATTTTAATTAGCAAACAACCGCTTGAACCTTGGTATGATTGGAAGATACCACAACACTTTTGCAGGCCCCTTATCTGACTTGTACCTTGGGGTTTCACATATCGGACAATGCTGCTTCTCTTCAAACTCTTTTCTATACAACACGCAATCATTCGGGCATGCATGGATCTTTTTGCACTCCATCCCCAGTGGACAAAGTATTTTCTTAGCATCATAATATCGATGCGGCAACACATTATCATCCGGAAGCATGTCCTTAAAAGCCTCAAGCATTTTTGAAAAACTCTTGTCGCTCCATCCATGACGTGCCTTCAAGCTTACCAATTTCAATACAGCGTTCAACAATTGGTATTTTGTGCACCCACGGTATAACGGGGTCTTTGCATCACTGCACATATTACCATATGCATGTGATTGATGAAAAGCCTCTTCTCCTACATCACAGATAATGTCCTTTATGCGATCATCCATATCCGTGTCATTATCATCAAAGACCGCTTCCCCATGTTGAGACCCACTTGGTATTTTTTCACCATGCCATACCCATACTGTATAAGTCTTACAAAATCCTTCACAAATTAAATGTGTGTGTATAACTTGAGGACTTAGTCGCCTCTCATTCAAACATTTTACACAAGGGCAATAAAACTTCCCACCATCATTATGGGCATTTTGTTTAGCAAATTCTACAAAGTCCCTCGCCCCATTTTGATATTCAACACTCGTCCGTAAAGCATTTATCCAACTGTGATCCATAGTAGAATTCCTATAGATGGAAAGATTTAACATACGTAATCCGAAAAAATTGACACACTTGCATATAAAATAAGGCAACACCAAATGCATATTTATGCTCAATGTCAGTTATGTCTTTTTATTTTTATTTTTTCTACACAGAAACTTGCCCATTAAATGCATATCGAAGAATCACTTTTGGTCATAAATGTATCACAGTGAATCCAAGAAGCAAAATAAATGTATGACGAGGAAATTAAATGCATCGCATGAAGGTCTTGTGGACTCACATGTAGCATATAAAATCAAATGCGTTTCCTGAGTCTTTCTTCTCCTGCCACAAACGTTGATGTTGCAGACAACAAGAGTACCCTAAACACATTTGTTGGTCAGTTGGGTAGGTCTAAAGTGCAAATATATTCTTAAAAATACAATATTCATTAACAAAAGAGAAACCCACAAGAACATTTCATCGATTTCGTTCAACCCATAAAAAACTCGAACGATAAGTAGGAAAATCATGAAGTTATATAACCGAAACACCTCTTACAGCTTGGTCTATAGACGTTTAGCTAAGTAACCAGAAAGTGATTGTCGAGACAGAACCTGAGTAATCACTTTCGGCGCGACAAGATAAGTTCAGAGAGGGAAATTTAATTTTCCGTGCGACAGAGACGTGTTTTAGTATCTTGGATTTTATTAAGACCGGTAAATTACAAAATAGCCGGTCTTAAATATATAATGAAATTTTTAAGACCGGAGTTTTAGAAGACTCGGGACCTAAATTTTTATCATTCCTTTAATATTCCACATTTTATTAAGACCTAGGTTAATTCTAAAGAAGCGAGTCCTAAATATATAACTTTTTAAGACCGGTGGTTTATAATACTCTGGTCCTAATATTATTCATTTAATATTCTGACAATTTAAGACCGGTTATTTATTAAGTAGCCGGTCCTAAATATATAACTTTTTAATACCGGAGTTTTAGAAGACTCCGGTCCTAAATTTTGCGAAATTTTAAAGAAAAATGGAGTTTCTTTAATTATTGGAGAATATGAAAAAAAAAAAACGAAGCTTAGTTTTTAATGCTACATATATTACTTGAATATGCAGGTACACAAGAAAAAATACAAAAGAAAAACAAGCATAAAATTATCAAAAACAAGAATCTGACTAAACATCCTAAAGCTTAAGCTTATTATCCTCCAAAGCCTTGGCGATATCGGCGTGAGCAGCATTAACTTCCCTGGGGATCAACAAGTTCTGTCTTATTCGCATCGCGTATCATGGTCGAAGGCTAGGGTGCGGCAATCTCTTCATCATCCGAAGAAATAACAATGGGTCCAACGACCCGAGACTCTTCTATCACAATAGAACGCACTCTCGCTGGAGAAGGCACACCGTATAACGATCTATGGAAGACACGAGCATCACCAGTAAGTCTACCCCTACAAGCGGTTCTCTTGTATCTAACCATGGTTTGAGCAGTGGGGCATGCAGAGAGGTATGAGGAGTTAATAAAGGCAGAGAGCAGTTCCCAGATAGCCACGTACGTTGTTTAGATTTACGAGGTAGTGAGAAGTTAATAAGAGATGAGGTACTTTAAGAGCTGATTTTATAAATATGTGGTCTAATATGTCTTTTTATTTAATTTTTATTTAATTCATTTGATTTTAAGACCGACCTTCTATAATATATCCGGTCCTAAAAGTCTATTATTATTTTTTCAATTCATTTACTTTTAAGACTGACCTTTTATTTTATCCGGTCCTAAAAGTCATTCTTTTCAAAATTCGATAGCAAAGTCGTATCCTTTTACACTCTGTATCAAATGAATGACTCAGAGTCTCTTCGGCTTCCAGATAAACTTTCCAACTAGGCGTCTCCTCGTATTCGATGAACTATGCGTCCCCTCATTAAAGTTTCCGGCCTTTCACATTGTTCGGCGGGGTTCTCTATTTAAACCCGATGTTACTTTACCTCCTTCACATAACATTCTTCCCCATCACTTCTTTTTCCTCCACGAATGGCTGCTCCACCACCACCACGAGGTCCTCAACCACCCCCGGTCCTCCTTTTTCGATTAATCCTCTTCCACTTCCGTACCCTCCGCTGCTGCCTTTGAACCCGACCCGCTACCAGATGCTGCAGCACCTTCTGGCACGCGTCGATCATATAGATCGATGCTTGGGCCAGTTGTTTCAGGTCTATCACGCCGTCAACAACAAGATGACTGTGGTACTCGATGCCCAGGACATTGAGTACCATCCTTCAGACGACGACATCTCCGACCTCTCCGACGACTCCCTCCCCTCCGACAACGATGGGGAGGAGTAAATATTTTTATGTTTTGTTTTTGGTTTTTTTTGTTTTTTCTTCCTATCTTTTACTCTGCCCCCACGGGGCAAATAAAAAAATATAATAAATTTTTTTCTTTCCTATTTCGATCGCCTTGTCCTCCTTATTAGATTCTTTCTTTTTCCGACAAAAAGGAAACAAACAAAACATTGTCCTCGTGTGTGATCAACATTAAAAACTCACACAATACAGTTAAGATCAGACCATACAAAACAAAAAACAAACACAGTGACAATTCTTCCCAAGGTTGGACCGTCGTTGTCGTCGGTTTTGCCTCGCCCGATTTGAAACAAAGTGTCATTTTCATTATCTTTCTTCTTTTTCCGACAAAAAGAAAAAGACAAAAGAAAAGGGACACTGATAATGCTGCTCAACATCAGGAGAGGTAAAAACGACAACAACAAAGGACCTAGCTTGAGCAGAACGCCAGAACCTCGGTTGTCTTGAACCCTAATGGTTTGTCTGAAAAGAGACAACATTTACTATATATAGGAAGACTATTAAGACCGAAGATTTAAAAAATACAGGGTCCTAAATGTTGAGCTGAAATACACGAAGCCGGACTTTTAGGAGCGAACTTAAAAATAAATTACTTTTAGGACCGGACCTCTAATAAATATGTGGGCCTAAAAGTCTCTAGTCTTTAGAGACTTTTAGGACCGGACTATAATACACTTTTAAGACCAGAGTTTAAACAAACCGATGGTCCTAAATCTTTAGGATCGAACTTTTAAAAAATATGCGGTCCTAAAAGTTTAGCCACATTTTTAGAGGACTTTTAGGACCGGACTTTGATCAAATATACGGTCCTAAAAGTCAGCCAAAGACTTTTAGGACCGGACTTTGATCAAATATACGGTCCTAAAAGTCCATAGAACCGGATCTTTAAAAAATATGTGGTCCTAAAAGTCGTGAATACTTTTCGAGTATAGTCTCTTATTGCTCATTTACTACATCTTGTACCTCAAATTTCAAGCACTAAATAGCTTGAATGAATGAATGAATTCTTCGAAAAAATAAAAAAATTTATTATTGAATTACACATTGCGTGTATATTTACAAATGAATGAATTGTTTGAAAAAATAAACAAATTTACAGAAAATTATTATTGCTACAGAATATATTTACAAATGAATTTAGGACATTAATTATTGTCCTGATTAATTAATCGAGATCATACGAGATATTCACAAAATAAATTGCGTATGTGCTCCTATTCATCATCGGGAAAGGGATCGGGACATGCAAACCTCGTAACATCAAAGACAAACTGAATTAACTTGCGTGCATATTTCATATGTAACATTAAGCCGAGAAATTGAATTGAGCCAAACCTCTATAACATCAAATACATTTACCTTTGCAGTTAATTTAGTCCTTCCTTCCGTGATAATATCATATATGTGTTTCATGACATACTGGCCACATAAGTTGGACTCCGTTGGTTGCCGACGGGTCTAAAATGGACAAGAAATATATATAAGAGCATATATAGCTTACTGATCAAGTTCACAAGGCAGTGTGACAGTGTCCAAATATGTACCAACCTTTGGTTTGTGCCATGTAGGATTAATGGCTTGAGAGGAACACTTTTTGTTTACCGAGATTTGGAAGGTCTTCATGGCACTATCATAAAAATCACAAATTTATCAATAAAGGTTCACTAAAAATTCACAACAGAGATTTCAGACAAGAGAATCAAAATGACATGCTTACTCGTTGATGGTCTGCACCAACGTAGTCCCTGGATCGTTGTGGGTGGAGCATAAGAAGATAACTTTATGCTCCTCCATACACATGAGGACCAACTGCCAGTGGCGGCTGAAAATGCACAGCAGTAAAGTGCTCAATGACATATGTAGCAGAATTAAGTGAATTGCATACAAGAATTGTGATATGTACATGTGAAAGTATGGAAACATGTAAACCTTTCTTCTCACTTCACACAACCTCATTGATATGTACTCCTGTCTCTCCTCCTTGGATGTTGTACTTGCATAAGCTCAAGCACAAGAATCCAAAATCATTGATTTTGCCCCGTTTGCTCCAATACTTGATGCATGAACCTACAATAATGCCATCGATCAGAGAATTAGTATATATGTATGTGTGTCTAAACGATGCATTTAAATTATGTACTCATAGAAGAAGATACTTACTTCATCCACATTTGAACAATTGTATTAGTAAGCTCCTGTCGAGGAAGCGGGGATGTTACATCAACGGTGTCAACGTAAACCGGTTGAGGATTAGTGAGGCCTACTACTTCATTGACAGACCACGATCTATCTTTAAAATATCCACTCTTCACCAGATCGGATATTTTTTCCTTGGCAGTCAACTTAGCAGTATTAGCAGTAGGGGATAGAGCTTGAGGAGGGGATGGAACTTGAGGAGGAGGGGGTGGAACTTGAGGAGGAGTAGAGACATGTACAAGCTTCACTGGCCAAGAGATGAAGGTTCTCTTGACATGACTCACAAGCTTCAACTGATCAGTTGGGAGAGGGAGAGGTGCATCACTGATCACCTTTTCAACTGACACTCTGACTTCACCATCAGCCATTTGTTGGTGGTGTACACTTGATTTCAAGTTGTGGACAGTCCCTTTTGCAACTAATCGTCTCTGACTATCACGATCCTCCACATTCAGGTCACAGGGTTGCTCTGACTATCCAACAATACAGCTCCCTCTAGTGCTCTGCTGCATAGCAGCTGTAGGTGAGTGTGGTAAGGGAACACTGGTCTCTGGACGAGAGCTCAAAAGCAGCCTCATCTGCTTCAATTCCTCCTTCATCTGGCTCATCTTGGATTGCCACTTTGCTTCTTTAGCCGCTGCTTTGTCATTTATTTTGGCCACCGTGTGGTCCATCTCCTCCCGGGTAACCATGCTTTGTCTATGGCATTTGGATTTACCAAAGTATTCCTTCAGGTACACGCCCCGGGTGATCCGGTTTTCCAGTCGCAACGGTCAGAACATCATTCCTCCCGTCCGACACAAAAGATCCCTCTGGTTCTTTCTTTTTAAGATCTTCCTGTAAGATAAACATAACGAGAAACTTAGTACTGAAACTTGTTTAGTAACTAAAAAATAACAATAACGATACTTACAATTCTTTTAGCAACTACACGAGTTTGTTCACTCGTGTAGGCGCCGCTTGGCTTTTACCTAATATGCAACCACAACTCCTCGCGAGTATTGGAGATGGCTGATCAACTATCACAGAAGGATTGGATTCAGCTTCATCTTCCAATCTCTTCTGCTTGGCCTCCATCAATTCTTTTTCGGCCTTTTCATATCCGCCGCGAGAAGCCCTATGCGGGTAATCATTCTTTCTCCCTATCTCCTATGCTTGTTCCCTTCTTTTCTGTGAATCAGAATTGAAAACAACTATTAATTTTGAATTCCAGTCATGTCACTAACAGAAATTAGAGAACTTCTAATTATCAAAATTGAAAACAACTATTTAATTATGCAAATTATCAATAGAAAAAGGCAGAGCAGCGTCTTTGCTAGGGACTATTTAATTATGTCCAACCATAGGGAGTTTGGACATAAATTGGAGCTATGTATTGTACTGCTAAATAGATAGGTTAAGAAACAAAAGAGAATTATGCTTACAGAATAATACAAACTTGATCCTTTTTAAGGCATCCAGTGGGATCAGCAGTCCCCATTAGATAGTAACAATTGGGTATATAAAGTTTCCCCCTCTTAAGACTATTCATTTCCTCCTTTGCAAGACAAACCATTACACAATTACCTTCTTAGTATTTTACCTATTCAGGGTTTACATATCAGACTTGCATAGACAAAGGCCGGAAATGTATACTTCTATTCACACACCAAACCATTTAACTAACAGGATTAGATGAACACAATAACATTCACATATCCGCACAGGTTAATAAGCAAACAAAAGGGAAAACAAAACTAAATATAAACTCACCAGAGCTTCGGGAGTGGTCCATGGTGAACAAATTGTTGCCAAGTTTGTTCATCAATAAATGTGTACTTGTCCCAAGGATTTTCGTCAGGCTGAACCTCGGAAAAATTATACTTGTTAGCTAGAAAAGTCTTAAACTTCCTCCACCGATCAGCGCAATAAGACAATGTCTTGTCTTTCAACTTCTGAGAGTCAGGGACAGTGCATGTAAGCCGGATAGTGTCCCAAATAGGTTGCTTTACATTGCTAAGTCGACATTTTTCCACTCATCTGTCAAGATGCTAACCTTACTGCGTGCAAGATAGCCAACAAAACTAGTATATTTGCTTTTATTAGGACCGAAAGGTTCCAACTTTTCATCAAACTGAATCTCGAGCCACGACCCGGAAGTCCGGCTTAGGGTTACATCCATCATTTGTGTGCCTCTTCTACCACGGCGTGCAGGGTGATTACGAGGCTCATTGTGAGATGAAGAGGGTTCGTTCTGACTCACACCAGTCACACCAGTAACTAGCGTTCCCGGAACACGAATACAATCATTTTCATCGTTCATTTTCGAGACAGGAAGAGAGGAATGCCTGAGCAAATGAGAGACTAACGAGGCTATCGTACGTGGGCGAGGAAGAGAGGTAATGCAACGGGAAGGGTTTCACAACGGAACGAGGGTTCTTCGGTGAGAGTAACAAAAGATTTCGCACAAAGAAATGTTTTGTTGGTGCCTCATTTTTAAGACTGAACAAAAAATAAAGTCCGGTCTTAATAGACGACCGTTCATATTTAAGGCCGGTCTTCAAAGTAATTAATTATTTGTTTAATTTTCTTCAATATCGAGGTACTGGCCGCCACAATTTAAGTCTGGACTTAAAATATTTAACTTTACGAAACAGACAAATTATAAGATGGTCTTAAAAGTTAACCTTTAAGACATGTCCTTATAAACGTCTAGTCTTAAAATTAATTAATTTTTTGTGATCGGCCTTATTATATCTCCGGTCTTAAAAGGTTAACTTGTAAGACCGCCTATTACATATGTGCGGTCTTAAACCTTGAGACTTTTATATTTAAATTTTTCTTTATTATGTTGGACCACGAGAAAATATAAGTATGCGAATTTGTATGAGATTTCTCTATAAAGTAATTGAAATTTGAATTTTTTTAAATAACATTTGTAAGACCGGTTGTTTTTATGTCCGGTCGAATAATATATTTAAGACTGATGAAAATATGATCCGGTCCAAAAAGTTCTTTATATTTATGGAACTGCCACTGGTCATTCATTTAAGATCGGCATGTCGAATCTCCGGTCTAAATGAAGCGGTCTTAAAGCCCTTTTTTGCACTAGTATAGTAACGTAATAAGTATCTCAAAGTAATAAGTTTTCCGGAAGGGTTAATTTACAATTATCCCAAATAAAATCTCTAAACATAACCAAAAGTAATATACAATCATCTGGGTATTAAGGAAATAGCCAAAATCATCTCTAACAATCTCCATAAAGTCATCAATCATGCTCCACAGTCTTACCTTTATCCTCCTGCTTTGTACTACCTGTACTCTTATAATAGCCTGTGATTCATAAGTGAATCCCAGAGTAACCGTTAATCTCATATTCAAAGTATATACAGAGTATGATAGAAAACCATAAACACAAATCATAAGCATTTAGTAGGTCGCACACGGCAAGGCACAAAGCCTAATCCGGAATAATCAGTCTTAATAACACAACATAGATTGCAAGTCACATCACATATCAGAGCCCAAGTCGCACACATCGGGTTCCGGTACCAAAGCGCTTGGATAACAATAACATCGAATGCATACACAATCATGGTAAAACATACATACAAAGTTATACAAAGCATATGAGATTAAGGTTACTCACCTGTAAATGACTGATCAGTTAAATAACAAACTTCTAGCTACTAAATAAGAATGATAAATATAAAATAATACAATATAAATGGTGTCATCACCAATATAACTCTTTCTTCTAAAAATATGTAACTATATAACTTATTTGAAGGGTTCTTTCACCATTGAAGCTCATTAATTCCCTTTATTAATGAGTATCCCTTCATTAGTTACTTTTTCTTAATTTTCGCATAGGGTCAGAAATTTCCAGAAATTTGATCAACTTCAAAAATTCATAAATAATTGTAAAAAAATCCAATTGGGGGTTTCCAAAAATCTACGTGACCCTTGACATGTCTATTTTTGACTAAAAATACTTGTTAAGGCCAGAAACATGTCAATCATTTCCAGTTACGAAAATACCCCTACTAGTTTTTCAACTTCTCAAGTTGTGTTCCTTGATATCTTAACCCTAATACTTCCAAAATATGCTCTACACTCTTTCTTATGCAAAATTCCATTTTAAACACTTTAAAACCATCAAAGTTACCAAAATAGAATCATAACATCATGTTCCAACTACTAACCAAAATTTCTTTCAAAATCAGAAGAGATTAGGAAGATGACTTGCTTGTCCAAAGACCTAGCTTCTTTCACCACCTCTTCTTGAATTCCTTTGTAAAGATGTTAGAGCTTCAACAATATCATACAAAGGTATTTACTAAGACCTTAGACATAACTATATGAATTTGAAGGAAGTAGAGTAAGATTCATAACTTCCTTACCTCAATTCAATCTTCCTTCTATTCCTTCTTCTAGCTTAATCTCTCAAGCTCACTACTCTCTTCTTTCTCTTCTAGTGTGTGTGTGGTGGTGCCTTCATGTTTCCAAATGAGAGGGTGAAGTTCTCTTTATATAGAGGTTTTGGCACCAAAATATCTCCTTGCAATTTTACCATTTTCCCTTGCAATTATCTCTTTGAATTCTCTAGATTTTTCTTCATTTTTCTAGAGAAAACTGATTTTTCTTCCTCTCCTCTTTTTAACACACCACATGTCATCTTTTAGGCACAAAATATCTTGTAATCATATGCCTACTTGTGGTTCAAATCCCTTGCTTAAGGAAGAAGGTGATGATTAGGTGTCAATTATATGTCTAAGTGTCCTTATCCTAATCTCCTTTAAATATTATGTTAACACTTGGTAACCTAAGGTGTCCACTTCTTTAATTCCCATGATTCCATGTGTCTTTGATTTTTCTTCCCTTGTCTTCACCTAGGCACAATTTTTGACTATCTTGGAAGAGTCATCTTATCCCTTTAATCTTTATTTAATGAAGGTGTCCAAGTACTGTTCCTTCTGGAATTCCAAAATTTGATCTTTAATTTAGCCAATCATATTAAAACAAATATCATTTGTCATGGATTTAATGAAAATTCTATATATTCCAATAATATGATATTAATCCACTTTATACAGTAATTTACATGAAAATGTGGCTATTACAACCATGATAGAAAAAGGATTAAAATTATAACACAAGCACTATCGTGATTATAATGGTCAACTCCTCTAATGCCAAACACATAGGAGGCCGAAGATAAATAACTAATTTAAAAACCTACCACAAACATACCAGGACTCGGGCCACAAACCTTCCCCCAAAAGTCCACTATAATTTCAATACAAATGGTCATAACAAACCATCTTCCTGGAAAATATCATCATATAATATAATTCAACGTCATCATAGAAGTGGATGCATAGGAATTATACATACATTCATATACATACATATGTGTGTGTACACACATATACATATGTATACAAACATATAGTGCATATGACGATCTGATATATAAAAAAAAAAGGAAAAAAATAAGGAACGCCCCAACACACAAGTTAAAGGACGAAATAGTTAAGGAAGAAACGACGAAAGGGAAGAAAGTGAAAATGTGACAATAGAATAATAACAATCATATGTTTGAAGGAAGAGGACGACGGCCAAGGGAAAGGCAAAGAAGACAAACGAAAAGGAAAAGAGAGAGGGGCCCTCTTATGGCCCCTTTTCTTCGCCAACTTCAAGCTTCCTCGGATTTCCCTTATGTTGTTGACAAATACTTGAAAAGATGTGTGTGCATGTGTATATATTTTTGTGTATTTTTGAGTGTATGAAAAATTTTACAGCACAGGATCAAAATATAATTACTTTTTTGCGAGAATTAAATATAATTATTATACCATAATTTGGTGAATTTTCAGTTTTATCACATTATACGTATTGACAAATTAAAATTGATGATACCAAAATCTTTACATTTTCAATTGACGGAAAACAATTTAAGGTCATTCAATGTTAGTCTGGAGGAGGCTACAAATTGACTGCGACAAATTGAGAAGGAAATTAACATGAGGGATGAGTTTGAGAATAAGAGATGACCCATCCAAAACAGAGTACTGTGCTTTAAATCATGATGCAGTTTAAATTAATATGGGATTTTAAATCGTGCATTGAAAATGGGTCAACACCTACCAGGGATGATGCAACAGCAAACGTAACTCCGAGTGCGAGTGTTAAGAAAGTTCGTCGCTCGTCGAGTTAGAATGAAAGAATATTATATTATATGGCATTGTAAAGCAGTCTTATTAAATTAATTAAACAGTGTCTCTTGTTGTGTCCTTGTTTATAAATAGCTGAGGCCTCTAGTGTTGGGTTCACAAAACAAATAACAAACCAGAAGGCAGTATAACAGCTATCTTAGCTCCTTCACATTTTGTGTTGCACTTAGCTTCTATCATATTCATCCATCTTCCATGGCAGAGGTGGCAGACATCGCCTTCTTCCAAGAACTCGAGCAACGACCCGACCCGTCTCTCAAACAAGAGGCCCAAGGCATCCCTCTCATCGACCTCTCTTGCCCCGACATCGACGCCATCATCCACGACATCGGCCATGCCTGCACGAAATGGGGTTTCTTCCAGATCATCAACCACGGCGTCCCATTGGAGCTCCGTCACAAGTTGGAGGAGGCGTCACGCAAGTTCTTCCATCTCAGTATGGATGAGAAGAGGAAGGTGAGAAGAGACGCCGGGAAGGTTTTGGGGTACTACGACACAGAACACACCAAGAACGTCAGGGACTGGAAGGAGGTGTTTGATTACACGGTGCAACAGCCCACACTCGCCGCTGCCTCCGTGGACGAGAACGACCACCAAGTGGCCCATTGGGAGAACCAGTGGCCTCAACACCCTCCTGAAATGAGGTAAATTACATTTTATATCATGTCAAATAATGAAATTTTGTGATGTGAATATATAAATGTATATAATGAGGCATGCACGTACGTACAGGGAGGTGTGTGAGGAATATGCAAAGGAGATGGTGGCACTTGGGATGAGACTGATGGAACTGATAGCCATGAGCATGGGGCTAACAGCTCAGAGGTTTGAGGAATTCTTCAAGTACCACACCAGCTCCGTGAGGCTCAATCACTACCCGCCTTGTCCTTCGCCTGAGCTTGCCCTCGGAGTGGGCCACCACAAAGATCCCGGAGTCTTAACCATCCTTCCTCAGGACGACGTCGGAGGCTTGAGGTGAGGCGGAAGTCCGATGGCCGGTGGGTAGGGGTCAAGCCCACACCCGATGCCTACATAGTCAATCTGGGAGATGTTCTTCAGGTTTGGAGCAATGGAGAGTATGAGAGTGTAGATCACAGAGTGATTGTGAATTCGGAGAAGGAGAGGTATTCTATTCCATTCTTTCTGAATCCTTCGCATTACACAATGGTGGAGCCATTGCCGGAACTGATCGGCGGCCACCAAAAGGGAGCCAAGTACAGACCTTATAATTGGGGCAAGTTTGCACTCTCTGGGAAGCGCAGTAACTTCATGAAGCTGCAGGCTGACAACATCCAGATTCACCATTTCAAGAACTAATATTATTATTTACTGGGCCCCGTCAAATAAATATATATTATTGTAACCATTCATATTATATTCCCTATATTGTGTGATCGTCCCATCACTCTGACCGGGAGATTTTCTTAAGAATTTTATATCATTCATTTGTCATGTACTAATTTGTTTAGGTCAAGGCTCTACACAGTCAATAAAGTGAATCATTGCTTCATTCTGTCATTTAATTATTTTCTTATCAATTTACTTATTTCATATTTTCCTATTTTCTGTTCGCATATGTACATGAAAATCCAACTAGTTCTTCATCCCCTCCCAACAAAAAATTAACAGTGAGGAGGGAAGGATTTCGATTGGGAGATAAAACTACATATTAATAATGGTAAGGGATCAACTGATAAACACAATAAGGGCAGAAGAATATAACATAAGAGTCTTTTATGGATATAATTGTTTTGCTCGTCTTAACTTTGGAGGGTTTTTTCTCTCAAACCAACCAACCATAGGCATATGCATTCAACAATCAAGAGGTATTTCTCATTTGTAATGTTGTCATACATGTATACATTTATAAGAGATAAAAAGCATATCTAAGAATTGTCATACATATATAAAGGTAAAATGATACTAACAAGTTATTGGTTGAGAGGGTAAGCTGTCTAATTACTCTAAACAGGAGGAGAACATAAGTTCAAATCCCAGAAGCGCACTTGTGGGAAGGGCTTCAAACCTTAACACCTCTGTCTAACAAAGATTAGACTCAAATCTAAAGTGGTTTTGACATATTATGAGTTCAAAAAAAAAAAAAAAAAAAAAAAAAAAAGAGTTTTAAGATCCCTCCCAATAAAAATAAAAATAAAAACATTGATGAAGGGGAAGGATTTCGCTTGAGACAAAATTAGCTGGAAATTTCAAAAAATTTAGTGTTCCAAAATACTTATTCGGTACTTGTAAGACCTAATTTGTAATTTAAATTGAATTATAAAACAGGTCTTACATTATGCGTCGGGGGAGTAGTAATATTTATTACTATATATAAGAGATATACGATTAAATGGAAAACAACAAAAATTACTATATTTAAATTAATTTAAAGTAATGGTATTTTTATTTTTATTTTTTCTCAAACTAATTTTTCTGACATATAAAGTGATATATAATCTAATGATACACAACATATAATATGATTAAGTAACTGATTTTGCTTCATTAATCTCTCACAAAAAAGTCATTTAGATCTTATATTTAGGACTAGATAAAGTATTATAAAGTGGACTTATTAAATATTAAATTAAACAGGTTGTATTAATTGTTGTGTGGTTCTATAAATAGCAGAGGCCTTGAGGGTTCGGTTCACAAAACAAAAGGCATCTATATCAGTCATCTTTTTTTTTTTTTTTTTGATATGAAAAAAGTTTTGGAGGGGTTCGACATCAGTCCCCCACCAAGGCCAGGGCACGGCCCCGGGCTCTATGAGCACTTACTGGGGACTTACGAGATCGCCTACCAAAGGAGTCCCAGCGACGGCAGAGGGGATCGAACCCACGACCATTTAGGCCTAGTCCTGAATCCCTTACCATCTATGCCAACTCTCATTGGCTATATCAGTCATCTTAATTAGCTCCTTCACATTTTCTATCAGATTATTTATCCATCGTCCATGAGAGAGGTATTAGATAATTCCAGAACGCAAAGAGACCCAATCCGTCTCTCAAACAAGAGGCCCAAGGAATCCATCTCATCGAGACATCGACCTCTCTTGCCCTAACATGGACGCCCTCGTGCACAACATAGGCCATACCTGCAAGCAATGGGGCCATACCTATATTGAAGCATCATTCAACAAAAATATAGAGTATTCTTTAAGAGATCATCAAAGAATAACCCTAAAAAGTAAAAACCCTTTTATAGTTATAGTCTTCGGCTTAATTATTAGTCTATAATATAGAGTAACTCTATGAAGCTTTGATTATTATTTATTTATTTATTATATTGATTAAAGAGGCTTCAAACAGCCCCTGATTATTTTAAAAATATGCCCAAACACTTCACTGTCTTATAAAAAAAGCGACAAAGATCAAGCAGTTAGTCGTGTATTATATTACAAACCTATAAAGTAACTCCAATAAGTCCACTTATTATTTAATGATTTTATAGTGGAGGGTGGAGACAACTTGACCGAAGAATTGAGTATCCAAAAGAATGAATGGAATCTCTTCTCAGTTCTCACCAAAAGATCAAGCGATTATTCGATAATTGTATTAAAAACTCGTAAAGTAAATCCACTAAGTCCGCTTATTCTTTAATGATTTTATAGCGGAGACAACTAGAAGTCTTGAACCAAGAATTGGGTATTGAAGAGAATGAATGGGGGTATTTCTCCTCACCAAGAGAGAGAGAACAAAATGAGTTGAACTCACAATAATGTTAATGACTATTCAGTGTAGGACATATTTTAATATTCTTCCTAGCTACTTCTTTTTTTCCTTTTATCTTTTCAAAATGTTCATTTTCTTTTTTTCTTTTTTCTTTTTTTTGGAGGGGTGTTTTGTCCTATAAACTGAATGGCTCCACTACCATGTTGAGTTTTAGATATATGTATATGTTAATGTTGTTTTACGATCAAAATGACTTAAGTCAATTGACATGACATACCTATGTACTTTTAATGTTGATCCAAATATTGAATGTGAGACATATATTCTAATACTCAGCAATAAATTTAGAAAAAATCTCTTTAAGGTCCTAAGGGACCAAAATATTTCATGAAAGTCCTTGGAATTAGCGAAACTTTCGCCATGTCCTTTGGGAATTTTGTGTCATCGAATCTGTTAGGAAATAAATCAGTTTAAATATGTTATAATTAATTAGTATCGCATATAATTAGGAATTATAGGAATTATTAGTGATTAGGGAATCAATCATTATAATGAGTCATCACTCTCTTGTCTTCTCTCTTATGTATAAATACCCTATTGAGCATATGAATAAATACGATTCATTTGAGAGTATATTTTCTCTATCTTTCTCTCTCTGATTTCACTACATGGTATCAGAGCTTGGTTAGTTCTTGGCCAATTTGAGTTTTCCTGTGGCTGTTGTCACTATCGCGTGAACCGTGTTGTCGCTTGAATAGTGATAGTGGCCAGACAGAGTGTGTGTGTTAGTGAGGTTGCTTTTCTATGAGGTTTTCACTTCCTTCAAGATTTTCAGTTTCCGGCGCACGTTTCCAATTTCCAGCACGCTTGTGAATTTCCAGTGTGTGTGTGTTCGTGTCATCTCTATTTCTAGTTTGGCTCCTTAGCCGATGTCGGATCTTCCTTTCCGGGGGAGAGAGAAAGTGTGTACCTCCTCAGTTTGTTGTTATGAGCATCTGCTTCTGGTTCGGTGGTTATTTGTTTTCTGGTTGTGGAAGTGTTATTTGGTCACTGGGGTGACTGTTGCTTCCATTTGGTCACTAATGTGACGTTTGCTGTCATTTGGTTGCTGCACTTATTTTATAGTCGTTCTCCAACGTTGAGCCTTCATTCCCGGTGTGTGGGCCGGTTCTTTGCTTCGAAGGTTGCGTTATGAGACTGGGTTCAGTTGTTTCTAGTGTTTCAGCACAGTCGACATTCTATTTCGTGCATGTTCACTTATCTCTAGTGGCTGGGTTCTTCGTTTGTTACGTTTCCAGCACGTTCGTGAAGTGCTATTTTGTCTTGAATGACGTGCTTGTGATTGGGTAATTCCTTTGGCATCTGCTATGCTTTGCGTCCTTTGGTGAGGAGTTTGGTGGTCCTTGTGTGACCCGTTTGTTCTTTACCTTTGGTGAGGGGTTTCTTTGGTGTTTGTCTCTGTTGAGACGTTTGGAGTATTGTTTGGTCCCTAGTGAGACCGTTTGGTGTTCGTCTCTGATGAGACCGTTGCTTTGCCTCCGGTGAGGTGATTGTCTCAGTGAGACGTTTGAAGTATCGTTTGGTACCTGGAAAAACTGTTTGCTGTTTGCTGCAACTTCTACTT
Source organism: Acacia acuminata (assembly GCA_019022655.1). Taxonomy (NCBI): domain Eukaryota; kingdom Viridiplantae; phylum Streptophyta; class Magnoliopsida; order Fabales; family Fabaceae; genus Acacia; species Acacia acuminata. Next base: position 391,801 of record JAFJYI010000242.1, on the reverse strand, counting down.
TGGTTTGGTACTCTGTTATTCCAACTCTTGGTGAAGTTGTTGGATCGTTTCTTGGATGTGGCCCGAACTTGCTGGTGGATTCAAGATCTCATTAAGAAGAAGATTATTTTTGTTTGGATTTATTTATATTATGTTTTCTTGTAACAAGTTGAGCATGATTAACATCTATGCTCCAACTTGAGGGGAAGTGTTAGGAAATAAATTAGTTTAAATATGTTATAATTAATTAGTATCGCATATAATTAGGGATTATAGGAATTATTAGTGATTAGGGAATCAATCATTATAATGAGTCATCACTCTCTTGTCTTCTCTCTTATGTATAAATACCCTATTGAGCATATGAATAAATACGATTCATTTGAGAGTATATTTTCTCTATCTTTCTCCCTCTCATTTCACTACAGAATCCAAAATTAAAATTACGACAACACCTTTCGGTGAATGTGAGGAAAATGGAACAAATTCGAGTTCATGTCTTCTCAAACACCATTCTCGACGGCATAAATCTCGAAGACAGCATTGCCTTCAACAGAACTCACCTCACGGTGCATTTTGATCCCAATGTTTCATATGTCACCGTCAAGTTATCTCTTGGGTCATTGGTGAATCTGGAGAGGCCGGTCACACTCACAATCCTCATCGATCTCTTTGTCGAGAACCATAGCTGCTTCAAGAAACCAAAACCTAGGAAAATGGCCACCCCACGAAACCCATGATCTACAGCCGCCATTAGAATCGGCCAATTTAAGTGTCCACTTGCTTCCTCATGCGGAGCCAATGTCTTCAGAGGCTTCGACTTTGAAGCGGTTGCTAAGAAATGGAGACGATTGGCCCATGTGTGAAAAAAGAAAGTTCATGGTGACAAGATTTGGGTTTGTTCAATTGGTAGTTTTAGGGTTTGTTCAATTTCTAGTTTTCTGGGTTTGTTCAATTTGTATTTTGTGTTTCTTTTTTTTCTTTTTTTTGGATCTCATACCTCCCTGCTTGGCGTTATCTCTTGATTCAAAATCATGTTTTGCTTATTCACAATCATATTTGTTGCTCTAAGTTTTTTTGCTCTTCAAAGTTTCATCATGTCCTTGCATTTTCTTTAATAATCCAAATAATGGTAGTTGTGTTTATTGCCGGTTTTGTCTTAATCTAGCAGTTTGTCCTCATTCTTTCCAATAAATAAAACTCTGAAATAGTCATGGACGGAAGGGTTGAAATTATTTGTTTGAGCATTTTTCATTGGACCATGACTTTTCCATGCAATTGCCTTGCTCAGTTGCTCATTTACAAGAACATCCAGAAGCAGGGGCCAATTGCATCTTTTGGGGCAATCCTTTTGCGTAGGGTTCAGTTTGTTCTGTGTGGTGTTATTTTCAAATAAAAATTTACCCATAGGAGTCGTTAGTGTGATTTATTCTTAGTCACACTGTTTTTAGTTACTTCTATTGCAAAGGCCTTGTAATTCATAGTTCCTATAGCATACTGGCCATGATTTTTGTTTTTCAATTACATGATGAAATTTTTTGTGCCTCTGCACTTTGTCAATGTTGTGTAATGTTATGTATACAAAATCATGGACTACTTTTTCCAAATGAATGTCCAAAAGTTAACATGTCCATGTCCAGGTATTTAACAACTCCATCACAACGTTTTAACAACTACATCTCCAGGTTTTAACAACTCCATCACAACATTTTAACAACTCCATTATAACGTTTGAACAACTACATCTCTAGTTTTTAACAACTACATCACAACGGTTTAACAACTCTATTACAACGTTTTAACAACTCCATCTCCAGGTTTGTTACAACTCCTTCTTTGAGTTTTGACAATTCTATCTGTATGTTTTAACAACTCTATTTCCAGGGCTTTGACAACTATGTCTGTATGTTTTAACAATTTCATCTCCAGATTTTTGACCACTCCTTCTCTAGTTATTGACAACTTCATCACAACGTTTTGACAACTTCTTCTCTTGGATTTTGACAACTACATCTACACATTTTAACAACTTCATTTTCAAGGCTATGACAACTCCATCTGCACGTTTTAACAACTCCATCTCCTGAGTTTTGACAACTCCTTCTTTGGGTATATATTGACAACTCCTTCGGTTGGGTTTTAATTTGACAACTCTTTATTCGGATATTGACAACTCCTTCTGTTAGGTTTTGACAACTCCTTCTTTAGGGTATTGACACTCCATCTGTGGGTTTTGACAACTCCTTCTAATTGATAGATGTGCCCATTACACTTGGAATCTGCAAGATGAGTATTAAATCCTCAAAGCATCAAATATTTGTATTCCCACTTAAATTTATTCTTTTTGTTTTTCACCTACAGTTTAATAGGAAAGAACAATAAGTGAGATTGATGAAATGTCAATGGCATCTAATAATGAATATTGAAAGCCGTTAATGGAAACTGCACATTAATTTGAGAAACACAGAATCAAAGAGGAGATGGTGAGAAGAAATGCAGGAAGAATACGTCATGGAGGAGCGGTTCAGTAGTGGAGGAGCATCGTAGTGTGGTGGAGGTCACCATCAAAGGAGGTTTGTGGGTTTAGGAGTATCACTTGTGTGCGGAGGTTGCCCATGGAGGTTGGCCAGAGAGATAATGATGAAGAGGGACAAAAGACTTTAGCCGATGAAGAAGGAGGTATCTTTTTTCATTAATCAGAAGCATTCCTTTCCTTTTTTATTCCTTGGGGGAACCACTGTAATTTCATCTTAATTAATAACCATCAAGTCCCTTAGGACCTTTTTGATAGGAGAATTTTCTCATGGACTGGGTTGGGTTTCTCTCATAATCATTTTTTCATTATCCCTCATCATTTTTAAATCATATCCGTCCAATTAATCACACTTCTATTTTAACATCTCTCTCATCTTCCCAATCAATAGCCCAAATCTGCTGATGAGAGAAAAGGAGAAAAAGAATGAGGAAAAGATCATCTTCCTAAAAGTAATACTCCTCTAGTCCTATCTATAAGACAAGGAGAAAAAAACATGTGTCCTATTTATAGGGAAGAAAGAGAAATTTTTCATATAAATGAGCAATTTTTTACCCTTCATTTTTTATTGTATTGACTTTTTTCTCATATGGTATAATGTATATTATATAAGAGTAAAATTACAAAGTTGTTAAATTTTATAGAAGAGTTAATGAAATTTAAGGTTTTTCTTGATCCGTATGAAACATACTAAAAAATATCTTGTAAATAAAACCAGTTGACTACAATTTTAACCTAGTGGTTAACTCTTCAAAATCGTCAATTAATCCTGTGAGTGGGGCTTACAACCTGGATGAAGGGAAAATGGCATTCAGGGCTCCAAAAGAAAAATAATGAACTTAAGAATCTTGGGTTTTTTTTAAAAAAAAAAAAAAAAAATCCAAAAAAGAATCATGATTTTTTTTTTTTTTTTTTTTTTGGGGATTAAAATTTGCCTCAATTAATTTTCTTATCATTTTTTCCCTATATTTGCAGTACTTATCTTCCATATCTTTGACATTCATGTTTAACATTTTAATAATTAGTTTCACAATCTTTAATACTCATCTTCCATGTCTTCAATTGAAATTTTTAATTATTTTTAATATTGAATATATGAAAGATAAGTACTGAAAATATTTTAAATGACTATTGAAAAAACTTGGATAGTTGAGTAATAAAAATGCGGAAGATGCGTACCAAAAATATGAAAAATTAGAGTGCCGAAAAGAATTAGGAAAAATTGGGGGAAGTCCTATGTGGGAAGTTTATTTGGGTGAAGGGACTTTGTGCAACTATTTGTCGATTGTGACTCATTATCAACTATGTGCGATGGTTTTCAAAATGAAAGTCATTTACATACATAAGGTGCCTTTTTTAATTTATATTTTAATGAGTTTTGATTTTGATTCATCTATTTTTAATGAGTTTTGTTTCATCTCAGAGTCTTTATGAAATTATAATGTCTAACATTTTGGATGGCATAAAATATAAAGACATAACGAAAATAAAACATGGTATAGAGATCAAAATCAAGACTCTTTTTTTCATACCAAAAATCAAGACTCATTAGAAGTATAGGGATTTAAAGTATGTTTAACCCTTAATTTTTTTCTCATCATATTCTCTTTAGCCACCACTGATATCTTTAAATAGATCGATTTCAAGCACTGTGTTCATAAAATCTCATCTTTAAAATATTTTATATAAAATTTGTACGTTGTCTTTTTAATTATTTAACTTAATTAATTACCATCTTCCCCTTCAAATCGGATAGAAGAAAGTAAGAAACCGCCATGAATATCTTGACGAAGGATAAATAAAGGATCACAAAAAGACGGTATGTATGGGACGGACGCACGTCTTGATCGGATGCTAGTTAATGTTCAATGGATGAATATGTTTCCTAGTGCATCAGTGGCCCATCTCCCTTTCTTTAAATCCGATCACCGTCCCTTCTTCTTCGCCTGGACGTTGTTGGGACTCCCACGGATCCTAATAGGCCTTTTAGGTTTGTTGCTGCATGGGTGTTGCATGAGAAGTTTGAGGAATTCACAAGGTAGGACTGGATGCAGGATGTGACTTACGGATGCATGTGGTAAATGGAATAAGGAAGTGTTTAAACATACCGAGGGAAGGAAAAAACACTTATTGCAGCGGTTGGACGGTGTTAACAGGGAAATTTCAAACCATAGTATGCAAGCTAAATATGCAGAGCTCCAATGTTTTCTCTGGAAGGAACTGGAGGATGTCCTTCTTCAAGAATCTCTCATTTGGGCGCAAAAGGTAAGAGCAAAGTGGACTGTATATGGGGATAGAAACACTAGATATTTCCATGCGCGCGCCAATCATCGACAGAAAAGTAAAAGAATTGAGGCCATTAAAGACGGCGAGGGATCCTGGATGTTTGACCTTGTCCGGATTAAAGGCATGGCTACTTCCTTTTTCTCTTCCCTTCTCACGGAAGATGTCATGGATCGCTCTGATATTAGTTGCTCAGTAACGTATCCAGTTGTTAAGGAGGAATCTCTCCGGTGGTGTGCTAGGGAGATATCAGACGCTGAGATCAAGGATGCTATTTTTAATATAGGTGCACTTAAATCACCAGGGCTGGATGGTTTTAACGCGCTCTTCTATCAAAACCAATGGGGCACGGTATGTTCTTCTATGTTAAACCATGTTAAGACCTTATTCGCTAACCCGCAGGATCTTAAAGAAGTGAATAATACACTTATGGTGTTGATCCCTAAAAAGGATCCTGCTGAATCTATGGGGGATTTGCGGCCGATTAGCTTGTGCAACGTGATTTATAAAGCAGTCTCGAAAATCATTGTAGCACGGTTGAAACCCATTATGCCCCAGATCATCTCCCCAAACCAGTGTAGTTTCGTTCCAGGAAGGCATAGCAGTGATAACATTATTATGGCCCAAGAGGTTATTCACACTATGCGAACCATGAAGAAGAAAAAGGGATTTTTGGCAATTAAATTAGACCTGGAGAAGGTATATGACTGGGTGAATTGGAAATTTCTAATAAATTGCCTAAAGGAAATTAATGTGCCAAGCAAGTTGGTGGAGGTTATTAACCAATGTGTCTCTTCGACGAATATGCAGCTGCTTTGGAATGGGGATAAAGCGGACAAATTCCAACCATCTAGGGGAGTGCGACAAGGAGATCCACTCTCTCTGTACTTATTTGTTATTTGTATGGAGAAGTTGGCGCATATCATACAGGCTGCTACGAACGACGGTAGTTGGAAGCCCATTCGCCTTACTAGGACTGGACCTCCTATTTCGCATCTTTTTTTCGCAGATGACATTATTCTGTTTGCAGAGGCCACTATGGACCAGGTAGAGATGATTAATAGCTGTTTACGAGTTTTTTGTGAAAACTCAGGTTTGAAGATCAGCCAACAAAAAACCAGAGTCTTCTTCTCACAAAACGTCACCCATGTGAGAAGAAGTGAGATGTGTGAGGCATTGGGATTTCAGATTACTAATGATTTGGGGAAGTATCTTGGGGTCCCCTTGCATCACAAGCGTGTGACCAAGCAGACTTTTAACTTTGTGGTTGATAAGGTTCAGACTCGGCTATCAAAATGGAAGGTGAAAACACTTTCTTCAGCCGGACGTGCTACGCTTGTAGCTTTAGTTACTTCAACAATTCTGGGTATACCATGCAAACATCATTTCTGCCTGTGAGTATGTGTGATACCTTGGATAGGTGCAATCGCCAATTTTTGTGGGGTCAATCTGAGGGGCAGCGGAAACTCCCATTAGTTGCATGGGACACCATCTGCAAGCCGAGAATGCATGGGGGGCTGGGACTCCGACATACAAAGCTTGCTAATCAGGCTTACTTCATGAAACTTGGATGGAATTTAGCAGCAAAAAGGGATGAGTTTTGGGTTAAGATCCTTCGGAACAAATATAACTGTGGGTCCGAGCTACTCCCAAAGATTGAAAGGGAAAGATCTGGATCAAACATATGGAATGGAATTAAGCGTAATTGGGATAAAGTCTATGAGGGAACCGAGGTAATTGCACACGATAAACTGAGATTGAAGTGGAAAAAGACCGGGGTTTTTTCTGTTAAATCTACCTACAACGCTCTCAATAAGCACATGCAAGTTCCTGATCCTATATGGGGGAGGCTCTGGAAGCTAAGGATCCCTAAGAGATGTAAAATGTGTATGTGGCTGGCTGTTCAGAGGAAGCTCTTAACTAATGCAGCGAGGTGTAAACGGGGACTATCTACAGATAATCGGTGTCCGGTATGCAATAAGGAAGCAGAAACCGTGCAACATGTCCTGCGAGATTGCCCAGGAACTATTGACTTGTGGAAGGTAATTGTTCCTTCACAGATGTGGAATAAATTGTATACTCTAAATTTCAACCATTGGATTCATTGGAATTTGAGCGCTAAAAGAGGGAATAGGCAGTCGGAGGATTGGAGGCATACTTTTGCTGTAGTATGCTGGTGGCTATAGAGGCGTAGAAATAGTGTAGAGTTCGAAGCTAAGCGGATTTCTAATCACCAAGTCTCATCTAGTGTGTCCGCTATGTTACTGAGTCTGAAGGAGGCGCGCTCGATGTTGCGTCAGGATCAGAGTGCGTGTTCGATGGGCAAGGAGAACAGAGAGCAGTGATGGCTTCCTCCGGAAGGATGGATTAAACTAAATACAGATTGGGCTTTTTCTCATCTAACGAGGGAAATAGCGAGTTGAGGGCTTGTACGAGATGAGAATGGCAAGTTTCTGAGAGCTTTTGTGTTTAAAGGAGATGAGGGAGATATATTAACAGCGGAACTGTGGGGCTGTCTGCATGGACTCAAAATGGCATGGGATATGGGATTTCGTAAAGTCCTTCTAGAAGCGGACTCTGTGGAAGCCATTGAGCTGATTATGAGGCCTCTAAATGAAGCGCGTGAAGATAGGAATCTTGTTGCTGAAATCCAGAGTGTAATCTCCCGGGATTGGACCGTTGAAGTGGCTGGGTTTAGTCGTTTGGCAAACTCAGATGCTGATTGGTTGGCTAAAGCAGGGCTCTCCTCGATGCCAGGTTTTCAGTGTGTCTTTCAGGCTGACCTGGACCTCAAAGGGGTGCTTGAGAAAGGTAAATCGTAGATAAGTTTTGGCTTCTCAATTGTATCAACAAAAAAGAAAAGTTCTTTTGCCCACAAAAAAATTTTTTAAGAAAATATTATTCTTATTTTTATTTCTTGCTTTGATGTTCTTGTGAAAACTAGTTAATTATACAATTAATAAAGCATTGACTTGATTCCAACGCCACTGACAACCAGGCAAATTTACTGACACATAAATTTGTTTAAATTGAAATGTTACATTAAAAAATTAAATTTGAATTTTCTGACATGGTACATTTGAGGTCTTTTTATAAATAATAAAATAGTTAAAGTAATGAAATTTGGAACCTGACTGGCTGAGATCAATGTGACTAATATAGAATCTGCAACGGTAAATTGTATGAAAGTGTGCCACGAATCACTAATTTAAACACATGTTGTTCTCACTAAATAAAAAAATGTGACTGATAAATGTAATTGCTTTCTCAGTATGAATCGTGAGCTACAACTTGGTGATATGGCTGAAAAAATAAAATTTATATATGCAGCTTCATTTATTCTCATTTCTTGGCGAAAAATTCTGTATAATCAAAGTTAAATGGGTTAAGTGACAAATCCGTCCCAGAAGGAGCAATATTGCCCTATAAGTATTTTTTGATATTGCTCTGAAAGATTTTGGTGTTTTCTTTTCTATGCAAGACAAAATGATATCAAAATAGGAAGTGAAGTTTACATGTTACAAAAAGAGTACTAATACTTGAATTAGGATTTGGTGTGTGTGTGTAATATTTATACCCATATTACCTACCATATATAAAGGATAATTTTCACATAGTTATTTTTTATCTATAATTTTTAGACTTACAGATATAACACACAAGACTCGCAATATATTCCCATACTTGCAGAGGATTTAAATTTAACAATCTACGGGAGAAAAGTTTATATGATAAGGCATATCTCTTGTATTTCTTCAATTTTCTATTTTTCTTGAGTCATGATGAAATCCAAGCTTCCAAGTGATACTGCGATCTTCTACTCATATCGAAGACTGGTGTTGTATTGGGTTTACCCAAGTTGTCTCAATATTTTCTCTGATCCAACTTTAAATCACATCAATGTCATCACATGTAAAAAGAATTCGCTCAATGAAGCCATCGTCCACTCTGACCTTAGTGCGTGGCGCCTTGAAAAATGATTTCAATTATTTGTTGCTCTAGTCTCTTTTTTTGCCACTCTTTCTATAAAATTGACGTTAAATAATAATCATCTCTCTCTCTCTCAAACGTAAGGGATGATGCAACCTCAAACGTAAGGCATTTGGCGTGTGCAACGAAAGCACATCGAATTTGAAGGCATAATATAATATGGTTCAGATCTTAAATATAAGTCCCATTTGAAACTATTTAAATTAATTTAAAGTATTGGTATTTTTATTGTTTAATGTGTCAACATATAAACTGGTATATAATCTAATGATACATAACATATAATATGATCAAGTAACTTATTTTGCTTTATTAATCTCTAAAGAAAAAAATCATTTGAGTCTTATATTTAGGACCGGAGAAGGAGTATTATAGAGTGGACTTATTAAATACTCCCTCCGGCCCTACTTATAGGACAACATTTGAGAGTTCATTTCGATCCTAATTATAGAATTACATTCTAATTTTTATCAATTTTTTTCTTAAATACCTGTATTGATACTTTTTCAATAATGATTAAACACAATAATAATTTAATAATGCACCTATATATTTTATAAAGTAATTCATGTTTGCAACTCATTAAGACCACATACACCTCAATTCTATTTTTTTTTTTTAATAAAAAAAATTTGAACAATTTTTGTCGTATTTTTCCGATACCATCCCTACTAATACTTCCTCCACAATAATTAATTTAATAACACGCTTATATTCTATCAAGTGAGAAATTCTAATTTATTTTTTTATTTTTAAATAAAAATATTAAGATTTCTTTAAAAATATTTTCTTGTAACTATCCATCTAAAGTTATTGATTTTCCCATACAAATAACCTAATAAAATATTAATTTCTTATTTTTTTTGCATGGCTAAAAAAATAACCTTGTATTTGTATTATGCCCAATCAAATAGATATTATCTTGATAGAAATATTTTTTTCTTTGGAAAAATCCATGGAAAATATATATAAAAAATATTTCTATACATTTAAAATTCATAAAATTAACTACAAAATTTTATGAATTTATCCATTTGAGACTGTGAAACGCAGCATAAACGATGGGGCCCTTGTTCCTACAAAATGGATGTGGGTGGGGCTACTATTTAAGAAAACTTTTCCTCATAGTGTCATTTTAAATTCTAAGTAAGGATTTTTTAGGAAAATCATCAATAAAATTAACTAATTTAACTTCTCTCCTTAATCTCTCTCAATTCTGATAATTATATCTTATAATTAGGATCAGAAGAAGTATTAAATTAAACAGGTGTGTATTAATTGTTGTGTAGTTCTATAAATAGCAGAGCCCTTAAGGGTTCGGTTTACGAAACAAATTACAAAACAAAAGGCATATATATCAGTCATCTTAATTAATTAGCTCCTTCACATTTTCTATCAGATTATTCATCCATCGTCCGTGGGAGAGGTCTTAGACAAGGTTGTCAAACTCGTGAATTTAAGCAAGCTTATGACAATGACGTAAACTCGTATCGTGAATTCAAATCGTAAACTCGTAAGAATTTACTTTTATTATTAAATAGGTATTAAATGTATAATTAATAATTAGAATATAAAAATGACAATGATTTGATTTAAATATATTTTAAATCTAAATAATTGAAATTAAATCCATCAACATTCATCATTTATCATATTTAATAAAGAAATTTCTACAAAATTTCTATATAAAGCCGTTGAGCATGGTCAAATCAAAAAAGTTAACATGAGTTAAAGAGTAAGTTAATATGGTTTTGTAAGCTAGAAATGTAAAAACGGTAAACTCGATGTATATAAACTCGTAAGTTTAACTGAGTTTATGACTAACATGAGTTTACTACTAACTTGACTCGTTTTAATAAAGTAGAAACGTAAAAACGGTAAACTCGGAGAGTCAACTCGTGAGTTTGACAACAATGGTATTAGATATTGCCTTTATTCCAGAACTTGCAAACAGGACCGACCCGTCTCTCATAAAAGAGGCCCAAGGAATCTATCTCATCGACCTCCCTTGCCTTGACATGGACGCCCTCGTCCACAACATAGGCCATGCCTACAAGCAATAGGGTTTCTTCCAGATCACCAACCATGGCGTCCCACTGGGGAGAGTCAACGCAAGCTAGAGGAGGTGTCCAACACGTTCTTCTATCTCAGCCTCGAAGAGAAGAGGAAGGTCAGGAGAAATGCTTGGGAAGGTGTTAGGGTACTACGACACAAAACACACCAAGAACATGAGGGAGTGGAAGGAGTTGTTCGACTATACGGCGAAGCATAAGAAGTTCAACCTTGTAAAATGCTAAAGTCTGGATTATTCTAACATATAATAAGAAGCTAACAACATGGCCAAATTAGAAGACAGTGAATAAAGCAATCGAAAATGCAGAATTGAGCAATAACCCAATAAACAAAATGTGTGAAGCTTATAATCAATCAAGAGTTCTAATAGTAAAGACTGAGGTCAGGTGAAGGATAGAGGTGGCAACAGAGGAGTTTGACTATGAGAAAAGGACAGTGATGAGGGCACACATGTTGACGAGAGAAGAGCAATGACAAGGGAATACAACAGAAGAATGACGACGAGAAAATATCAGTGACGGGGGTACACAAAATAGCGGTGGTGGTAATGACGAAGGAGCGACGCGAAAGAGGACCGAGGCACAACGGAGGGATTTAGAAGAAGAGACCGAGTAATCGCGACAAGAAGAGAGGATTCAAATAGCAAAATTCAATTTTTGGCGACAAAGAAAGGACTCAGATAGCGAGATTTAATTTAGGGTTCATCTCTTAGACTGGTTTTACATGTCTAAAAAGTTACATCAAGTCTTAAAAGGAATAAAGATATTATTTTTTAATTCCAAAGCTTTTAGACCGGTTATAAGAAACATCGGGTCTAAAAAGTTTCACCTTTTAGATTGATTATCAAAGACCACCACCCTAAAAAGTAATAAATATTCTATTTTTAATTATTTTTATGTTTTTAGACCGAGTGTTCGGAAGTCCGATATAAATAATATATTTTAGACCTTAACTTAAAGGAACCGATTTAAGAAGTTTTTTATATTTTTACAAAACTGTCATTGGTAATACTTTTTACACTTTATCCTCTATAATTGGTCTAAATGTAGCAGTCTAAAAGGTTATTTTGTACTAGTGAATGCCATATTGTATGCCATGTATGATTTCATGTGGCTTGATTGTGCTATCTTTTTTAATTTTTCTTTTATTTTTTTACCCTGTAAGATTTTGCAAAAGAGCAATATAAATAATGATAGAGACTATAAATACTATGGTAAACAAATACAATAGCAGATAGTAAAATCATATGGTGAACAACTCTCCTTCTCCCTCTCACACATGTCAGATTTTGTAGCAACAAGCATTAGTACAAAAAAGAGCTTTAAGACCGCCTTATTTAGACCGGGTATTGAAGATCCAGTCTTAAAAGTATGACCGGTGGCAGTTTCATAAATATAAAGAACTTTTTAGACCGGATTATAGAGAATTAGGTCTAAAAAAATATGACCGGCGGCAGTTTCGTAAATATAAAGAACGTTTTTTAGATCGGATTATAAAGGATTAGGTCTAAAAAGTATGACCGGTGGTAGTTTCGTAAATATAAAGAACCTTTTTAGACCGGATTATAGAGACGAGGTCTAAAATGTATAACCGATGTGATTTCGTAAATATCAAAAAACTTTTAAGACCGGATGTTTAAGAAATCCAATCTAAAAATTATACTTTTAAGACCGGATTTTTAAGATGTCCAGTCTTAAAAGTCATTTTAAGACCGGATGTTTAAGTCCAGTCTAATAAAAACATACCTTCTTCAAAACTTGATCCGCCCTTCCTATCTGTGAATTTCACTCTCTCTCACACATATAGGGACGACAGTGTAGAGAGACTCTGTCGACTGCGTTCCTCTGGGCATCGACTTCGTTCTTCCGATCATCAACTCCGTCGCCGGTGTCAAATCCACAAACGTAATGATTTCTAAAGACAATGAAATATCCGTCAAGATTTTCCTTCCCAAAATCACGAATCCAGATCTGGAATTACCTTTTCTTATATTTTGGGGAATGGTTCGATCTTGTCTCGTTCAAGAAGAGATCTAGTTCATCTTCACGCCTATTTGAGGAATGGTTCCTCCGATTTATGTATTTTTAGGTATTTCCTTTCTTTTGATTTTTTCTGTTTTGATTTTTATTCTTTTCTTCCCTTCTAATTTTTTTTCCTTGCTCCCTTTTGTATTGTTGTATCTTTTTCATTCGATCGCTTAGATTTGTATTATATTGATTGAGACTTTTTTCTTTTACGTGATTTTGGATCTGTTCATGTGTTCAATTGGGATTTGCTACATAATTTTCTGCTTCTTGCGATTGACTCTGCTGAAATTAGGAATTTTGGATGCTCAGTTTCAACGAATCGCGGAATTAGGTTTTCAACCATAAGTCTCTCATTCGCTTAAGATAATTTTGTATCGACTTTTTTCTTTCCTAGTTTGTGCTTGTTGCTGGTTAATTGGTGAGGGAATTCAAATTGTCATTGTATTGGAATGAGTGCGACCCCTTCCTCGGCGGAGGTGCTCGATCTGGGGAGGGGAGGGGAGATTTTTTTTTTTTTTTTTTTTTTTGCCAGCTTTTTAAGACCGGATGTTTAAAAGTCCGGATCGATCGTACATTCGGTCTTAAAAGTAATAGACTTTTAAGACCGCTGTATAAGACCGGTTCCGGATCCGGTCTTAGAGGGTGCTTTTCATCCGATCTTAAAAGTGTTTTTCTACTAGTGAAGCATGCAAAATTTAGAAATGAGAAATGTGAGAAGTGAACTACGTTAACTCTACAAAGGAAAAAAAATCTAAATAAAAAATACAAGAGCATGATAACGCCCATCTTCATATCTTATAATTAACATTTTGAGACTGTCCTGGACTTACTCACCCTTCTTGGAATCAAATGTGCAGTTATCAAACGGAATTCACATTAAACAAGTAAACAAATTGAGGTGTTGGGGTGCAAAATCTCATCTGATGAAAGAAAGAACAAAAATTCATCCACTAGATAATAACTTTGAATTTTTCAGTAGCAAATAATTTTTTACTAACTAATAGACTTACTTGGAAAATATAAAACACCCATTTTAATTTAGTAAGCAAATATCATTCATAAAACACCTATCAAGCAATTATTCGTGTATTATATTACAAACCAATAAAGTAACTCCAATAAGTCCACTTATTATTTAATGATTTTATAGTGGAGGGTGGAGACAACTTGACCAAAGAATTGAGTATCCAAAAGAATGAATGGAATCTCTTCTCACCAAAAGATCAAGCGATTATTCCTTAATTGTATTAAAAACTCGTAAAGTAACTCCACTAAGTCCGCTTATTATTTAATGATTTTATAGCGGAGACAACTTGAAGTCTTGAACCAAGAATTGGGTATTGAATAGAATGAATGGTGGTATTTCTTCTCACCAAGAGAGAGAGAGAGAACAAAGCTGAAGAGACACCCAAATGAGGGCTATTGTTGGTTGGTTTCGGTAGACGATAAGTCAATCTATTCAGAAGGGAGCATTATGGGAACAGAAAAAATCTTAACATATTATCAAGGTGTTATTATGATGTGCGTTAATTTCGTCTCATGTCATTATTTCCTTTAATTCCCTTATTTAAATATTTGATGTATAAAGGGTTAACATACAACTCAATATACCTTAAAATAATTTTAATATAGTTTTGCCGTAAACGTATTTTCTTTATGTTGAATTTTAGATACGCATACATATATATATACACAAACATATACTATACAAGTTGCAATTTTTTCTATCAAAATGATTTGAAAGTCATAATAATAATATTAATGACTATTCAATCAGGTCATAATATTCTTCCTAGCTTCTTCTTTTTTCCCTTTTATCTATTCAAAATATTCTTTTTCTTTCTTTCTTCTTGTTTTTTTTTTTTTTTTTGTCCTATAAATTGAATTGCTCGGCTACCATGTTGAATTTAGTTATATGTGTAGGTTGATGTTACCTTCTGATCAAAGTAACTTAAGTTGACATTGAATACCTATATACTTTAATGTCGATCTAAATATTGAATGTGAGACATCTATTCTAGGGGAAATTATAATAAAGGACCTAAAAAATAATATTTATTAAGAAAGACCATAAATTAAAACATTAAAATAGAAAAATTAAATTGCGCTTGGTCGGATTTTCTATTTCTCTCTAACTAAATTTGGAATGATTTTTCTTTCCTGAGGATCTTTAGCTTCTTCCTATATCGTCGGGTGGAAGAAGTTTGAACTTATTCTCTAGATGTTGCATCACAACTACCGCCGCCTCCGTTGCCTGACAATTTCCCATTATCGGAGCTCAAGTGTATTGCAGCACACCATGAAAATGCTTCACTTCAAATTTTCCGTTACTTTTCAACATGGAAGTTGTTTGAGAGGCATGCACAAAATAGTTCAACGGTGTGGAAGAATGTGATGAATTAAAAAACTATATTTAAAAAAAAAAAAAAAAAAAAAACAGGAGAGAGATCGATAAGCTTACAAAGAGAAAGCGCACGCGGGAGCTAATCTAACGCTCTTGCACGTTTAATGACGCACGCCAGGAAGCAAGGCATGGCTGAGGGATGTGACCAGGTATTGGTTTGATTTGGTTACGAGTTTTGATAAAATCTCAGAGCTATAGAATTTAGAAGATTCTTAGGTAAGAAAATATTATTCTAATTCAATTAGAGAGAAGATAGAAAATATGATAAATGATAATTTAGTTTTTCTATTTTAATATTATAATTTCTGGCCCTTCAAAAAAATTATTATTTTTATGGTTCTTCTTAATTAATATTATTTTCCTTAAGTTATTTATTATAATTTTTCCTATATAATAATACTCTGCCTCTAATCCTATCTATAAGACAAGGAGAGAAGAACACTTGTGTCCTATTTATAATGAGGAGAGAGAAATTTTTCATATGAATAAATAATTTTACCCTTCATTTATTATTTTATTTACTTTGTTCTCATATAGTATAATGTATATTACTCCCTTCGGTCCTAATCATAAGACAACATTTGAGAGTTGGTTTTGGTCCTAATTATAAGACAACATTCTAATTTTTTTCAATTTATTCTTAAAATACCCCTATTTTATTCTCTCAAGTGTGTTTTGTTTTTGATGATTACATGTGTGTGTGTCTATATACAAATATACATACATATATACACCGACAAATATATATAGACATACACATATATAAATACACACACATATATATTTGTGATGAAAGTGTGTGTGCACATGTGTGCGTGCCTGTCAATATATATATGTGTAAATATATATGTGTATGTGTACGTATATAAACACACACATATACACATACATATGTGTATGTGTCTATATATATGTGTCTGTATATATATGTGTGTGTCTATATATATATATTTGTGTGTGTATTCATATATATGTGTAGATATATGTATGTATATGTTTGTGTTGTGTGTGTGTGTGTGTGTGTGTATAGCAAGACCATTATTTCAATTAAAAAGTATGTGGAAAAGAAAATTCTAAGTCGGAGAAGTAATGTGGTATGGGTTGTTAATTCACTTTTACTTATGTCATTTTAAATTTATATAAGGACATTTTAGGAAAATGGGTAAAATTAACTAATTTAACTTCTCTCCTTAATCTCCCCAAAATCGGTTAAATATGTCCTATAATTAGAACCGGAGGGAATATATCATACTAAATTTAAAAAGTTGTTAAATTTTATTGAAGAGTTAATGAAATTTAAATTTTTTTTTTAATCTGTGTGAAACTGTGTAACATACTAAAAATGTCGTATAAATAAAATCAGCTGAGTACATATTTAACCTTTTGGTTAGCTCTTCAGAAACGTCCATTAATCCTGTGAGTGGGACCTACAACCTGGATGCAGTGAAAATGGCATTTAGGGCTCCAAACGAAAATTAATGAACTTAAGGATCTTGGGCCTCTTTTTAATTCCAAAAACGAACCAAGATATGTTTTGGGATTAAAATTTTTCTCAGTTAATTTTCTTATCACTATTTTTTTTTATATTTGCAGTACTTCTCTTCCATATCTTTATCATTTTAATAATTAGTTTCACAATGTTTAATACTCATCTTCCATGTCTTCAATTGTAATTTTTAATCATTTTTAGTATTGAAAATATGAAAGATAAGTACTGAAAATATTTTAAATGACAATTGAAAAAACTTCAATAGTTGAGTAATAAAAATGTGGAAGATGCGTACCAAAAATGTGAAAAATTAGAGTGCCAAAAAGAAGTCCTAAAAATATTTGGGAAAAGGGACTTGGTACTACTATTTTTCTGTCGTAACCTATCATCAACTATGTGCAAAGGTTTTCAAAATAAAGTCATTTACACATCTAAGTTGCTTTTTTATTTATATTTTTAATGAGTTTTGTTTCATTTCAAGTCTTTATAAAACTATAAGGTCTTATATTTTGTATGGCTCAAATATAGAGACATAAAATAACGGAAACATAGTATCGAGACCAGGGATTTAAAGTATGTTTAGCCATTAATTTTTCTTATCATAATCTCTTGATATGTGTGTGTGTGTATAAATCAAGCCACCTCCACTCATATCTTTAAATAGATCGATTTCAAGCACTGAGTTCATAAAATCTCATCTTGAAATTATTTTATTCAAAATTTGTACGTGTTTGTGCCTTTAATTATTTAACTTAATTAATTAATTACAATCTTCCCTTCAAATCGGATAGAAGAAAGTAAGAAACTGCCATGAACATCTTGACGAAGAATAAATAAAGGATCACAAAAAGACGGTATGTATGCGACAAGAAAGTTCTTTTGCCCACAAAACTTTTTTTTAAAAAAATATTATTCTTATTTTTCTTGTGAAAACTAATTAATTAAACAATTAATAAAGCATTGACTTGATTCCAACGCCACCCCCCAAATATGTCCATAGACAACAAGCCAAATTTACTGACACATAAATTTGTTTAAATTGAAAAGTTACATTAAAAAATTAAATTTGAATTTTCTGACATGGTACATTTGATTTTTTTTTATACGTAATAAAATAGTTAAAGTAATGCAATTTGGAACCTCACAACTGGCTGAGATCAATGTGACTAATATAGAATTTGCAACGGTAAATTGTATGAAAGTGTGCCACGAATCACTAATTCAAACACATGTTGTTTTGAATAAATAAAAAAATTATAATTATAATAGACGTAATTTATATATGCAGCTTCATTTATTATCATTTCTCGGCTGATTAAATATAAGAATTTATATTCTATATAATCAAAGTTAAATTAGTAATTTTTATTGTTTTAGTTGATGATTTTTTTATCAGATCGATTTTGGAAGCATTATGCATAAAGGTCCGATTTATTGATTGGCACACCACTGATGTCATCAGTGTGACTGATTTTTTTTTTTTTTTGCACCAATCAGTGTGACTGATTGGGAATAATGATTTTGATGTTTTTTCATGCAAGACAAAATGATATCAAAATAGGAAGTGAATTTTTTTTAACCATGAAATAGGCAGTGAAGTTTACATATTACAAAAAGAGTACTAATACTTGAATTAGGATTTTGGTGTGTGTGTGTGTAATATTTACACACATATAAAGGATAATTTCAGCTAGTTACTTTTTATCTATATTTTTTAGACTTATAGATATAACACACAAGACTCACAGTCATACTTGCGGCTAAAGATCAATGACAGAATTACCTTATGGCCAGTTGGGGGTCTTACTCTCAATTGGTTTTCTCTTATCTTATGTATTTATATATATATGTATTATATAATATTTTATTTGACTAATAATTTAGCCCTAGTTAATCTCTTATCTTCTCTCTTATTACACTTCTTTTTTATTAGGATAATATTTGGTTCATTACTCATTGGGCTGTGAGACAAAAGTAAAATTTTTATTTGAAATATCTACTTTATAAAATTAGTATCATCTTATATCTTGATTTGATTTTTGTTTTAAAAGAAATATGGCCTAAGATTCTTGTTTGAGATATCTACTGAAAAAAATTGATATCATCTTATATTTTATTATCATTTATAATTGTACTTTGTTATTTATTTGTATTTTTATTATTATGCAATATTATTTAGTAAATAGTTTAAGGGGTTGTTTATACTTCTCATGTTGCATGAGAAGAAAAAGATTTATATACACATGAAATAGTAGGACCCACATCTTTCTTAAAAAATAAAAAACTCAAATATAGAAATCAAAGTAACTATGACATGAGGATACAATATATTTATTTTTTAGTTCGGGTTAAAAAAAAAAAATTGGTTCCACTACCGCTGAGAACTTAACAATCAACGGGAGAAAAGTTTATATGATAAGGAATATCTCTTGTATTTCTTCAATTTTCTATTTTCCTTGAGTCATGAATCATGACGAAATCCAAACTTTCAAGTGATGCTGCGATCTTCTTCTCATATAGAAGACTGATATTGTATTGGGTTTACCCAAGTTGTCTCAATATTTTCTCTGATCCAACTTTAAATCACATCAATACCATCACATGTAAAAAGAATTGGAATAAGGGTCTTAAATGTCATGGAAGTTTTCACTTTCGGAGACTTTGGTAAGGCGGAAGTTTTTTTGGACCAAAAATGCCACGAAGTTCACAAGACGTAACAATTTTGCCCCGAAAGTATCATTTTTGCCACGGAAGTTTTCAATCGAGGAGCAATTTTGCCGGAAGTTTTCACCGAGGAGCAATTTTACCCCGGAAGTTTACACTAAAGAGCAATTTTGCCTCGAAGTTTACAAACGTAGCAATTTTTCCCTTAAATCCCCAAATATTAAATTTGACTATTAAATCGATCAAAGACCACACATGTCATGCCTTGAAAAGGTCCAACTTGGAGTCGAGAGAAGGAGATCCTTCGATGTTGAAATCAAGGCGGCCGGAATTTGTGAAGTTGAATGGTCAAAGGGACCGAAATGTAACGTCACAAAACGCAAATGAAACGCAAAACAAGAAATGAATTGTTCCAAAAATTGGTTCGGTAAAACAAATCAATAGTGATAATATTTACGTTTGTATAGACGATCATTTGCTTAGATCATAAGTAATGCTTCCTTTGGGTTTTGTGACAATCGACCTTTCGGTCCCTAACGACTTCACAAATTCTGGTCGCCTTGAGCTCAACATCTCAAGGATCTCCTTCTCTGGCTCCAAGTTTGACCTTTTCAAGGCATAACATGTGTGGTCTTTGACTAATTTAATAGTCAAATTTAATATTTGGGGACAGAAGGGAAAAATTGTTCCTTAGTGAAAACTTCCGGGGCAAAATTGCTCCTCAACGAAAACTTCCGTGGCATTTTTTGTCCAAAAAAAATGTCTTACCAGTTCTCCTGAGTGAAAACTTTCATGATATTTAAGACCCTTATCTCAAAAGAATTCGCTCAATGAAGCCAACGTCCCCTCTGAAAAAAGGATATCAATTATTTGTTGCTTTAGTCTCTGTTTTTTGCCACTCTTTATATAAATTGACGTTTAATAAATATATTTTATTTTATTTTTTAAGACACTTATTTATTTTCAAATAGTATTAAATAGCTCTCAAGATTGCAAATGACTTTACTTAAGTTGGCAATCGCTACTAGTGTGTTTGGAATTGCATTTTGCCATCCCAGAGGTGGCTTTTTCATGGAAAAATGTGCTTGTTGGTGATTTTGGCTTTTTAAAGATGTTTGAGATAGTTTTTTTAAAAAAAAAAAAAAATTGGCTTTTGAAAGAACAAGCAATTTAAGCTATAAGCACAAATTTCTTACTTTTGGGTTTTCCACCATAAAGGGAGAAAAACAGCCTATGAAAGAAAGATGTTATGGTCTCATTTTTTTTAATTGAAATTCTATTGTAGTCCTTATTATAAATCATTATAAATAAAAATTTTTTGTACTAAATATAAATTCATATTGCAAAAAAGCTACTTTTGACATCGAGTATTCCATGCTATATTTAAGTTGTCATTACCTTTATTCAACTTGTCAATAACCTTTGATAAAGCTAAGGAAACTCAAGTAGTCAATCTCTATATCAAAATAGTTCATCTCATTAGTCAAGTTGTCAGCGGAGCTCTTACTGCCAGAGGAGCTTTGGTGGTAGTGAGGATCCTTTCCTAAAACAACCTTGAAGGACATTTTGGTAAAAGCACAACATTTTAAAAACTCAAATTCCTCTCTTGAGACATATTTGTTATTTTCATGTGTTAATAGACTTTTTAGGGTTCTCTTAATTCAAATGATATTTATGTGTCTTTTTTCCTAAAAATACATCTCATCGTCTATAAAGTATAAAAAAGACTCTAAGTTATCCTTTTAACTTTGTGTAATACTCCTCTGGTCTTAAATATAAGATAAGTTAACTTTTTCTTGGAGAGATTAATGAAACTAAATGAGTTAGTTAATCATAACATATGTCGTATATAATTTGATTATATATCATATTATAAGTCAAACAAATTAATTAGTATAAAAAATATAAATATAAATATTTTAAAATATTTATTTAACTTCCTTAATCTCTTGAAAAAATTAATTATATCTTATATATACATAATCCATACTAATTACTGGTGTGTTTAGTTTTCCGGCCGTCTTGAACAATTTTAAACCATCATTTTAATTTGGTGGAAGTAGGAAAGCTTGCTTGAGAGGAGTTTTTTTGTTTTTTGTTTTTGTTTGACCATGGGAAGGAGTTCAGGGTCTGATTTATGGGAAAGGGAAAATGAAATAATAATTTTTTTTGGCAACGAGGATGAAATAATAATCATAAGGGTTTATTATTTTTGGGAGGCCCAAGAAGAGAATCTCACTCTTGCTGACACCATTTCTTTGGTTGTACTAATTGCTGATATTTCTTTTTTCTGACTCTGACTGATGCATTCGTACATTGCTCCATTTTAACTATAAATATAAATAATGTGATTTGCATGTACCTTCACTCCCTTCATAATTATTTACTCAACATAAAATAGTATATTCGTATCAAAAAAAAAAAAACATAAAATAGTATATATTTAATTTTTTTTTCTGATCTTATTGTCCATTTTCTTTCCATACCTTCCATTATAAATATTTTTATAAAATATTTAATGTTAGCTACTAAATCTTAATTTAATAGTCATGAAAGAGATAAAGAATAAGAGTTGATAAAAAAGGAAAATAAGGGAAGCCAGGTCTTAACAAGAGATAAAGAATAAGAGTTGATAATTTAAATAGTTTAATATATTTATTTTTTAGCCTGGTTAAAAAAAAACCTTTTTTGGTTCCACCACCTCTGAGGACTTAACAATCAACAGGAGAAAAGTTTATATGATAAGGAATAGGAAAATTCCAATTAAATACCAAATGAATTTGTAAAACCTCCGGAGGTGACGCAAATTTTCAAAAAACTTAGAGGTGACAAGGACTTTTGGGGGTTTTGCAAATTCGCGCCAAATGACCATTTTGCCCTTAGGGTTAAATCATTAAAAAAAAAAAAACCCCTCCCCCACGGTGGGCCCCACCGCCGGGCCACCACCTCGCCGCCGCGGCGACCACCACCACCGGCGGAGGTGGTGGACGCCCGGCCGCCGGCATGGTGGTGGCCGCCGCGGCCGTTACGGCTGGGGTGGCCGCCGTCGCCGGCGGCGGGTGGTGACCGCCGGTGGTGGTGGCCGCGGTAGGGGCCCACCGTGGGGGAAGGGGTATTTTCTTCTTTTTTTTAATGATTTAACCCTAAGGGCAAAATGATCATTTGGCGAATTTGTAAAACCCCAAAAGTCTTTGTCACCTCTAAGTCTTTTTTGCAAATTCGTGTCATCTCTGAAGGTTTTGCAAATTCATTTGGTATTTAATTAGAATTTTCCCTAAGAAATATCTCTTGTATTTCTTCAATTTTCTATTTTCCTTGAGTCATGAATCATGATGAAATACAAACTTTCAAGTGATACTGCGATCTTCTTCTCATATAGAAGACTGATATTGTATTGGGTTTACCCAAGTTGTCTCAATATTTTCTCTGATCCAACTTTAAATCACATCAATGTCATCACATGTAAAAAGTTTCGCTCAATGAAGCCAACGTCCCTGAAAAAGGATATCAATTATTTGTTGCTTTAGTCTCTCTTTTTTTTGCCACTCTGACGTTTAATTAATGCCCCATTCCAAGAACTGAATTACATCAACTTTAGTGATACAGTACTCTCTCTTGTTTTTATAGTAAAGCATCAACCAATAAAATATTTTCTTCTTTTTATAAAACACTTACTTATTTCTCAAAAATATTAAACAGCATTTAATAGCTCCCAAGATTGTGAATGACTTTATTTAAGTTGGCAATCGCTATTGGTGTGTTTGGGATTGCATTTAGTCATCTCAGAAGTAGCTTTTTCATGGAAAATGTTCTTTGGTGATTTTGACTTTTTAAATATGTTTGGGATAGCTTTTTTTTAATTTGGCTTTTGAAAAAAAGAACAACTTAAGTTATAAGTCAAAATTTTTTACTTTTGGGTTTTCCACTATAAAGAGAGAAAAGCAGCTTATGAAAGAAAGATGTTGGTCTCACTTTTTTTAATTGAAATTCTATTCTAGTCCTTGTTATAAATTTTTATAGATAAAATTTTTTGTCCTAAATATAAATTCATTTTAAAGTTAATAATCATGACA
The DNA here is from genome assembly GCA_019022655.1 of Acacia acuminata. Lineage (NCBI taxonomy): Eukaryota > Viridiplantae > Streptophyta > Magnoliopsida > Fabales > Fabaceae > Acacia > Acacia acuminata. The sequence continues at coordinate 368,286 of JAFJYI010000242.1, read as the reverse complement.
GTAGTTAGATTTAGGTTCATGAGAAATTTGATTGGTGATAATTACTTGATAATTTTTTTGATATAAAAGTCATAACAATACTCTAATTTAGTTTATTCTCATCAATTAAATTTTCAGGAGACTTTTCCCCAATTTATCCTAAAAAATTTAAGTAGTTTAGTATTATAAATTTTTTCACAATAATACATTACCTTTTTTTATATATATAAAATTTATGTCTTTTTCGGTCTTTAACCTTTAAACTTTCTTTTTCATTAATCACCAAAACAAGTTTTTATATATTTCACAATATATATACATATAATATATATGTATTATTTAATAAGGTTCACATCATTTTTAGTCATTTTCCATTTTCCAAACAAGTTTTAGTTTCAGAAAAGCGATTTATGCAACCGTCAATCCAAATATAAACCACATTACACAATCTAACTTTTACTCCGTCTTAAGTTTGAAAAATTCATGTTGCAAAAAAACTACTTTTGACATTAGTATTCCAAAAGCACAACAATTGCTATATTGAAGTCGTCATTGCCTTTATTCCACTAGTCAACAATCCCGATAGGACTAAGGAAACTCAAGTAGTCAATTTCTATATCAAAGTAGTTAATCTCATTAGTTAAGTTGTCGTGAAGCTCAATCGCCGAGGAGCTCGTGGCGACGAGGATCTTTTCCTTTAAAAAAAAAAAAAAAAACTTGAAGGGCATTTTGGTAAAAACACAACATTTAAAAAACTCAGATTCATCTCTTGAGACATATTTATCATTTTCATGTATTAACGGACTTTTTAGGATTTTCCTAATTCAAATGGTATTTATATGTCTTTTCCCCAAAATACATCTCATCGTCTATAAAGTATAAAAAAGACTCTAATTTATCCTTTTAACTTTGTGTAACACTCATCCGGTCCTTAATATAAGATAAGTAACTTTTTTTAAAAGATTAATGAAGTTAAATAAGTTAGTTAATTATAATATATATCGTATATCATTTGATTATATATCACATTGTAAGTTAAATAAATTAATTTAGTATAAAAATATAAATATCAATATTTTACAGTAATTTATTTGCATTCTTTAATCTCTTAAAATAAAAATCAACTATATCTTATATTAAAGATTTAAAGAATATTACATACATGGCCCATACTAATTATTTGTGTGTTTAGTTTTGACCAAGGGGTAGGAGTTCAGGGTTTGATTTATGGGAAAGGGAAAATGAAATAATAATATTAAGGGTTTATTATTTTTGGGAGGCCCAAGAAGAGAATCTCACTCTTGCTCACACCATTTCTTTGGTTGTACTAATTGCTGATATTTCTTTTTTCTGACTCCGACTGATGCATCCGTACATTGCTCCACTTTAACTATAAATATAAATAATGTGATTTGCATGTACCTTCACTCCCTTCATAATTATTTACTCAACATCTAATAGTATAATTTAATATATATTTTTTTTTTTCTAATCTTATTGTCCATTTTCTTTCCATACCTTCCATTATAAATACTTTTATAAAATGTTAGAGGTGAGCTATTAGATCTTAATTTAATAGTCATGAAAGAGATAAAGAATGAGAATCGATAGGAAAAGAAAAGAAGGGAAAGTAGGCCTTTTTTTTTTTTTTGTCAAGTTAGCTACTTGCATGTACTTTATCATAACACTATATATATGTGATTATTTTTACAATATATCTAATTTTCTTATACACTTTATGCTTTTTTAATTTTCAAGAGCTTTAATGCTTCAGAAAATGGGCAAAGGGAAAATAGAAAAATGATGGGAAAAAAAATTATCATCTTATCCTTTGTTGGTACTGAAATATTTGAAATTTTAATTTCATTCAAAAAAAAATTGAAATTTTGAATTATGCATGATAAATGTTCAATTTAAATTGTTTGTCCTTTGATAAGGAAAATAAATGAGGTATAAGAATGAGGAAAAGAATTCAAAACGAAGTCAGAGACCTTTAACGGCACGGAACTATAATAAATTAATTACTCAATGTCGCAACAAGAAGTAGAAGTGAGAAGAATGACAGATTACCTTGGTACGGGTGATTCCCAAAAAACATGCGCTGACAATTATTTCTTTATTTACAAAATCAACTTCAAAAAACTTTAATTAATCAATACCATTAATTGGTCCACGTCAGCAAAAATTTGAATTCCCATATACTACCTCCAAATGCTAATTATAGGAACACTTTTATAGTGTAATTTTCACAACAAAAGTATTCTTATAATTAGGATTGGAGGAAGTATTACATATTTAGAGATAGGGTTATCTTGAATCTGGCTTGGGTCCTTTTCTCTTATCATCCTCAGCCATCCAATTCTCTTCCACGGCAGTTTTGGTTCAAAATGCACCCCTGCTCTTTTTTTTTTTTTTTTTTTTTTTTTTTTTTTTTTAGTACTCATTATACTAAAGATCTTTTTTGTACTGGTCGATATTCTAAAATATTTTTTTAAGATCTTAAATAATTTTTTAAAATCAGGAATTATTTTTCACTCCTAGTCAATATCATGAAATATCTTTTTAGTACTCATTAGTATCCTGAAATATTTTTTCAATATCTTAAAATAATTTTTTAAGATCACAAAGTACTTTTTTTATCGAGTTAGTATCTTAAAGTATTTTTTTCAAGTCTTGAAAAAATATTTTAGAGTCTTGATGGGTACTAAAAAGATACTTTAAGATACTAACTGACAGAAAAAATAAATCGTGATCTTAAAAAATTATTTTAGGATCTTAAAAAAATATTTCAAGATATTGAATTGTACTAAAAAAAATGCTTCAAAATAGTTAATACTATTTTTTTTAAAAAAAAAAAAAAAAAAAGGAACAAGGGTGCATTTTGCACCAAAACGTTTGCGTGGAAAAGAATTGGATGGCACCAGATGATAAGAGAAAAGACCCAAGCCAGATCCCTCAACTTGATGGTGGCAATTTGCCAAGGTCTTTTCTCTACCGATTTTTCACTCTCTTTTTTTAATCAACAATGGCACTCATGGACTGCCTCATCTCAGTGTAGAATATGAATTGTTTTCTAAAAGAATTTGTTCGTTCATAATATAATAATTTTTTTTTTTTGGACAAAGTCCACACTATAAGTTATAAAAAAGCAATTAATTATTTTTCAATTTTTCCTAAAAAATTGAAGTTTAAATATGACTCATTTTAATTTTATCTTTTTCAAAATCTTATTTCATAGGGTCAAAGTTAATTTATTTTTCCAATGTATAAGAAATTGAATGAGTTAACTGTTCTTCCATAATTCTAATAAAGTAGTTAAAAATAAATTATAGTTTGATGTGAAAAACGTATTTTCGAAATATATTCTTGCTATTTTAATTTTTAAGATAATTTTTGAGGAACATGTGAAAACCAATACATCATCAAATTCCTTTCTTCAATACTAGTACTAATATTTAATTTTTGGAATAAAGTCATTAATTAATCATAGTATCTTACTATAAAAAAACATAAAATTAGTTTGAAAAACATCTTGTAAATTGAAGCAGCAAGTACCATTTTAAGAGAAGTATAAAGATTAGGTGAACATTGAAGTTATGAAAAATAATTAATTCGATTGTTTCCTTGAGCGGAAAGCTAGGAGGTCCAGTGTAGTTATTGTCCATGAAATGATGACCACTTGTAATAGAAAATCCTAAATTCACATGAAATACATTTGTCTAGCGAAATTCGTGTGGTTTTTCATTAATTGCTTTGAGGATTGGTAGTGCCTTTCGGTCTTAGTTATAGAACACATTTTTAGAGTTGGATTTGGTCCTAATTATAAAAACAAGTTTTAACTTTTGTCAATTTTTTCTTATAATATCTCTATTTGTACTTTTCCAATAATAATTAAAGACAATAATAATTTAATAATACAAATATATATTTTATAAAGTAAATAATCAAACAATGAAACATATAAATGCTTGGCTTCCATATACTCTAGATCAGATAGTATAGATCAAACGGTCTTGGTCAAACAAACACCGTTAGACCATTGAAAACAAATTTTTTTAATAAATAAATAAATAAAAAAAACACCAGAGATCACATCTTAAGAACATAAAAAAAGTATGAATTATATCTATATATAGCAAAATAGGAACTAAGCTTAGAGAAATCTCCGTGGGGCTACCGATTGTCCGATTCAGCCAATTTTTTCTTGATGTAATTTCTAATTTTAAATAGGGGTATTTTCGGACAATAATTATAATTAACTAATTTAATTTCTCTCCTTAATTCTTCAAATTATGGTAAATAGTTCCTATAATTAGGACTAGAGGGAGTACTAATTAATAAATGCATTTGATCTTTTTTATAAGGCACTTGTTTGTTTTTAAATAACATTAATTTTTTTTTCATATATGCCTATAATAATAAGGGTAGTGGGTGAGAGTAATAATTAATATAATATTAGAATTTAGTGCAATTAATATGGATAATATTAAAAATTATTTAAATTTTATGATAACTTTATTAATTTTAACTATTTTTTATTGGTTTGTGAGATTATTAATTGGTGTCTTATAATAAAGAAACGAGAAAGATTACAAAGAAACGAATTTCTCCACTCATCCCTCCCTCCCTCCCTCCCTATTGTCTCTATTTAATTTATCTACCATTATAATATCTAATATACAGGAAAAGAACTATCTCTCTTTTCCCTAGTTTACAATTTCATTTCAACCTTTAATCAACTTGATGCAGGTATAGCCCTAATTATTAATTACCTTCTGCGGTTCTAATTATAGGAATATTTTTATTTACACTACAAAAATATATCTATAATTAGGACCGAAGGTAATATATACTAAAGCTTGGTCAATCTAGTCTTGTCCAAATAATTTGGGCTGGTGAGATTGGGCACCAAAGTCTAACTTGGTCGGACCTTATATATTAATAATTATGTTTTCGTTTTTAACATGAGCTATTTTAATACATAAATTTTCTTAATATCTCTCATGTAAAATATTTCTTTTATAATGATCGTGAAGATTTTATATGATTTTAAATTCTGATTTAATTTGAAATTTCATACTCTGCAAAAGTAATGAATTATTGTTGGCTATATATAACATGCATAATTTTTGACGAAAAGCCAATTTTATTAACAAACTAAAACAATGCTTAGGTCAATTTTATTTAATAAACTAAAATTAGAGTTGGGAATTAAGATCGGCCTTTAAAGGGTTAGGGCCTGAAAGTGCCGGCCCTTTTAGGTCAAGGTAAGAAAAAAATGTATGTTTTTCATAGCCCTCGCATGCGGTAGAGGCCAAAAGGCATTTTTATAAATTAAAATTATTTTTCTTGCTTTAAAAAAAATTAGTAAAATGCAATCTAAAATTCTAATTTATTAAATAAATGTTGTCAACATTAATGTTTAACAACACGCTTAATGCAATAAACAAATGAAGTCACTAATTTATAATCAAGAGTAAACTATTATCCACAAGTAACTCACACAAAGCATAATAAGCTTACCACTAAGCAACATGAGTACGAAAACTATCATTTTCATCTTTTTTACCACTATCATGAATTTCAAAGACATTTGATTTTGCTTTACTTGAGTAGTAGGCTCCGCTTCATAGATAAAAAATATCAAGAATATCTTTTCCAAAGATCATGAATAGTTGAATACATCCATAATCTTTATTTGTAACAAATAATAATCAAATCATAAAATCAAAGCATAGTTACTATGTATTTGCAATTAAATGGATAAATAACTCTATAATAAATACAAAATACCTATAAATTAGTACATTAAATGGTTAAGTCAAGTTTTTTTTTTTATAAGAAAAAGTTTTGGAGGGGTTAAGATCGATCCCCACCAAGGCCGTGGCACGGCCCCGGGCTCTTTGAGCACTTAATGGTGACTTACGAGATCACCTACTAAATGAGTCCTAGCGACGACAGCGAGGATCGAACACACATCCCTTTGGGACTTGACCAAATCTCTTACCATCTATGCCAACTTCCTTTGGCAAATGGTTAAGTCAAGTTAACGAAACAAAAAAAATTAAAAGGCCTAATGGGCCTGTCCTTTTAAACCATTGGTCATACATGGCCAACTTTATTTAAAAGCTCTAATTTACAAAAGGGCTTAAACGAGCCGACGCTACCGACTCTAACTAAAACAATGCATAATATTTTGGGCTTCCAACTAGATTATATAATTTATATTATTATTATTATTATTATTATTATTATTATTATTATTATTATTATTATTATATCGCAATACTATTTTTGTGATGTATATATTTTAAAGGAAAAAATGATAGAAAAATATTTTCAAAATATGTAAAAGATGAATAAAAATGATGAATTTCAATAAATCCAAATCAAATAATTTAAAATTTTGAAAAATTTGTCAAATTGTAAAAGTGCTCTTGCTTTTCTATTTTTTTTTTTGAAAAATCCTTAAAACCCCTTGTTCGATCTTGCTAGCCAAAGATTTGTCGCCAACAACCATTGGTGGTGGCTCATCATTGGAGCTTTTGACAACGGGTGATCAGAGCTTCAGTGGCCTAATATATATATCTTTTGAATTTATCAAGTTAAATTTGTTAATATGGATACTTAAATTATTAACAACGATATCAAAATTGTGCGATAACCTAATATTTTTTTTTTGAATTTTTAAGTAAAAATTGTCAATTATTAGATGTTTAAGTTGTTTAAAAAAAAATAAAGTTGTAAACGGTAAATAGAGAGTAATTATTTATTTATTTATTGTGAGGGGATTATACAAATCTATATTTACATTTGATATTACATTTATAAATATTGATTGAAAATAGCCGGGGGGGGGGGGGGGGGGGGGGGGGAAGCGGAGGACATTTTGGGGATAACAAAGAAACAAACAATAACTACAAAACTTGTTCAAATTCCCATGAAACAAACAGGATCGGAGTACGTTGGGAAATAGTAAATACCCGAACAGCAAACACACTGCCTCTACAGCTTTCATTTGAAATCCCTGTTATTGCTCTGTTCACGAGGTTGCACGCCTGTACCCTTTACTCCTCCAGCTCCTCTCTCTCTCCTCTCTCTCCCCGTTCTCTCTCCTCCTTCTCCATATAATATCTCTTCCCCTTCATTTCAATTCAACAACACCAGCCCATTCAATTTTAATTCTTCATTGCATGAAAATGTCAATTCCGGCGTCAAGAAGACCCAAATCGTCGCATTACCCACCTCCTCCTCCCACCCCCAGAATCCTCCACTTGCCTCGCCGTCCTCGCCGGAGACCCACCAAGCCACCGGTGGGAAAACCCAATTCCGGCGAGCCCCTCAGGAGAGAGCGCAAGGGAAAGTTGGAAACTTTATTTGGTCAAGAACGTCCGGTGGCTCGAAATGTTCCGATAGTGGTGTTAGATTACAGTGGGGGCAGTGAGACGAGGAGGGAGAGAGTTGAAAGCCGAGAAAGTGACGGCGTTCTTGGCGGTGGTGGGTTAGGTTTAGAAGAAGAGAAATGGAGGTTTCAGGCGGAGATGTTGAGGGCAGAGTGTAATTTGTTGAGAATGGAGAAAGGGATTGTCATCAAGAAGCTTCATAGAACTCGAGCTAAGATGGAGAGAACTCTGAAATCTGCACTTGAGACCCTTGTTTCTGTTAGTACCTTCTTTTTCTTTCCCTTTTGTTCCTTTCGTAGTACAATCTAGCTTTTAATGTTTTCCATGATGTCTTTGATTCTATCTACACCCAAATTAAACTCCAAACCTACCTATCTGATTGCTCATTTATGAGGTGTGAGTGTGTGACTGTGAGTTAAGAGTCTGAGGTAAGCCATTAATAAACCAGTCTCTAATATACTATCAGGTTTTGTCCTAATATTTGAATGTATGTAGGAAAAATAGAATAACATAGTAAGCATTCTAAGGTTTGAAGGACTAACATGAGTTGTTCGTCTCTTTTCTTGTGACTTCTGACAAATTAAGAAATTGGCTTAAGTCAATGTTATGGTAGTTTGAAATATAATGCTAGCCTCTTCTGTTATAGTATGAATATCATATTATAATAGTGTTTGTTTAATCTTTTGCTCCAAAGCTTTTCTTGGTTTACCTTTGTCGGTTATAATTTGAAAGTAGAACAATTGATTTGAACTTCTTCCCTTTTTGGGAATTTCTTAGCAAGCAAATAGTTACTTGTCAGCTGATATATCTGTAATTGAATTGATTGTACCCAATGGTTTCTGCATGCTAACTAGGTACTGTTAGTTTCTCAAAGTTATATGGGTTCAATTGCCTTCTTGCATGATTCTGATACTTATTTGGTTTTTAACATTCAAAAATGGAATTTAGGGAAGAATCAAGATCTCTGAAGGAAAGGATGTTGATATGGTACTGGAGGAAGAGATCCAAGAGTTGACAGAGAAGCTTGAGAAATTGCAAAGGAGATCAGGAGCTAAGGAACTGGATGGTAGGAAGATCAATAATTTTGACAGACAAGTTTCAGTTCTTTGGAGACAGCTGGAGAAGAATGGAGGATCATTAGATGAGATACATGTGAAAAGGAATCAACAAATGGCTGAGGCAACCTTGTCTATTAGAACTTGTAGCAGAGAGGATGACAACAACTTTGTTTCAAGTGGAAAACTAAATGTAAGTAAGAGAGGGACCATATTTGTCTCCCATTAGAATTTTAAACTCCTTTAAAGCCAATGAAAAAGGGCCAAAAAAAAAAATCTTACAAATTGGCCTCTTAATTGTTACAGGTTGAGATTCTGAGAAGGAAAATGGAGGGATTGTCGAAAGGAATACTATTACAGAGTATGGAGGAAGAGTATAATTCAATGCACTTCACAGCCAACAGTTCTCTTCCAAGTTCAACGTCAAGTTCAAAGAGATTTGATTTTCCAGATTCATCGTCTGGTATCAGAGTACCCCATCGGGTAAATTCTTGTTATCATTACTCATCACTTGATAATAATTGGTCGGTACTTTGTTCATATGAAAAAAAAGGACGGCCCAGTGCACAAGGCTCCCATCAAGTGGAATCTAGGGATGGATAGTTGTACGCAACCTTACCCCATAATTAGAGAGGCTATTTTCAGAATTTGAACTCATTACCTCCAAGTCATATAGCAGCAACCTTACCGCTATTGTCATATGACTTAAGGATAAATTTAATGATCAAAGCAATAGTTTTTATTTCATTTTCAAGTTTAAATATTCAGTGACTAAATCAGTAGTATAGTAAAGGAATTCTAACTAATTCAGCATTGCAGGAAAAAGCCGGCGGTGAAGGGAACATGTGCTCTGGAAAATGTAAGGCAGTTGTACAAAGAGTTGTAGAGCAAGTTAGAGCAGAGACAGAGCAATGGTCCCTAATGCAGGAGATGCTAGGTCAAGTGAGGGAAGAGATGGAGGAATTGCAGGCTTCCCGGGATTTTTGGGAAGACAGAGCCCTTAATTCAGATTATCAACTCCAAACGCTACACAATGCTGTAATATACATTTTGTTCTTTCCAATTCCTTTATATTTTGCCATTTCTTACTGGTCGTTAGAAGTTTTTTTTTATTGTTCAGGCAATACAGTACATGACTGGATATGACCAGCTTCAGATTCTGAAACCTTTGAACTGCATTATAATAGTCAAGGAAGCATTTTATTTTTTGTGAGAGTTTAAGAGTAAAATTATCTAGGTGTTTCTTGTAGGTTCCCAAATGAAAGTACAACATGCAAGTTTATTTTGAAAGACTTAAAAGTTCATCTTGTTACTAATTTTCTGTCTCTTCCTTTTTCATAGGTGCAAGAGTGGAGACAGAGAGCTCTGTCATCTGAAAGTAAAGCTAATGATCTTGAAGCCGAAATGTCGCTGCTGCGTCACGAACTTGAGATGTTGAAAAAAGAGCAAAATGCGGATGTCCATGGGACGAAATGTCCTCTGAATTTGTCAGATACACAAAACGAGCTGGAGAAGCGAATTGTGGTTTGTCACATGAAAGAAAACAGTCACAGCATGGACAAGTTCAAGCAGAAGGAGGTCATGAGAGACAAGGAAAGAAGATTGCATGGCAATGGCGGCACATTATGTGCTTTGAAACGATCACCGTTGGGAGATATTAGGAACTCATCATTGTTGATGAGGTAGAAGTGGAAAATGGCAAATCAGTTTTCCTTTTTTGCATCGCCATCTTTCTTTCTTCAAATGTTGAGGAAAAATTTTGTAACTAGCTAGTCTCTGAGATGTAGGTTGATCTGTGCTAACATAAAACTACACAACCTAACCAATTGGGAAGAAGATGTGCAGTGGAAAATGGTCTTCATGTTCAGAAGTTTTGCAAGTCTGAAAGCTTGCAATAACTGGCAACTCATGCTTCATGAAGGTCCTTGTGCAGTTTATCAAAGTCCCAGTTTCTTCCAAAGAGAAAGCATGATCTATTTCTTTGCTTGATGTGCAGAATAGGCATGAGGGATTATGATTTAGTTAGAGAGTAATTTAATGTGTTGTGAAGTCCATCTTAGCCATCCATTGGTTTCACGGATTCTTTTGAGTTGCAAATGGATGGCTAGCATGGAATTTTACCTTCTCTCACTAAGCGGGTGTTTGAATTAGTTTAAGTCATTTTGCTATTACGAAGAAGCAAGTATATGAGATTGAGTTTTATTTTGTAAAATGTAAAATGACTTTTTTTTTTTTTTTTTTGGTAGAAAGCACTCTAGGAGTGAAATTTTACTTGCATTGAGTTAATGGGGAAATAAATATATCAGTTTAGATTATTTAGGGAAGTTTTAGTATCCTTTACAAACACGATCAGGTTAGTCAGTTTGAAGGTATAATTTTCTTAAAAAGCTCCAATGAAGGTATAATTTTCTCATCATTACTTTAGGATAACTCCCCATTTTTAGTATTTTAAAGCATATGTCAGAGATTCGGAAGGCTATCTAATATAATTTTGGGGATTTACTTGAGATTATGATAAGATTATCAATATTGTGTCGTTATTTTAGGATTTTGAAATAAAAATATATAAAAATGTGTAAGTTAGAATACTCCCTCTAGTCCTAATTATTGGACAAAGTTTGTTCTATAATTAGAATCGAGGTAGTAATAAAAATAAATAGAATTAATATTATTGTAACACTCTACTAGGATACTAACATTTATTACCATAATTATACGCAGTTGTATAGTAAAACTGAAATAGCACAATATACTAATATAAAGCTCTTGATTATATTAGAAAATATCCACAGGGTTTGTACAAAATAACTACAATTTTTAAACATGATTATAGAATTCCACAATAAATAATCCATGACCTGCCCGCAACAGGTCCGACACCTCCATTTACTGACATTCGCCACCTTGCATTGGGAGCTACGTCCAATATACCGCACAATTCATAAGTATTAACAGGACTGGAATCCTGAAGGATCCTGGAGTAACAGATTAATCTCATGCACAAAGTATAAACAACATATGATATCAATTACAACATGAAAATAAACAATACGACATTTAGCATACATCACATGCACTCATAAAATGCACAACACGTTGATTGCAAGGCACAGCACATAGCAAGTCCTGAATCCATAGTGTTGGCAAAAACAATTGGGCCTTGAATCCAAAAACAACTGAATGCAATAAACGCATGTCCTAGACACGGATCACACTCGTGGTACAAACAAGCATACACATATATACATAGTATGTGAAATTATAGTTACTACATGGATACTTATCAAGCTTTTGGTTTGAGTTCAGGTTCCTTGTTGGCTCTGGTTAGATATCAAAACTTATAATTATACCATTGGAGGGCACAGGTCATTACTCATGCAAACTCTCCATATTCCTAAAGTATTAGTACTAACTATTATTTTTAAGGGGAATTATAATTAAGGACCAAAGAAAAATAATATTTAGTAGGAAGGACCATAAAAATGGTAATTATTTTGAATGACAAAAAATTAAAACATTAATATAAAAAAGACTAAATTGCCCTTGGTCAAATTTCCTATATTATCTCTAATTAAATCGAATCAAGTGATTGATTGAAAATGATAAATAGAGATCAAATCAAAATTTGAAATATGTAAGTTAGTGTCTCTATTAGTAACTTTTTATCTCTCTCGTGAAGAAGAAATCTTAGGTTCTTTCATCCACAAAGATCTCCCAGTGTCGTCCCCTCTATTCTATGATCTTCAAGTTCTTCTTCCCCGGTAATTTTTTATCTCGTTTTCCTTTAGTTCGGTTCTTGTTATAATCATTAAAATTTGATTAATCCTTGCCCCCTTTAGTATTGTATATTTTTCAAACTTCTATTTCGAATCATCGAAGCCAATTCGCATGGTCCGTCACTTTTCTTTCTTTATGTGGAATGGAAGGTTCCCATATATTATTGTTCCCAAAAAAGCGTTTTTTTCATTTTTTTTAAAAAAACATTAAGCCGTAAAAGTAAAATGTTTTTTTTTTGAATTTATCTCTTTTCGTGTAAGCATAGAGTAGTAAAAGTATATAAGAAATTAAAACTTTTTTTCATTTCTCACCTTTATGTAAAAATTATAGAACCAAGGGCAATGTAGTCTTTTTATATTAATATTTTAATTTTTGATCCTTCAAAATAATTACCATTTTATGGTCCTTCTTAATAAATATTATTTTTCTTAGGTCATTTATTATAATTTTTCCTTATTTTTATGCCCGTTAGTCATATTTATGTCGAATTTAAAGTTAAAGAGTCAATAACTCTTTTAATTTATTATTGACTCTTATTTCTTGCTTTTTTTTGCTCCTTTGACTAATTTTGCCAGCTTTTCATAACCTATTATTTCATTTCTTAGCTTGGGACAATTTGTGTATATACCCTAGCATGATAAGTGGCAAAAATTCTAAGGCAAAGTGAATTAATTGCCTTGACTTTTATATAGACATGTGACATGTTTTTCATCAAGTTTCATTTATCCTCCTTTCGTCTCCTTGTTGTCCGAAATACGTATAATGTATATTGGGTTTGCTTTCAAGACTTGTCATTTTCCTTGCTTTACACTTGACACAATTCATGTTCATGCAATTTTATCTTTTAGTACATCTCTTAATCTTGTATTGTTGTCTTATTTCCTTAAGTTTCCTCCTTATCTTGCCACCTAACTATTTGATTGGGGAATCTCATTGATTAATTGTTGACACTTGACAATTTGATTATTTGGTTTCCATATTGCACTTTATTGGCCAATGCTTAATGTCCAAATAAAGCCAAGTATTACCTCCATAAGGCAAAAGATCTTGCATTTGTTTTCTCTTCTTTGGCCGAAAATGAGCATGCAATGGGAAGGTTAATGATGTCATTTTATTGCCCAATTATATCATAGTTACACTTTCTAATCATAGTTACACTCCCTAAATTGGGTTTAATCAACTGCCTAATACTGAGCTTAACCTCAAGTTTTTAGGCTCAAAATTCAGTAGATTATAATTATAAAGCTATATGAAATAAAATAAAAAGAAATAAAAGATTTTCAATTTTATTACTATTATTATTATAATTATTATCCTTTTATTTTATTTTATTCCACAGCCACAGAAAGCTACGTCGTTTTGAAAGAGGAATGGGGAGACCTAAAAGCTCGAAGACGTGCGATTTCACTGTTCACCTTCTTCATCGTCTTTTTCATCGCAGCGACTGTGAACCAGAAAGGAGAGAAGAGAGAGCAGACAGCCGATCAAGGGGACGAGCGACAGGAGTGAAGATGGAAGGAAATCCGATCTGCCGTATCTTTCCTTGATTTCCTCCTCTTCCTCAGGCAAGCTCGACGACGATCTTGAAAGGATAGCAGAGAAGTTGGAGGGCGCCATGCACTGTTCCGGCTTTCTTCTCTAGCGACGGGAGATGGACGGAGTTGAGAGATCGGAAGATCTGTTCATGCCGTCAACCATTGTTGTGTTCTCCGTTTGAGCCCGACGCCGACAGTGAGAACGAGAACCGGAGGGGAGAAGCTTTCTTCTTTTCCGGCAATCTTCACCACCGTCTTCTGAGAGAAAACGAGAGAGGATTCAATTGAACTACGAATCAAGAAAGCAGTTTCAGTTTCAGAATTTTCTTCAAAACTTGAGAAACCAGAGCAAGATACCATCTGATCTTGGGTTTCTTTACTTAACCGTGGCTTCTCAGTTTATCATCCTCTTCTATTATGCTATTGATTCTGAATTTTCTTTACTTAACAGTGGCTAATTTTTCACGAACCCAGAGTATTATCAACTAATTGGATCCAAGCATTTTTGGATTATTTAATTGTTCTTAATGTTAATGTTATTTGTTGAGAGTATTTGGTCTGTGTGGAGGGGTGAGAGGAGAGGGAAGGTGATTTAAAATTAGAAAATTAGAGACTAACAATTAAGTTTTTTTTTTTTGGTTTTAGGCACTTGTTTGTTATAAAGAAGATTTGGGGAAGGAAAGGAAAGGAAAATAATGGAAAAGAAGATTTAAAAGATGAGGAGGATGGTTTGAGTTGTTTGGTAGGAAGAAAATGAAGAGGTGGTAGTTGGTAAAGAATTAGGAAATGTACATTTTATCGCCAAAAGAAATTAATTCAAAATAAAAAAAAAAAATATTTTTTTGCTAAAATATATTTTTTTAAAAATATATTCTTGTTAAGTTCGAACTCGTGAAAAAAAAATTTTTTCGCCAAATTCAAACCTTCCCGTCAAATTTGAACTTTTCCAAGCTAAGTTCGAACTTCTCGCAAGTTTGAATTTTAGGGGTAAATCTGTCGAAAAAGACTTTCTTGGGAAGATTGCAACTTTCCTTCCATTTTCGAATGGAAAGCATATTCCCTCAAATAAGGAAGATGAAGCTGGCTGGAAGATCTTGACCTGACTTTCTCACCAAACACCCCAAATCCATGGGAAGATTGAGATCTTCCCTTTCCTTCCCACCAATTCTTTGTAACAAACGAGGTCCTTAGAATTACACTTCGTCTCACCAAACAAACAATTCTATCTTGGGCATCATTTTAAACATGAGCTATGTAAGGCAATCATATCTGATACGTGCATTGTTAGTATTGTTTATTATTGACATACCTCAAATCTCAGCATCCCCCAACCTAGAGTTGGGAATCGAACCGATCGGCCCTCCGGCCCGAGATAAAGAAAACATCTCGCTTTTCAAAGCCGGCCCGATAGTACCGGGAGCCCGGACCCTACGGGCGCAGAAATTACTATTCAAATTTTAACTATTTTTTTTCTGGGTTTTTTTCAAAAGAAATATAATTAGTAAATTGCAACCATTAAAATTCTAATCTATCAAATAAATATTATCAACATTAATATTTAAACAATACAAATCATCCAACAAATAAACACATCCATTAATTCGTAATAAAAAACAAACCATTGTCACACCAATTGCCTCACATAAAACGTAAGAAGCGTTAAACTAAGCAACATTAAATAACTCACATAAAATATAAAAAGCATACCATTATCATTGTCAATTGTCACCTTCTTCATCACTATCATCAATTTCATAGATATTTGATTGGGCTTCACTTTGAGCGAGGTAAGACTACGCTTCACTCTGTGACTATTTTTTTTTTTAAAATGAAAATGCTCACAATAACGAGCCTAACGGCCGGTAGGCCGGAAGGCCTGCGGCCGGCCCGGTCGCCGAGGCCCCATGGGGACGGCCTGCAGGCCAATTTCAAATTTCAAAGCATATTTTTCAAGCCCGAGCCCTACAAGGCCAGGGCCTAAATGGGCAGGCCCGACGGGCCCGGCCCGATTTCCCGGCTCTACCCCAACCTACTACATGGGCATATGAACACATAGAAGGGAATGTATGAAGTTGTGTAAGAAAGTATGAGCTGATAATTGAGTAAAGAGACGTTCTCATAATAAGAAGGATCGACCCTTTAGAATATTGACACTTCCATATAAGATAGGACCGGATGTGACATGTGTGTGTGTATATATAATATATATGTATATGTATGTGTGTGTATATGTATGTATATGTATGTGCATATATGTGTGTGTATATATATAGGGGTTATCGTTTGTCATACGTACTCGACATGCTTACGTGTAAGTTACCCCAAAACTACATCGTTTTGGGGTTAAAAGAATTAATGAACTCTCAAAACGACGTAGTTTTGGGGTTAGGAGAATTAATGAAGGATCTTTTGATAAAATTCATATAATAAATACAAAAACACCCTTCATTAATTTCCTCAACTCTTAAAACGACGTAGTTTTAAAAGTGACTTGACATAATCTTATGTCGATGGCGATGAAACAATAAACCTATATATATATATTAGGTCAAGCATAAAAAATATTTATAATATTCATAAGTGTCAAAGACTTTTTTTTTTTTTTGGCTATAGAAGATAGCCAAAAAAAAAAAAAAAAAAGGGGGGTTTTGGTAAAGATTTGGTTAGACATTGTTCTTGGACCAAATGATGAGACCTCATTTTCTTTTGCTTTTTACAAGGTTTTGGATTCTTGGATTTGGGTTTTTTATGATCTCACTTAAAGGAGTTATATTTTTGGAGTATTGGAACAAATGAGCAGTAGGCCCAATTATGGGGTTTGCTTGCTTGGGTAGATGACCCAATTTGAGTGTTTTGGGTCATCCACACAATTTGAGCAGGAAACTCAATTACATGACTTATTTCACTATTAGAATTATTAATAATAGAAGGAAGAATAATAAGTAATGTGAAAGATAGTATATTAGGAATTTTAGCAGTAAATTTGATATACCAAAAACTAAAGTTCACGCTAAACAGAAATTATGCCATAAGTAGGGCAGAAGAACACATGGATAAACAGCATAAAACAATTCTAATATATCATAATTTATATAATGTAAGATTAGAACCAAGATCAAGAAGTATTATTAGTATAACAACTGGTAGGGCTTGTATTCACAAATGAACATAAAATATATAATGAAAATAAAGGGACAATAACTATAGATAAATATTTTATGCCAATATTAAAAGAAATAAAACTTGATCCAACAAACATAACGATACCAGAAATATTGAAAGTAGAATTGGATGATACTAGAAGTTATTATGACAACATTATAACGTCCACCGCTTAACTTAACATAATAACTAATTAAGGGTTGATCAACAACTAAGTAATGATTCATCATTTACAAAATATACAAATTAAATCGGAGTATGCGAATGAGCCCTAACGTGAAAATATACAATCATCCACCGTATATTAAAAGATAGAAGCACTACTGTCAGAAGAAGTAGCCTAAGTTTCCGAAGTCTTCCCTGATGGACCCGTCGAACTATCATCTGAAAAATGTGGGTAACCATCAATCCAACTCACTTTAAAATATTAATCCCATAATTTTTAGGCCTAAATTATTCCTTACTTGAATTTATTCTTTTCCCAAAATAAATTAAGGGAAAAATGAGCTTAAATTTTAAATAATTATTCTCATAATTATTTTAAGCCAAATTCCATAATTTAATTCCCATGAAATATTTCAAATTTCAAATCCCAAAATTTGGGATGTTACATATTATGACAATATCACTAGAAGAATGGTAACAAATGACATAATAG
The DNA here is from genome assembly GCA_019022655.1 of Acacia acuminata. NCBI lineage: Eukaryota > Viridiplantae > Streptophyta > Magnoliopsida > Fabales > Fabaceae > Acacia > Acacia acuminata. Next base: position 350,717 of record JAFJYI010000242.1, on the reverse strand, counting down.
GGTAAAGATCTTTAAGAATAAATACATCAGAAAAACATACAACTTTAAATATTAGTATAACCTTAAGAAGAAGTATAGAATATAATAGGCCTTCATCTAGGAGAGGAATAATAAGAACAACAAGTGCTACATCATTTAGTTCACCAAAAATAAGAGATAATTTTAACCAAAGAAATTTATTAGCAGAAAGACCTATATCCATAAGTTTAACAGAAATTAGACCAAGGAGTAGGCAAAAATTTGTCAGAAAGTCATATAGGAATAGAAGTAAAAGCTAATATGTCATGAAGGAAATTATAGCTAAAGTAGATGAAAGAATGGAAAAAAAGTGAAATAGAAATAGAATTTACAGAAAATAATTTAATAATAGAAGAACAAGGAACAAAAACTAATGCTATAATAAGATTTAATAATAGAGATATGTTAAATATAATTTTATGGGAGAAAGAAAATACGAGCAAGTTATAAAATAGTATTAGGAGAAGACTTTTTACAACTAGTCAGACCATACAGAATACAAAATGAAAGAATAATGATAAATCTGAATTATAAAACAATTGTAATACCGAAGTTATAATGATACAAGAAAGTATTACTTAGAGAGAAATATGGGATGAAAATAGGAATAAAATGAGAATAATAAGTCATTATGAAAGAAATAATGAAACAATAGAAATCATAGATCCAGGTACAAATTTAATAAATAAGATAATGAAAAATTTAAAAATTAAATTAAATATTTTAGTACAAGACTAGCAACTAATAATTATATATATAATCCGCATTATTATGATCAGATTCTTAGACAAAGAAGTGAATGCGAAATGATAAAAGGAGATTCCAACAAAAATTAGAAATTTTGTCTAGGATATGAATCGAAACCCTCCACATACATATATTAGAAAGACTTACAAAAAAATAGTACCAGATGCATGTAAACATTTATTCAGAATAACGATTAAAATAACTAGAGAAATAGATGAAATAGGGAAAGCAAAAACAAGATGGATGTATGATAGGGCATATAATCCGATTCTAATAAATGAAGCAAATGTATCAACAAATGAAGCATATGAATTAATGGATCAAAGAAATTATGTATGAAAAATATATAAAAATAAATTAAAAATACTATCAAGGATATGAACCCAATGAATCAGAGAGTAGTTGAAGATTATTGTTACACGAAGAATTGCAGGATAAAAGTGCCACAAAACTGTATATATTTAATAAGAAAAATAATAAATAAGACAAGAAAGATAGATGATAAAGAATGGAAAAGGATAAGATGGATGTATGAAAGAAGGGATAATCCTATATAAAAACAGTTAAAATAGAGAAATCCTATATAAGGTTGTTAAACTCAACAAATTATAAATTGGGTCAATGACCAAATCCAGGATATTTAAATGTTGGTTATTTTCCAATAATATCCCTAACCTATTATCTTATATCTTTATCGTTGGGCAATGCTTTTTTTTTTTTTTTTAAAAAATAAAATAAAATGCCACATCAAGCTTAAAAACTGTAGAGGAGGTGGTTCATGGTGGGTACGTTCATCGTCTTCTCCCTCGGTATCCCATCTGCAATCGCGCCACGTCCTCCTGCACGATTTTTTGTTGAAGATTGTGAGTGAGGACATTCCTCAAACAGTTGGTGTAACACCCCATTTTTTAAAAGCGGAATAATTTTTTTTTCCATCGAGTAGAGCATCGGAGCAAGTAAAAGAGTGAGTAAGCGATATATCATTAATTGTGGCGTATAAGTTTGTTCATTAAGAACAAGTACATTTACTAGGTAATATGACAGTACACATTCTAAAGATCTTCAGTCGGGTCTTCACGCATGCTGTTTACTCTGCTTACTCTTGTCTTCGGTCCTTGGTTCTCCGGACCCTGAAGCTATAGTAAGAGCTGAGGTTCAATATCCATTGAACCTCAGGTAACGGTTAACCTCATGCTTATGTAATAGTTATGTATGACAGATATTCATGACATTACAACGGTAATCACATATGAAAGATAATAACGAACACAGCCACGCATATGTATGTTATTATGGTTTGCACTATTCACCGGTGCCACGATGGCCTATCGTGTCCTCGGCGCTAGGAAAACTCAACGGCATTATCAAAACCATAACCCGTGTATAAAGCTGAATGAATAAGTAGTGATCTAAGCCCCATAACTTAGTCACGGTGCATGACCCTAGACAGAGTCCCGTCCATGTCTTTATGAAAGTATCTATCACATATAAGTATACAATAAGCATCAGAGTTAGTGTTACAGTACGCGTCCGTACCTTCGTTGGTGATATCGGTACGTTCGTCGGTCGGAATGTGATCACGTATATCCTATAATGGTAATATAGCATTTATTAACTCATAAATAATACCCTAATAGATATCTCAGTCACTGATGACCATTTTACCCCTGGTGGAATTATTTTTCAATTTATTCCCCTTAAATTTCGTAAAAACGCTAATTACAGCATTTAGGGCAGATTTTTCATTTATCTTTGAAAAATCATAATTAATTCTAAAAAAATCGAAACGGGGATCCGTAAAATTTTCCGGACTCCTTAGGATGTCTATTTTTGAGAAAAAATACTAAGGTTTTCCCAAAACTTAAGAACAATTCCCAGTTTTCACCTGTTCATATCTTGTCCAGAAACATTCCAGAATTTCGTAGCTTATTTTCTACAATTTTTATCTCCTTGCACAAAACTCTAATTGACACACTCTAGGTATATTTAGAAAGACCTATATGTCTAATATAACCATGAAAATTTTCAGAATTTTAGAACTTCATATTCAACACAAAATATTGGCGTTTTTATCACTGACTTCAGAAATTTCTAACCGATGAATTTCGCGAATTTCGCTACTTTGATCTATAACTTCCAAGAATTTTGCTCCATAATATTTTTCATCATATTTTTGAAATAAAGACATATTTAACCATAAAAACATGAAATCAAAATTATAATGGAAGATTAAAGATCAAACCAACATTTATTCTAACAACTATAAGAACTTAAAACTTACCCTTGAAGAACTTCCTCCTTCTACTTCCTCTATGATTTTTTTCCCCTTTCTCTCTACTCAATCCATTTGATTTGAGTTGGTTTTGGTGTGAAGAATTGAAGAGAGTATTGCTCTCTATTTATAGAGAAAATCCAAAGTCTCTTCTTTCCTTACAACCCTTGGATCTAAACTTGGTTAAGTTTTAATCTCAACCATTGGATCTCAAATTCTTCAACAAGTTGCTTCTTCTCTCTCTCTCTCTCTCTCTCATCTTTTTCCTCCTTCTCCAACAAGTTGCCCTCCTTATCCAACAAGTTGTTGCAACTTGTTCTCTAAGTTTCCTAACTTTCTCTCTAAGTTGTTGACCATTCTAGAATTGTCTAGAAAATTCCCACTTCCTTCTTAAGCTATGAAAACCGTATATGTGCTCTTATTTTTGCCTCTTGGATATGTGTTTTATTTGTCTCACAATTACAAGAAGGAAGTCCTCTCATTGGTTGATAAAATTCCACAAGGATTTCACTTTATGATATTTAATTAAAGCCCTAGGATTTAGCTTTATTGAAATTAACCCAAGCCCTAAATATGTGTTGAATAATCCTAACTACTATTAGTAGATTTAATCTTGAATTATATGTGTTCTTGGATTTGATTATTTGCTTCATCTTCTTTCCCTTTAATTATGGAGAATTTCGCCACTTTTGTAATAATATTAGGGAAGGTTGATTTAATTCAGTTATAATTTCCAATATAGTTTTTTAGGGGTTATTAAGCCTAATTGATGGCTTACTTTATTAATCATGATCATAGGGCATTTATTTTATGCTAATCTTGTGTTTTTATTAGCTTTCAATCACTCTAATTATTGCAAATTTAATTGCCCAATAATTATAGGTAGTTTTATCTAATTGATTTTGAGTATTCGCAAGTCATATAGGTATTTTTAAGATCAATTATGAATAATTATGCAATTAACTCCATTAATATAAATTTAATTGTCTTTCAACTCATTTTACTGTTCTCTAATTATTCTGATCACTTTTATAACCTTCTATGACTTATAAATGATTTTATAAGATCTAGAGGTTAAGATATGAATTTTAGGATATATTATGATTTCCTAAATGATAATAAATAAACCATAAAATTTTGAGACCACATATTCACTTACTTTAATAGGTACTATTTACCTAAAAATACTATTAATGAGGAATAATAATTTCAGGGTATTCTATAATCCCTTATTGAAAGTTAGGAGGGTTGGTTTTGGATCTATTAGATTCTAAAAAATTGCCCTAGAAATAAACAATTGGGAAGTTTTAGAGACAACATACTCTCTATCTTAAATAGGTATTATTGTCAAAATATTATACTTGTGAGAATTATGAATTTTTGGGTATTACGGTTGGGGAGGGTGGTCGAGATCAAATGAGAGGAAGGATCCTGATCCCTAACAGCAACCAATCGAAGCACTAGAGGCACCAAGAATCTTAAAGAAGGGATAGAAATAACCCGACATCGGCATCTGCTTGTGCGATCGGGCACAAATTCAGGTGCCCGAGCATTCAACTTGAAGGTGGTGCGAGCGTAGTAGGAGTTTCTTGGATATTGCTTTTCTCTTCCTTGAATGTTTGTGCTTGCGCCATTTTTTGGCTTTTCTTCTTCTTCGACCCTCTCTCTGTCGATTATGATGTGATCGAGAGAAAGTAATCTTTGATTATTTGTGAAATGAAGAAATCTCTCTCTCTCTTTCTCTCGGTCTTTCCCTTGAAGTTAGCAACTGTATTATTAAAAGAAATACAACTCCGATTGGCTCAAACAAGAGGTGCGGCAATCATTTGTTTGCATCGGTGGTAGCCATTCACGGAGCGTTGTTGGCGATTGAAGACGAGATAGCCGGGGAGAAGACGATGAACAATACCCACCATCAACCACCTCCTCTCCAGGTTTTAAACCCGACGTGGCATTTTATAAAAGAAAAATCATTGCCTAGCCCTTCATCGATATCGGAGATATAAGATAATGAGTTAGGGGTATTAATGAAAAATAACCAACATTTAAATATCCTAGATTGGGTCATCGACTCAATTTATGATTTTTTTATTTTACCAACCTTATATAGGATTTCTTTATTTTAATCATCTTTATATGAGATTTTCCAAGAATTCATCAAAATTCAATAAATTGAGCATTTGAATTAATGAATAAAAGATATTATGTAAGAAGGAAATTTAAACAAAGATTCGAATTATTATCAAGAATGTACAAGACCATTATATTATATAATGATAAAATATGATCATGAAAAATGTATTGGTACAAATAGGAAATTATGAATTAAAAATCCAGAAGTTAAATCAATAAAATGAACCATCGTATGATATAATTTGAGGATTAGTTTTCTTAGAACAATATTGTCCCTTTTACTTTATTAAAAAAAAAAGCATTGGTATTAAGAACAACATGTAATCACCCAGCACTAGGAATAAAATAACGAGTCCTCATAAAAGAAAAGATGAAAAATTTCAAAAGAAAAAATATAAAGAAGGAGTACAATTTTTACAAAATAATGAACTAGTAAAAATTGAACATATGTTAAACATTTTAACAATAATCGAAGAAAAATCTATAGAACAAAAAATATTAGATAATTATAGTGAAAATCCTTTAGTACATGGGAAAAATCTAAGCCAATGGAAAAAATAGAACTAAAATATTACAGTAAGGAAATAAATTATGAGCCTTATCCTTGGACAATTTAGGATAAAGAAGAATTTGTAATGCATATAAATGAAATGAAAAAAATATGATTTAATTATAGAAAGTATATTTGTATATTCTTCACCTGCAATGATTATAAGAAAATTCAGTGAAGAAAGAAGAGTTAAAAGTAGAAATGATTATTAATTATAAAAATAAAATAATATAGCTATTAGAAATAGATACCCAATACCAAAAATAGAATTACTGTTTAATTTAATAAAAGGAAAAAAATATCTTTTGCAAATTTGATTGTAAGTCGGGATTTTTCAGATAAAACTAGAAGAAAATAGTAAACAATATAGAACTTTTAGCATATAAGAAGGATTATATGAATGGATTGTCCTTCCAATAGGTTATCATAATAACCCAAGTATCTTTCAAGTATTTGTATCAAAAACTGTTATTACCAATAAGAGACTTTGCTATAATATATATAGATGACATATTAATATTTTCGGATAATGAAAAGGAACATGAAGAACATTTGAATCAATTTGTAAATTTAATTGAGGAAAACTGGTTAAATATCTCACCCGAGAAAAGCAAAATATATTTTTCTTAGGAGAAATAATAACAACAAATGGAATTAATACCATATTTTGAAAATATGAAAATATATATGTAGAATAAAAATCATTTCATTATTTTTATTCATTAACGTAAATATGCAAAAAATAAAATAACATAAAATAAAATACTATATTTTACTTGAATGTGATATATTTCTGCAATTCCAACTAATCCCGATTCATCGGAATAAAAATATGCAAAAATAAAAAATAAAAAATGATATATTTCATTATTTTGCTTGAATGTGATATATTTCATCGATTTATCAAATATAGAAGAGAGGAGAGTATCACATGAAATAGATAGAAGCGGGACTTTTTTTTTTGGGGGGGTGGGGGGGGGGGCGCAACGGTCCAAAGAGGCTTTTGGTGATGGGATGAGAAGCTAGCGAGATCGGCTTCAATAAAAAAAACAACTTCAAGGTGTAAAATCCATCAAATAATTAAGTGATCCAAACACCCCTTTCCTCTTGATGGACCCTTTTTCCCATCGATGGGATAATAAGTCCATCAAATGGGATCCCAAACAGCCCTATATAAACCCTTAGCCTTGAAATCAATTGACTTTTTCATCGAAAATTGGCATCTACCTTGCAAACCAATATTTTGCTTCATACTTTGCACTATCTTTGTTAATTATAAAAGTTTGTAGCGGTTATTTTAGACACCGCTACAAATGACAACCTTTAATAGCGGTTACATTAAAAAACTACTACAGAATTCCAAGAGACTTTACATTTGTAGCAATTACATTAAAAAACCGCTACAAAATGCCAATGGACTCACATTTGTAGCTATTTAATTAACACTACAACGTGGAACGATATATTTTGTAGCAGTTGATGTAACTAAGGTCTTTGTGCTAAAACCGCTACAAAGTAGACGTGGAATGAAACTTGTGGCAGTTGGATTCTTGAACCGCTACAACCCTTCAAGTGTTTAAAATTGCTCTCTTTCACTCTCACAGTGCACATTTCACACTCACCACGCACATATCATTCTCACTTTTTGTCTTACAACATTTAAGTTTAGTTTTTTTTAGTGATGGTTTTAGGGAGAGGTAAGAGAATGGAGGTGATATACAAGGAAGAGTGTCTCGACGAGGGCAAGGACTACTAGAGGGGAGCACGGGAGCAGAAATATCCCCTGTACCATCATGGGAAGGGACCCGGCCTTAATAAATGTTTCCACAAGTAGAGGAGGTGGCCCCACATGGTGAGGAGGCAACCCTACCAAGTCCTCATGAGGATGAGGTTGTTATTGAGGTGGAACCTGAGATAAGTTTCGATGACTTTGAGCAAGGTAGGACATTGGAATTGAATATGCCGATACACGATGTGGTGTGGTTCTTGGATGAGGACATCGCTTGGTAGTAAGGGAACCTGCGACATTCATCTTCCTAGGCGACTAGATTTGAGGTGGAACTTGAAGGTAAAGTTAAATATTGTTTTAATAAATGTAATATTTAAATTCCATACAGTTTATTAATAGTGTGTTTAATTGTAATAAAAAAATGTTGAGTTGTATAGATAAGCAGGGGAACATCAAAACGAGGTGACTGGACATGGCTGGTTTGAATGCAATGAATGGCTCACGTGTCGTAGTTCTGTGGAATGAGCACACGGACTAGCTGATCGAGGGGTTTAGGGTTTAGGAACTACTACTGGCTGAAGCGAATTTGGTGGGCATTGGTTTTGATTTCCCATCCACTTCCGATTGGAAGCAAGTTTTGTCGGATCGAAGAAAAAGCAAGTTCCATGGAATAGAGTTACAAGACCACATAAGCAAAAAAGTATTAGAATTTGATAGAATAAAAAACAAAAAAGACTTGCAAGCATTTTTAGGATTAATAAATCAAGTAAGATATATTATGTACCAAATTTAGCAAAATTAACATAACAAATATCTAAGTAAGTGGGAGAAAAAAGTGAATGACAATGGAATAATGAAACAATTAAGGTAGTAGAACAATTAAAGAAAATTTATCAAAATTTACCAAACTTAACTATACCACTTAAAAAAGATATAAAATGGATAATATACATGGATGCATCATTAATACAGGGAGTTGCCCTATATCATGAAAATGAAAAAGGAGAAGAAATTAGAACTAGATATGCAAGTGGAAAGTTCTTAGAAGCTCAATGGAAATATCTTTCTAATTGGAAAGAAATGTTAGCAATTGTTAAAGCGGTAGAAAAATTTGAATTATTTATACTAAATAGACAATTTATAATAAGAACTGATAATACACAAATAAAATTGTGGCTTGATAAAGGAATAAAAACATAAAAAAACTGGCTAATATAAAGTTATTCAAATGGCAAGGAGATTTGACATATTATGATTATATAATTGAATATGTGCTAGGAAAAAATAATCTAATTGTAGATTTTATGAGTAGATGGAATCCAGTCCACGAAAACTCAAGTCCAAGAATGACAAGTAATCAGAATTGTAATACATGTGAAAGTGTAATGATAGAGCTAAAGATTATGAAAATGAATGTTAATATGTTGAATGACCAACAGATATGTTATTGTTTTTAACATTTTCATTAGTCTTTGTTTTTAGTTAATAACCGTGAGATATGTTGTTTTGTTTTGTTTTTAATCTTTTTGTGGGCAACTAATTCCCATATAATTACATCTTTATATTTTATAAAAATCAAACAAAAAAAATTCATCCTCTGGTGACTAGTTGCTTGATAGATGTCTTTTTGTAAATTTTGGAACTTTTGTTTACTTCAATTTGAATGAATCAAAAGTTCTGTAAATTCATAGCAAACCTCACATCATCACGCTACTTGTAACCAGAAGAGTGGTCTGAATCATCTAAGAGTATATCATGATCATGGTGGCCAATCTCATACTCATTAAAAATGAGATTGGCTTTCCTGTTTATACTAGCAAATATCCAATTAGCCCTCTCACAACATGATTAATGCATATCTGCATCTTTGCATCATTGCCTCCACTTGAGGTAAAGGCGAAGGCAAAGGTTGGGGAGCAAGAAAAGGAGCAGGAGGTTGTGGAGGAGGAGAAGTGGGGAGAAGGAGGCGGTGTAGGTTGTGGACGAGGAAAAGGAGGTGGAGAAGGAGGGTGACATCGTGGATTTTCTAGCAAATCTTCAACATGACGTTTCATCTTGGTGATTGAAAGAATAGAAGAGAACAGCGAAGAAATAGTATGATAAATGTAAGGAAATGGGGAGTTTATATCAATTGAAAGTGACAGGTTTGAACCACCATTGCACATGTTGGGAGTTGAAGAGGAACAGTCACACACATTTGTGGGTATTGAAAGGGTACTTGGTTCTTGTTCGATCATCGAAGAACAAACAAGCACGAGTATTCTCATCATAGGCGTGGGGAAGGGGAAATGTTTTGACCATTTAGTTAACAGTTATTTAAGAGAAAATATTATGGTTTTTTTGGTTGATTTAAAGTGCAAAAACAAATCCTTTGTTTGTTCATCTAAGTTTCATGATGGTTTTATCATAAGATCCGTCATTCTTGTGAGATAGTATATGACGATTACAAATTACAATTGTTATGTATTAGCATGATATTCCAATAAGTAATGGGTGTTGCTTAATAAGCTGTAATGTATATTACTTTTTTTCAAAAAAAAATTTTGGTGCTTGATTATGCATCCATCATTAAGAAAAAATAAGGTAAATAAACAAACTAAAATAAAAAAGTTACGGAGATATTTTGAGAATATGATGAATCATCGATTCTTTATTCTCTAGTAACTTGTGTAACACTCCAATTTTCTAAAGCGTTTTCAAAATAGTTTGATCAAAGTAGAGCATCGGAATAATTTAAAAGAGCGAGTATCTGATAAACATTCACTGTTGTTGTATCTGGTTGCTTAACAGTGGTACAATTATCCGAATATAATATGATAATACAAATTCAAAATAAAATTCTCCGCCCGTGTCCTCAGGCAAGCTGCTTACCCTTGTCCTTGGTCCCGTTTCCTCCGGATCCCGAAGCTATAGTAAGGGCTGAGATTCAATGACTATTGAATCTCGGTAACGGTTATCCTCATGCTTATGTAACAGTTTATGTGTGACAGATATTCATGACATTACAGCAGTAAACACATATACAAGATAATAACAATACACCGCCACTGCACATGTATGTTATTATAGTCTACACACTCCAGTGCTATGATGTGGTATTATTAAAACTATAACCCGTGTATAGCTGAATGTATAATGAATAATTTAAGACAGAGTCTTAGTTTATGAATACATCTATCATATTTAAATATACAATAAGCATCGAGTTAAGGTTACAGTACGTGTCCGTACCTTAGAGTGATAGCGGTACGTACGTCGGTCGGTTTGCGTTCTCGGACGGTCTATAATAGTAATATCGAATTATTAAGCCATAACTAATATCCTAAGAGATATTTTGGTCAATAATGACTATTTTACCCCTGGTGGATTCATTTCTTTATTTATTTCTTAATTTTCGTAGAAAAACGCTGATTTCAGCATTTCGGGTAGATTTTTCGCTTAACTTTGAAAAATCATAATTAATTCTAAAAAATCGAAACGGGGATCCGTAAAATTATTTGAAATCCTTAGGATGTCTATTTTTAAGTATAAATACTTTTTTTCCCAAATTCCTTGAGTCATTCCCAGTTTTAACGTTTTGAGTCTTTGCCCAGAATTTTCCAAAAATTCATAGCCCAACTTTGAGAATTTTTATCTCACTGTACAGAGATAAAATTAATACATTCTAGGAATATTTTAAAATATCTATATGTCTACTTTAACCATGAATTTTCCCAGAATTTTGTAACCTCATATTCTTCATAAAATACTGGCATTTTTAACACTGACTCCAGGAGTTGCTAACCGATGAAATTTTGCCAACTTTGTTACTTTGATGTTTCTCTTTAAAAATTTTGTTCTATCACTTTCTTCATCCTTTTTTCGAAATAAATCCAATTTTGACCATAAAAACATGAAAATAAAATTACTCTAGCATATTTAAGATCAAAGCAACTTCTATCTATGAATTTAAGAACTAGAACTTGAAGAACTTACTTACCAATGCTTCACCTCCTTCAAGAAGCTCCTCACTCTCACTTTCCACTCTCTATATCAGATTTTCTATGCTTGTTTTGGTGTGAAAATTGATGAAGCATAGGTTGCTATTTATAGCAAAATGTTTTTGGTAGTTTTCTCAAACCTATTCTTCTTGAATTTGGACCCTTAGATCTAGGTTAAACATGAAGCATAAATCCTCACCTTCCCATCTCACAAAACTGCCCCCTCTCACACTCCCCTATCCTCTTCCATTTTCCATTAATTCTCCTTCCCTTAAGTACACAATCCTCTCTCCAATTTGTCCCCTTCATAAATTTTGAGTTTGCATGTGTTATATACTAAATAATAAACAAATCCCTACCCCTTCCACAAGCTATATGATTCGTCCCTCTCCCCCTCATTTCTCCAAGTTTGTGCTTCAATTCCTAGGTACCTTAAGTGTGTTTGTAACTAGAAGAAAAATGGTAGTTGGTTACAAACTAAGCAAAGATGCATTTTAGGGGTTTATTTAAGTTGCCCCATTAGTCTCTTAAGTTTGAACCTCAAGGCTCAATTAGAAGTCTCTAATTACTCTTTTATCATTTTAGAGTTAATTGTGTAAGTTGGGTAAAAATTTATGATGATACTTGATCCCAAGTTAAATATATGTTCTTGATCAAGATCAATCCTCTTTTTTTAATCTATGATTAAAATTTCTCATTGATCCAATTAATCTACTAAATATTTAATTTACTTGTGTCTTGAACTTTCCTATTGATCAATTTCACATTTCTTGAATTTAATCAATTAATCCCATCTTATCCCATGTGCTTTATTTTTATATTAAACAATTATCCACCTTCATCTACAAGCCACATGAACCGTCCCCCCCCCCCCCCCCTTCATTTTTAGCTTTTGTTTTGTGTTTTAATCATCTCACAAAATCAAGAAGAAAGGTCTCCTATTGGTGGGTTTTTGTTTCACAAGGATTATGCTTTATGAGGTTTAATTAAGGCCTTTGGATTTAGCTTTATTAAATTTAATCTTAGCCTTCTATTCTTAATCCTAATTAGCATTCTAATATGGTAGTTTACATGTTGTTAAGTGTAGTTGCCAAAGTGTGATTGGTTCTTCAATTGGTTATGATCATTAGCAACTCATTTAATGCTAATTTGACTTCCTATTGGCCTTTGATTCTTCATTAAGTTAAAATATCCCTAATTGATGACTTTTAATTGCCACTAGATTTATTATGAAGATTTATAAAATTATTTTAATTAGTGTAATTTTATTGCCCACTAATTGTTGTTAACTTCCCTATTTTGTTTAAGTGTTTTTATAACATTTTATTTGCCCTTCTTGATTAAATAAGAACTAAGTTTTAATATGAAACTTTATGGTATTTTATGATCCATAATGTAAATTAGAAAGTTGGATTTTGCCCTATTTAAATTCTAGAGAAAACTTGCCCAAGAAATAAAATAAATAAACTACAAAATTAGAGACAACATATTCTCCTATTTTAAATAGGTATTATTTGCCAAAATATAATATTTATGAGAATTATAATTTTTGGGTCTTACAACTTGTCCACCTTCTCATTTAAAGAGAGAATGAGAGAGTAAGTTCCTTTAAGCGTTATATATCCTTGCGACCTCTGCCTCGACATACATGATGTTTATTAGCCGTAATTGTTATGTATTAAATATTTTAAATGCACAAATTTGTAGTAGTGCAACGCCATCTTTCAACAACAAAAAAAATTTACAATATTATTAATGACATTGAAGATTCAAAATATTACAATGACAACTTCAATTCTTTTTTACCTGGATATCCATTCAACCCTACTAAAGAAGAACTCATCATGCTTTATCTCTTGAAGAAAGTGAAGCATGAATGTTTGAGTCACGTTATGTTTAGTATTATTACTTTTTTAAATTTCTCGTACTTGTTCAATGTTCAATAAATTAATCAATATGCAGATGTCACAAGAGGGTTGATATCAAAAGGAATGGTATTGTTTTTCAGCAAGTGAGGGAAAATATAAGAATTTAGAGAGGCCAAAGAGATCGTATTGGAAGGTTTCGCTATCAGACAAATTGATGTTTTTAAATAGTTGGAAGGTGGAATACGTTAGTTTAGCTCAAGTAGGAACAAAGACGAATTTGATAATGCTTGAATAAGGCGTGAGTATAAACTTGCACATCATTCTCATAAGAAAACAATTCTCTATTTTTTTTTTTTTTTATTGTGAGTAATCCTTTAATCTTTTTATAAAAGCCTAAAATTTCAATTCTTTTGCTTATGTTATATGATCTCACCTAAGTTTGTCTGAATATTTAATTTGTTTTTACCATTTATGTCCCTGATGTTTGAGAGAAAATAGTTCATTTCCTACTCATATGTTATTTTTAATCAATTTTAACTATTTTCTTACCCCCTCTGATAAAAAAAAAAGACTGGAAGGCCGGGTATTTAATTAACTAATCTAAATATATTAAAAAAATAAAGTAGTTAATTATAAAAAAAATGTGATTTTATCCCTTAAAATACTTATATATAACATTATATTATATTTCCTCTAGTCTTTGTTATAAGATCTCAATCTACTTTGTTCTAAGGTAATTTCAATGCAAATGATTTAAGAGGGTATTTTAAGAAACTAACACTTATTTGAAAAATAACTAATTTAGCTAAACTTCCTTAAGGTTAGAAAAAATTATAATTATAAATATATATGATAAAATGTATTGGTATCTTATATTTTATAAAAATAAAATGTATTGGTATCTTATACCAAGGAATGCTTTCTGTGTAGAAAGTTTTGTTAAAAAATTGCATTTAGGAATCACTTGAAAGTTAATGACCCATATAGATATATATCACGAATCCAAGCTTTCACATATCATAGTAATGAACTCGTATTTATGTAAATTTGTTGAGACTTGAGAATGCCACTTGGTAAGAACTCTGAAAAGAATACATTTTAGAGGGCCATTTGGAGCACAGAGAATGAAAAGCCGTCTTGGTGTGCATGATAATTGTTTTACATCTTTGTTTCTTGAGATGTCCTTAAAATGATTTTACTTGTGTTATTATTGTTATAGTTTTGCATTGACATTGGGATGAACTCTAAATATACACTAGTTAGATGTCTGACATTATTATAACTCCTTAATTTGATGGTGCAATTTTTTTTTTTCTTAATTATTAATACATTCACATAATTTTAGTTTATATCTTCAAGTTTCAGTGATGATTATATTTAATTTTTGTTGTGCTCATTTCTTGTTACTTACATTACATGCATGTTCTATATATGGATGGAGTATGGATCAAGACGAGCCAAGTTAGTTCAAATTAACAAAAAAAGAGTGAAGAATTGTAGTTAACTCTTTCCAATATTATGATTCTTTGTTCTTCTCTAATTTTTGTTTTATCCTTACTCTCTTTTAATTTTTGTCTTACGTAATTTCTATTTACAATACAATTAATAAGGCTATTTGGAAAAATAAAAATTTAATACTATTGAAATTTTGCAAAATAACTTACTCCCTCTGGTTCACAATATAAGTCACTTTAACCAATTAATTATAACTAAGAAATAATAGTTAACTCATTAAATTTATTCTAAAATGAATAAAATTTACTTTACCCATATTAAATGAGGTTTTGGATGAGAGAGAGAAATACAATGAGTTATATTTAAACATTAATTATACATGTAAAATTGATAAAAACATTAATTGCTCTACTAAAATTGTAGGTTAAGTTATTTTTTTAGAAGTGACTTATATTATGAAACAAATGGAGTATATATTTAGGACCATAAAAACTTCATTGAAGATGTCTTATTTTATGAACTACAGTTATACAAATCTAATAAAAAGTAAAACTTAAAACAACATCAATATATGGACATTATTCAACAATTCATTCAACAACCATACTCTTTTTCTGAGCAAAATAACACAACCAAAGTCATAACATACTTATTACATGGCACAGCTACATCAATAGAAGGTGGTTGTGTAAATTATTGCTGCCGTGTTGTGGACCTGTGTTCAAATCAGTTTTCTTCACCAAAAAAAGAAACTCTATCTTTTATTTTTTAATTTCAAGTAGAAAATGTCAATTGGTCATGGTAATGCTTGAATATAATTCAATCAAATAACCATATTAAAAAATAAAAATAAAATAACCTTGTTACAAATTTCAATAGATGAAAGTACAAACTAAAAGAAATAACTAAAATCACCCGATAAAAATAATAAACTTTAATTAAGAATAAAATGAAATTATAATGATTAATGACTTAGTTTTTCACAGCTTACATAAAAATCATAAATATAAGGGTGAATACAATGTAGTCATAATATGGTTTTAGTGCTTACAATTTCAAACCATAGCTTCTAGTCTTTCAAGTTTCTTTTTGTCTATTTTAAAAAGAGCCTGGACTATTTTGCTTCCATACTGATTCTTTCTCAGGGGATGAACTTCCATACTGCAGCAAACCAGAAAACATGCAAGCAAAGATTGTTGAGAAACGTGCGGCAAGAGGAGCATGAGAGATGGATTGAGATTAATCTTGCAGAGAAGCCTTCTCAATGTTGAGAAGAATCATCCAAACAATCTGTCATTGTCAGAGATTCTGTGACATCCAAATTTTGGGACTAGAATTTTAGGAATAAAACTAAATTAAAAAGGCTGGAGCCAAGTCTTAAGTTTATCATGAGTAAAAACTTAAGATAATTATTAAAATTATTTTAGACATTGAAGAAATAGGAAAAAATTATGAAAGATCATTTTGAGGATCTAGAAATATTATAAGTGGATTAATTACAAAAATTTGTTCTAAATAGATTTAAAACTATAAATTGGAATTTAGAGCCTATTTTCTTGAAAATTTAAAGAAAAATAATTAGAGGACAAATTGTAACATCCCATTTTTCAAAAGCGGAATAATTTTTTTTTCATCAGAGTAGAGCATCGAAGAAACTTAGAGAGTGAGTAACTGATATATCATTAACTGTGGCGTATCCATCTGTTCATAATGTACAGTACATTTATCTGAGTGATGTCATCACGGTACAAGTCTAGAAATAGGATCTACAGGTGGGTCTTTACGTGTGCTGTCTAC
Organism: Acacia acuminata; assembly: GCA_019022655.1. Classification (NCBI taxonomy): domain Eukaryota; kingdom Viridiplantae; phylum Streptophyta; class Magnoliopsida; order Fabales; family Fabaceae; genus Acacia; species Acacia acuminata. Next base: position 334,168 of record JAFJYI010000242.1, on the reverse strand, counting down.
TCTGCACTCCTGTCTTCGTTCTTGATTCCGGACTGAAGCTATAGTAAGAGCTGAGGTCCAATACCCATCGAACCCCAGTGTAACGGTTAACCTCATGCTTATGTAATGTTATGTATGACGATATTCATGACATTACAACAATAATCAATACAAAAGCCCATAACAGATGTATGATTAGAAATACATAACCACGTATGTAAGATAATAACGTATGTAACATAACCATGATGCTACAAGACAATAGTTAGAACATAACCTCGTATGTGACATAACCACGTATGTAAGTCTTAGTCGATGAACACAACAATCATATATAATCATACAATAAGCATCGAGCTAGTGTTACGACGCGAACGTACCTTCGTTGATGAATACGATGCGTTTGTCGATTGAAAATGCGTTCACAGATATCCTATGAGGGTAATATCGCATTTATTAATTCCCTAACAATATCCTAATAGATATCTTAGTCACAAATGACTATTTTGCCCTTGCAACATTTATTTTTCACTTTATTCCTTCAAAATTCGTAGAACAACGCTGGTACAAATCTGGGCAGCATTTCGTCTAACTTTGAAAAATCATAATTAATTCCACAAAAATCGAAACGAGGATCCGTAAAATTCCTTGGAATCCTTAGGATGTATATTTTCAAGTAAAAATAATAAATTCTGCCCGGATTACACAAATCATTCCCAGGTTTTAAGTTTTGAGCCTCTGCCCAGAATTTTTCCAGAAATTCGTAGCCTAACTTTAAGGATTTTTATCTCCCTTTACAAAAATCATTTTGACATGTTCTTGACATATTTAAAAATCCCTATATGTATAATTTATTCATGAATTTTCCCAGAATTTTGTGACCATATTTTCAATATGAAATTCTGGCGTTTTCATTACTTGATTCCGAGAGATTCGAAACCGATGAAATTTCGCTAGAACTTCGTTACTTTGATGATTCTCTTCCATAAATTTTGCTATATAACCTCCCTCATCATTTTTTTGAAATAAAACCAATTTTGACCATAAAAACCTGTAGATAAATTTATTCTAGCATATTTAAGATCTACACTACTTCTATCTAAGAATTTAAGAACTAAAACTTAAAGAACTTAAAGCTAAAGCTAGAGAACTTACCAAGAACCTTGCTACTCCTTCAAGAAGCTCTTCACCCTCTTCCTTACTCTCTCAAATATGGTTAATACCTTTGTGAATTGGTGAAGAATAATGAAGACCAAAGCCCCCTATTTATAGCAAAAGGCTATGACACCTTGGTAAATATTTCAAACTTAACTCTTCTTGTGTATGAACCCTTGGATCTAAACTTAGTAAAGAAGTTTTAATCTCATCCATCCATGTGATTAACTTAATCTCTAAGTTTTGCTTTTTTGAAATTCAATTTACTTTAATGAAATCTATTTTTGGTTGCTTGATCAATCACTAATACTTTTAAATTCGGTATGCTTTTTGATTAGTAGTTGGATATCGGTTATGGTCTAATTAGATTCCCCTGGTTGTACTAAGCTTATTCTTCAACGTTTGCAAAAATAGCCTTTACTAGGCTTACTTTGAGGTTAAATTATGTGGGTTCAAGATAAGTCCTTATATTTTCTCCAGGGTTCCTACTTCTTCACAACTATTTAAATTTGTATAAATTCTCACTTTATTTGTTGTTTTGAGTTTTTACTTGTGTACATCGGATATTTACTTGGATTTCAAACCATTATCCAATTTAATCTATAATTTCAAACTTTATCAAATTTGCTTTAATTTTCTTTTGCCCCAAAAGTCTTCATGAATTAATTGCTTCCATGTGCTATGTGATTATATGATTAATGAACAATTTCTCTTCTTCCTCTCCTGTCAAAAAAATACGTCCCCCACCCCCTTAATTATTTTTAATTTTGTGTTTTATTCCTCTCATATTATTTTCAAGAAAATATTTCATTGGTTAATTTTTTCCCACAAGGATTACACTTTATGATACTTAATTAAGGCCTTTAGATCTAGCTTTACTAGAATTAATCCAAGCCTTTAATTTTGTGCTGAAAATACCCTACTACTATTGGTGATATTTGTTCATATATTATGTGCACTTAGGATTAAATATTGGTGCAATTTATGTTGCCTCTTCCTAATAGGAATTATTGCCTTTTTAAACTTAATTATTGTCTAATTTCGAAAATTAGTATAAGTATTTTAATTATTGCAAATTAAATTGCCTAATAGTTGTTGATAATTTTCTTTAATTGATTTAGGCATTTTGATGACATTTATTTCCCTTTTATAACATAATTAAGATTATACTTGAATTATGATGTGCGTAGGGATTTTGGGTCTTTTATTCATTTTATTACTAAGAGAAATTTTCCTAGAAAATAAAATAAATATACTACAAACTTTGAGACCACATATTCACCTATTTTAAATAGGTAATATTAGTATTTATGATAAATAGAAATTTTAGGGTATTACACAAATTTTGGCCCATAAATTTTAAAGTCAATATTTTATGGATTAGAGAAGCTAATTGAGGAAGAAAATATTTATATGATATTACGGATTAATTTTCAGAAGTTATTTGATGAACTCGGTATAATAAGCAATGGACAAAGTTGTAAATAAAGATTAGCTAAGGGGTGAAATGGTCATTGTGGATAATCAAAACCGATCAGCCCTCCTATCCTCTTCATTTCCGACCAGAAGCCAGAAAGGCTGAGTAAAAGAGTGTGAGGGTGAGGCGAGGGGGACCAGAGGACTTCGAAAAGGAGGAAGAGAAGGGAAAATCTCACATGCAAGTTGAATCTAGATAAGTCCCGTAATCATCACCCCGTCCTTATTTTCTTCTATTGATACATGTCGGGGAAGAATTTGATCTTGAAAAATCTGATTTTAGTGAGAGAGAGTGAAGAACTAGTTTGATATGCATGAGGAAAATCATGGAATTAGTAGATATAGGTTGTATTATGTGTTTCATGGCTTGCATGTTGAGTTTTGTTGAGGGGAAGATGATTTTCGTTTATGAGAAAATTTCAAATTGAAGAATGGTCTTTGTCGAAAAAGTTTTTAGAACGTAGGGTGTTTATATTCCAAGGAAAGTAAGATTTCTTGGTTGTATATAAAACTAGTGGAGTGTGGGTGTTTAGATGCTTATTGGGTACTTGCATGCATTCGGTTGCTCTGTTTTGTTGAGGACCAAAACGGGGTCTTTCGGATTCAAAAGTAGATGACTTCAGGTTCTCTGAAATCAAGGCTAGAAGGAAGTATAACCACCTAGTAGTCTATAAAATTGATGTTATAGGATTCGAATATCTTTGTTATGATCTTGTATGTTGATTATCATCCTTTGAGTTGAGTGTATCCGAAGTTTAAAGAGAATAACTTCGGTTTAAAGTGTGAAATAATGACTTTGGACTCTAAATTCCTTGTTTTAACGAGTACAGTGGGGGAGGATGACGTTGCGGTTGTTTGGAACTAAAGAGAGTTATATATATATATATATATATATATATAAAAGTATATATATATATATATATACTTTTATATATATATTTGAATTTGCCAAAATCCAGATTTCATGTCAAACTTTGAAAAGATTTTTGCGAATGCAAATGTTTTAGTAGATCGGCCTTGTTTGGAATTGGATATCGAATCCATTGTAAAGCTTCATTCAATGGTTTATAGTTGATAACGAGTCTTGGGGTTCCTCGTTCGATTTCTGCATTTTGTTGACGTAGAAAGCGGCACAAGACCATGGACTACGACTCGGACGGATGAGTTTTTTTGTCAAGAAGATATTGAATTTCCTTTTTACAGGTCTCAAGGAGTTCTTGGGACATCTGAATAGGTCAGGCTTTTGTTGGGATTTGCTTTTCAGAGAAATTTGGTTCATAAGGAAGATCTACCGAATGTTGTTTTCTGTTCCAAAAGGCATTTGGTAAATCATCAAAAACCGTTTTATGAATCTTATCAAGACAGGATTGGATTTTCTGTTGAACCATTGGTTGTTGGAGCTGTTGCTCAATACGTGTGAAAGAGACTTCTTCTTTGAGAAAATTGATCTGATTTTGTTTAAAGAAAAGAGGATTTAACTCCTTAAATAGAGGTTTTTCAAGAAAAAGGGAAGAAAATGGTTTTGCCAAAATGATCTTTTGAAAGGCCATCAAATTCAATTCCAAAAAGGATTAAAAGTTGTGCAAATGGTGCTCCCAAAATGATTTGTGTTCCCATGTCCTTTACGAGAATAAATGTAGTTTTAATTCGTAAACTTTTATTTTGAACAACAACATTAGAGATTTTGTATTGGACATGATAACGGAGATCTATTAACGAACTAAATCTCTCAGTTGTTTTTTCAAAATACTTTGTGGGAACCAAACCTTCTAAGATACAATTAGCTTGAGCTCCGGTATCAAATAATACAGATTGTTCTATAACAAGATCATTATTGATAATAATTTTTACTTGTATATAAAACTTCGTATAAAAATTCTTGAAATGAAATTTAAAAAAGGTGTTTCTTGGTCGGGTTATCATCCAAATTTTCATTTTCCAAAACTCGATCCATATTTTCATAAGAAGGATTTTGAGTTGAGGAAAGAAGTTCTTGGATATGTAATAAGACAATTCATGAGTATCTCGACTTGTTTTAAGGGTTTGGATTTCCACCTTAAGCTTATTTATCTCGGATTGAAGATCTTGGATGGTGACAGGTTTAACAGTGTTTGAATCTTTCCAAGGTTTTGGTCGATCATATTTGTTATGAAAAACCGAAAGTTTAGAAGAAGAAGGAACAGATGAAGATGAAGGTGGATGATAATATCTTTGAATTTAGAAAGATACATACCTCTGTCGAAATGGAAGTTTACTTATGACATCTAGGAGTAAGTCCCGTTCCTTAGTGATGACATTTATTTGAGGAGAAGAATCATCAGATGTTGAAGAAAGATCATCATCTTGGATTTGATTTATGTCTTCAGAAGTGATTTGATCTTCTTCGGACTCAAAAGAGGTTTCAATAAGAAGATTGTTTATTTACGCAAGGAGAGGTTCCTCAATTTGGATATTTCTGATTTTTCTAGAAAGACGGCAGTATTTAGCATAATGACCAATCTTACCACATCTAAAACAAGTTACTTTGTCATGTTTTGGAAAATCTTTGGAAAAATCATTTTTTGGTTTAGAACGAAAATTCCTTTTGTATTTCGGTGGCGAAATTTGTTTATCATCTCTTTGATGAAAACGTTTGTTAGTATAAAAACGTTTATTCTTTGAAGAGGAGGGATTAAAACGGGAAGTTTTGTAAGACTTGGATTTGAGTTTTTTGCAAGAAGGAAGACCAAATTGTTCATAAAATGATCCCAATTCTTTTCTGTTTATACTCTTTTCTTTGGCAAGTTGATGTTTTATTCCATCATGTTGACAAATTTTTAAAGTGATTTTCTGAACATGGGAAACTAATTCCCATATGTCAAGTTCTCATAAGGTATGTTGCCATCATAATGATGTCTAAGTTTATCTCTAACTTTATCACCAAAAGATTTTGGTAATCCATAGAAATTTTTCTTTCCAAAATCCTTGATTAGCATCATCCCTTTGGAGTACCGAGATAAAAAAGTATCTTTATACCATTTGAAGTCGAGACAAAGTCCGACACCGGATGTTAGAAAGAAGTTGGAAGAGCAATCTTTCCAAATGTTTGGATCGCCAACAAAATGTTTAATAATTGAAAAAGTAAGAGTATTAACGAACTGGAATGAGCTCACCATTGTGAAGAATAGGAGTTCCATCAGGTTCAGTTTTAACATAAGAAATAATGTTTGATTTCTCTTCAGAAGACAGATAATAATCCCACCAACCTTTAAGTTGTCCAGAAAAACCGGAAACTAAAAGATTAGTTATTTCTGTATCTGAATAATCACTTGTTGTTTGATAAGCAGTACTTACCATAGTCATTTGTTGAAGGATTTGAAGAATATTTTATTCACTCTATCCATGTATATTCCATTCATAGATGTTGTTAGAGTTGAAAGACTTGAAAGTTTGATCCCGACGTTCTTGAGTTAAAATATCTAAAGGACTAGCCCTTGGATAGTATAACTTTGAAGATTTTTGAAAAAGCGAGGTGAAGAAGATTTTTTCCAATCTTGATGGTTAATTTTAAAATCAGATTTTGAAGATTCAGCATCAGAAATTTTATCAAAATTCATAATTGGTCTATCGAAGGAAGGAGAGGAGAAGCGGAAGGAGTGTCGAGAACAATTTTTTATTTTAACTGAGTAAGAGGAGTTTGAAGATCAACAATAACTTGGTTTTGATGTTGTAATCTTTGACCAATTTGCTTCATAAGATTAGCATTATTCTTTCTCTGCAAACTTGCCTTAATTCTTGGATCAAGTTGGAAGGGTTTGAACAGAGGTTGAGTCGTAGGGATAGTAGATTGTGGCGAGCCCTTTCCTCTCCTCTCCAGATCTGATCTGTGGAGGTGAGATTTATTTTTTTATTACTTTTCTGTAATACTGGGTTGTCTGGTGGTGTTTTTGTCTTATGAAATAAGTAGATCTGTAAGATCTGCATTCAAATCCTCTTGGGTGGACGGCTGTATGAACGTTATAAGATCCGATTCTCTCTTGGTAGTTCGGATTTGCGTTCCTGGGGGCAGATCTAAAGAGGCGTTGCTTGTTGTGTGGCCAAGGTCACCAGATCTGATTCAACAGAGGAGCAGAAGATTTTTTCTGGACATCATGGGTCTTCTTACGTCTGAGGTTGGATTTTTTGTGTTCTTAACCCCAATATGGGGTACCTATATAGCTGCTCTCGCTGCAGCTAATGCTTATAGGGAGGTGTGCCTGTTTGGGTGGGTTTTACAACGATCACCTTCTTCCTTATCACTTCTAACCCCAGATATTGAGGAGGTTGCTTTGTTATGATTCTACTTCTACTTCTAAATATTTTATGTACGGTGATTTGGCTGTTTTTGTTGTTGTTTTTGTCTTGGATGTATTTTGTTGTACTGGATCTGGCTTTACTTGTATCCAGATATTGTACCTGTTTTTAGTATTAATATAAATAGTTTTCCGAACAAAAAAAAAAAAAGAAAAAAGAAAACGAATTGCATTCAAGTCTTACATTTATTCTTTCAGTTTTCACTTGTAAAGTATCTTTTGATACACAGAGCTTCAGTGTTTATTCTTATCCACTCTTAGAGAGAGTTTCTTGATTGTAAATCATTTATTGTAAAGAATCACAAGTCAGGGGACTTGGTGATTGGGTTCATTGATTGCAACTTGTAAGGGGAGTAAGTTCTAGTGAGAGAATTACTCTTGAGTAGAGAGTGTATAATCAATTGTGATAGTGAAAATCCCATAGAGTCTGGGGACTGGACATAGGTCAAGAGATTGGACCGAACCAGTATAAATCTTTGTGTCTTGCTCTTCTTCTCTACTCTCTGTCCATCTCTGTTTTTATTGTTCAAAATAGAGAACTTCGAAAAAGTTTTTTTAAAATCCCCAATTCACCCCCTCTTGGTGATTTAGCTCCACTTTCAGCATGTTTATAGTGATAACTGTATCCCTGGATATATCTTATAGATTATCCTAAATGTCCCTGGTCGGTCATCTACACGGGAGCGAAGATGAAATAAGACCAGTATGACTTTGATGAGCTATGGAGATGCGAATCAAAGTCATAGGCACTTGTAAGAGTACAACGTGCTGGACCGACCTACTCGAGAAAGTTTGTATGGATTTAGTCATAAGCTTATCTCATGTATAAGCTAACGTCACAACGCCCTTTGACATGAGATCATCATGGATTCCTACATGATGAGTCGTTGATCTTTGACCTAGTCAAAAGTCACCTTTGATCGGGTGATGATAAAGGCTATGATCGGGATCAGTGGTTTTCATGCAGAGGAATGTGAATGGTCAAGATGGAATTTGTCCCTCACATTTGTAGAGAGATATCTTTGGGCCCTCGATGACTGGGTCTGAGAAATGTATGACAATACTACGATGGAAAGGAGTTTACATTTCAATTAGACTACTCAAGAATCGAGAAAGTAATGGTCAAGAACAGGAAGTTGACATTATCCATGCCTCATCCTTGACCAAATTATCGCATGACAAAAAGGACGTGGCATGGTTGTACGATAGGTTGTATTGTATCATTGATCTCCATATGAATTGGGTAGTCCCAATGTCTTGCTAGAAGCCGCTTGTGACTTGTGAAATCAAGACGGTATTGGCTCGCTACCAATCTCATGTGGGCTTGCAAGATCGCACACAAGAATAGCCCAACATGAGCAATAGTGCCCGATTCATTGGATCTTAAATATGTCTAAGATTTAATGAATACTTGTTAATTTAGGGTTGATATATATATATATTATATTATATTATAATATAAATTCAAAAATAATAATCATATTATTTATAGATAATATTATTATTATATATAGTATTTAATTTATTTGATAAATTATATAACTATAATAAATTGAGATATTGTACCTCGATTTAATTTTTGAAAAAGATATAGTATCTTAGATTTAATTAAATAGTAAGATATCATATCTCGATTTAATTTATAAAGATAAATTAAATCTTTAGGCTCATAATTCGGATTAAATAAATATATTTGATTAGATCTTTGCCGATTTAATTAATATATTATTTTAATTCAGATTTGAATTTCAAGATTAATTTTGGAATATTTTAATACGGCTCAAGAAGGTTTTAGAAACTCTTTAAATAGATATTGATCTAGTCATATTGAGGTATGGATGAATTAAAGGAGCCACAAGAAACCCTAGAGAGAAAGGAGAGACGCGAGAAAACATTGAAGGCGCTAGCACACCGCTGTCCGTGTTCGAGTGCTATTCGTGTGGATACCTAGTAGAGGAAGATGATTCGTAGAGTCGACTTGTTGATCGAGAAGGTAGCTCACGTGTTCAATTTCGAACGAGACGTACACCCGCTTTGCATAGGTACGGTTTTTTCAAACGAACATTGATTTAAACTCGTTGAGTGATCCTCTTTGGGATTCATAAATATTTTTTAATTCCGTGTATGGTTCTTCCCCTTGTAACTCGGTGTTCCCAATGTCGGTTTTACACGTGCTTGGTGTCTATATCTTCCTTTTTCCGAGATCTTCTAAATGACACTAATATTGTGGCCTAAAAAACTGTTTTTCATGACCTAATTTCAAAGACCAAAGAGGGCCGAGTTTGATATTTCTCATACTTAGATATTAAATGTCCAGTTTTCTGGCCTAAAACCCAAATTCAAAAACCAAGAATCCCCACCCTTTCTATTCCTGTGTTTGGATTATAATAGAAAATCTATTGATATCCTATTTTATTGTGCATGAGATATTATTTGATTTAAGAGCAACAAATTAAATTGAAAAAGATATAATATAACATATTATAAAAGGATATAATATATCAAATTGACCAAGGATGAAAGATGTACCTGTGTAAAGAATGAAAAAGGCAATTGGAATAAGATGTGGACCCCACACGAAAGCAATTACCACAGAATTGTAATTGTGAAAGGATATGGTGGAGATATGATATATATCTAATGAAAGAAAGATCACAGACGCATGTGTAGGACCCACGACAATATCTATTAAAAGGAAGCAAGAAAGGAGTTCACTGGAAGAACGAAAAAAAAAAAAAGAAACGCAATCAGAGACGCACGCATTTAGAAGCGACCACGAGCAAGAGGCGTTTGAAGTTTTCTTCATCATCTCCACGGAAGGACGAGAGGATCATGGAGCGACGGAGAAGGTTTCTTTCCTCTCTTTCTTTATTCTTTAAACTCAATTCTTATCTTTATCTTATGGATTTTATTAAAGCCATGTGTGGCTAATTTTTCTTTTCAACCTAGAGAACCTATGAACTTGTTTGGGTTCTAGAAATTATTCCTACTTGTTAGTTTTGATTAATTTCATTCAGTTTATTTATTCTTGTCTTTATTGCTATTGCTTAGTAATTGATCACTATTAAGCATGTTTTGGGAATTTAGGGTTGAACTTGGAAGAGGGAATCCTAAATTGACCACAGGATTAAATAATGTGGAATTGGGTTTAAATTTAATGGGGAATTAGGTTTTAATCTAATTTGCATCTATGATAGGAATATACCTAGAAGCTCCGCGATAATCAAATTAGAGTGAGCCGATTTAAAACGCATCTTATTTAGTTGTTTGGGGCATTACATAATTAATTAAGGTAGGTATATAAATGGACCGAGAAGACATTTATAGACATTCATACTCTAGATTAGCTGATTAGGTTAAGTCAAAATTAATTTAGTGGGGATAAAATCTAGGAAACAAATAAGGGATTGGTAACTCTAGGTTGCTCGTTCAATTAGTGTGGTAGTTTTTATTATTTTAATTTCAGTTTTGATTTCTTTTATTAATTAAATTCAATCGATTTGCTCAACTTAAACGAAATTGTGAGATTAATGCTTAACGAAGTTGTGGGTACTAAGTCCTCGTGGGAACGATGTCTTACTTACTCTTTATTACTTGATATGGCCCGTGCACTTGCGGAGTTTTTTTAGGCTATAACATTTTTCCCTATCAAGTTTTTGGCGCCGTTGCCGGGGACTTGTGTGCCACAACTGTCTTAGTTGAAATTGATTGAGCATTAGTAGTTTAAGTTTGAGTTCATAAATATTTTATTTATTATTATTATTATTTTTTTTTATAGAAAAAAATGGATTTCAATTGGCAACCAACTGGTCTTAATATTGAGAAGAAGATGAATTCTTTGTCTTCTATACAAGATGGATTGATTGCTATTTTAAATTCTTTGAATGAATCTAGGCAACATAAAAGGAGCATAAATGATGGTTGTATTCCATATGTTGGTTCTTCTCAATATGTTTGCATGTCTTGTGTTTATTGTGGAGGGAATCATTTATATGACTATTGTCCATATAGTACAACTAGTCATTTTAAGAGAGATGATTTCACTAGGAACCAAGCTTGTTTTGATAATTCATTTTGTCCTATTGAAGGTTTTGAGCAACAAAATTTTAGAGATCCACATGTCTATTGTTCTCATGAAAATACCTCTCCTTTTTACTCTTATCCACATATTGAAGAGCACACATTGAGTATAAGGAAAAATCTAATTTAGAAAGATTAATTGAGGAGTATGTGGAAAGCATCGAGAGAGATTTAGTAGAGAGCAAAAGGAATTTACCACTAGGGTTGAGTCAAGTGTCCAAAATATTGAGTCAAGTGTCCAAAATATTGGGGTAAGCGTCCAAAATATTGAGGTATATGCAAGTCAAATTGTTTCAACTCTTGAGACTATAGGGCAAGATAATTCCTCAAGCTTGAGGACTATTTCTTCTACTAATAGTGATTATTGTGAGAAATTGAAGATGTGGAATTACATGAGACTATGGATAATGTAGAAAATGAGTGTGAGCTTGAAAATGATGTAGATGAGAATAGTGGATGTCTAGAAGAGGTTCTGACTGTGGAGCCTAAGGAAATTGATTTTGATGATCAATTTGATATGAATGTCCCTAGAGTTGTTGCTAATGACTCTCCTATTAAAGTGTTGACTCTTATTGATAAGAGTCAAGTCGATTTTATTGGATGCTCTAAATTCTTGAAAGTGCCTATGTTTATTTTCAAGGATATGCATGTTGTGCTTTATTTGAATTCAATGAATGCTTGTAATCCAAGATTGTCTATGATTAAGGAAGTACAAGTAATTAAGTTGAATAATCAATTTTTGTGTTTGAAAGCTTGTTGCTTGAAAAAGAATGAAGACAAGATAATTGAGGTGTTTGATACTTATGATTAGTGGTTTGTTTTGAATAGTCGGGCTGAAGACTATAAACTAAGCGCTTCTTGGGAGGCAACCCAATGATTTTTCTCCCATCTATTATTATTATTATTATTATTATTATTATTATTATTATTCTCCTTTCTTTCTTTCTTTCAGTTTTATTCGGGTTTGAAGATAATTCGTCCTCTTTCGGCTGCAAAGTCTTGCTTGGGCACTCTTTTATCTCTTAAAAGTCGAAAAATCATGGATGATACTAAAGGAAGAATTCCACATCATAGTTAGAGACCTAAAACCAAGGGAGTACTAGTTCCTTTTCCTCTTTATTGATTTATGCAACATTGAAGACAATGTTTGATTTAAGTGTGGGGGAGGGATATAATTTCTTTGGTTATGTTTGTCCTTATACAATTGAAAAGATTTTTTTTTTTTATTTGAGATTTTTGCATTGTTTAGGATTGACCTTAACTTTGAGCCTTCCCCATCTTAGAAAAATATTATCAAGTCAAAAATTTTTTTAAAAAAAAGTTCTAATTAAGCCTCTAAGGTCTCGCAATTTTTTTTTTCAATCTTGAGATTGACTATGAGAATAGAGATTCTTTTGTAAGGTGATCAACAGATTATTAGTTTATGAATATTTTGCTACATGATTTCTTTAGAAAATTTGATGATGACCTTTGCCAGCTACGTAAAACTGTTGTTTGGGGAAATGACTCAGGTTGTGTAAAAAAAAAAATATAATAAATCACACACACCCACATGCACATAACTCCAATGACTTCTCTAGACCTTATTTAGTAATCGGGGCACTTCATCACCAATGTTGGCACTCGCGTCAAACAATAAAGTCAAAGAGGGTTATAGGCTAAAAGCCTCATGAGGTGCCTATTGAGTAACCCGAGTAACCGGTGCTACACCATCCATGTGCGGGGTCGCGTCAAAAGGGGACCTACAATGGCTCAAGGAAAAAAAAGCCATGTTTTACCTACCGAGGATCCTCATTAAATTAAATGAAAAGCTTGGTTTAGTGGGGGAATTTGAATTTTTCTCGGAGAAATTAAGTAGCGTAATATTCTTTTACTAATCTTAGTGTTGAACTTATTGCGTACAATCTTTTGATCATGGGATGTTAAAAGATTGTTACAATTGTTTAAGGCTATTGGCTTAGTGATCTATTCTTATAAGACATTAACTTAAATAAGATTTCATGATATGATCTGAGTGTGGTGGTTTATTGCTTTTTTGTTTAGGAATTTCATGAGCAATGTTCTTTTCGGATAATGAATTCTCTTTCTTTTGCTTGAGGACAAGCAAATATTTAAGTGTGGGAGAGTTTGATAAGTATATATTTTATAATTAAATAAGTATAGATTCTGAGATATATTGGATTAAATTTATTAATATTATACTTATTTAATTATCTTTTATATATTTATCTATCTTTTAATTAAATATAGGATAGAAGAATATTATAACAAAAAAAATCTATTGATATCCTATTTTATTTTGCATGAGATATTATTTGATTTAAGAGCAACAAATTAAATTGAAAAAGATAGAATAGAATATATTATTATATTATATTATAAAAGGATATAATATATCAAATTGACCAAGGATGAAAGATGTACCTCAGTTAAAGAATGAAAAAGGAAATTGGAATAAGATGTGGACCCACACGAAAGCAATTACCACGATAAAGTAATTGTGAAAGGATATGGTGGAGATATGATATATATCTAATGAAAGAAAGATCACAAACGCACGCCTAGGACCGACGGCAATATCTATTAAAAGGAAGCAAGAAAGGAGTTCACTGGAAGAATGAAAAAAAAGAGAAACGCAATTAGAGACGCACGGACGATGAAGCAACCACAAAGCAAGAAAGGCGTTTCAAGTTTTCTTCATCATCTCCACGGAAGGACGAGAGGACTGTGGAGGCAACGGAGAAGCTTTCTTTCCTCTCTTTCTTTATTCTTTAAACCTGAATTCTTATCTTTATCTTATGGATTTTATTAAAGCCATGTGTGGCTAATTTTTCTTTTCAACCTAGAGAACCTATGAACTTGTTTGGGTTCTAGAAATTATTCCTACTGTTAGTTTTGATTAATTTCATTCAGTTTATTTATTCTTGTTTTTATTGCTATTGCTTAGTAATTGATCACTATTAAGCATGTTTTGGGAATTTAGGGTTGAACTTGGAAGAGGGAATCCTAAATTGACCCTGGGATTAAATAATGTGGAATTGGGTTTAAATTTAATGGGGAATTAGGTTTTAATCTAATTTGCATCTATGATAGGAATATACCTAGAAGCTCCGCATAATCAAATTAGAGTGAGCCCGATTTAAAACGCATCTTATTTAGTTGTTTGAGGCATTACATAATTAATTAAGGTAGGTATATAAATGGACCAAGAAGACATTTATAGACATTCATACTCTAGATTAGCTGATTAGGTTAAGTCAAAATTAATTTAGTGGGATAAAATCTAGGAAACAAATAAGGGATTAGTAACTCTAGGTTGCTCGTTCAATTAGTGTGGTAGTTTTTATTATTTTAATTTCAGTTTTGATTTCTTTTATTAATTAAATTCAATCTGATTTGCTCAACTTAAACGAAATTGTGAGATTAATGCTTAACTGAAGTTGTGGGTACTATGTCTTCATGGGAACGATATCTTACTTACTCTTTATTACTTGATCTGACTGTGCACTTGCGGAGTTTTTTTAGGCTATAACATTTTGCCCTATCAATTTTCTATCTACTTAAAAATGAAGAAATTAGTCCCATTGGTGAACCTACACGACCAAGGAAATGACACAACCGGTGGTGGCAACCCGCTTCTTATTCACACTATTGGGATTTTGACATCAAATCGAACAAGGTAAACTTGGAGGAAGGCTTGGGGAAGCTTGAATTGAAGATTTAAAGCCCTACTCATAAGTTTTTATGATCTTTCCCCTCTCTTTCTGGTTTTATTATTTACTGTTTGGGTTGATGTATTTGTGGTTTAAAGTAGTTGAATCTTTTGTATGTCAAAACACGTCTAGTTAGAGCTTCGATTCTAGGATTATTTTGAACCCTTGTATGGATTAAGTGCTCATTTCCCTCTTTATATTTGTGATTAATGATATGATTACTAGGGCTATTCAAGATACCCGAAACCCGGTTCTACCCGGTCCGGTCCGGTCATACCCGGTCCAGCCGGAAAAGGAGGTGAAAAAAACCCGATCGCTTCGGACAGACCGGCTAGGACCCGAGGACCGGGTAGGACCGGGTTCGGGTAAGGGTAGACGACAGCTTAGCCCTCCCTACCCGGCTAATTATATATATTTATGTAAAAAAAAAAAGGAGAAGCAAGAAAGTCCAATATGACGGTTTGAAAATTATGGAAAGATGTAGAAGCTAACCGCAACGCAATGAAGTCCACAAGTTGGTGAAGAAATTAATAAAATAATATAAAGCAATTCTTTTTCTTTTTTTTTTGGGTAAAAGACATAAAGCAAAAGCAGGTCCCATCATCCGAGCGAAAAGAAGTAGTGTCATCATCATCGTCCTTTTCCATTTTCTCTTCTTCTTCTTCTTCCCCGCTTCGACGCCATTTTTACTCTTTCAAGAATCAAGATGAGAGACTATTCTCGATTGCGCGTTGATCACATGGATCTGCTTGGTATTTTTTTCCATCAAACCTTCTGTTTTATTTATTCATTTTCTTCTTCGAATCGCATTGTTCTATTTTTTTTTTTTTTTTTTTAGGTTGTGGAACTTGGTTTTTGGAATTGTTTTTGGATCGACGGTATGTATATTCATTTAGATTGACTAGATCTTGGGTTTTGGAATTGTTTTTTATATTTTCATTTCAAACATTATTGTATAACTACAGATCGTTTTGTTTCTGGAATTTTTTTTGGAGCTTCATTTTGATCGACGGATCACGGTTTTCGGAATCTTTTTTAGGTTCTGATTTTTTTGGGGGTTATTTCATGGGTCAGATAGACCACAAACCCGGTCTAGTCGACCCGGTTGTCCAACCCGGGACACCGGGTAGGACCGGGCCTCGGGTTGGCATGTCCAGCCTGACCCCTTTTCCGGACCAGACCACAGGCTAATGACCAGCCCGGTCCAGTCCGGTCTTTGTACAGCTCTAATGATTACATTGATTTTAGTCTTTGTTTAATGCTTCTTGTTGATTGGCCACCAATGAAATTGTTGGGTTCACTTGATTGATGCCTGATATTGCTAGGTTGAGTACAGAACTTGAGTTTAATCATGGGAGAACTTGAAATTTGTGAGTTTAATGGATGGTTTTGTTAATGAGATAGAGATATAGGATTTGCAATGAAAATTGGGTGTTTAATTGATTCATTAAGAGATTAAGGAATCAATTGAACTAAGAGCCTATTTGGAGACTTGAGAGAGCACTTAAAGGTAATTTAATATCCTTGGGTAACATAATCTCTCATTAAGAAGAAAATATATTGGGGATTTGAATGAGTGCTTTCAAAATGCATGGGGGATACATAATCGTAAGTTGCATTTTATCTATAAAGTTCATGAATTGCTTGTTATTTATCTTTATAATGTTAAAATAGTTTCCCTTCATTGTAGATATTTGTGTCATTCAAATTGGGTGAAATTGTGATAATAAATACTTAATCGGGTTTTGGAAGCAGATCTCGTGAGAATGATACTTAACTTTTCACTTTGTTATTTGACACTTCTTGTGCACTTGTGATGTGAACAATGTCCAAGACTAGCTTACCAAATTCCAATTTGTGCTGAAAAAAATCTCTCTCTCTTTTATTTTATTTCAATGATATGTCAACCTTATTTTCGTTGCCTCTTAAAAGAAATGCTTGACTCGCTCATCAGGGCATGATTTGTTAAACCCCTACTAGCCTCACCCTCTTAAGTGACGGGTTAGAGGGATTCCTTTTACTTATTACCTTTCCTCTATTAATTAGTCCTTTTAATATATATCAGATTGTGCGCAACAAAGTATTTTATCAGTTTGGACAACCACAATATACTGGTAAAGGTACAATAATCCAAAAGTAAATAGTCCCTGTAGGGTTAAAGGTATAATCATCTAAAGCAAAAAATTGAGCGAGAAATATATATATATATATATATAATCATCCCAAAATAAATTTACAAAGTGTAATAGGGCATTCCCTATTTCTTCAATTCTCCACCATATGCCTTTACCTTTTTCGACTTCCTGAACAGCTTAATGTCTTCACCTGTATCTACAGAGTGGTTTGGAGTTCAAGAATGAACCCTAGAGTAACTGTTAAACTCAAGTACTATATGTATGCAGTGTATGAATGCAAACATAATCAGGAAATGTCAATCACATGGCAAACATACCATATATGCATTCAGAACCACAATCACAATACCAACAAGCCGTCAAGCTACTTTACCAAGGCAAGCCCCATAAATCACAAGCCGTTGAGCTGGCTAACAAGGCCAGCCCCAGAAATCACAAAGCCGTCGAGCTGCCTAACAAGGCTAGCATCGGAAAACCCTCAACGTTAGGAACAACACAATAGTCAGGGCCTCAAACCCCAACTGTTCTGGATGCATATTAGGCAAACACAAGCATGGCATACAAATATACAACAGTAACATAAAGTACGTGAGTAAACAGTTACTACTTGTTGGCTATTCAAAGATTCAAGATTTTACGACATCTGAAAGCCTCTTCGGATATGCTTTTATCCTAGAAAATATCAATATACCTTTTTTTTTAATATTTCTATGAATTCCTCTCTTACTTTTGAGAAATTCTAGCAAATCTTCCAAAATTCTAGAAACTCATGTTCAACTTCAAAATTTTTTAATTAATTCTACAAAAATTTGATTGACATGAAATCAATAACCATTGAACCCTTAGAATGTCTATTTTAAGATAAATATACTCCCAAAGTCCAGAAGGGTTCTTATTGTATCACACAAGCAATAACGTTTCTCACTGGTCAGAGGAATACTTCAATTTTCTGAGAAATATTCAAAAATTTATTTCTCCTTGTAGGATAATAAAAAAGATACCCAATTTTATATCAAAATGAATCTCAGAATGTATAATTTATGCCTGTAAAATTTCAAGATAATCGGACTTCATTTACTATTTAAAAACCATCAATTAAGCATGGCTGCCCAAAATTCCTGAATCTAGCAACTAACTATTCCTCTTTGTTTTCGGGGTTTTCGAGTTTCTAAATCTTAACTTTGACTCAAAATCCCATACAAAATCTCATTTTAAACTCAATGGAACCTTCAAAAACATCAAAATCACTTCAAAACTTCATGCTCTAACCAGTTGGACGAAAATCCTAAATTTCAAGCTTCAAGAGCTAGTTTCAGGTTTTACCTAGATCCGGAGCTTAAACCAGTGTTTCTGCTTCTTTCTTTGGGTGTATGGACTTGGCTGGACACTCCCTTGCTCTCCTTGGATTCACCCTTGGCAGCCAAGAATGTAAGGGTTATGATCCTTATAAAATGGTCAGGGTGCAGGGAATTGGCCAATTCACGCTATCGTCCATTGGTTAATAGCATGTATTAGGGTTTTCTTGCTTGCTTCCCAATAAATTCTAGAGCCTTCTAGAAGCAACTGATGTGGCGCCTTTCTGGCCATGGAAATCATATTTTTATAATTTTTCATGTGTTAATTATTTAAATTACCTAAAACGCCCTTTTATCCAATGGTTAAAAGCATGTGCCTTGTTTTTTTGCATGTTTCTCTTTTCTTTTTCTCCAAGTAATTCTAGATCTTTTCAGGGCTTAATGTGGCGCATTCTGGGCCATAAAAATCTAATTCATGTGCTTTTATTTGATTTATCCAGTTCACCCCTTTATCCACTAGTCCTTGTTGTGCATCGCTGGTTAAAAGTGTGCTCCTTTTTTACTTTTCTTCAAGTTTTTCAAACCTTTTTCCCTAATTTATCCTTTATGCGTAGCGCCATTTCATAATCTCTGGCAGCCTTATATTTGTCTCCTTTCACTCAAAAAGGAGTCCCTAATTAGTTCCTTTGGTCCCCTTTATGCCGGTTAACTTTCCCTTAAGGCTTGTACCTTTTATTTGGGCCTCCAGGTGTGTTTAAATCAGCTCTTTTTGTCCCTTAATATGGCTGCACTTTTTTGTGTCTTATGGAGGAAGATTGTTTGACTTTTTGGTTACCACATAATTACTTTTGTCCTTTGCTTTACCAAAAGTCAACCTTAGGTCCATAAGTGTCATGCCTTAGGTCCATAAGTGGTCATGTGTCCTCTGCCATACTTGCATTGTTGGCACCTCTTTCTTCCATAATTTTCACCTACCACATGATGTGGCATCTTGTGGTTCTTTGATTATCTTCCTATGTAAGCTTCTTGATTTATTCATATGACAAGCTTCTTGAACACTCTTCCCTTCATATTTCCTTAAAAATGCAGGGCATAACCGACTGCCCAGAAAATGCCGTATACTTACTTATACCAACATATTTTCGCTCAACTAATTGTCATATACCTTAGGACATAGTTAGGTGGCATCTTTTCCAATCGAATATATACCGTATAGGTCTTCTGTGCCCTTTTTTCCATTAACAATTTAATTTCACGGCTTATACATCATGTCTGTGCCCTTCCTATCTCTCGACATTCTTGGAACTTTTTTCGAACTGAGCTTAGTTGTCCGCCTTCTTTAGACTTATTCTCAATTCTCAGGGTCCAAAATTTGGGATATTACATGGTTCGAATTTCTCACCAAGGATAAATTAGCTTAATAGGAATGTTTAACTCTCTCCTAGGGCTACCTACTCTCATTTTTAAGTCGATGTGGGACTTTAATTTTTTTTTTAAATTATTATACACACACACACACATATGTATGTGTGCGTGTGTGTGTGTATCCATGCAATGGAAGTTTAGCTTAAGGAGCATTGGTCACCCAGAAGTTTTTTTTGTTTCATTTTTGCCCCGGACGTTAACAAAACAAAGCAAATATACCCCAAAAGTTTTATTTAGGAGCAAATTTGCCTTGAAAGTTTTTTACTATGAGCAATTTTGGCCTAGAAGTCTACAAAGAAGAGTAACAACTCAATAGTCAAGATCAACAGATAGGCAAGATTGCTATATTTTTAAACTTCTTGGGCAAAAATAAAACTAAAAAAATTCAGAGTGACCGGTGGTCTTTAGACTAAATTTTTATGGTAAAAATGTTATTTAACCCTATATTTTAAGTACTACCAGCATAGAGTTGGTGTAATAGTATAAAGTCCCACTTGATTCTCCTGTGTCTTAAGTTCAAGTTCCAAAGGAGTCACTTGTGTTGGGAGGAGTAAACCCGAACTTGAACATAATATATAAAAAAGAAGAAAGAAATATCTTAAATGGATTAGAAATTTGGACAATCGAATGAGCGCGTGCACCCAAACCAAGCATGATAATTGCATGCATGCAATGGAAGATATAAATGTTGCATATATGGTCTACAAAGAATATGCTCATAAACTCACAAACTCTTCGGGGATTATAATAATAATAATAATAATAATAATTTGATTTTCTATCTTGATGTTAATTGTGAGCTATTGAAAAAAATACCAATAACATCCCACAAGTGTGTTCTCAATAATTGAAGACTAAAGAACTCAAAAGCATAAAAAACAACTATGCATAAAAAAACGACTATCTAGAATTGAATTGAAGTACGAGAATTATAAATTTAAATATGACCATAAAAAAAACGACTATCTAGAATTGAATTGAAGTACAAGAATTATAAATTTAAATATGACCTTGGTTCTCCAATGCCTCCAATGCCATCATGAAATCAGTGTCCTCGCTGTTATGGATTCAAATAATAGGCCCAACTAAGGTGTGGCCCAACAGGAGGCAACCAATATTGCACAGATGTGATGGCACAACATTTGGGCTTGGAGGCACAAGAGGCCCAACAGTCCAAACCCTAACCCTAAGGTACCCTCTATAAATAGATGGTAAACCCTAAAGTACACGCTCTCTAAGCTCTCTCTCATCTACGATTCTGTCTACACTGTGCAGACACCCCACCCCCTTTGGTTGTGTACAATGATCTTCTATTCTCAAAGGTATCTCATCTATAGATACCTAAGAGGGAGCTATTCGATCCAACATAAACATACTAGCCCACCTAGGGCTAGACATCTGTGTTCTTATGATAGAACATTGGCGCCGACCGTGGGGAACCGTAAATTTCGATTCCCATGACCAAAGATGGTCAATACCAAAAGCAAAGAGGCTGTGTCCGCGAGCAATCGAGACAGACGACGATCTCATCAACCAAAGATCAACAGATCAAGGATATTACCTGGTTAACAGCTTCGCAGAATTTCTTAAATCGTCGTGGACATTCTCGCCCTCCAAGACTTCAAATCGTTGAATATTTTCCTCTCAAGACCAGGGAAGGCTGCGAAAGAGAACAATGGTTCGGTGGTTTCATCAAGACTTTGGTAATGACAGTTTTAACAGCTCTATCTTGGTCTGTGGTTATTGAAACACCCGGTCGACCATTCAGAGCAGATAGCGTTCGGCTCAGATCAATCATGGAGCTTTTCCTTCGAAAAATTGATTGAGGAGAGGTGGGAGCATCGACCTTCCAAGCATTGGGTGAAAGAGAAAGACCGTCGTAAGGTCACAAATAGCGTGGCTCAGTGAACTCTGCAAAGCGAGGGTAATTCTATGAATGGAAAAGGATGAGGAGCCCTAGACCGAAAGCGAGAAAGCACCCGGATGCCGTTTTTGCAGAATAAATGTGCTCGGCTAAATCACTTTTGATCCCATCAGTGCCTCTCTCGTTCTCTTTCCGAACGTTCTTTGTGAGGGGAGACGAGTCGGCGGCCGAGATGATAAAGTCGGCATGGTGACGGAGCGAGTTAACTGAATGCATTACGGCTGCCCGAGGTGCTTTCGAACCCGAGGTAGAGATTTCTGAGGAGGGTGAACCCTGAGATAGCAGTAGATGGAGAGTTGATTCTCTTCCAGGAGCATGCCGAAATTCCTCAAACCGGGGCCTGCAACTGATTCACATCAGGGCACTCTTGTATTGGCAAAGAACCTCAGGATCCGAGTTTTAATCAAGCCGGGATACCTCAGGTTTCAATGCCGGGATTCCTCAAATCTTTGGTTCGACCCGAGGTAACATTGATGACCGTCACGGGTATGAACGCTGGCCATTCACGTCTGCAATGTACATGGTGCCGAGATTTCAAGGTGCATATGCCGAGATTCATCCCATTCGCCTGAGAGGCCAAGATCATTATCCTGATATGCTGTGACGTTGATTTGGAGAAGGGTGAGGCCGAGATGGAGATTTGGTTCTATGGCCTTCAACGTTTCAACTCTAATCGTGTTTGCATGGCGTATCCAAGGTGATTACAGGCCGAGAAGATGACGAGCGGAGATTAATGTCACAATCAGGTGTGCTGGTCTGGTGGCTTCAACAATTCTTCAAACATCAAATCCACTGTTGGTTACTACACCAAGGCTGAATATTTGAGGATTGAGCATGCAATTCAAGGTTACAGACCCACACTTTCTGTAGAAGCTTGCGATGAGTGGATGGCATATCCATTAATTTCATCTTGTTGTGCTATACTCACTACCGAGGAGAAATTTATTCCTGATGGCATGACCAGCTTGATGCCCTAATGAATTCTGGTCTTCAATGGAATTCTCAATGCCAAGTCATCAAAGTATTCTGCAGATGTGGATAAGGTCTTCAGATCATGAATTGACCAATGATAATTTGGTGGATTTTATCAGCAGCAAGATGTGTGACTCGTGGCAGAGATTGTCTCCGTGAAGTCTTATAGTTCTTCTCGCGTGTGGGTAGTGCGGCGCCTTTTGAAAGGCCGACGGAGATTAGGGTCAATGAAGGAGATCAACGCCGTTGCCAGCGCAGCCCGTGTCATCAAGGCAGAACCAACATGCTCCCTTACTGTCCAAGGTTGGAATGCTTCAGGGAAGGCTAAGACGTTGGGATACCGAGATGTGAAATGGCCGGGATGCAACGTCGGAAGTCTGAGATGCCTGAGATGACCAAGATCACAATGGCCGGGATGCAACGTTGGAAGTCCAAGCTCTGCATGATGAGGTCGTCGACGGAGTGTTTTCTCTGATCGACCCTCAAGTGGAAGTTCAAGCCCGGCATGGACCCAGGGATTTTGTTTATCCGGCCTCGGCTACGAACTGGGATTTGCTTTAAAAGCTACCTCTACAATCTGGATTTGGATATTTTAGTAATGCTTAATCGCAGCATAAGTCGCAGATAACTCAACCAACGTCTACATCAAATCTAAAACACAATGCCAGCTCTTCACTATGCATGTCAGATTTAGCACAGTGCCAAGATGTACAGGACGCCGAGATGCAGACATGCTTTGATATTGAGCCACAACCAAGCAACCGACATTGGATCTCGGCACCACATCACTGCCTACCAGAATTGAAGGACCTCCAAGAAAGTCGTCGAGAGACTTTGTCTATGGAGAACGTAGGTCATCATAATTGATTTGTGGGCTATGGATGTCTCGTGGTCTCTCCCTTTCTCGCAATTCTTGCGTTCTTGGATCTGCGCCTACCGGGTTGAGTCGGTGGTGGGAAAACATCCCATCTCGCACTTCTACGATGGTTGTTGTTCGTGGAATAAGTTACTTTGTTCGTGGGATATGATTCCTTCGAAGAAGGAATTAAAGAAGTTGATACTCAATGATCTCTATAGCCTGCATGAAAGCGTTTCTCATCCTGACTCATCTGGGGATTTTGGTACTAAGGTAGAGAAGAGGAGGAGATCTTTGTTACTACCATTTTGTTGGTTGTTGCTGTATCATATATTGCCGAGACGATGAGTTGGCATCATGTGGGTAATTATAACTCTCCCATTTAAAGTTGAACCAGGATCCAATGTAGGGAGCCGACATCCTTTTTATTGAGGAGGAAACTAAAGCTAATCATTTCTGCTACGGCTGGAGACAACAAAATCAGGTTCTAATATTCTCTTGTTTTATGCTTTATGGGGCTCAGCTGAAATGATTCATCAATAAGCTTCTTTATAAAAGAGGTCCCACATATCTATTGTTGGTATAGAATATTTTGAAGCTTAATCAGTTAGCAAACTCATGGAGATTTGCAGTGATACATCTTTTAGTCAGAATTAAATAATAGAATATTTGCAGTGATTTGGCATATATGCAGAAAACCTGCCCTATAGATCATTATCTTTCTGAGGTTCAGGATGAGAATTCTTGAAAATAAGAGAGACCTTTTAGGGAGGAGCCATTTGCAGCAACCTTTTTCTATACTTGCGATAGGAACCTCCACCAAATGATTCACTTCCATGACTGCTGGAGATGAATCTTGGGCCAACAAGCACTTGAGAGCCGTGGCCTCAATCTTGATGGTTACTTTTATTGGATTTCAATTGGTATCTTAATTGGGCTCACAATTTTACTTAACGGAGGTGGTGCACATAAGCCATTTCATTCTAGCAATTATTAAAATCTGGTTGTGTTCGTTGCAATTACTAATGGATATGCCATGTGTGGCATGAATGATGGAGTACGTGGCCCTGGGGAATCAGCTTTATTCATTCACATGTTTCTCCTTAAAAGCTTGGAAGGCATGAATAGATCTATTTGTCACCTCGTGTCTCGTGAAAGAATATGTGCTTATGTAAAGAGAAACATGGTAACCTGGAAAGCCTTAAGTATTGAAGTGAAGATCTGTCAGTACATGTTCATGTCCGATACAAGTTTAAATGGGCTATATTATCATGGAGTATCTTCCATGATAATCATCATCCTCTGAAGTGAGACTTCATTTCATGCTATTGTAGCTGATGCTATATGGGCTTGTGAATTTAATCTCCAATTGGACTACGCCACTCATATGGAGCAGCTTGACCAAAGTCGCTGGAAAATCGCACATCTGATTTATTGTCATCTTTATGCTGTTGTGATACTTAAAATTGAGGAGACTTTCTGCAACTAATCCACCTCGAATATTTCAATTCTCAAATCCAAGAAATGGATCGCCAGTGGTATTTTATTACTGACAAGAGGAGATATACATTTGATTTATTTGTGAATAATGCAAAGCTGGGAATCTAAAGGAAGCTAGAAAGCTACATTTGAGTTCTTGCAATCAATCGACTAGGTGAATTTCTTGATACGTTGCAGCATGCATCCAAGAATGCATCCACTTGAAGTTCCTCTTGTTACATGACTAGAAGCAGATTTGTGATATTTCCGGTATACTCTAAGTGGTGTTGCAACAAAGATTAGCAAAATACTTCAAGTTCTGATCTTGAAAATGCTAGCTCTATCTGAGGTTAGTGCACCTGGACTTTCTTTATTCTTTGATCGTGCGCCGCATAGTCCTGATTCTAAAGAGGTCAGTTTTAGCAATTTATTTTCATTAATTATCAATTTGAGTACGGTTGGGCTGGACAACATTAACTTTGTTATGGAAGCTATTTACAACCTTCTGAGATTTCCTCGTGGTGCTTTGAACAAGCTGATTTCTGTCAAGTACAATAGTAGCTCGTACAAGCTGCCTTCATACAGAATGGATTCCGGCACGGATTTTTGTTTATAAAAATTATCACCTATTGCAAGAGCTATATCACCAATACATAAGAAATCCCACGATAAATTTGTGGGTATTGTTCGGCAGTGAATTTGTTCTCCGAGTTGAAGACTAGGTGGTAGCCTTACCTATGAATTGCTTACCGATGGAGCAAACTTCGGTAATTCCATGGTATTTATCTGCTATTTAAAAAAAGGCGCAGTTCAAGAATGCATGCGCAATTGAGTTGTCAGATTTTGGCAATTTCACAATTATGGCTTGTGGAGTCATTTCTTTTGCAAGGAACATATATCAGCTTAATTTATCATATGATCTGTGGTCAAGGAACAATCAAATTATATGTTGTCTACAATGTGTGAGAGATACTGCCTCAATCAATCATTCTGTTAACTTATCAGTTCAGGCAAGCAATTATTTTTCGGGGCTCTTGGCATTAAGATCTAGTATGAATTAACTCCATACGGCTAATTTATTTTTCTTGGAATTGGAGTCCTCTCGAAAATTCTTGGAGTTTGCATAAATCACAAAGCAATACGCAAATATGGTTGATTTATTTGCCCATAGAGGGTGTGATGGTGCATTACCCATGTCAAATGATAATAGGAAGAGGGCTATATCGTGTGTGGGGAATTACAACTTTTGGGGATAATTTCTGAAGTTAATCATGTTGATCAAGTGTTTACAAACTCATCCCAACGTGATGCCTGGACCGAGCACCATGAAATGAGCCTTGAGGGAATCATTACTATATCAGATTACAAGGCTTACGCAGCTGATGAAATTATTGATCTGTTTGTGGAGATGCACATTCTTCGCATGGGATTGCTGACAACTTGGATGATCCAAAATACAAACATTACAAATATTGGTCTAATCCCTTAGAAACAGCATGAGATTACTGCCAGAAACTTTTATTGATGAATTCAAGCAATCATTGACTACTTGGTGCTATCAAATACGTATGCACAAGTTAAAAGGTAAGATGACGTGGCAAGGATCATAAAAATGCCGAATAGTTGTGATTTTAATATTATTTGCTTGCGTAATGATATATAGCCACAAGTCTTTTTATCTCCATTGGTACCATTGAGGAAGAGGCAAGCAAGTCAAGAAATAAAAATGCG
This sequence comes from Acacia acuminata, assembly GCA_019022655.1. NCBI lineage: Eukaryota > Viridiplantae > Streptophyta > Magnoliopsida > Fabales > Fabaceae > Acacia > Acacia acuminata. The sequence goes on along the minus strand of JAFJYI010000242.1, from coordinate 307,617 downwards.
GGCAAATTATTGCTAGAGTCGGGCAAGCAAGATGTTTTACCGGTATGAATTTTGTTGAGGAAAATGCCAAATCCATGGAAGGGAAAAAGGCTCTATCAGCTTCTACTTTGAAGCATGGAGCTCAAAGCCGCACCAGGTTTCGATCCCACGACATAAGGGTGAACTAACGCCCTAAGAGGATGCACTCGCCATTGAGCTACGCACCCTTTCATTGACAAACTTGCGAGATGTGGTTGCCTTTTGCAATATGTATTGCCCACCTCTCAATTGCAAACTTCAACATTGAACCCACTTTCAAAGGCATTAGAAGGTGCACTAGCGGGCTTTGACTTGGAGATATTTTTGGGAAAATCACCCACATTATTCTTCATTGAAATTATTTGGTCAGGAGGCAGATTCCCTTGGTTAATTCATTGTATTAATATGAATTCTCATGAGATTAAAGTCATATACTAGGCTTACATCTGTTGTCTAGGCTTGGCTCTGTAAAGTCTCATCTATGAATAGACCTTTTCTTGGTCATCTTGTTTATCTGCAAAAACCAGCCAACCTGTGGCGCAGCTTTTATCATTATTCCGTCTTCCAATTGAAATAAATTCTAGAAATAAGGAGCTGCTAAGCTTTCTTGTTAGATTGCATGATTTACTACTTCTCTCCTTGCTAAAGGATCTCCATGTAAATTTTTAAAGGCGGACCGATTACACCGAATCTGGTTAAAACCCGGGATCCGTATAAAGTTTTGAAGGCGGACCTGGTTATACCGAATCTGGTTAAAATCCCGGCTCCATGTGAATTCTTGAAGGCGAACCCGGTTACACCGAATCTGGTTAAAATCCGGGATCCCTGTGAATTTTTGAAGGCGGACCTCGATTACACTTAATATAGTTAAAATCCAGGTTCCGTGGAAATACTGATCAAGGGTTACGACACCTATAATGGAATATCGGGTTACAACACCCATCTCGGATAGACAAATCAAGGGTTACGACACCCGTAATCGAAAAAAGGGTTACAACACCCATAATGGAATCTCGGGTTACGACACCCATCATGGATAAACAAATACGGTTAAAATCCGGGCACCGTGCAAATTCTTGAAGGCGGACCCGATTACACTGAATCTGGTTAAAATCCGGGATCCGTGCAAAATACAGTTAAATCTGCGCTCCTTAATTGGACCTTGGATAAACTGAAAATTATACGGTTGACTCCGCGCTCCTTAATTGGACCTTGGATAAACTGAAAATTATACGGTTGACTCCGCGCTCCTTAATTGGACCTCGAATAGATTGAAAATTAAACGGTGGACTCTGCGCTCCTTAATTGGACCCCGGATACACTAGAGTACAATTGACTCCGCGTGCGCTCCTTAAAAGGACCCCGGATAAAGAATTCCTCAATGGAAATTCATCTGTTTTACTATCGATACTCAAAGAGATACACCGAGGTCATTACACCCGGTAATAACCATGAAGCTGAGGTCCTTAAACCCGGCATTACACCGAGGTCATTACACCCGGTCAGAAATCAGAAACACCGAGGTCATTACACCCGGTAATAAACATGACGCGAGGTCCTTAAACGTGGCATGAAGCCGAGGTCTCTAAATCCGGCATGACACCGTGGTCCCCAAAACCCGGTCACAAACAAAACCATCTAGATGTATGACACCGGCCGTTGTACTCCGACGTGCATTGGTCGAGCTCGGCGAAAATGCCATACGTGGCCTTCGCGAAATTGACGCGTCAACGCTCGCCCGATTTAAGAAAGCGGGTTGTCATTCGATCCCGATCGGGTCAAAATGTTTGATTAGAGGTAATGGACACCTCGGTTGAACAAGTGACTACCTCGCCCTTATTTCGGTTACCATTAACTTTTCCGACTAATCAAGCCGGAACGAGGTAGTGCGGTTAAGTTAACACCCCACGAGGTTAAAACAGACAACCCTGCCCATTACTCCCAGAATTAAGTTCTTGTCGAGTATAAAAGACCTGTACCTACTACGGTCGATGAATTTCTAACTACGGTTAGAGTTCAAAAATGGTATGGCAATTAATTGGTTATATAATCAGAGATTGTCATAACTTACAACCGGCACAGACGCCGGGAAAATTCAAACTTGCCAAGGGCACAGACGCCCCAAGGAAAAAGCAAAAAAGGTGAAGGACTCTAACCCCTAGCTTGGGGGAGCAGTATCACCAGAAGGCACCACCTCGTTGGACTGCCCGGCCTCCGGAGCTCCTTGTCTGGCCTCATCATTGCCTTGCTCTTCTAGTTACTCCTCTTCAAAAGACATGGACCCACCATCGGGCGTCGGAGGGGGCAGAACCAGGACATCATCCTTCACATAAGCCCAGTAGTCATACCCCGCAAGGTTCGGGATACGTTCGGATTCAAGTGCCTGATTTGTTCTAAGGCCATGTCGGAGCAGTTGGAGGTAGTCTCTTTCAACGAGTTGGTGGTGTCCAAATGGGCCTGCTTTGCTCCGCCGAAGAGCATCCTTGGTCGAGTCCAGCTCGGAGGACGGATCGGCGCTTTATACGTAGTGACTTCACGACATCCGGGCTTTCAACATGAGCCTTATGCGGGTGAATACACTTGGAGGTCGTCATCTCCATTGCCTCTTTGACGAGAAGCAGCTCCTCAGTCGCTTTCCCTGCAGCGGCCATGGCGACATCGCGCTCCTCTTTCGGGGCCATCATTTTGGTCTCGGCCTCATCTAGTGCTTTCTCCAAAAGGGCACAGACGACCCGACCAGTTAAAAGAAAAACAAAACTAAAGCCCTGACCCTCAACTCGGAGGAGCGGCACCTCGCTAGAGGGAATGAAGATTAACCTCGGACATGTGATCCAGGTTAAATGGTCCATGCACCCCGGCAGCCCAGAGCCCTCGACTGCCAGGCTAGGGGGCAACAAGACAAGGGTGGCACTGAAAAGCTATCAGCGACATAAGCAATTGCACCAACAAACAAACCCGGAAGCCTGGTCCGTTCCTCTTCAGGATAATTCGGATTAGGGGAATTCGGTATTGTAGCACAGCGAACGTGGAAACCCGGATGGTTGAGGAAGAAGACATCCCGATGATCATGAAAAGAAACACGAAGTTTCAAAGCGGATTAACCCATCGCATGTCGTTGAAACTTGGATAGAAACATTCATCAAAATCCAACAAGTTGCAGCAACTCGGATACGATGTTCGGGTTCAATAACAAATCCACCTCGAAAACCCAGAGCCCGTGACTACTAGGCTGGGGGCAACTACTATACAGTTGTCAATGGTGTGAGAAGAACTAACGGAAGCCCTCATGGGGTTATTTGAATTTTCAAATGCAGGTTCACCATTAACCGAGGCCGAGACAAGCAAAAACAAAGAATGAAGGAAAGGCGAATAGATCCCGCCTTGGAGAAAACTTATCGCCTAAACAGGCACATCGGTAGCAAAATACGAATCCGAACTCGTCAAAGACTCGGACAAAAGCAAATCAAGATGGAACAATCCGGATACAGAATCCGGGTCAAACAAAAAGGCGCCTCGGCGGCCTAGTGACCTCTAAGCCCAAAGGCGGGGACGCATGTGACACGACGGATGAATTAAATGCACACGGAAACCGTAGGTGACTAGGTGTGGTGGTTGAAACCCCGCACGAGTACAGAGCCGCCAGGTGTCAGTGGGCAACGATGGCGAACGCATAAGGGTCCCGACCTCGAAGTCGAGCGAACTCCTTGACATTACCTCGGATCCTTGAGACATTACCTCGGATCTTTGAGCAAATGACATCGAATCGGGGTCAATATGACACAACCCGACAATGCGCGGTAGATACGCAAGAGGGTAAGATTCACAGCAATCTAGCCCGGATAACCTGAAGAACGATCCCGACCTCGAAATCAGGCAAACCGCCTCGACATTATCTCGGATCCTAGAGACATTACCTCGGATCTTTGAGAAGACAACTTCAATAGCCAAGATCAACACCTGGATTCAAATGTAGGAGAACCATCACAACGCTACTCAGGATCTTTGAGACAAGACCTCAGATCTTCGAGTAAAGCCGCCTTGACAGCTCGGATCAATGTAAGTCAACTCGGCAAGGTAAGGCCACGACAACAAAGCTCGACTAGTAAAACCAACTGGGGGCAAAATACATCCCGGTAGCTCAGAAGCCTGAACTATCGAGTTGGGGGCAACTGTTATGGATTCAAATAATAGGCCCAACTAAGGTGTGGCCCAACAGGAGGCAACCAATATTGCACAGATGTGATGGCACAACATTTGGGCTTGGAGGCACAAGAGGCCTAACAATCCAAACCCTAACCCTAAGGTACCCTCTATAAATAGATGGTAAACCCTAAGGTACACGCTCTCTAAGCTCTCTCTCATCTACGATTCTGCCTACATTGTGCACACACCCCACCCCCTTTGGTTGTGTACAGTGATCTTCTATTCTCAAAGATATCTCATCTATAGATACCTAAGAGGGAGCTATTCGATCCAACATAAACATACTAGCCTACCTAGGGCTAGACATCTGTGTTCTTATGACAGAACACTCGCCATCATGAAATCAGTGTCCTCCAAATAAAGAGGAAGAATTGAATTGAAGTACAACAATTATTAAATTAAATATGATCCAATGCCATCACGAACTCAGTGTCGTCCAAATAAAAAGGAAGCATATTATTTTCATCACCTGAATGCTGAGTTTGATAATTAAAGTAATGATGATATCCAGGTAATTCTAGGCCTGATGAGTCATATTTAGAATTTAGTGGATTTATACTCTTTGAATATGACGGGTCATATCCATTATTTAGGCATTGGGGTTTATTGATAACTTCTCTGAATTCTTCTTCTTGTTCCTCATTTCTCATTCCTTTGCTTTTGCTTTTCGAGTTGACTTCAGACTTCTTATAAATTTTTGCATAAAACAAAATCATCCAACTACACAAGATGAAAAAAGGGAGAGAAGTCAGTTTGATATATCAAAATTGTCCTAAATGTGAGCGGTGGCATTTTGATAATAAGATATGATATTGGTTAGCTTTCTAACCCAATTCCTTTAGCAACAACTTATATAGAAAGCTTCTTTATCAATCTTGTAGATGGTGAAGGATTTTTCCAACCATTCTGTACTAGTGTAATGCAACTCTTTTTATAAAATGCAACTTTTTAACTTTTTAACATCGGTTCTAGAACCAAAAGTTCGAAACTCTCGACATAGTATAGGGTAAAAATAAGTAATACAAGAATGCTTACAATTTGTACTAAAAAAAATAAATTGGTATACGGGTTAGTTAGAAGGTTGTGCCTGGTTCTAAATATAATATACCCATATATTACCCCAAAAAATTACCTAAAATGTAAAATGATATACCACCTCCTCTAATCTTGTATATAAGGTAAAAAAAGGATCTAATTTGACTATATTAAGAAAGTAAGTTGAATTAGTTATTTGTCAAATATATGTTGGCGTAGCTGATCAGGGTGAGAGAATAAAAAGTCACAATTATTCAATTGAATTCAGGTCACTAAAATTCCTCAAATTGGCGACACAATTTAATTCAAATCGCCAAAATTCCCCGAAATTTCTCCTTTGGGCGCCAAAAATTTCCTAAATCGCATCAAATAATTAATTTTGGCGTCCTAAAATCTCATTTAGGACGCCTTAATTCATGAAATTTCTCTTGGACGCCAAAAAAATTCTTAAATAGCGCCAAAATTCTTGAAATTTCTCAAATTAACGACTGAATAAAAATTCAGGTCACCAAAATTCCTCAAATTGGCGACCTGAATATAATTCAAGTCACCAAAATTCTTTTAGATATCCTAAATTAATATTTGGGTTGTCTAAAGTCTCAAATTCAAGTAAATAATTATGACAATGTCACTTTGCCTTCATTTTTTATTTCCTTTTTTAAAATAGGGACGTCTTTTAGGGGAGTAGTATCCATATTTTATAGTAGTGTTTTAACCCCCGCCCTTTTAATTTTTTTATTATAAGCACCCTGCCATTAACTAAACGTTTTCTTTTTAACAAAAATTGCTACATCATATTAATAGATAACACGTGACATCATATATAAATTGTTAGAGTATCTTAAATTATTTAGTATCATAAGGTATCTCAATTAAAATATTTAAATATTTGAATCAAGATACTGGGATTATCATTTAGTTTTATTTGCCGCCTTTAATTCTTTCCATTATTTTGATTGCTATCGATAATAATAATAATGATAATAAACAAATACCTTTATTTTGTTTCAGCCCAATTTCAAATTACAGTGCCATATAAATTTATTGATTAACAAGGGCATTTTAGTCTTTTTATTCTATTAAAACTGTAATGACCCAATAATTCATTTTTAAAAAATAAAAAATAAAAAAATTCTTAAAGAGAAAAATAAATCATTAACTAACGAAGTAAGGTAATAATATAATTGGATTTGTTTTATTTAATGTTTGTATTTAAATTTTGGCGTATATACATGTGTGTGTATAATAATTATCTAATTTTTCATTAATAAATTAACTTTGTGTTGTAAATTTCTAGGGATGGTGGAACCTCGGTGATTGCTTACTGTTGACTTTTGAGTTTAAATGGTTTGTGTGCAAAGTGGGATATTTTGTTTTGTTTCTGCATTATGAAATTACTATAATATCCATATTTTATATAATATAATAATAATGAAATTATATAAAATTTCATGAATTTTGGATCAGTTGCCGATAATCTCTAACTTTTGAAAGTTAAAATTTTAACCCCCGCCCTTTTAATTTTTTTATTTTAAGCACCACACGCCAGTAACTAAAGGTTTTCTTTTTAACAAAAATTGCTACATCGTATTAATAGATAACGCGTGACATCCTATATAAATTGCTAATTACAGATGACCCCCCAAACTTTGACTAGTTATAGATAACTCTTTGAATTTTGATAAGTTACAAAAAAGTCTCTTGAACTTTGATCAGTTACAAATAACCCCTTAAAATTTTAAAATTTAAACTTAACTGTCTCAAAAAAATTTAATATTAAACTATATGTCTTTACTTATATCATCTATCTTACTAAATTTATTAAGATTTTTATTATCATTTGTCAATTAACATAGTTTTTTATGTCAAAAACTATAAGAATAATATTTTAAAAATATAAAAATAAAACGTTGAACCTCTTATTTAAGAAAAAATCTGCATTATTAATAAAGCATTAATGTGATAAAAAAACAGAGTCATTAGACGTGCTCAAGGGTGCAGAGAAATTTGCCAAAATATATGCATAAGGCGTTATCTTTTTGTTCTTATTAATCCTTTATTAGTAATGCTTTTTTAATAAGAGGTTCAACGTTTTATTTTTTATACTTTTTAAATATTATTTTTCTTTTTTTTTTTTTGATAAAAAAACTATTTTAATTGACAAATGATAATAAAAATCTTAATGAATTTATTAAGATGATATAAGTAAAGACATATGGTTCAATAATATAAATCAAATTTTTAAGGGAGTTGAGTTTGAATTTTGAAATGTCAAGAGATTATTTGTAACTTATCAAATTTCGAAATTATCGTAATTAGCAATTTAAATAGGATGCTTCGTGTCATCTATTAATATGATGTGGCAACTTCCGTTAAAAAGATAAAGGTTAGTTAATGGGAGGGTGCTTATAATAATAATAATAATAAAAGAAGTTAAGGAGTTAAATTTAAACTTTGAAATGTCATGTGGTTATCTGCAACTGACCTAAGGAGGTTATGTATAATTTAGCCCACGTACTTTTAAATTTCTTTCTTCTTGTGTTTTTGTTTATTGTTCCAAGTATAACTCACCAACAATAATGAGTTAAATGATTCTGTACAAGTAAAAATCTAGAAAACATTAAATGGAAAGTCACAACTGAACTAGTCACATAACTAGAAGGAAAAGGAAGGATAATAATGAGTTAAATGATTCTGTTGAAGTAAAAATCTGGAAAACACTAAATGGAAAGTCACAATTGAACTAGTCACATAATTAGAAGGAAAAGGAAGGATAACAATCAAACAATGGACCTGCTCTTGACTTTCAAAATACAAACCTGGAAAAAGTCAAATATTTGTTTAATTGAAAGAGTATTTTCTATTTCTATATTATCCATAGAATACGTTATTCCATTCGAATAAACTAGAATTCCGAAATGCAGATATTTTTTAATTTTTTAATTATTGAATTAATTATTTAATAGAAAAATAAGATTTCGAACCCATCTATAAAACAATGGATACAGTTTTTTTTTTAGTTTTTTCCCTCAACTCACTTAGTAGTATTTTTAGAGTCCACTTCTTCCCCATACTACGAGGGAAAGGGAAAATGTAAAGACTACCATTAAAACGACCCAAGCGAGACTATCCACTATGTGCAAGCGCATATAACTCTGTGATCCTGTCGATGATTCAGCCCAACGTAATTCTTCATCGGAAGTGATTGTGACTAAATCACCTTCTTCATCCTTGTATTTGACAAGAACTGCTCCTAGCGTTGGAAATCGGTTGCTTGATAACTTCCCTTAGATCTTGGAGGCTACAATTGACTTCTAATGTTGCTAATCTGATGTCTTCATTTCCTTGGCCACCTTTTCTTGGATTTGTTTGCAACTACCTTCTTCTTCTTCCCAATACTTTGTCCTCCAACTTCTCTTTATTGGATTGGTTCACGGGCTTCTTCTTCTCCTTCAACTTTTCCTTAGCAAGCATTTGATGAAGCCCTACATTATCTACAGTCAATAACTGAACCTTTTTACCCTTCTTGTCGTTCTTCTCTTCGGAGGCACACAAGAAGGTCCAGCATGATCCGACATTATCTGCAGTCAATAACTGAACCTTTTTACCCTTCGGAGGCATACAAGAAGGTCCAAAGCATGTCCAAGGTCGAATGAAGTTTATAATTCACCTTCGAAGGCAGCTCCATTAAAGCAAAGTCATCTACTTAACAACTTGCCCTATTCAAAAGGGCTTTATTATACTTTGGGTGAAATTTAAGAGCCAAATTGCATTCATAAACTATTACGCCGGGTATCCTCCATATCCCTCATCCCGCATGTAGCATGCAGCCCGCCTACACTTCTATATGATTTTCGGTAGGAATTTAATGGCTGCCGCATATTTTATGAGGGCTACTTCATATTTTCTCCTTTGGAACATCTGGTTTCCTTGTTGTTTTAACTCTTGAATTTAATCGTTATATATGCTAGAATCTATAGTAGTATCTATATTTATGTAAATTTGTTGAGACTTGAGAATGCCACTTGTTGAGCACCCTAAAAGGTTATTCACCATTATTTATTAATCGTTATATATGCCACAATCTGTAATAATATTTATATTTATGTAAATTTGTTGAGACTTGAGAATGCCACTTGGTGAGCACTCTAAAAAGGATGCCTTTTAGAGGGCCATTTGGAGCACTGATCCCCTTGTTTGTTTGTTTAAATGATTGTTGTTCTACAACTTTGTATGATATCCTTATATAATGATCTCACATGAATTCTTATTGTTATTCATGTTGATCATGTTTAATTATATATATATATATATATATAGACACACATACAAATATATACACACATATTATATATAGACACACACCAATATATAAATACATATATATTGGAAGAGAGTTTATGGTGGTCTTACTGTGCATTTTAAGTTCTCCTTCATTGTGGGGTCTATAGTGAAGTTGTTTTCTATGCATTGTTTCTCGAAAAGTTAACAAAATATTCCTTCTGTCTTTTTTTAATTACATATCAAATATTTAATGAAGTTTTTTTTACTGGTGAATTTAATTGGTTTCTTTATGTATTAGATACCATCGGTAAGTTATCTGATGTATAAATAATAATTTCTCCATATTAATTGGAGATAATTATCTATATTTTTTATTGGTGGCAGCAATATTAATTGTGAGTTATTGAAAAAAATACCAATAACATCCCACAAGTGTGTTCTCAATAATTGAAGGCTAAAGAACTCAAAAGCATAAAAAACAACTATGCATAAAAAAAACGACTATCTAGAATTGAATTGAAGTACGAGAATTATAAATTTAAATATGACCATAAAAAAAACGACTATCTAGAATTGAATTGAAGTACAAGAATTATAAATTTAAATATGACCTTGGTTCTCCAATGCCTCCAATGCCATCATGAAATCAGTGTCCTCGCCATCATGAAATCAGTGTCCTCCAAATAAAGAGGAAGAATTGAATTGAAGTACAACAATTATTAAATTAAATATGATCCAATGCCATCACGAACTCAATGTCGTCCAAATAAAAAGGAAGCATATTATTTTCATCACCTGAATGCTGAGTTTGATAATTAAAGTAATGATGATATCCAGGTAATTCTAGGCCTGATGAGTCATATTTAGAATTTAGTGGATTTATACTCTTTGAATATGACGGGTCATATCCATTATTTAGGCATTGGGGTTTATTGATAACTTCTCTGAATTCTTCTTCTTGTTCCTCATTTCTCATTCCTTTGCTTTTGCTTTTCGAGTTGACTTCAGACTTCTTATAAATTTTGCATAAAACAAAATCATCCAACTACACAAGATGAAAAAAAGGGAGAGAAGTCAGTTTGATATATCAAAATTGTCCTAAATGTGAGCGGTGGCATTTTGATAATAAGATATGATATTGGTTAGCTTTCTAACCCAATTCCTTTAGCAACAACTTATATGGAAAGCTTCTTTATCAATCTTGTAGATGGTGAAGGATTTTTCCAACCATTCTGTACTAGTGTAATGCAACTCTTTTTATAAAATGCAACTTTTTAACTTTTTAACATCGGTTCTAGAACCAAAAGTTCGAAACTCTCGACATAGTATAGGGTAAAAATAAGTAATACAAGAATGCTTACAATTTGTACTAAAAAAAATAAATTGGTATACGGGTTAGTTAGAAGGTTGTGCCTGGTTCTAAATATAATATACCCATATATTACCCCAAAAAATTACCTAAAATGTAAAATGATATACCACCTCCTCTAATCTTGTATATAAGGTAAAAAAAGGATCTAATTTGACTATATTAAGAAAGTAAGTTGAATTAGTTATTTGTCAGATATATGTTGGTTTCCTAAAATACATTAAAAAAGATCTAGTATATTAAGAAAGTTGTTGTAAAATATGGGTTGGTTTCCTCAACAAGTGCAATCAATAGGGATAATTTAGATAAAAGAATGATAAATATGGGAAAAAGTGGATTGCCATCTTATAACAAGGACGTGAGTATAATATAATGTTATATATAAGTATTTTAAGGGGTGAAATCACATTTGTTATAATTAACTACTTAGTTAATAGATCTAGATTAATTACTTAAGTACTTCCTACCGTCAATTTCTTTTCTTTTTTCAATAGGGTGTAACCGAACTATGTGGTTTAACAAAATAGTAATAAATATACGGGAAATGAACTTTTTTTTTTTTTTTTTGGTAATGAAAGAAAATATGAAAAAGAATGTAGTATTAGAAAATGATTTGGGGGTGAATAGAATTAATTAAGGGTAAAAATAGTAAAAACACATTAGACAAGTTATACTAACCATCATGTCAATATTACTTGTTCTCTTATGAGAATGATGTGCAAGTTTATACTCACGCATTATCCAATTCGTCTTTATTCCTGTTGGAGCCTTCCCTCGGTAATAAACCAACGTATTCCAATTTCCAACTAGCGTTCCATTGGAAAAAATCAATTTATCTGATCCCGAAACCTTCCAATACCCATCTCGGGTAGATCTCTTTGGCCTCGCTCCATTCTTATATTTTCTTTCCCTTGGGGAGAAAAAATACCATTCCTTTTGATCCTCAAAACTCTTGTGAGCGTCTGCATTTTAATTAATTTTCCACACACATAAAAAATAATAAAATTTTAATAATTTCATATATTGAAAATCGAACCCATAGAAGAAATAAAAATAAAAAAAGTTAACATTAGACATCACTTAACTACAAACAATTTCAGGGTCATTCTGATATACATCAACATCGAACATCTGATTTGGTGGCAAACATTCATGCCTCACTTTCTTCATGAGATAAAAGATTATAAGTTCTTCTTCAGTAGGGTTGAATCGATATCCAGGTGGAAAAGAATTGAGATCATCAACGTAATGTTTTGAATCTTCAATATTGTTAATAATATTGTAAGGTTTTTGATTGTTGATGGGGTATGATGGCATTACGCGATCCACGTAGTTGATCCCATCTCGTGAAATATTGTCAACTTTTTTACCGTAATGTGATGAAGGAGAAGCATAAGGGAAAGTGGGCAGTTGAAACACCATGCTGGCAATTGGAATGAATAGACAAAGTCATGTTAATATATATAATGTAAAGATGTGGTTAGGCTAAGTAAAGCAAAAAAATAGACATGCATGAAGATCTGAGTCTCATCCTAGAACTAAAGGATCGGAATATAGAAAACTTACTTGATGTTAGGTAGTTCTTTTAAGTTTTCTTCAGTTTGTGCCCGCGGTTGAATTCGAATTACCTTATTTATAGAACTTTTAAATAAGAATGAAATGATATCGCTATTGATTAATTAGAAGGTATTATGCTAATAAGATGTATAAAATCCTACCAACAACTGTATTATCATGAGATTTTCGCATGATAGAAATAATAATATTTAATCATAATTGTATAGGCCATACGACTATGGAAATGTTAAATTATTTATATCGCATAAATGATGATAAATGTATATCAAACTAAAATCAAACGTGTTGTTATCAATTTAAACTAATTTAAATATATAATTTTCAATACAAACAAAATAAGATAAATATAAATGTTTTAAGATATATCTTATAATTTAATCAAACGCTCAAAATGATTTCTATGTTATTGGAGTATAAAATCTTATAGAATTTTAAACCCAAATATCTAGGGTACAAAATTTCAAATATCATATTGAAATAAGAATATTTTTATATGGCTGAAAATTTTATTGGCTTGTTTCACATTTATAAATTATAAATTGTTTATGATAATATTTAACCGGATCCTGCATATTATATTGGGTTTTGATTTAAAGAAAATCCTAACTAAATCCAACTTAAATACTTATATTTAAAATTTGACCTATACTTTAATTTTTGCTGGCATCCCTATAAAACTTAAGGAAGGATTTCATCATCTAGTATTGGTCTTCATGAATATATAGATGTGTGTGTATATATGTATATATGTATGTATACACACACATAATATATGGACATTATAATATATATATATTTCAAACGTGTTGAACAACGGCTTCAACAACCCGTTAGCCAACAAAAAAACCTAAAACTATCTAGATAACATCCACCAAACTATTTGTGCCAATTTACCACATGTTTTCTGGGAAAGAAAGAAGCATGAATTAGTAGATCTTCCATATGAGCCAAGCTTTCAGTAAAACAAATTCCCACTAAAGCCCAGCCCATTCAAAGGACTCAAGAGCTTCTTGAAACCTGTAAAAAGGAAATTCAAGAACTTCTTGACAAAAAAATGATCAGAATAAATCATAGTCCATGGTCTTGTGCTACTTTTTATATCAATAAAAATGCAGAAATTGAACATGGAACCCCAAGACTTGCTTAGGCATTTATGAAGTTCCTCTCCCTTCTCTATAAAACATCTCTCTTTCCTCTCTTTGTAAGTTCTATCTGCTTTGAGTAAAACTTGTGCTTTCGATATGTCATGCATTAGCATCACTTCTTTCTCTTGATGGGCTAAGTCCTGGTAAGGACTACCTCCGCTCTTAGTTCATTTCTTTTTCTTCTTTTGCATTTATTTCCCTTATGTTTTGCATTTGCATCTTCTTCTCCCTCTTCGATGGGCTAAGTGAAAGGCGAATATCACCTAAGGGGAGGGTGAATTGGGTTATTTACAAACTTTTTTCGAATATCTCGGGAACTAACGAACGAGATGAACGAGTAGAGAAAGATGGATATTGACACAAGAGATTTATATTGGTTCGATCTAAACTCTTGACCTATGTCTAATCCCCAGACTCTCTGAGATTTCCACTAACTCTTCAAAACATTACACACTCTGTACTCGAAGTAATCCTCTCATTAGGATTCACTCCCCCTTACAAGTTGTAATCTAATAACCCAATCCCAAAGTCCCACAACTTTGAGATTCTTACAAAGATATTTTAATCAGAATAATAACTCTCTAAAAGAGTAGATTGATAACACTGAAGATTATAAATGTCCGAAGATATTACACAAATGAATGATACAGTGAATGCATATATTTCGTTTAAGCGTTTGTGTTTCCTATGGTTGGAACGAATTGAATGCTTAAGCTTATATTTGGTGTGTGAATTAAATGATCGTTGGAAGCCTTCAATGAACCGTTGAAAGTAATTGATATAACCGTTGAGTGTTGGAGTTCTTTCATTACTCAGCTTCGGTTCAACAAATGTCTGCTGTCATTCATTGCATTAACATTCATACATTCTTCCGTTGGATGATCTGGCATTCAAATGAGGAGCGAAACCATTAAGAATTTATGCACATAGGGAAATAGAGGATAGATCTTACAAAAAGCTGCATTTATATCATTATCTTTATCATGTACATAAAAAAAGGACTACTTTATGGTTTGCCGTGAAAGCGCATAATAAAGCTGATACAATGCTATAGCATAACGCATGCTCACATATGCGGCATCAATACAATACGACCACTATGATGCAGACTTATGTGCTATGTTATTCTAACATTTCCTTGCGAGTTTTCAGGAAATTAAGACAGGTCATCCAGACGAATGTTAAGATGGTGATCGAATCAAGTTGAATCCAAAAAATGTGGAGGATTGAGAGAAAGATTTGAAGAATCCTGCATATTAAAAGAAAGATCAATCAATCGAAGCAAGGGGTTTGGACCAAACAGATTTGGAAGGCCCAACTCAGTGGAAATATGACGTAAGGAGACCTAATTATAAGAGGAAAGCACGACAAAACCTAGGGTTGGTCGAACTCGTGAGAGAAAAGCAGTCAACATAAGTCCTATCCAATGGAACTCACATTGAAGGAGCAAGAGATAAGACCGACTGAGAGGATAGTAGATCAGACCCAACTTTTCCCTGGAGCAAGACAGATAGTAGAAGATGTAGAGACGTCGCATGATCGGACACCTCTTATGCCGTCAACCTTCTGACAAGCTTTCTTTTTTTTATTCTGTTATTTTATTTCCGTAATTCTACCGTGGGCTATTCTATATTACTTATGTTATGTTTCTCTCATTAGTCATGAACTAAACTTTCATTGGTTGAGCAAGAATGAATTTCTAAGTTGTAGAATGAACCCAGTTTGCTAAGGTTTTAATTTAATAAATTCAGTTTGTTTAATAGTGTTTTAATTCATAGGCGGTTGCGAACGCTAAAGGCTATCCTAGTGGTCTTGGCTTACCGGATGGGAGTCAAGGTTAGACCTCTTAGGCAACTTGTGTTTGCTAGGCGAGCCGTGCGCGCTCGACCTAAACTTGTAGATGCCAGGGAATGGATTTACCACTCATAAACGGAACACCTAGGTTTAATTAGACAAATTAAACTTGAAATCTCCACGGGGAATATGGGAGAGTATAGCGAGGATTGTACTTATAAGATTGCGGTAGCTTAGTATAGGATAGTGGTGGGTTAACTGAATAATATTGTGAAAGGAGGTTATGTTGTAGTATTGCAAAAGTCATGCGAAGTATAATTACTATAGCAATACATTTTATGCAAAATGGGGGAATGACACGACTTAGAATGAAATCCAAGTTCAGCCTACTTTTAAACTGATATGTTCCTAATAGAAAAAACAACCAAAATCAACTCTACCTTTACTTCACACAACTGTCATTAAAAACTGAACTCATCTTTGGTATCAACAGTCTTTGTGTGACAATACTCTACTCATTCTTTATTACTTGTTCGACTGGTCCACTTGCCAAAAGGGAATTCGACCAATACCCAACTTTAGGGATGTCCCATGATAGAACATAAGCCAAGCCATTAAGATGCGACGTACACACCAATTGACCAAAATTCTTGTACTTGGTCAAGCATTACAATAGTATGTACTAGCATACGTAAACTTCTTAACGAAGAAAGTTCAATGGATTGTGACTTGCAATGGCTTGATTACAACCAACTTTCCATCCAAAGATAACTGACACAATAAGGGTGTTGGCTGAATAAACCACAAAACAAGAGAAGTCACCTAAGATGGTGCATCACAACACAATTCAAAGATCATCAAGTGGATAAATTTTTACCAATCCATTAGCCGGCCTAAGCATATCTAAAATAGAGGTGGAGCCCAAGCATAAATAACCCAATAGATGTTGAATCAAAGTAAGTTACAACAAAAAGGCATATGCATAGCTGATTGATTTCAATCACCAACATCAGCAATGAAACTGTCGTCTTCTAACTTACCACCAAAAAGAGTTTGATACTCTGCTATTGCATAGTCAAGATCCTATTGATCCGATCGACCCTCCGTTAACTCCTTTGTCACCTTCTTCAAATAAGTTCTAGGTTTGGACCGATAATCTTACATACATACAACAGCTTGTCATAAGTTTTGGTTTGTCTTGTCTTTCTTGATCGTTGGATGGAGTAAGCATCGAACAAATGAAATTACGGGTTCACTCTCCAATTCATAGTCAATTGGACTTCAAAATTTGGGGCTTAATGCAAGGCCCAATTTGATGACTTGGGCCCGTAGGCAAGACAACCTATATAAAGAAGGCTTTGAGAAGGGTAGCTCGATAAGTATGGCCCAAGATCATGCATAAGCACTCTATTAGAATACCTAGTCAAGTCCAAGAAGTTAGTGATGCACGTTTGACCCAAAATAAGCGAAATCAAAACACCAACGGTTATATCCTAAATAGGTGGATCAACACACCAGTAGATCGGAAAAAGCAGACTGACCTACCAGAATGCTCTGCTATAACTATGGGTAGTCAGGTCAAAGAGAGATCAGGGGATCAATCCTCTTCACTCGCTCTCTCAAGAGAAATTCATCTTCCTCATTTCCTTGTATCACATTTTCTAAATAGCATTTCGTCTTTTATTCTTTATCATTAAATTTATAATCACTTTGTATTTTCCATTTTTACCAACTAAGCTTCTGCATTGTTGGTGAAATCATTCAAACATCATAATCTACATATTATTGGATCTTTCAAGGGATGGTTATATGTGCATTGTAGATCGTACAAAAAATGATGTATTTGTAGTGATTTTAATCACTACAAATGCCAATAGCAACGGTTGGGAAAACAGCTACAAAATCCAATATTGCAAGTATTTTTGTAGCAATTTGAGAGAACCGCCATGCATGTCACAATAACCGGTACCGTATTTGTAGTGGTTGGTCTAACCCGATACAAAATGCGTCTGTAGAGTACACATTATAGGAGTATCTTGTAGCGGTTAGGAAACCACTACAAATGTCATTTCAATATCAGGGACTATATATATTTTATTTTTTCTTGTAGTGGTTCACCAAAGCTACAAATGTTTGCGCCAAATTTTCTGCCAAAATTTTGGGTCGGGTAGGAAATGAAAATTGAAAATTTGGCTCCAACATTGCAGTGGTTGCCCCTTGACTATTGTTCCCCACAAAATAGGTCCTCTAGGGGGAAGATGCCTTCCCTTCATCTTTTCTCTCCCAAAAGTCATTATAACTATAGTTATTAACCAATTTAAAATAAATTACAGTGACAACTGTCCAATATTTATATAAAAAAGGGTTAAGGGGCAAAAATAAACATGAGCTTTATCCTCGGGAGCATCCAACACCATATGCTTTTTTTGGGAGCAAAAACACACATGAGCTTGTAAAACCAGAGCAAAAATCCCATCACCGTTAAATTGCTTGGATGTCTGTTAAGTGCATTATGAAAATACTAAAATGCCCCTACCCAAATAGCAAGATCTAATTGGTTATCGGAGAATCAAAACGGGCTATGGCATTTCGAACAAAAAAAGTTCGATTAGGAATCGCTCACGGTGCAAGCCCGTAAGGTTAAAAAAATTGTAGCCCGAACCCTCGACCCCGAACAACCTATGTATTTTGCCAAAAAAAGTTGAAAATTAAGGCCGAAAGAGCACTCACGAGTAAAATGCAATTCTGGAATTCCCAAATTAAGGGAAAGTTTGAGAGTCCAAATAGGAAGAAGTCGGAGATGATGGCCACCGTGCGGTGAAGGGTGCGACTTGAACCACTGGATGATTGGATCTTGAAGCTTGGAGAGAGCATTAATATCTTGGTTAAATGAAAAGAACGCATCAGTAGTTTTTTCGGTGAGAGAAGAAACCGGTGATTTTCATTTTTAATGGGTTTAGCCTCAATTTAAGCCACATACAGTGACCTTTGCAAATATCCGAACTTGAACAGCTACCGATTAAAATAAAAACAAAAGTTGGAACCAGAAAATATAATGTGGGGAAGTTGAATTAAAGCAACTGAGAAGGGATAAGTCTTGAGCCAAGCTGCTTGAAAACGAAGAACTGGATCTCGGGCGACATGGGTGATCCGAGAAGCAAATGGGGTGACGGGAAGGAGGGAGATGATGATGGAAATGGAGGGCGATTAGGGAAATTAAAAAAATCTAGGCTTTTTTTTTTCCTTTTTAATAAGGTGGGGCCCACTAAAAAACTAACAAATGCTAACTCTTTTAACGGTGATGAGATTTTTGCTCGGTTTTACAAGCTCATGTGTATTTTTGCTCCCCAAAAAAGCATATGGTGTTGGACGCTCCCGAGGATAAAGCTCATGTGTATTTTTGCCCCTTAACCCTATAAAAAAATATAAAAACAATAACCAACATTATAAAAAATGTAAAATCTTGATATTATAATTAAAAAAATTCAATATCTTATAAAACCTTATTAAAAACATATGTTCAAAAGAGGTTTAAAAAGTAGGCTCAAGAACTCATAAATATTACCAAAAATTACTATAAACAAATACATTATGCTAAAAAACAAAATTAAATAGGTAACTTTACAAACCTCAAGTGCCTAACTATTTAGATGTTTGAGCTTAGCCTTAGGTCTAAAGAAAACTTCTTATAGCGCGCTAGTGGAATGATTTTGCCAAAAATGGTAAAATGAGGGTGGTGCCATTTATATAGCCGCGTGATTTGTAGTGGTTATCCCCAAAACCGTTAACTCAACTATTACAAATAACAAAACCTTACCTCGGCACATGTGATACTTTGTAGCGGTTGTCCTAAACTTCTACAAAGATGCAACCTTTTTCAATAACCACTACAAATTATGAAATAGTGTGTAGCAGTTTGGAGGAACCGCTACGAACCTCCAACCTTTTGTCCTCTATAACTGTTTTTCCTTCTTAACTGCTATAAACACACAAACCACAAATGTGGCACCAAAAGCTCCTCATCACCAAAAGCTCCTCATTCATCTTGTGATACTCGTTGATATGGAGCTTGAGGTCTTTGTCATCTGTCATCTCCCACTTGTAAAAGTTTCCTATCATGAACTCTTCTTTCCAACATCCTCAGTAGTATACTTGAGGATAAGCAATCCCCATATCTCATTTGATCTTTGTAGTCATGGTAGATATCGAACAGAGCATTAGATAAAGTAGTAATGAGAGTGTGTCTATAAACCTTGTTAGCATAGGCCCAAAAATTCTTCTGGGCTTGGTCAGCATCTGGGGAAGGTGCAAGCTGTGTAAGCACATCAGCAACTCCATGCATGTCGATAACAATGTAGACACGTTCTTGCTAGCATATGAAGTTCTTCCCTTCAAACTACTCTATCTTGGAAACATTTGGAAATTGTCTTTGCATAGGCACTGCCATCAGGCTTGAACCAACACTGATGTTGTTAGCTTCAGAAGCAACAACACTGTTAGCTTCGGTACTAATAGGAGGAATATAAGCAATAATAGCTCGTAAGATTGTTGGTGTAGTTCCTAAAAATACATTGTGTAATTCCAGTCACGTCCAAGTACGCTGTCCTTAAGAGATATTCTGCAACCACCGGTTGATTAGAAGCGGCACTCCCCAGGATAAAACGAACCCTTCCTGCAGATATATACAGGATGAACAAAAATAGCAAAATATAAAAGCAACTATTAGGCAGAAGAATATACAACGAAGAGAAAAGCCAGAGATGAAGAGTGTGCTTGAGATTTCTAAGCGAGTTGCCTCTTGGGACTTGTTCCTATTTGACACACCCACTTTTATCTCATTACTCCAACACTTGCCTCCATCGTTCGATAAAAACTTTGATCTTTATCAAACTCCATATTATCTAAAAACAATCGAATTTCGCTGCAGCTAGAAGTAAACTGTATTTTCATCAAGAAAATATGAATGAGGAGGAGAAGAAAAAGAAGAAGAAGAAGGCCATACAATAATATGTCTTCAAATTTTGGATGATATTTCAGTTACAATTTTCGGTTATGTTAGTTTTTATTTATTCTTAAACTTTTCTCTGGTAATTTTTTTTTCGTTAATTAGATTATATTTTATTCCTTTGTTATTTAGTTTGAAATTACTTTTCTCTGAATGGTTTAATGTATTTCTGTAATGTCTGCATTTGGTGCTGCACTAAGTTTTTTTAATTGTTTTTAACAAAATCTCTTTTTGCTGCTCGATAATTTCCATGGAATTAGGTTGAATTTGTAAAAGGAAAAATGTGGAATAATTGTTAGAAAGAAATAAAGAACTTATTTATGGTTCTTTATTTTCCATGTAAAACCTTTCGGTAATGCTCGCTCACATCTAGTTGAATATTTGATTATATAGGATTGGTGAAGAAACTGTTGACTTGGCCGAGATGAAAGATGATGACAAATAAAATTAGGTAATTGGTTTATACAAAAAAATCAAAAAAAAAAAAAAAACATTTAACTGGGTTGGATAAGCTTGTATTTTACCAGTTAATTTGAGGATGCAAATACTCTTAAAATCTTTTCTCTCATTTTCTTTTCATAATCCTATCTCTCTACCCGACCCATAGATCAAATTTTTTTTATAAAATTATTATTATAGCATTTTGTATGTATTGCAATTATGAATTGTGTACACCATATTTTAATAATTTAAATTTATTTATTTATGTTTATTAATAATTTTATAAAATATTAATTCTGAATCATCTATTTTGGTAAACCTCAGGATAAATATGAGATTTTGAGAAGGGAAAAAAACGAATGAGAAAAAAGAAAGAACCAACCCCATTTAAGCAGATAAAAAATGGGCCAATAATTGTGCTTGGTCATGGATAGTATCCCCGGTTTCAGAGTTCATTGGTCCCTATTGTGATGTTTGTATTTCTTAATCCAAATAATTCAATTTCTTCTTAGTTCTTGAAACCCTTGTTCTTTGTATCAAGAAAACATAGAAAATGATTAAAATGAATTAGACAAATTCCCCTTCTCTTTATTTTTTCAAATTAATCTCTTACGGGAAAAATAAATAATTATGCGTATAAGATATAAAGTCTTTAATTATCTTAATAGTCCTCATGTAATAATCCAAGGCTTATTTTCTGCCTCATAAGTTATAACATCATTTTTCTCCTTAGACTTATTTCCTGCCTCCTTGTCTCATAATTTCTTCTACATGATCCTTCCAACTTGAACCTTGTAAAGTCACTAGCATTTAACATTTCAACAGTTGACTTAAAACTTAAAAAATTTCTTCTTCTTCAAACTTTCAATAGTCTCCTTGAGACTCACATCCAAAGGAATGAATTCAATCCCCAAAGTCTTTGCCTTCTCTTTTGAAACCTCATGCCTTGGCATAACGGGTTTATCATCCACACACCTGACAATTTTAGAGAGTAAATAATGAAAATTAAATCTGTATGGATCAAATTAATTCAATAAGTAAGGATCTACAAATCTTAAGAAAATCCAGAATTGCAATCCATGGTACTCCTCAGGTCTTTCATGTTAGACCTAACTAACTAATTTGATTAGATTAAGGTAGTTAATATGACATTTTTTTTCTTTCTAAAATACCCTAACATCTTTAATTCTGTTTCATCTCTTTTCACTTGATTATTGTTGATAGAATACCAATAGGGCTAATTTGAGGAAAATTTGGTAAATATGTGAAAGACTTCCTACATTTAGCACCAATGCCAACTGCCCAATTAGATCGTATATCAAGGACCGAAGGAGTACCATCCAATGTCATTGAATTTGAATTCGCACAACTCAACATAATGTAGAAATCTTACCTCTCTGGAAGTTTAAACTTCGGGTACAATTCATGCAAAATCTTCACAACATCTGCATAGTGAGCTACCGTCTCAACCAAACAATATCTTCCATTAGCTAAAGGGATCTCAAGTGCCTGAATATGGGCATTTGCAACATCTTTTACGTTGACCCATTCTAAAGCAAAATTTGGAAATGTTTGTGCACCTATGTACATCGATCAAACAAGCAAGTGATCAGTCCATTTATGTAGCAACATTATAAAAGTACTCTTTCCCTTGTATTTTCCAGTATAAAAATGAAACATGAATATATATGAGAATGATAATCATGTACTTGTTGAAGAAATATATGATCCAGAAAGAAATTATGACTGTGGTTGTCCACAAGTTGTGTTCTTCTGAGGTTAATTTGAAAATCCAAATAAGTGGTTTACTTCACATCTTCACATCCTCTCATGAGGGGAACCTCTTGAGAGGTTCAGTCCATGATTTCCTTTAACTCCTCAAACCCTTATACTCGGGGCTAGGGTGTCAGTTGCGCCCCCTGCTCGCCGTCAACTTTGGGTCCTTCTCAATTTTTTTTTTTTTTTTATTATTATTATTTTGTTCTTTTGATGATCATTAAATTTTATATGAAATGAACAACATTTTGATATCTTATAGGGAAAAGAAAATGGAGCTGTTTCCAATTTCTTACAATTTTCTAACAATTTAAGACTCTGAATTAAATAGAAACTACATGATGATTAAAAGAACAACGAAAAAACATCTGGGAATGGCACCAAAATTGAGGGGTAGCTTAGGGGTGAAGCTGACACCCAGAGTCCCTAAACTTGATATCTAGAATAGCGCCCAAAGATAAATGTTTACAATTGGAATAGAAAGAAGTCATCTGTTATTTGGAGATCTTGAACAACGTAGTTTATGTTCTTTCACTTTCAAGCACTTTTTTAGCATAAGGTTTCGGAGAAATTTGTAGCAAAGGGTGGTTCATTGAAATGACAAGAATTCACCCGTCTTCAAGTTGTCTCTTTGGTTAAATCAGTATAACTATAATTTTCTTGCTCCATTTTGACACTATTCAGTTGAAACAGTCAACTAATCCAGATGCAAACAGGCACACAACAGGATTTCTGTAAGGATGAATCCTGCCGATAAATTAATTTTACCATTTATTAGATTTAAAATTGCAGCAGCACTCGCATTAAGCGGAGGTTGCAAGAGTGGCCCTATTGCCATTCCTGGGTTGATAGAAACCATGTCCATGTTGTTTTCTTTTACAAATTTCCAGGCAGCATCTTCAGCTAAAGTCTTGGAAAGTACATACCAGAGCTGAAATCACACAACAAAAGAAAGCAGAAAACTTGAAAGCAAGTATAAAATACGAGGACAATGACAATTATCACACTTTCAGATGCTGAAATTTGGAATAAATACAATGACATTTTTCTGCCCTTGTACTTTTATGACATGAACTTAGTAATGAAAACAGCTGAAGCAGTTTAGAAACTTTTATGGACCATATCTACATCACAATTATATTTATGAGTGCAAGCTCTCAAAATTAAAAGCAACTAACTTGGTAATAATAGAAACAGTCACCACAAAATAATAGTTGATTAGCGACAGAATTTAGTGATGGAATTATACAATTTTGTCAGTCCAAATAGACTGTTACTAATTAGTTAATGATGTAATTGTATCGCTAAGTCAATTTAGCAACGGAGTTCGTCGCTAGTTTTTGTAGTTAATATTCAGTCCTCTTTTTTGTTTCAACTATAATTTTACTATGATATCATTTTAATATTTTGGTATACTAGTCAACCAACTTTCTTTCATCTATTTCTTCTGGAAAAACAGAACTTTTCATTTTATTTTAAATGTGACAATTCAGCATATGTGAAGACACTACTGTTTTTCCAGTCCACTTAACCATGCAGTGCAAGGATATGCAAAATGCATTTTGGATTTATAATTCGCATTGTTTTTTTAATTACGGGGCCAAGAACTAACAACATGAAATTACAAGCGCGATGGAACCCATGACCGCCCACAAATAGGGGAGCTCCCAACTAGGCTACAAGGCTATTGGCAGAGTTAAAACTTGCTATCAAATTAACGTCATGCGGCATTTCCAACTATCATATATTCAGCCCTCACAAACTGCCAATTTGTAAATTTTTGCCAAGTATAATAAAAGACCCTGCATACCTTAGATTCCTTACAGAAATGAGGATCTGAAAACCATGTCTCATCAACTACATCTTCATCAGGGTTTCTAGGCTTCCCTGTATATGTAACTGCAGCCATAGAAGATGTTAAAACAATTCGTTTCACAGATGGCGATTTCGCACATGATTTAAGAACATTGAGGGTTCCCTTGACCGCTGGGTCAATAAGTTCAGTCTGAAATGAGCAAACCAATAATTAGAAGCTAGTAATAAGGCAACTGTTTTTTTGGATTAATAGTTTGATGACAAAAATAAATAGGGTAAGTTACTTTTTCCTTGCCAGGAGATGATTTAAATGCCAAACCAATTAGGGTAAGTTACTCTGTTCTTTACCGTAATCTTCTCAAAACCAAACCAATCTCTGAACTGGAAAAACAGTTCACTTTTTTAATAGGTGGGACCAATTGTTTTGAGTTATACTATTTGAAATATGAATTCGTTAAACAATCATTTATAAGTAGTAGTAGTATAAAAGTACATTGAAAATATCGCATAATTCCTAGCATGGAATTACCTCAAAATTTTTTGTTACATTACTTCAAAATTAATAAATGTAACTAATCTAACATCTTTAAATCAGTTTCACTAGATAATTGTTTGGTCAAGTATAGATTTTGTCGTTATTTTAGCAATATCTATTCCAAGTAAATACATTGAAATGAATGTTTAAAATACTTTTTTTGGATTCAATAAATCTTTATGGGGAAAAATTATATATCTTTTATAAAAAAAGGTTTAAGTGAGAACTAAAAATGGAAAGAATCTGGTGGTGCACAAGGTTCCCACCATGTGAGGTTTAGAGAGGATTAGATGTACGTAGCCCTCATAAGCAGAGAGATTGTTTTCAGGATTTGAACTTGTGAGCTTACTATCACATAGCTGCAACCTTTATCGTTCCTCTAAGGCTCACCGTCATATCATATTAAATAATTAATTAAAATCTTCATCCTCATATTAAAAGGCTTTTAATTGTATGTAAAAGCAAGA
The DNA here is from genome assembly GCA_019022655.1 of Acacia acuminata. Lineage (NCBI taxonomy): Eukaryota > Viridiplantae > Streptophyta > Magnoliopsida > Fabales > Fabaceae > Acacia > Acacia acuminata. The sequence continues at coordinate 282,152 of JAFJYI010000242.1, read as the reverse complement.
ACACCATTTTAGTTTTTCGTTTGGAAATATGACAAAAAGAAGGCCCCAGTGTAATACATCTTCACCCAGCTCTCTCAAATCATAAAGAAATAATTAAATGGTTCTACAAACTAATTAAAGCATTAGAAACTGATTTGCTTTATAACGAGATGAACCTGTGGGTCTCTGACGTTATGATAAAAGGGGGATGCAGTATGAAAGACACCCTTACAGCCCTCAACAACCGTGTCAAAGGAACCTTCTTCTAGAAGATTTGCTTTAACCAGGTCCAGTCTCTCCTTTGCACCATCAAGTTTACGCAAATGGTCTACTTTTCTAGGATCACCTACATGGAAATACAAAACAATAACAGATTGATAACTCAAATTGCTATTGGATAACATATAAATTACTTCCCTTGGTCCTTATTATAAGACTCAAACTGCTATTGGATAACATCAAATACTTCCCCTAGTTCTTAACATAAGACCTCGTTAATATTTTTGGAGAAATTAAGGAAGCTAATTAATAAATTACTATAAAGTATTTATATTTATCATTTTTCTCCAAATTAATCTGTCTGACTTATAAACCAGTATATAATTGAATGATACACAACATATGATATGATTAAATAATTTATTTAGCTTCCTTAATCTTTTCGGAAAAAAATAAATAAATTGGGTATTAAGGTCCGGAGGGAGTAGTATTGATTCATCCCAAATAACAAAGAAAATTATATAGAAATCAAAAGAAATTTTCTTACAATTCATGGAGCAAATCTTCCCTGATATCTTCACTCTATTTTATTCATTCATACCTACTGCATTCATATTTTTCACTTGTTGTGTGGACATACATTCACTTTCAAAATTAAGATAGAGATGTTCTTAGAAGCCACGAGGATATTGCAAGAATTATACAATAGAGAAACAGGATGTCCATAGCAAAAGAAATATCAGAGCCATAGATTCCCTCCATATCCAAAATAGAAGGCTAGGAGAGATAAGTGGAATTGAAAAACAAATGATTGAACTAGCCGATGTGTTTTATATGTAGTTGCTCCTTAACTGGCTTGGTGTTAGGAGCAATTATGTCCTTCTGCTCCTAAGTAACTGATATGCATTACTTTCTATAAGTCAGAGTTCTAGGATAAGTTGAGATAGGTTGACCAACAGAGTATATGGAGAAGTGTATTGCTAATTTGATTGCACAGTTGCTCAAGGTGGATTGATACCGATATACACCATCCACTTTTTAATATAAGACCTATTTATCTAATTTGATTCAATTCAGCAAGTCAGTAAATTAGTTAATGTGACATGTTTTTTTTTATAAAATACCCTATTTATCTTCCTTAATTCCTTTCATCTTTCTATTAGGCGTAATTTTGGAAAAGATTGATAAATATGATAAATAGACTTTATATCTAAGACCAAGATTATATCCCTAATTAGTTCATACGTTAAGGATAGAGGAGTACCACTGACGGGAACCCTTGTTTCCTTTATGTTGGCTGATACTATGTGGCTTTTATTTCATTATATGTTGAGGATTAATTAGGCTAATTTTCTGTGCTCCATTTCCTCTATATATTGCAGCTTCAATTTTGGAATAAAATAACAACTTTCATATTGAAACTCCAGGCAAAGTCACATTGTCACTTACAAACTACATTTTGTCAGCTTTGTGACCAACAAAGGAAGCTTTGCTCATCCTACTTATCCCCTATCCTCTTTCTTTTTATTTGATCAAGGGTTTCCCTTGATGTTTAGAGAACAAAGAGTTTTTACTTCTCCTAACACGTGCAATTCTTGGGATTCGAATCTGTGTTCTCTTCCTTACGGGAGTGAACCCCTTACTACCTCAACCAACATTGTTGGTCAATTATTCCTTATTAATCACGAGCGATTCCTCTTCTACTTTTAAGCTTAGAGAAAACCACCTTAAACCATTGAAGGTCCTTTGTGTTTAAACTCTCAAGAAAATTTGAAGCACTCCACCAAATGAGGTATGATAAAGGTTATTATCAGTGTACGTTGACCTTAATTAAACCATTCAAGATCCTTTGTGTTTAGAGGCCGATCATTCTAAGTGACGCTTCATTCCTCACATCAATGTTTTCAGAATACTGTGGGTCTCTCCACAATTCAGGAAAACTAATAAAACTTACCCTCCATTATTTATTCGCATTTCCATCTTAACCCTTGACGTTTATATCTCTCTCCATTCATACCCGTTACGTTGGAAAAATTCCCTAATATTTCCAATTGCCAGATTACCATTATAGAACATTACACTGGTTTGCCTTTTAATGACTACAAACCAAAATTCTGAAAATGCGCATAGAGAAGCAGAATTACAGAAAAGTTGTAACCGGAAACACGAAATGAAACAGACCAATTAATGAACACAATTTTGGGCAAATTAACAGAGAAAATCGATCACCTGGGTCGCGAACAGTGGCCTTGACCCGGTAACCACGATGAAGGAGAAGCTTGACAAGCCAAGAAGCGATGTAGCCATTGGCACCAGTGACGCAAACGACGGTTCCATGGTTGCTGTTGCCGCTGCTGCTGCTCATTCTCTTTCTTTCTGCTTCATCCCCTCTTCTCTTGAATTGGTAAATCAAAACCGCTTCGTCGTGCTATTTTTGGTAAATCAAAACCGCTTCGTCGTGCTATTTTACGGATTTTAGGTCCACCAATTTTACGATTATTTCTGGATTGACCTTTTTTATTTTTTTCAATAGCTCACAATTAATATTGCTGCCACCAATAAAAAATATAGATAATTATCTCCAATTAATATTTATACATCAGATAACTTACCGATGGTATCTAATACATAAAGAAACCAATTAAATTCATCAGTAAAAAAAACTTTATTAAATATTTGATATGTAATTAAAAAAAGACAGAAGGAATATTCTGTTAACTTTTCGAGAAACAATGCATAGAAAACAACTTCACTATAGACCCCACAATGAAGGAGAACTTAAAATGCACAGTAAGACCACCATAAACTCTCTTCCAATATATATGTATTTATATATTGGTGTGTGTCTATATATAATATGTGTGTGTATATATTTGTATGTGTGTCTATATATATATATATAATTAAACATGATCAACACGAATAACAATAAGAATTCATGTGAGATCATTATATAAGGATATCATACAAAGTTGTAGAACAACAATCATTTAAACAAACAAGGGGACTGTGCTCCAAATGGCCCTCTAAAAGGCATCATTTTTAGAGTGCTCACCAAGTGGCATTCTCAAGTCTCAACAAATTTACATAAATATAAATATTATTACAGATTGTTGCATATATAACGATTAATAAATAATGGTGAATAACCTTTTAGGGTGCTCAACAAGTGGCATTCTCAAGTCTCAACAAATTTACATAAATATAGATACTACTATAGATTCTAGCATATATAATGATTAAATTCAAGAGTTAAAACAACAAGGAAACCGATGTTCCAAAGGAGAAAATATGAAATAGCCCTCGAAAATATGCGCGGCAGCCATTAAATCCTACCGTAAAATCATATAGAAGTGTAGGCAAAGCTGCATGCTACATGCAAGATGAGGGATATGGAGGATACCCTACATGCCGTTTATGAATGCAATTTGGCTCTAAAATTTCACCCAAAGTATAATAAAGCCCTTTTGAATAGGGCAAGTTGTTATATAAATATTCTAGATGATGCTCTAAGAGATGTTAGTACTGTACTAAAGATGGAGCCAGACAATAAGATCGCGTTGGAAATTTTTGAGAAGGTGAATTATAAACTTGAAAAGAAGGGGATATAAGTAGCTGACTTTGCTTTAATGGAGCTGCCTTCGGATCATGCTGGACCTTCTTGCTTTAACTCCTTAACCTCTTTTTTTTATTATTATTATTATAAGCACCCTCCCATTAACTAACCTTTATCTTTTTAACGGAAGTTGCCACATCATATTAATAGATGACACGAAGCATCCTATTTAAATTGCTAATTACGATAATTCCCCGAAATTTGATAAGTTACAAATAATCTCTTGACATTTCAAAATTCAAACTCAACTCCCTTAAAAATTTGATTTATATTATTGAACCATATGTCTTTACTTATATCATCTTAATAAATTCATTAAGATTTTTATTATCATTTGTCAATTAAAATAGTTTTTTATCAAAAAAAAAAGAAAAATAATATTTAAAAAGTATAAAATAAAACGTTGAACCTCTTATTAAAAAAAAAAAAAAAAAAAAATTACTAATAAAGGATCAATAAGAACAAAAAGATAACGCCTTATGCATATATTTTGGCAAATTTCTCTGCACCCTTGAGCACGTCTAATGACTCTCTTTTTTATCACATTAATGCTTTATTAATAATGCAGATTTTTTCTTAAATAAGAGGTTCAACGTTTTATTTTTATATTTTTAAAATATTATTCTTATAGTTTTTGACATAAAAAACTATGTTAATTGACAAATGATAATAAAAATCTTAATAAATTTAGTAAGATAGATGATATAAGTAAAGACATATAGTTTAATATTAAATTTTTTTAAGACAGTTAAGTTTAAATTTTAAAAGTTTAAGGGTTATTTGTAACTGATCAAAGTTCAAGAGACTTTTTTGTAACTTATCAAAATTCAAAGAGTTATCTATAACTAGTCAAAGTTTGGGGGTCATCTGTAATTAGCAATTTATATAGGATGTCACGCGTTATCTATTAATATGATGTAGCAATTTTTGTTAAAAAGAAAACCTTTAGTTAATGGGTGGTGCTTAAAATAAAAAAATTAAAAGGGCGGGGGTTAAAATTTTAACTTTCAAAAGTTAGAGATTATCGGCAACTGATCCAAAATTCATGAAATTTTATATAATTTCATTATTATTATATTATATAAAATATGGATATTATAGTAATTTCATAATGCAGAAACAAAACAAAATATCCCACTTTGCACACAAACCATTTAAACTCAAAAGTCAACAATAAGCAATCACCGAAGTTCCACCATCCCTAGAAATTTACAACACAAAGTTAATTTATTAATGAAAAATTAGATAATTATTATACACACACATGTATATACGCCAAAATTTAAATACAAACATTAAATAAAACAAATCCAATTATATTATTACCTTACTTCGTTAGTTAATGATTTATTTTTCTCTTTAAGAATTTTTTTATTTTTTATTTTTTAAAAATGAATTATTGGGTCATTACAGTTTTAATAGAATAAAAAGACTAAAATGCCCTTGTTAATCAATAAATTTATATGGCACTGTAATTTGAAATGGGGCTGAAACAAAATAAAGGTATTTGTTTATTATCATTATTATTATTATCGATAGCAATCAAAATAATGGAAAGAATTAAAGGCGGCAAATAAAACTAAATGATAATCCCAGTATCTTCATTCAAATATTTAAATATTTTAATTGAGATACCTTATGATACTAAATAATTTAAGATACTCTAACAATTTATATAGGATGTCACATGTTATCTATTAATATGATGTAGCAATTTTTGTTAAAAAGAAAACGTTTAGTTAATGGCGGGTGCTTATAATAAAAAATTAAAAGGGCGGGGTTAAAACACTATTATAAAATATGGATACTACTCCCCTAAAAGACGTCCCTATTTTAAAAAAGGAAATAAAAAATGAAGGCGTTGGCATTGTCATAATTATTTACTTGAATTTGAGACTTTAGACAACCCAAATATTAATTTAGGATATCTAAAAGAATTTTGGTGACTTGAATTATATTCGAATCGCCAATTTGAGGAATTTTGGTGACCTGAATTTTTATTCAAGTCGTTAATTTGAGAAATTTCAAGAATTTTGGCGCTATTTAAGAATTTTTTGGCGTCCAAGAGAAATTTCATGAATTAAGGCGTCCTAAATGAGATTTTAGGATGCCAAAATTAATTATTTGATGCGATTTAGGAAATTTTTGGCGCCCGGTGAGAAATTTCGGGGAATTTTGGCGACTTGAATTCAATTGAATAATTGTGACTTTTTATTCTCTCACCCCGATCGCTACGCCAACATATATTTGACAAATAACTAATTCAACTTACTTTCTTAATATAGTCAAATTAGATCCTTTTTTTACCTTATATACAAGATTAGAGGAGGTGGTATATCATTTTACATTTTAGGTAATTTTTTGGGGGTAATATATGGGTATATTATATTTAGAACCAGGCACAACCTTCTAACTAATCCGTATACCAATTTATTTTTTTTAGTACAAATTGTAAGCATTCTTTTTTTTTTTTTATGTAAATCATCCGATCCGAACCCCACCGGGGCCGACTAATCCGAATTCGAGCCGGGTAGGACCCGTTGGAACCGATGTTAAAAAGTTAAAAAGTTGCATTTAATAAAAAGAGTTGCATTACACTAGTACAGAAATGGTTGGAAAAATCCTTCACCATCTACAAGATTGATAAAGAAGCTTTCTATATAAGTTGTTGCTAAAGGAATTGGGTTAGAAAGCTAACCAATATCATATCTTATTATCAAAATGCCACCGCTCACATTTAGGACAATTTTGATATATCAAACTGACTTCTCTCCCCTTTTTTTCAACTTGTGTAGTTGGATGATTTTGTTTTATGCAAAATTTATAAGAAGTCTGAAGTACACTCGAAAAGCAAAAGCAAAGGAATGAGAAATGAGGAACAAGAAGAAGCATTCAGAGAAGTTATCAATAAACCCCAATGCCTAAATAATGGATATGATCCGTCATATTCAAAGAGTATAAATCCACTAAATTCTAAATATGACTCATCAGGCCTAGAATTACCTGGATATCATCATTACCTTAATTATCAAACTCAGCATTCAGGTGATGAAAATAATATGCTTCCTTTTTATTTGGACGACAGTGAGTTCATGATGGCATTGGATAACCTTAGGTCATATTTAATTTAATAATTGTTGTACTTCAATTCAATTCTTCCTCTCTATTTGGAGGACACTGATTTCATGATGGCATTGGAGAACCAAGGTCATATTTAAATTTATAATTCTTGTACTTCAATTTAATTCTAGATAGTCGTTTTTTTTACGCATAGTTGTTTTTTTATGCTTTTGAGTTCTTTAGTCTTCAATTATTGAGAACACACTTGTGGGATGTTATTGGTATTTTTTCAATAGCTCACAATTAATATTGCTGCCACCAATAAAAATATAGATAATTATCTCCAATTAATATGGAGAAATTATTATTTATACATCAGATAACTTACCGATGGTATGTAACATCCCAATTTTCGAAAGCGTTTTCACAATAGTTTGATCGAGTAGAGCATCGGAAGTATTTAAATTGCGGAAGAGTAACTGATAATCATCCACTGTAATGTATTTGTTTGCTGATACAAAATTTTCAAATGACTACATCATTAAGTACATATCTAAAGAACTTCCTCCAGCCAGTCCTTCTGCCTGCTGCTTCGATCCTGTTCACCTCGGATCCTGAAGCTATAGTAAGAGCTGAGGTTCAATACCCATTGAACCTCAGGTAACGGTTAACCTCATGCTTATGTGTGACAAAATATGTATGACAGATATTCATAACATTACAGCATTAACCAATACATAGCACACAACAGATGTAAGGTTACAACAATACATAAGCACACAAACGAGATGTAATGTCAATCACAACAACAAGACATAGCACACAAAGACATGCACAGTCAACCATGTTTGCACTAACCGGTGCCACGACAGCTCCTCGTGTCCTCGCGCTAGGAAAACTCAACGGCATTACCAAGACGTAACCCGTATAAATAAAGCTGAATGTATAAACAAGAACTAAGACAGAGTCTTAGACACGGTGCATGACCCAAGACAAAGTCCCGTCCATGACTCTATGAAATAGTCTATCACATATAAGCATACAATAAGCATCGAGTTAGTGTTACGGACGCGAACGTACCTTTCACCGCATATTTGCAAAAATGCCCAACTCTTTGGTCTCGACCTCCGGTCTTCCCGGATATCCTATACATTACCGTCGATTATTTCCTTTTTCATGATATTAATTATTAATATCATATTTCCTAGAATAATATCAAAAAGGATATTTTCACCTATTTTGACATTTCTACCCATGGTGGATTTGTTATTACAATTTTGCCCTTACATTTTATTTAAAAACGTAATGCTGGATTTTCTGGGCAGATTTTTCAGAAACTTTGAAAAATCATAGATAATTCCAAAAAATCGAAATGAGGTTCTGTAAAATTCCTCATGACCCTTGACATGTCTATTTTCAAGGAAAAATATTCCCAGAAGCTAGAACATCAAGAATCATTCCCAGTTTAATATTTTCTCAACGCTGCCCAGATTTTCGTCCAGAAAAATAGCTTAATTTCAAAAATATGTTACTCCTTGTGTAGAACTCAAAATGCTACATATTATACATATTTAGAAATCCCTACATGTCTACTTTATTCATGCAAAATTTCGTGATTTATTGACTTCATTTGCTATATAAAATAATAGCCTCAATCTGACTGACTCCCATAACCCAGAACCCAAGAATTCTCTATCTCACTCTAACTTGTTCCATTAGTCCTAGAAGTCACTTCCCAACATGTTCCCACCTTGTCAGGCATCTTTCGATGCAATAAGGCTTGAGAACAATTATGGAAAATTACTTTACCTATTCTCTAGATTAAAACTAACAATTCTACTAAAAGCTACTAAGAACTACTAAGAATTATAAAGCTAAAGACTAGAAACTAAGAACTAAAGACAAGCTTACCTCTTGAAGACTCTTGCTTCTCCTTCTTGCTTCTTAGAAATCAACTCTTGGAGTTTTGATTTGGTGTGAAGAATGAGGAGAGGCAAGGCCTCTATTTATAGGGAAAATCTCAAGGTTAAAATGGTAATCTCAAGCCCAATGTGGGCCCCACCATTTGCCTCTTCCTTAATCTCAACCATTAGATCTAAACTTAATCAAGAAGTTTTAATCCTCACCCTTCATTATAAAGCATGTGCTCTTGTGATGTCATCCTTGTGATGTCATCTTGATGACATCATCAAAGCTTAGGTGTCATTGTTGATTAATTTACTTTAATGAAATCTATTTTTAGTTGCTTGATCAATTACCAATACTTTTGAATTCTGTGTATGTATCTTGATTAGTAGTTGGATATCAAGATTTATGGTCTAATTAGATTTCCCTAGTTGTACTAAGCTTATTCTTCAACGTTTGTAAAAATAGTCTTTACTAAGCTTACTTTCGAGGTTAAATTATGTGGATTCAAGATAAGTCCTTATATTTTCTCCAAGGTTCCTACTTCTTCACAACTATTTAAATTTGTATAAATTCTCACTTTATTTGTTGTTTTGAGTTCTTACTTGTGTACATCGATATTTACTTGGATTTCAAACCATTATCCAATTTACTCTAGGATTTCAAACTTTATCAAATTTGCTTTAATTTTCTTTTTCTCTCTCTCTTTTCTCTCTCTTGAATACTAGACACACACACATGCACAACAACTCTCCCTTCATCTTTTTTATGTTCAATATGTGTTTTACTTATCTCACAAAATCAAGAAGAAAGTCCTCTCATTGGTTGATAAATTTTCACAAGGATTTCACTTTATGAAATTAAATTAAAGCCTTAGGATTTAACTTTACTAGATTGAATCCAAACCTTTAATTTGTGTTAATCTCTTATTGGTCCAATTAATTTCATGAGGATTAAGAATATTTTCTTGATTTATCATTGGCCAATTCAATTTCACAAGGATTTGGCTTTATGAGGCTTAATTAAGGCCTTTGGATTTGGCCTTATTAAATTTAATCTTAGCCCTCCATATCTAATCTTAATTAGCATCTAATAAAGTAGTTAAGTGTAATTGTCAAAATATGATTGGTTCTAAGATTAATTAGAAACCACTTCTATGCTAATCCTAGCCCTTCACTAGCCCTTGTTTCTTAATTAAGGTAATACATCATTAATTATGCCTTTAACATATGCCACTAAATTAATTGTGAATGTTTATGAAAATAATTCAATTAACATAGATTGAATTATCCACTAATTGTTGGCAATTTTTTCTAATTGGTTTAATTATTTCCTCACAACTTTTTAGCTTTTCATGGCCATTTATACACCATGTATTAATTCAATAATTATAGGGCAATTTATGATCCCTAAAATAAAATTGGATTTTTGCCTCTTTAAATTCCAAGGAAAATAAACAAATAAATTACTAATTAGAGACAACATACTTTCCTATTCTAAATAGGTATTATTTGACCAAACTATAATATTTAAGAGGCATATAAATTTTGGGGTATTACAGTATGTGTGTCTATATATATATATATATATATATCAAAAATTAAACATGATCAAACGAATAACAATAAGAATTCGAGGTAAGATGATTATATAAGGATATCATACAAAGTTGTAGAACAAAGAATCATTTAAACAAACAAGGGGACTATGCTCCGATGAAAAGGCATCCTTTTTAGGGTGCTCACCAAGTGGCATTCTCAAGTCTCAACAAATTTACATAAATATAAATATTATTACGGCGTTGTGGCATTCTCAAGTCTCAACAAATTTACATAAATATAAATATTATTACGGTTGGGCATATAAAACGATGAATAAATAATGGTGAATAGCCTTTTAGGGTGCTCACCAAGTGGCATTCTTAAGTCTCAACAAATTTACATAAATATAGATACTACTATAGATTCTAGCATATATAACGATTAAATTCAAGAGTTAAAACAACAAGGAAACCAGATGTTCCAAAGGAGAAAATATGAAGTAGCCCTCAGAAAATATGCCAGGATGAGGGATATGGAGGATACCCGGTCGCCGTTTATGATGCAGTTTGGCTCTTAAATTTCACCCAAAGTACAGTAAAGCCCTTTTGAATAGGACAAGTTGTTATATAAATATTCTAGATGATGCTTTAAGAGATGTTAGTACTGTACTAAAGATGGAACCAGACAATAAGATCGCGTTGGAAATTTTTGAGAAGGTGAATTATAAACTTGAAAAGAAGGGGAAGGGGATATATGTAGCTGACTTTGCTTTAATGTAGCTGCCTTCGGATCATGCTAGACCTTCTTGTGTGCCTCCAGAAGAGAAGAACGACAAGAAGGGTAAAAAGGTTCAGTTATTGACTGCAGATAATGTAGGGCTTCACCAAATGCTTGGCGAGGAAAAGTTGAAGGAGAAGAAGAAGGCTGTGAGCCAATCCAATAAAGAGAAGTTGGAGGACAAAGATTGGGAAGAAGAAGGTAGTTGCAAACAAATCCGAAGAAAAGGTGGCCAAGGAAATGATTAGTGAGAAGAAGGCTTATACAAAGGAGGTTATTGAGGGGAAATTCAGGGATAGAAAAGAAGAAGCAACTACGAAAAGAGTGATTGTTTATGGTGAAGACATCAGATTTGCAACATTAGAAGTCAATTGTAGCCTCCAAAGATTAAGGGAATTTATCGACAACCGATTTCCAACGCTAGGAGCAGTTCTTGTCAAATACAAGGATGAAGAAGGTGATTTAGTCACAATCACTTCCCGATGAAAAATTACATTGAAACATCAACAGGATCACGAGTTATATGTTATCTTTCCTTAAGGTGATTTAGTCACAATCACTCCCGATGAAGAATTACATTGAAACATCGACGGGATCACGAGTTATATGATATCTTTCCTTTTCCTTCTAGTTATGTGACTAGTTCAGTTGTGACTTTCCATTTAGTGTTTTCCAGATTTTTATTTGTATAGAATCATTTAACTCATTATTATCCTTCCTTTTCCTTCTAGTTATGTGACTAGTTCAGTTGTGACTTTCCATTTAGTGTTTTCTAGATTTTTACTTGTACAGAATCATTTAACTCATTATTGTTGGTGAGTTATAATTGGAACAATAAACAAAAACACAAGAAGAAAGAAATTTAAAAGTGGGCTAAATTATACATAACCTCCTTCAATTTTAGGTCGATTACGAGATAACTACATAACATTTCAAAGTTTAAATTTAACTCCTTAACCTCTTTTTTATTATTATTATTATAAGCACCCTCTTATTAACTAACCTTTATCTTTTTAACGGAAGTTGCCACATCATATTAATAGATGACACGAAGCATCCTACGTAAATTGCTAATTACGTATAATTCCCCGAAATTTGATAAGTTACAAATAATCTCTTGACTTTTCAAAATTCAAACTCAACTCCCTTAAAAATTTGATTTATATTATTGAACCATATGTCTTTACTTATATCATCTTAATAAATTCATTAAGATTTTTATTATCATTTGTCAATTAAAATAGTTTTTTATCAAAAAAAAAGAAAAGAAAAATAATATTTAAAAAGTATAAAAAATAAAACGTTGAACCTCTTATTCAAAAAAAAAAAAAAAAATTACTAATAAAGGATCAATAAGAACAAAAAGATAACGCCTTATGCATATATTTTGGCAAATTTCTCTGCACCCTTGAGCACGTCTAATGACTCTCTTTTTTATCACATTAATGCTTTATTAATAATGCAGATTTTTTCTTAAATAAGAGGTTCAACGTTTTATTTTTATATTTTTAAAATATTATTCTTATAGTTCTTGACATAAAAAACTATGTTAATTGACAAATGATAAAAAAATCTTAATAAATTTAGTAAGATAGATGATATAAGTAAAGACATATAGTTTACTATTAAATTTTTTTAAGACAGTTAAGCTTAAATTTTAAAAGTTTAAGGGGTTATTTGTAACTGATCAAAGTTCAAGAGATTTTTTTGTAACTTATCAAAGTTCAAAGAGTTATCTATAACTAGTCAAAGTTTGGGGGTCATCTGTAATTAGCAATTTATATAGGATGTCAATGGTTATCTATTAATATGATGTAGCAATTTTTGTTAAAAAGAAAACGTTTAGTTACTGGCAGGGTGCTTAAAATAAAAAAATTAAAAGGGCGGGGGTAAAATTTTAACTTTCAAAAGTCGAGATTATCGGCAACTCGACCCAAAATTCATGAAATTTTATATAATTTCATTATTATTATATAATATAAAATATGGATATTATAGTAATTTCATAATGCAGAAACAAAACAAAATATCCCACTTTCCACACAAACCATTTAAACTCAAAAGTCAACAATAAGCAATCACCGAAGTTCCACCATCCCTAGAAATTTACAACACAAAGTTGATTTATTAATCAAAAATTAGATAATTATTATACACACACATGTATGTACGCCAAAATTTAAATACAAACATTAAATAGAACAAATCTAATTATATTATTACCTTACTTCATTCGTTAATGATTTATTTTTCTCTTTAAGAATTTTTTTATTTTTAAATTTTTAAAAAGAATTATTGGGCATTACAGTTTTAATAGAATAAAAAGACTAAATGCTCTTGCTAATCAATAAATGTATATGGCACTGTAATTTGAAATTGGGCTGAAACAAAATAAAGGTATTTGTTTATCATCATTATTATTATTATCGATAGCAATTAAAATAATGGAAAGAATTATACCAAAAAAAAAAAAATAATGGAAAGAATTAAAGGCAGCAAATAAAACTAAAAGATAATCCTAATATCTTTATTCAAATATTTAAATATTTTAATTGAGATATCTTATGATACTAGATAATTTAAGATACTCTAACAATTTTGTTAGAATATTAGGAAATAAATCAACTTTATTATTAGGATCCCTTAATTATTGTCCTCCTTGATTATAGGATGCTAATTATAGTTCAAGAGACTTTTTTGTAACTTATCAAAGTTCAAAGAGTTATCTATAACTAGTCAAAGTTTGGGGGGTCATCTGTAATTAGCAATTTATATAAGATGTCACGTGTTATCTATTAATATGATGTAGCAATTTTTGTTAAAAAGAAAACGTTTAGCTAATGGCAGGTGCTTATAATAAAAAAATTAAAAGGGGCGGGGTTAAAATTTTAACTTTCAAAAGTCGAGATTATCTCAGAACTGACCTAAAATTCATGAAATTTTATATGATTTAACCTTAAGAGTATAAAAATAAACAAAATAGAAGATTGGAAATCTTTGTACCTTCTCAACTACTTAAAAGGAGTGTAGTCAGTGGTCCTTGTCCAACATGTCAGTTAAATGGAAGGGCAGTTACCAAATTATTTGAGGTCTTAAATTGATAATGCGGAAAAGAAGATAAAGATATAAAATAAAACCACCTCAAAATAAGTATCAGAAATGAAGAGATACAATGGGAGGCGGTAAATTTAAAATGGGAAAATAAAAAATAAAAAATAAAAAATAATACTTCTGCGGTTCTAAATATAGGACAATCTATAGTGTAAATTGCACTATAAACTTTGTCCTATATTTAAAACCGGAACTAGCATAATATAATAATACTATGCTGATATTTTAATTTAAAAGTTATGAAAATTCAACGAGTCTATTCCGGGAAATAAGTAAATGAATCAAAATGTTGGTCGAAAAGCAAAAGTCCATATGTCTGTTGAGAATAACCGACATACATGTCACGTAAAATTTCTCCTACATGTCATGTGTTTGAATTTGACATGCATATGTGTGGTGTCGATAATTATTGGAATTTTGATTGGGGAGTTACCAAAAAAAAAAAAAAAAAAAAACCTTCTCGAGAGTGGAAGCAATATTGTTAAGATTGAGCTTCTACGTAGAAATGAAAGGAGTGGTAGGAATGTAAATTGTAGAAATGATATAAAACGTAAAGTTTCTACTAATTAAGGTCAAGATACAAAATTATATATATGCATGTGGGAAAAAAACATAAATCACAACTCAAAATTCAATGAACAACATCATATTAAAAGATATAAGTCACATAACTATATAAAACATAAGTCCAAAAACACAAAAAAGATTTTAACAACTCCTATAACAAAGTTCCAAAACATCAAAAGAAAGAAATTTAAAAATTCCTAAATTATATCAATTGATTCAAATCAAACACATCAGCTTGCATCAATTGCATGTTCTCAATGTCCTTTTTCTTTCCTCTCATAACAAGTTCATTTGCAAAACTTGGAATGTCCAAATCATGACCATCCATAGGTTCTATCACTTCAACTTCAATCAAGTTTTCCTCATCATGGGCATCAACATCTAAGTTGTCTACATCTTCCCAATCTTCTTCTCTTTTCACTATCCAATCATCATTGGATGGAAGATCATCAAAATTATATGCATGAGAGTTTTGAGCTTTCTTTTTCTTACTCAATCTTAAATTGGATATCACAAAAACAACATTATTCATAGTCTTTTGCTTTAAACAATTTCGTTTCTTTGAGTGAACCTAAACAAAGAAAAAGAATTTACACGGGTACAAAAAAGGCCCGCGACCGGTCTTGTTCTAGGTGGTATTAAAAGTCTAACATTTAATACTAGACACGAACCGGTCTTAAAGAAACTCTTTTAGACCGGACATTTAAAACATTAGGTCTTAAAAGTCGTACTAAATAAACTGAAATATTTTTTGTTCGGTCCTATAAGACCGGACAAAAATCGGGCATTTCTTAAAAGATCGGAATTTTAAGACCGGACAAAAATAAATCCAGTCTAAAAAATAGCGACTTCTAAGACTAGACGACTGATTATATGCGGTCTTAAAAGACTGACTTTCAAGACTGGATGATAAATACATCCGGTCTTAAAAATTGAATTTTTAGACCGGACGTATAAATACACCGGTCTTAAAAGACTAACTTTTAAGACCGGCTTAATATCAAATATGTACATCTAACCTTTAAGACCGGACATATAAATACATACAGTCTTAACAGTTGACCATTTCCGGCATATTTATTTTCGGTCTAAATTTTTCCTGAATTTTTCACCGTTACGTTCTTCCCGATCATATATATACACAAATCTAGCACATAAAGTCAATACTTTAAGCTACAAGCTACGAACAATTATATTAAGGAGAGAACGTCGTTGGACTTACATTTCTTCATTTCTTCTTATTATTTTTTGTGTGACGTTGAATCTTTTTTGGAAATGAAGGTGTGAGGGTGGATTTGAAACCACCTCACCTTCTTAAGGGGCTAAGTGGCCCAACCATTGGGACACTTAATCCTTTGATATGTATATGCATTAACCAATATATATATATATATTCTTCTTAACATTTTTTCGTCTAAAAATACTCTTGTAAATCCCATTACTGAACTTGTGAATCCCATTAATGAATTTGTAAATCCTATTAAAGAACTTGTTATTCTAATTACAAATTTTGTTCAAACTTGAGGGTGAAAGGGTAAAATTCACCTGCATTTTAAAATTCTGATTTGATCACTGTCACCTTTAAATCCTTTACAAATTTTAACAGACATTTAGGGGTTTTAGAATTTCATTTTGTATTTAAATGGAATTTTCCCTTTAAACCATTCAATACAGTTATTCTGGAAAATAAATAAATCAAATCAAAATGTCGATGAAGACTAAAAGTGCATATGTACGGTGAAGATAACTGCTCGAATTTCGACAGAAACTTGTCACTCACTATCAAGGTTCCCAAGTTCATCTTCCCAAGATTCCACCGTTGATTCTCCTTGTATGAATCTTCTAGCGAGCTTTCGTTGTCATAATCTTTTTCTTATTATGTTATCATCTTTGAAGGACTTGCATTTTATGTATTAGTGGGGCTTGGATTGGTTATTTAATTACTATCTTTTCCGTGCCCTTTAGTTGGAAATCTTCTTTCTTATCTCGTGGGACCGAGTTGATTGAACCGTGAGTGTTGTGATCTCGAGGAGAAGTTCATCGTCAAAACTTTTCTTGGTTAATTAGGTTCTTTAATGTTTGATTCAAGATTCGTTATTTACTATCTTGTGAATGCACTTCAGTTGGAAATCTTTCTTATTTGTGGGACTTGCGTTGTGATCTGGAAGTTCAACGTCAAAATTTTTCATGGTTAATTAGGTTCTTTATGGTTCGATTCGGGATTGGTTAATTGCTATCTTGTGCATGCACTTCATTGGAAATCTTGTTTCTTATTTGTGGGACCGACTTGATTGAACCGTGAGCGTTATGATCTGAGGAGAAGTTCATCGTCAAAAATTTTCTTGGTTAATTAGGTTCTTTATGGTTCGATTCATGATTGGTTAATAATTGCTATCTTGTGCATGCACTTTAGTTGGAAATCTTCTCTCTTATTTGTGGGACCGACTTGATTGAACCGAGAGCATTGTGATCCGAGGAGAAGTTCATCGTCAAAACTTTTCTTGGTTAATTAGGTTCTTGACGGTTCGATTCATGATTGGTTATTTGCTATCTTGTGCATGCACTTTAGTTGGAAATCTTCTTTCTTATTTGTGGGACTGACTTGATTGAACCGATTGCCTCAAAACTTTTCTCGGTTAATTAGGTTCTTCGGTGTTTGATTCTCGAGTACAAATGGGTAAGACAAAGAAACAAGTTGGAGAAAAATCAAGTGATAAGGATAAAGAGGCTTTCATTCTCAGCTCTCAAAAGTTAAGACAAGAAGGCGACCGATGTTCCAAAGGAGAAAATATGAAGTAGCCCTCAAAAGATATGAGGAAGCAATTAAAATCCCACCGAAAACCATATAGAAGTGTCTTGCCTACGGAGTAAAGAGGCTGAATGCTACATGCAGCGTTAGGGATATAGAGGATACCCGAGCGTCATTTGTGAATGCAATTTAGCTCTTAAAGTACATCCAAAGGACAGTAAAGCCCTTTTGAATAGGGCAAGTATTTATGAGGCTATAGATAGTCTAGATGATGCTCTAAGAGATGTTAGTACTGTACTAAAGATGGAGCCAGACACTAAGATGGCGTGGGAAATTTTTAAGAAGGTGAATTATATACTTAAAAAGAAGGGGCTAAATGTAGCACCGACTTTGCTAAAATTGAGCGCCTTCTTATCATCATTGACCTTCTTGTGTGCCTCCGAAGAGAAGAACGACAAGAAGAGCAAAAAGGTTCGCCATTCTTAGACTGCAGATAATGTAGGGCTTCATCAAAAGCTTGCCGAGGAAAGGTTGAAAGCCAAGTAGTTGAAGGAGAATAAAGAGAAGTTGGAGGACAGTATTGGGAAGAAGAAGGTGGTTGCAAACAAATCCAAAGAAAAGGTGGCCAAGGAAATGATTAGTGAGAAGATGGCTTCTATAAAGGAGGTCATTGAGGGTAAATTTAGGGATAGAAAGGAAGAAGCAACTAAGAAAAGAGTGAAACTTGTTTATGGTGAAGACATTAGATTTGCAACATTAGAAGTTAATTGTAGCCTCCAAGATCTAAGGGAAGTTACCAGTAACCGATTTCCAAGGCTAAGAGCAGTTCTTGTCAAATACAAGGATGAAGAAGGTGATTTAGTCATAATCACTTTCGATGAAGAATTACGATGGGCTGAAACATCAACAGGATCAGAAAGTTATATGCGCCTCCACATATATAGTGGATACTGATCCTGAAGATCCATTGTTTGAGAAATATTGTTATCCTTCCTTCTAGTTATGTGACTAGTTCAGTCGCGACTTTCCATTTAATGTTTTCTAGATTTTTACTTGTACAGAATCATTGAACTCATTATTGTTGGTGAGTTATATTTGGAACATTAGACAAAAATACAAGAAAGAAATTTAAAAGTGGACTAAATTAGACAAAACCCCCTTGAATTTTAGGTCAAATGCAAATAATCACCTAACCTTTCAAAATTTAAATTTAACTCCCAGACCTTTTTATTTTTTAATTATAAGCACCCTCCCATTAACTAACCATTATCTTTTTAGTGGAAGTTGTCACGTCATATTAATAGATGACACGAAGCATCTTATGTAAATTGCTAATTACGGATAATCCCCGTAATTTGATAAGTGACAAATAATCTCTTGACATTTCAAAATTCAAACTCAACCCCCTTAAAAATTTGATTTATAATATTAAACCACATGCCTTTACTTTTATCATCTTAATAAATTTATTAATATTTTTATTATCATTTATCAATTAAAATAGTTTTTTAATGAAAAAAACTAGAAGAATAATATTTAAAAAAATAAAAAATAAATAAAACGTTGAACCTCTTATTCAAGAAAAAAATGCATTACTAGTAAAGGATTAATGAGAACAAAAAGATAACGCCTTATGCATATATTTTGGCAAATTTCTCTGCGTCACGACCCTTGAGCACGTCTAATGTCTTTCTTTTTTACTCATTAATCCTTTATTAATAATGCATATTTTTTCTTAAATAAGAGGTTCAACGTTTTATTTTTATATTTTTTTAAATATTATTCTTATAATTTTTGCCATAAAAATAATAAAAATCTTAATAAATTTATCAAGATGATAAAAGTAAAGACCATGTAGTTTAATATTAAAACTCAAATTTCTAAGGGAGTTAAGTTTAAATCTTAAAAGTTCAAGAGTTCAAAAGACTTATTTGTAACTTATCAAAGTTGAGGGTTATTTATAACTATTCAAAGTTTGAGGGGTCATCTTTAATTAGCAATTTACGTAGGATATCACGTGTTATCTATTAATATGGTGTAGCAATTTTTGTTAAAAAGAAAACGATTAGTCAAAGGCGGGGTCCTTATAATAATAATAAAAAGGGTCGGGAGTTAAAATTTAAACTTTGAAAAGTCGGGTTATTATCTGCAACAGACCCAAAATATTTATAGGGTTTTATATAATTTAACCTTAAAAGTATAGAAATAAGAAAAATAGAAGATTGGAAATCTTTGTACCTTCTTAACTACTTAAAAGGAGTGTAGTTAGCTGTCCCTGTCCGACATGTCAGTTAAATGGGAAGGCAATTACCAAATTATTTGAAGTCTTCAATTGATAATGTGGAAAATAAAATAGATATAAAATAAAACCTTCTCAAAATAAGTATAAAAAATAAAGAGATATAATTGGAGGCGTTGCAAAATATTTTGAAATGTTAAATTTAAAATTGGAAAATATAAAATAACACTTCCTCCGGTTTTAAATATATGACAAAATTTATAGTGTAAATTGTACTACAAACTTTGTCTTA
The DNA here is from genome assembly GCA_019022655.1 of Acacia acuminata. Lineage (NCBI taxonomy): Eukaryota > Viridiplantae > Streptophyta > Magnoliopsida > Fabales > Fabaceae > Acacia > Acacia acuminata. The sequence continues at coordinate 262,097 of JAFJYI010000242.1, read as the reverse complement.
TATTTTAAGACCGGAGTTAGTATAATATAATGACACTATGCTGATATTTTAATTCAAAAGTTATGAAAAATTCAACGCAGCTATTCCGGGAAATAAGTAAATGAATTAAAATGTCAGTTGAAGAGTAAAAGTACATATGTCTGTTGAGAATAACCGACATAAATGTCACCTAATATGTTTGAATCTCACATGCACATGTGCGGTGATGATAATTGTTGGAATTTTGATTGGGGAGTTACCAAAGAAGAAAGGGGGAAAAAACCCTCCCAAAAGTGGAAGCAATGTTGTCAAAATCAAATTTTTACGTAAAAATGGAAGACGTAAAATTTCTACTACTTAAGGGTATGATATAAAATTATATATATGCATGTAAAAAAATCACTACTCAAAATTCAATGAACAACGTCATATTAAAAGATATAAATCATATAACTATATAAAATATAAGTCCAAAAATACAAAAAGAATTTAACAACTTCTACAACCAAATTCCAAAACATCAAAAGAATAAAGTTTAACAATTCCTAAATTATATCAATTAATTCAAATTAAACACATCATCTTGCATCAATTGCATGTCCTTAATGTTCTCTTGCTTTGTTCTTATAACAAGTTCATTTGCAAAACATGGAATGTCTAAATCATGCCCATCGATAGCTTCTATCACTTCAACTTCAATCAAGCTTTCCTCATCATGGGCATTAACATCTAAATTGTCTACATCTTTCCAAAAATATTAAAGTGATTTGGCAGGAAGAGGAAAATAGAATTCTGAATCTTATTTCTTGAAACAAATAAAATGTACAAGTGCCCTTTATATAGACACAATAAGTAATCTGTACAAAGTCTAGAAGTATCTAAAACTAACTAATTACATGTAACAAACTCTGTTATTTCTAACTAAGATATATACACTAATACCCCCCCTCAAGCTGGAGCATGTATGTCTATCATACCCAGCTTGGTAAGAAGTGTACAAAAAGAAGAAGGTGGTAAAGCCTTAGTAAAAATATCTGCCAATTGATCTTCAGATTTAATAGGAAGAAGATGAATAATGCCTTGTTGTAACTTCTCACGAACAATATGGCAATCAATGTCTAAGTGCTTGGTACGCTCATGAAAAGTAGGATTAGCTGCAATGTGCCTAGCTGACTGATTATCACAGTATAGAGAAGCAGGACCAGAAACAGGAAGACCAAAATCACGCAACAAATAACAAAGCCACTGTAATTCACATGTAGTGGCAGCCAAAGCTCGATATTCAGCCACGGAAGAAGAGGTAGAAACAGTGGGTTGTTTCTTAGAACGCCATGTAATCAAAGCCTGATCAAGAAAACCACAAAAACCAGTAATAGAACGTCGCGTATCCAAACAACTAGCCCAATCTGAATCACTAAAGGCATTAAGCTTCACAGCAGATGTAACAGGAAAGAAAAGACCACGACCAGGGGCACCCTTAAGATACCGCAATACGCGATGAAGTGCTTGTAAATGCAAATCAGTGGGGTGCTGAACGAACTGACTAAGCTGCTGTACAGCAAAGGATAAGTCTGGCCGAGTATTAGATAGATACAAAAGACGGCCAACCAAAGTCCTATATAGTGACCCATCAACCAAAGGAACACCAGAATCAATAGACAACTTCAGATTTCGAGACATAGGAGTTTTAGCAGGTTTACAGTCTAAAAAACCAGCATCAGACAACAAATCTAAAGCAAATTTGCGCTGACAGAGTGAAATTCCAGTAGAACTCCTAGCAATTTCTAATCCAAGAAAATATTTAGCATCACCAAGGTCTTTAATCTTAAAACAATCATCAAGATATGCCTTAATATGATCAATTTCAGCTAAATCAGTCCCACTAATAATGATATCATCCACATATATCAACAAGGCAGTAAAAGAAGTAGAGGAACTCTTAAGAAACAGAGAATGATCAGCTTGAGATTGGTGATAACCACAAGTAAAAAGAGCTTTAGACAACTTAGAAAACCATTGGCGGCTGGCCTGTTTAAGACCATAAAGAGACCGCTGTAATTTGCAAACTTGCTGAGGAGAAGAAACTGGTAAACTGGGAGGGGGTAACATATAAACTTCCTCATCAAGATCTCCATGCAAAAATGCATTATTAACATCAAGTTGCTTCAAATGCCAATTATGGGCAGCTGCAAGAGCAAGTAACAATCTAACAGTTGTCAACTTAGCAACAGGAGAAAAAGTATCATTATAGTCAATTCCCTCAACTTGTGTATAACCTTGAGCAACAAGTCTACCCTTATACCGATTAAGAGTACCATCTGAGTTATATTTCTTAGCAAATACCCACTTACAACCAATTGGGCGCTTACCAGGAGGTAAATCAGTTATCACCCATGTTTGATTTAGTTGCAAAGCCTCAAGTTCAGACTGAATAGCATTTTTCCAACCCTCATGCTTAATAGCTTTAGAATAGGATTTAGGAATATCATCAGTAGAAATAGAACAAGCAAAACGATGACATATAGGAGAAAGACGATGATAAGAAAGAACATGAGAAAGAGGATGATAGATACCTTCCTCCAAAGAATCTGGTACAGCAGACGCACATTGAAGAGTGAAATGATAATCTTGCAGATAGGTGGGTGTATGATGATGACGGGTAGACCGCCGTGGTAAAGGTAAAGAGCAATCAATAGAAGGGGAAATAAGGGAAGGTAAAACAGGAGAAACAGCAAGAGATGGTAAATCAGAATAGTCAAGTGATGGCATTTCTTGTGGTAAAGGAAGGGAATCTGATGTGGTCACAGAATCAATAGTGCTAAATGGAAAAATTGATTCATAAAAATATACATGGCGAGAGACATGAATCTGACGAGTAAGCAAATTTAAAGTAATAAATCCTTTAGTACCAGCCCTATATCCAAGAAATATGCATTTGTGAGCTCGTGCATCAAATTTATGTCGATTTTGCAAAAGAGTTGAGGAAAAATAGAGGCAACCAAAAACTCTTAACAAGTTAAAATCAGGGAGTTTATTATAAAGCATTTCAAAAGGACTTTTGTTACCTAAAAGTGGAGTAGGTAATCGGTTAATGAGGTAAATAGCATGTGTAAGTGCATAAGACCAAAAAATTTTAGGAAGATGAGATTGAAATAAAAGAGCGCGAGCCACATTTAGAATATGTTGGTGTTTTCGTTCCACTCTACCATTCTGTTCAGGAGTTTCAGGACAAGAGGTTTGATGAACAATGCCATTTTGAGCAAAGAAATCTATCATCTGAAACTCTAGACCATTATCAGACCTAATGATCTGAACAGAAGCAGTAAATTGAGTTTTTACCAAAGAAATAAAGGATTGTATAGAAGGCCGTACTTCAGACTTATTCTTAAGCAAGTAAATCCATGTATATCGGGAAAAATCATCCACAATAGTTAAAAAATATTTATCACTATTGACAGAAGGTAAATGATATGGGCCCCATATATCCATGTGAACCAATCCAAACATTTTATTAGAAGCACTAGTACTGACAGGGAAAGGCAACTTTCGTTGCTTGGCAAAATGGCAAATGTCACAACAATGAAATGCAGAATTGAAAGATACATCAGGGTACTGTTTCTGAATAGTATGTAAAGTATTTTTGGATAAATGGCCTAGTCTAAAATGCCAAAGATCAAAGGGAATGGGGTGAACAATAGTAGAAACATTATTGACTAAGGGAGAGGGAACCATATCTGCTTGATTCATGATGTATAACCCTTCAATGACATTAGCTGAACCAATCATCCTCTCTGAAGGAAGGAGTTTGATGTGGCATTGGAGTCTCTGAAAAGAAACAAAACAAGGAAGAAATTTAGTGAGTTTAGAAACAGAAATTAAATTGAAATGGAAATTCGGGACATATAAAACATCCTGAATCATGAAAACATTAGAAAAACGAACAATGCCACTGTAAGAAGCTAATACTCGTGAACCATCAGGTAGATTAACAGAGATTGGTGATATACGCTTATATGAAGCAAAGAAAGACAAATTAGCACAAACATGATCAGAGGCTCCTGAGTCAAGGATCCAAGAGTTAGAAAACGAGTGAATTGAACATATAAAATGTGTACCACCAGTAGAAACATGATTCACAGAAACAGAGGATTTGGAGACTGAGGGTTGAGCAGGAGAAGTTTCAGTCTGTACTAAGGCCAGCAGCTTTTGATATTGCTCAGGTGTGAATCCATAAGAAGAATTAGCAACCCGAACCGGTTCAGTGGTGTAAGAGCTAATCATATTCTCAGAAGAGATTGCATTGACTGTGGAGCTTCTGAATTTGAATCCCGGTGGAAATCCATGTTTCTTGTAGCATGTTGCTTCAGTATGTTTATACTTGCCACAATAGGTACATTGCTTAGTAGGGCCTAGGTGGAATCAACTTAGATGGTACAGAGGCAGATGATCGCTGATTAACTGACTTAGAGAACAGGGCAGTAGCGTCCCCAGTCGGAAAGCCCATTTCACGTTCTTGTTGCTGGACTAATGCAAACACACGATTAATAGACGGCAAGGGATCAATGAGCATGATTTGAGATTTCACCAAAGAAAATCGATCACTCAACCCTTTCAAAAACCGAATAACGTAATCCTGCTCCAGATGCATCTTATAGGTCTCAACCATACCACAAGCACATTTTGGATTACAAGAACAAGAAATCGGTGGTCGCAAAGCTAGTAATTCATCCCAAAGAATCTTAAGTTTGGTAAAGAAATCACTCACAGACAGATCTCCCTGCTTTAAATTCTGAATATCTTCTTGCAGATCAGCCAATCTGAAAACATCGTTCTGAGAAAACCGTGAACGAAGATCCTCCCAAACATCGCTAGCTCGATCGATCCATAAGATGCTTTGAGCAAGAGATGGTGAAATCGATCTCGTCAGCCAAGAAAGCACCATCATATTGCATCTCTCCCAAGCCGGAAAGAGTGGATCTGATAAAATCGGTACTGGAACTGATCGATCGATGAACCGAAGCTTATTCTTCGACAATAAAGCCATTCGCATAGCCCTAAAATTATAATTTCCAAAGATGGATTCTCGTTAGGGTGAAGATAAAATGGATTAGAAATATCGTGCAGAGGATTAATCGGTGCTGCAGTGGTGGAAGAAATACCAGCGGTAGAAGTTTCAGTTGAAGTTGCGGCCATCGTGAAAGACGAAGTTGAGATGAATTGAAAAGTTGAAATGGGAACAAAAAAGGTAGCTCGTGAGAGATAAAGTCCGTTGAATGAGAATACCAAAAAAAAAAAAGGTCCGTTGAATGAAGGGAAAAAGTCGAAATGAAAAGAAAAGCAAGGTACAACAATAAAGCCGCTGACCAAGAATCACGTGAAGGAGCGAGAGAAAGCAATTGAATACTCGCCAATTTTGTCGAGAAAAGAATGGCGAAGCAAAAAAAAAAAAAAAAAAAAAAAAAAAAATTTTTTTTTTGAGAAGAAACACAGGATTGTCAAATACTATCCCGCTCTGATGCCATAAAGTGATTTAGCAAGAAGAGGAAAATAGAATTCTGAATCTTATTTCTTGAAACAAATAAAATGTACAAGTGCCCTTTATATAGACACAATAAGTAATGTCAGTACAAAGTCTAGAAGTATCTAAAACTAACTAATTACATGTAACAAACTTTGTTATTTCTAACTAAGATATATACACTAACACATATTCATTTTCTACTATCCAATTATCATCGGATGGAAGATAATTGGAAGTTGTGAGCATGGAAGTTTTGAGCTTTCTTTTTCTTGCCCAATCTTAAATTGGCCATCACAAAAACAACATCATTCATAGTTATTTGTTTTAAATGATTTCTTTTCTTTGTGTGAACCTAAATAAAGAAAAAGAATTAATATGCATCTCATCATTTTTTTAAAACGAAACACAATTCATATTTCAAGAATAAAATCATACCATTTCAAAGGCACTCTAGTTTCGCTCACAACCAGACGAACTGCTTGTCAAACTTAGCACACGAAAAGCAATTTTTTGAAGCTTTGGAACTTGATCTCCATAAGAATCCCACTGCTGAATTTTCGCACTTAACCCCAACCTTGACTACTGCAGAACCTATAAAGATACTGTGCATTTGATTTGAGGGAAATGAAAATAGAGGTTTTCTTTTTCTTTTTTTCCTTTTGTTTTAAGTTTTACTGTATTTATGCTGCATTTTTACTTGTTTTTACTGAGGACTATTTTTACTTGTTTTTACCGAGGACCATTTTTACTTGTGTTTTAACATATATCACTCCAGTAAAAACATAAGGTTTTACGTTTTTATCCTAGTTTTTGACAATAATGAGTGGAAGTGCATAGGAGTACCAAAAAAAAAGCCGATGCTTCACAACTTATCTACGTCCATTGTTTGTAGCTTTCCTTTGTTGCATCCTATTCCTATAAGGAATTAACTTAGGTCAAGTTGTCATGATGCCAATTAAAAGCTACCAACTATTTTAATTTATCCATGTCAGCACTTAACCCTCTAAGCACCACTTAACCACCGTGAAAAAAAAAAAAAAAAATCACTGATTTTTTCAAAAAAGGCAGAAGACTAACTTAGGGCGATTGTGGAGAAGGGATGCGGCAGCAATCGTGTAGACTGCAGACGGGCATGGAGGAGAAGTAAGGAGAAGATACGATGGTGATCAATTCTTGTGTGAATTATTCTAGGTGTTTACTCAATTATTATTTTTTTTCTTTCATAAATATCTCTTCAACCCATAAGCCTTTGAAGATTTATTTTTAATTTAATTCTTCTAAATTCAGTTCCATATGATCTAGTCTGGGCCTCTAGGGTTGTTTCCTTCCAACAGAGTTGACTTTGGGGATTCCATCTAGGCTCGTTCAAAGGGAAGAAGCAAGGAGTGGGATTGGTGAAGGGGTTCGCGGCAGCCTTGGAAAACAGAAGAAATATAATCGTGCCATATGGGAAAGTGGGTTGAGTGTGTTTTTTTTGTTAACGGTGGTTAGTTCTGATCCATGTTTATAAAAGATTTGAGAGAGTTTAACTCAACCCTCCTCCTTTACCCGGGCTTGGGATTGGCTATAAAATATAGGTCATTGAGTGCACCGGTGAGGAGAGTTAACCAAATAGTATGGAGTCATCTAAGAAAATGTCGAGGAAAAGATCCAAGCGAATACTTAATGAGGTTATAGAACTCTTTTAGTTAATAATCTATTTAAATATTTGGTTTTTGACAGAGCACAATGACATCATGCCATCCATGTAGCCGACCCCACTTAATGGGATAAGGCTTTGTTGTTGGTGGTGGTGGTGGTGCTTCTTAGAGGTTTAATTGCTGACATGGAAAAATTAAAATAGGTGGCAAGTTTTAATTGGCTTCATGGACAAACTTGACCTAAGTTTAGTCCTTCCTATAAATGTTTGTTTTGAATCACAAATAAATAAGAAACTGCTATAAAAGACTTCAACTGTCATTTTAGAAATGTTGCTTTCTATCATGATGATTTGATTTAAGGGAAAATATACATAAAATAAATTAAATAGATATAAAATATTTATAGATTTTGATATACTATAATTTAAATTTTACGTCTATTTAATTATAAAATATGTACTTAGAAGGTGCCTATCATCCTCTTTTTTATGATCTCATTTCAGAGTAGTCTTTCATTACTCATCAAATTTCTTCTTCTACTTTCACTCAGCCTTCTCTCTTTGCAATAAAGTGCATGAGTAAGAGAGAGACCCAGAAATAGTATAATGGAAATCCCCACCGAGATTCACGCTTCTCTCATCAATTGCTTGCTCCTCTTACCCTCCTCTGTAACTCCGTCTCTGATCTGAAACTACTGTTGCTGGCACTAGCCCCCAAAGAAGCACAAGCCTAAGCTCCCTCTACAGTCGCTGCCACCTCCAGCACCGCCAGCTCAGTTGACGTGCCCGGCAGACACGATGAAGCTGGGGGTGTGTGGTTCCATACACAGAGAGAGACAGCAGTGCGATAGGAGGAAGAAATACAATACTTGAGAGGAGTGGATAATTGACTTGGGAAAGGGTACAAGTTTTTAAAAAAGTTTACAGAGGAGAGAGACTAAGATGCCCGTGTTTCTAAGAAAATAATTAAATAACTAAGGAAGGAAATGTAAGAAATGTCTTATGTGGCTGTGATAAATGTATATGATTTAATAATTAATGAAGGGCTAAATGATTATTGCTAAATGACTTTTGGGAAGAGGTTTCTTAACTGCTTAATGGATGTAGAAAAATTCAACTTAATATAGAAAAATAATAATCAAGAGTCAACTAAGTTATTACAACAGAACGATTACAAAAGCATTATTCGATTCTTCATTTCTTGAAAATATTGTATTATATCTTCATCATCAATCTTATCAAATATATCACGTTCAACATAAGTTTGTTAAGAGTTCTCTTAGTCCATGCAAGGTGAGTTTGAAATATCTACGATAGGAGAATTAAATTTCTTCTTAGGACTTCAAATTAAGCAAAAGAATAATATAATATTTATTTCCCAAACCAAATACATGTAAGAGCTTCTTAAGAAATATGAAATGGATCACCGCAACAGGGCTAATACCCTATGAGCTCAACGATTTTTGTAATATCCTAATTTTTACTTTTAGGATTTATTTATAATTAAGAGTGAAATTATATATGATAAATGTATTTAATTCATAATTTTTAAAAATATAATAAAATAAATGGAAATAGTGGTGGTTATAAAAAATATATCATTCTAATGTTTTGAAATCACAGATAAAACTACTGCTGCATGTGTTTTTCATAAGGAGTAAAAATTTGGGGAAAGAATAAGAAATGAAAAAGAGCCCCACCGTTTAAACCAATGGTCTCTTGTTCGTAATCAAATGCTCTACCACCGAGCTATGGACCCATTGATGCTAATGCATTATAGCTAAATAATATATATATATATATATATATATATATTTAAAAAAAATTGTGTCTACACTTGCACACATAGGCACACGTATGGCTCCGCCACTGGTTGTTGTTTTATGATGAAGAAGATGAGCAACTCCATCTTTGATTGAGTAAGCTCCTGAGTCATTGCCAACCCAATACAATATATCTGGTGGATTTAAAACGAATGAGGGTGGAGTTAATGGATCTAGCATTAATAGTTGAATAAAGGCTACATAGTAGAGATGAATTCTATTAAAATGAATTCTCGAGAGAGAACCAAAATTTATTGAGAGCAAGTGGTAAGGAATTTACTCTCTCATAACCATATCCATGGTTCGAGGTGTGTAAATTAAGAAAATGGTGTTAGAGCTCTTCTCCCACGACGGTGGGCCTAACTCGGGAAAATCTGGGTTAGTCAAAACCGAAGCTTCCACTAACTGGATAGGCAACACAAACACACACACACACACACACAAAATCCAGAGAGAAGGGACCGGCAATAAAAGATGAGCAAAATATCGAATGTTCAATGAGGTTGATTAACCTTATTGCATGGGCACTGAAGATGGTGGTTAAGAAGATAGTAAAAGAAATTGAAATTTTGATGGGTGTTCTGATGGATTAATAAGCCAAATTGATTATATAGATAACAAATTGCATTTAACAAAGAGTTTTAATCGCAAGAAGGCTACCAATTATTTTACTCTCTCTCAATTCTCACGTCGTTTGAACCTGTGACCATGTGGGTGAGGAATTTGTTCATCTAATCCAATCAACCTTGGCACTCGAACATTGACAAGGCTATCAATTTTGAATGTGTATGATTCCCAACTCACAAAAAATTACAGAGTTGGGTTCTCTTCTTTACCATTATCTATTTTTCCTCTTCTTTGCCCGTCTCATCACTATTGATTATAATTGTAAGGTCGAAATATAATATTTAATTTTATCGAACTATTTTTATAATTTTATATATAAATAAATTCAAAATATTAAAATTTAATCTAAATATACAGTTAAAGTTTGATCTAAACAGTGTACAACTATAAGCTATAATTGAGTTTTTTCCCCACTTCACCTGCGAATTGTTTAGATTAAATTTTTACCGTTTAATTTTATTTTTTTATATACGTCATATAAAATTATAATAATAGTTTGATAAAATATAAAATTCGGACCGTTAACATTATAATAATGGTGAGGGTAAAAGTGAGGAAAAGTTAAGAAGAGACCCAAATCCCAAAATTAGACATCTATTTGTGAAATTAAACCTAATAACATACGATTATTTATTTTCGACAAAAAAACTGATAATTTATTATTATGTATGCACATTATTTGTGTGGAGGTGAAACTAAACTTTATTTTGTCGGTGTAAGAAGTGTGCAAAATGTTACATAACAAAATTCACTTATGTTTTGATAAGTAGCTAGATTTAACTTATAAAAATTTATGGCGAAATTACATTTAAATACCATTTAAATTTAAAAACCCTCAAATGTCTATTAAATTTGTTAAAGGACTTAAAGGTACCAAGAACCATATTGAGATTTTCAAATTCGGGTGAATTTTCCCTTTTGCCTTTAGTTTTTAAATGAACTTAAAATAAAGAAAAATGGCCCTCACTGGAGGTCCACCGTGATTGGTTGCCAGAGGACCAACCACCGGATGACCTACAACCACAGTGGCCTGGGATTTGACAATGGTTTTTTTTTTTGGGAGGGGGTGGGGGTGGGGTTCACTACTACAAAACATAGCTACGACGTCCTAGTTTTTAGACATTTAACGTCCTATTTTCACGGGACGTCTATCGTGGAGGCCTAAAAAAGGTGCACCTTACGGCGTCCTAAAATTTTTAGAACGCCATATTGGTATCCTACGGCGTCCTAAAAATATTTAGGACGACATAAGTCTTTTTTTTCAAAAAAAAAAAAAAAAAAAACCCCAAACAAGGGTTCGGGAGCATCTAAGCAAGGAGTGAGTTGATTATTCCAAACGAAATTAACCAAGAGATCAGAACAAGGAATAATAAGAAGAGGTTAAGAGAATACATACGCTTATTCTAAGAATCTTAAAGCAAGAAAAATCTCAAAACCAAATATGCATAAACAATACAATGAACAAAGCTGATATGAACTCAGATCGAATCAGATCCAGTCTTAGATGAGATGAAAAATAAATTGAATCAGATCCATGTTCAACAATAAATCAGCTGTGAAATTTGGCGGAGCAAAGTAGATCTAAAAATATAAAATTCTAGATCTAAGAACAACATATTTACGGCAAAGTGAGTGAGATTCAGCGGTACAAAAATGCAGAAATCGATCGATCACGTAGAGCAAAAAAAAAAAAGACGTAAGGACGAGGGGGATACAATACCGGTGTCTATGAGGAGAGGAGGAGAGGTGCTTGGATTTTGATGAAGGACTGAGGTCGGCTGAGGCAACGAAGATGAAGAATATTACTAGAGCGTGAGATGAGAGCTAAAGAAGAGAGAGTGTGAAGGCAAAGCATGAGATGAGAGAGCGGATGGATTTAAATTCCGCTACTTTTGGACTCTAAGTTTAAAACTTAGACTCCAAAAGTGTCTCTCGCGGGCCCCACACATAACCCCCTACTGCATGACGTGACCCCATGCTGCACGACGTGACCTTCTTTTCTGCTGTACAACATGACTTTTAGAGTCTAACTTTTAAAGTTAGACGCCAAAAGTACTGCTTTTTGCTACCAAATAATTCATTTTGCCGCCCGTGGGTTTAAATTTCGCTACTTTTGGAGTCTAAGTTTAAAACTTAGACTCCAAAAGTGTCTCTCGCGGGCCCCACACATAACCCCCTGCTGCACGACGTGACCTTCTTTTCTGCTGTACGACATGACTTTTGGAGTCTAAGTTTAAAACAAGTTTATAACTTAGACACCAAAAGTCATGCTTTTGGCGTCTAAGTTTAAAACTTAGACACCAAAAGTCATATAATTACAAAAATATCACCACCTTTATTTTTTACTTCTTTTTTTTCTTTTTTAAAAAAAGGACGTCTTTTGGGGATGCAAAAATCGTTTTTTGTAGTAGTGGTTGAATCATTTTCTTAAAAAAATAAAAAAATCAATGAAAGTGAGCATGGTGGGGTAACCCACCCCACCTTCATGGGGGCCACTTGGTTCTTTTAATATAAATATACATTAACAAATATAGATATATATTCTTCTTAATATTTTTTCCATCAACAAATACTCTTGCAAATCTCATTGCTAAACTTGTAAATATCATTGTACAAATTGGTAATTCTCATTACAAGATTTGTTATAATTGACCCTTATGAGTATAGCTTTAAATTTTCAATTCAAGCTTCCCCAAGCTTTCCTCCAAGTTTACCTTGTTGGATTTTATGTCTAAATCCCAAGGGTTATGAATAACAAGTGGGTTGACACCACCGGTCACGTTGTTTCTCGCCGGTCATGTAGGTTCGCCAATGGGACTAGTTTCTTCATCTATAAATAGATAGAAAATCCACTCAATTCGCAACTAGTTTTTTTAGACACTTCGCTCTCATACATACAGTATACTACATTTTGTCATAATCCCATATACTGTGCAATTCTAAAAGCACGTGGTTGTGTTTGTTCGAGCTCCTATTTGATAGTGTCATCATTTTGGAGACAATTGTTCGTGATCGTTGGGTGTCTGAATAGAGGGAACAAATTGTCTTAGGGAGACAATGTAAGTTGGGCTCGGATTTCTTCAATTTTATCATTATTATTTTTGGCAGTCTCGTGAGTTCTTTTTGCTTTTCTATATTATACAGAATTGTTGTATGTTTACAAATTGTGCCATACTGGTTACACAAATTCTTATCTTAGTGAAATTTCTACCTCAAAAGTATTTTCAACAACAATCTTAAGACAATTTGGTTTGAATCTGTGTTCATTTTTTAAATTTTGGTTTCTTGAGTTTGAAAAAATAGGATTTCTAAAATTATGATTTCTAAAATGAATACAGAAAGACTGTGATGATATATATAGGTGAAGTTTGTTTATAGTTAATTTTCCACTATGTAATTCGTTTGCGGCATATACCTATATACTCTATTGAAGAAATCCAAGTCTCTATGGCCTTTTGAAACTTTGTTATGGTGAAGTGAATAAAAATAGGAATCCAACAAACAAAAATAAAAATCTGTGTTGAATCTGCATAATCCAAACACAGGAATAAGAATTTGTTAAGTTGAAAAACTTACTGTCAAAGACAAACTTGAGTTTGGTTTGTCAAACTCGAGTTTGCACTTGACAGAGAGTAGCTCAAGTTTTTCTAAACATAGACAAACTCAAGTTTATGTCATATAGAAAGCATTCTATGTTCTTCGAGTTAAGACAAACTTGAGTTTGTGTTAGACAGAGAGCTTTCAAGGATTTGTGAACTTAACCAAACTTGAGTTAAGTTAAGACGTCATTTATTGTCTGATGGGAGAAGGTGAATTTTGTTTTGATTTTGCCCAATTACCAAGTCCAATCTCTTTCTCTCCTTCCTTTTTTTTTCTTTTTTTTGGTTTGGCCTCCCCATACGATTGGAACATTGAGAATTATTGTAGGAAAATTTGGTGGGTTCATTTGCTAGCCCGTACGACGTATGTGGCTCCCCCTTACTTCATTAATTGAGTTTTAACATTTAACACAACCATCCAATCTCCCTTCTCACAAGTACTCCTAAAGCCATATCATAATTTTCTATTGCCCCCACATAACCGGCGCCATGAGGAAACAATAATAAACATACAAGAAATATTTTATTTGTGTTCCCTTTTTGCCTTGCTCACATGCTCAATTCCATTCTCTCCTTTTATTAATGGTAAATTGTCTCATCACTCACTTTTCTCTTCTTCTCAACTGGCGGTAATAAAAGGAGTAGGATTGTAGGAAGTAATTTAAATTTTTTTTTTTTTTTTTTCTTTTGCTTCTTCCATACGTTAGGGAATAATATGGGAAAAATATTTTGTGTCATATAAGCCTCATCCAATGCCCACCTCTCTAAGGTAAATTAGACTTATATTGAAACTCCACAAATTTTTCATTAGGATTTTTCCCCTCCTTTTGGACGAAAATTATAGAAATAATGAGGGAAAAATATATTTTTACCTTCTTTGACATTACCATCTCAATTTATTTGTAACCAAACTTATTAACCACATTTTTAAATAATTCAACCTTATTTCCCCATAATTAATATATCCTGTCAGAAAAATAAATACTATTGACCACTACTACTTGGAGAAAAATTCTTATATTCCATTAATTAATTTACATGAAAATTGGGGATGTTACACCAGCAGTGCCATGGAAAAGAAGAGAAGAAGCATAAACTTGTGTTTTGAATTCTCACCCACTTGAAAATTGGTTACCTAAAAAAGGGGTGGGAGGTGGGCTTCCCTTGGGGACATGAAATTAGTTCTTGCTAAAAAATTGGCTTCGCAAAAATTAGAGAAAATAACAAATAAATATCATTTGAATTTATAAAACCCCCGAAGTCTCCCGAATTTGTAAAAATACGAGAAGTACCAAGGACCTATGAGGGATATGCAAATCGGGTGAAATTACTCTTTTGCCCTTAGTTTTAAATAAATCAAAAGAATAAAAATACCTCACCGGAGGGCCATTGGCCACGGTCCAACCGACGCCTTGACAAGCCACCGCCGCCGGCCACCGGGCGAGGGTGGGGGTTTTTTTTTTTGGCGGTGGTTTTTTTTTTTTGAAACAAATTTATTCATTGAAGGGTAGGGGGTGGGGTTCAAACCCCCCACCCCTCACACATGCATGGGACCAAGTGGTCCACCAGTTGGGCCACTTGGTTCCTTTAATATATATATATATATATATATATATAAACAAATATATATATTCTTCTTAACATTTTTTCAACGGTAATTACAAATCTTTTACCGCTATTTACAAAATTTTCATCGGTATTTATAACTTTTTTTTTTAGGTTTCCCTTTCTTGCCTCGAGGAAAAAACAAAAACATAATGCATAAATACAAAATTTTCATCGCTATTTACAAATCAACCTTCGCTATTTACAAAACTTTCATTGCTATTTACATCTTTTTTTTTAGATTTCCCTTTCTTGCCTCCGAGGAAAAAAATGCATAATTACAAAATTTTCATCACTATTTACAAATCAACCATCGCTATTTACAAAACTTTCATCGCTATTTACAACTTTTTTTTAGGTTTCCCTTTCAGTCTCTTTGGAAAAAACACAAAAATAATGCATAATTACAAAATTTTCATCAGCATTTACAAATCTTCCATCGCTATTTACAAAATGTTCATCGCTATTTACAACTTTTTTCATCGGTATTTACAAATTTGCGAGGACCGCCATAAAAAAAGTTGTAAATACCGATGAAAGTTTTGTAAATAGTGATGGAAATTTTGTAAATAGCGATGAAAATTTTGTAATTATGCATTTTTTTCCTCAGAGGCAAGAAAGGAAAACCTAAAAAAAAAAGTTGTAAATAGCGATGGTTGATTTGTAAATAGCAATGAAAATTTTGTAATTATGCATTTTTTTTTCCTCAAAGGCAAGAAAGGGAAATCTACAAAAAAAAAAAAAAAAAAAAAAAAAAAAAAAAAAATTTGTAAATACTGATGAAAGTTTTGTAAATAGCGATGGTTGATTTGTAAATAGCGATGAAAATTTTGTAATTACCGTTGAAAAAATGTTAAGAAGAATATATATATTTGTTAATGTGTATATATATTAAAGGAACCAAGTGGTCCAACTGGTGGATCACTTGGTCCCATGGTGTGGGGGCTAAGGGGTTCGAACCCTACCCCTTACACTTCAATGAATATAATTTTTTTTCAAAAAAAAAAAAAAAAAAAACCCCCACCCTCGCCCGGTATTATACGGCCACCGGCGAGGGTATTTTTATTTTTCAAATTTATTTAAAACTAAGGATGAAAGGGTAATTTCACCCAAATTTGCATATCCCTCATAGGTCTTTGGTACTTCTCAGTCTTTTTACAAATTTGACGGACTTCTGGGGGTTTTACAAATTCAAATGGTATTTATTTATCATTTTCCCAAAAAATTATCCATCCAAATATGTTAAATACAGGAAAGTATGTGATTTTTCCTTTTCTACGTTGGATTTGACTTTACCAAGTAGGCCCTTAATAAGTAGGGAATTAATTATGTTAAGCTATGATATGAAATATGAATTGAGATTTAGAGCGATTAGTTGAGCAAATTGAGGTTTAATGATGTTGTTTTAACTTGTTTGAGGCATAGGAATATATAAAAATGGGGTAAGATTGTCAGAATATAATAGGATTGACATTGAAGGGGGGAAAACGGTCAAGATAAATAGTTCATAAATATATTATTATGGCATTAAATTTTCATATTATGAAGAAGTACAAAATTACATGGAATAAATATTTATTAATATATATTTTGAGTTTAAGGGGATTGTTTTTATAGTAATTGGAATTTATCATGTATTTACATGATAAAGAGAATTGGCTCATCATTAAGGTGGGTTAAATTTTAGGACATAATCCCAATCAAAAAAATTTAGTTGAAGATAAGGGGGATTAAATTAAAGTATTTATATTGTTTTCTCACTTGCGAGATCACAATTATTTATTAAATGGTTAAATACCATTTTTTTTTTCTATGAAAGTTTAGCCTAAGACTGGTCACCTGTAATTTTTTGGTCTAATTTTTTCCCCTAACGTTAACAAAAGCGGAGCAAATATGCCCCGAAGCTTTTTTTTATGAGCAATTTTGCCCTTGGAAGTTTACACAGAGTAGTAACAATTTAACGGTCAAGATCAATGGATTGGCAAGATTACCATGAAACCAAAAAAAATTCTGAGTGACCAATGCTCTTTAGGCTAAACTTTTATGACGAAAATGTTATTTAACACTTATTTAAATATTATCAAAATTATGTTTAAGCAAAATTTACAAGTACCTTACCCCCCCTCCCCCCCCCCCCCCCCCAAAAAAAATAGTTTAATTTGACTCTAAAAAGAAGCTTGGTCAATCATTAAGAACAGATTTAATGATTTGGTTGGCTCTTAAAATTGTGACTGAGAAAATCCATATGTATGATTGATGTGATCCTAAGTCATGTACAACATGGCATCCAAACTAACATCCTAAACGGCATAAGTCCTAGGTTGCCACCTTGGACGCCAACTAGATGACACATTGCATCACATATGTGATCTTAAGTGATGTTTAACATGGCATCTAAGTTGACATCATACATGCCAATTAAGTCATACATGACAGCATATATGGCATCCAATATGACACTAAAGTCCGAGGTTGCCACCTTGGATGCCCAACAAAGGACACCACTTAGGATCACATTGTAGTGTCCTAGTTGGCGTCTAAGGTACTTCCTCCCATTCTAATTATAGAATAACAATTGGGAGTTAATCTTGGTCCTAATTATAAAATAAACTTATAATTTTTGTCTATTTCTTCTCAAAATACCATAATTGATACTTTCTTAATAATAATTAAATACAATATTAATATAATAATGTATCTATATATTCTCTAAAGTGAGTAATGTTTGCCACTAGGGATGAGCAACGGGCGGGCGGGGCTACCCCTGGGGTAACCCGTGGCCCGCCCGTTTATTTTACACGGGTACGGGGCACCCCCTAAAACGGGTACGGATTAACGGGTCCATGGTTATACGGGTACGGGTTAAACGAGTACGCCTAAAACGGGTCCAGGGAACCCGTTTAAAGAATCTGGCCTTTTTTTTTTCTAGAACAGGTTTTTTCGGCCCAAAACTTTTTTTTTTTTTTTTTTTTTTTTTTTTTTTTTTTTTTTGCGTTTTTTTGGACCCAAAACAGTTTTTGTTTTCTTGTGTAAGAGTCCACATAATTATTTTCAAATAACCATATTAAAAAGTTGCCATCATCAAGATAAACCGGAATTTTTGAGGGAGATCGGCGACACCAGAGTGTGAGAGCTCGGAGAAGTCATATGTGAGGTAGGCGAGGTTCGACAAAAAATAAAAAATCAGAGTAAGTAGATGCCATTTTAAATTTTAAATAAGGGCATTTTGGGAAAACAAATATAATTAATTAATTTACCTACTATCCTAATCTTTCCAAAGTTAGGTAAATATGTCCTATAATTAAGATTGGAGGGAGTAACATTCTACGTTGCAATCAAGTCATAACATAATAGCAACATATACAACCAATGTTTTGGAACCCGGTTCGACCGGAACCGAAAACCGCCGGACAACCGGTCCGAGTTAAGAGGAAAACCCGGGTTCCCTAGTTGACCCCGGCCAACTCGGTCTAAACCGTAGAGTTGACCAAGTCACAAACTTTTTTTAAAAAAAAAAAAAAACTTCGGACTAAAGAGGAGGACGGATGTCGACGTTAAGAGAGAGATGGAGAGAGAGAATAGACGGCGATGTCGACAGAGGTGTAGATCCATCCATGGCGACAAGTTTCGTCAGTGTTCGTCGACGACGGTGCCTCAAAATTGCAGCAAAAGGTGAAGAACCTCCAAGAAGAAGAAGAAGAAGAAGCACATCAAGCATTCGGATATAGTGGAGGATGAAAGCACGGCAGGGTGAGAGAGAGTGAAGAAAAAGAAATAAAGCGTTGGAGAATGGCAATTGATTTCAAAAGCGTTGATGTTGACTTTGCCGTGCAGAGGAAGTGGAGTTTGGCCATGATTTGATAGGAGCTGCACATTTAATTAATTGGCACCAGTTTCCTCGACTCACCCGTGAATAAAGTAAGTTTAATTTTTGAGAAAAAAAAAAAGAATAAACTAAATTCAATACAGGGATGTTTTGCAAGTCCCACAAGACCTGAGGTATCTTTTCTTTTTAAAAAAAAAAAAAATCAATATAATTTAAACATCCTCCCATATTTATATACAATATTTTTTTTATTAAAATATAAATATTTTTTAATTAATACTTGGTTTGGCTCCCGGTCCACCCACCCTTAACCTACTATTCCCACCTAGTTCGACCCGATGCTGTTTTCGAACCTTGTATACAACATCTAACACGATGCCCAAGTCCAGGTTGCCACCTTGGAGCCAAAAAGGACGCCACATAGGATCGCATCATTGACATTCTATGTTCATGGACCAACTTGCAAGACATCTCACAAACACATTGATAAAGCTCACACAGAATTTCAACAAAAGCCTAGTATCACAGTTGTTATTAGTATTTCCCAAGGAGATGTGCTTGTTCACATCAAAGCCACATACTATTTAAAACATGCTTAAAGTTTTCAACATTTAATTTTTCGAGAAAGATCACACTTTCAAGTTAATGAACTTCTTCTCTTTCAAACTTTCCACTGTGTCCCTGACACTCACTTCCAATGGAATAAATTCAATTCCCAAGGTCATTACCTTCTCTTTAGAAACTTGATACTTTGACACGAAGGGCTTATCATCCGCACACCTAACAAGATATTTAGGAAGCAAGAAATGAAGTGAGCAAAAATTTGAGTTAAATAGGCACTACCACTTGAGTGTGTTTGGATTAGCTTCTAGAGAATAGCTTTTACGATTTATGAGACAAGTATGTGAGAGGAGTTTTGTCTTGATTTGTGAAAAGGGGCTTTTGAAACGTTTTGGGTGTTACCAAACAGGCTTTAAGAATAAGAAGTGAAAGTAAACTATATGGATCATCAAATATGATGAAGGATTATATATGATAACAATTCACTATCATCAAGTAAGGTTCCTTATTTCTGGATTTAAATTCCTTTCTTATAAATATACATGATGATTTAATAATTACGTTCATAACCTGCCCTAAGAGTATGAAAGAGTTCACAAGACCTCCATTCATCAAGCCTCTACTTTCATTTTCCCCTTACTTTATAAAACCTAAACTAAGGCTCTTCATAAATTATACAAACCTCCCTAACTTTACATTTTCAGAACATAACAGCTCGTCTTCCCTGATCTGTCTATAATATGTTCAACTATTCACTTGGCATCCTGGTGATTTAGGTCAACAAGTGTTTTCAAGGGAAAAGTCTGACAAGCTTTAGGAGATCTAAGTTTTTCTAACAATTGTTTAATAGAAAAGAGCTCTTACTAGAAAAAGGTGAAACCGAAAGGCTCACACACACACACACACACAGCTTTCAACACATGGAGATGTAGTCAGCTTACTTCTCTGGGAGCTGTGATGTTGGATATAGCTCATGCAAAATCTTCACAATGTCAGAGTAGTGTGCCACTGTCCCAAACAAACAATACCTTCCGCTAGCTGAAGAAATCTCAAATGCTTGAATATGAGGATTTGCAACATCCTTCACATGAATCCAGCACATAGAAACATTTGGAAATGTTTGCACACCTGCATCAAACAAGCTTAACCGTAGTTCATGGCATAAAAAGCTTGACCGTAGTCCATGGAGCAACATAAAAGTTTTCTCCAGAGGCCAAAACAAGAAATTTAATGACAGGATGACATATCAGTCAAATTTGAACGAAGACAAATTAAAAACTATAACTGTGTTATTATAAAGTTGTCACCCAGAATTTCTAGCCTTCGAAGTGCTAAGCAGGACTATGCAGAGGCCTAGAAGTTTAAACTCAAAGCCACCTTTTATCTAATATATATCCAAAAAACTATTTTGTGAAACTATGTCTACAATTAGTATTGCAAAAAATTTGTGCCTCGAGATTGAATGAAAAGATGTTGAAGTTCATCAACTAATTAAGTAAAAACTTGAAAAATGGCATACTTGACTTAATTTACATTTTTACACATCCACCCAAAATCAAAGGACCCGCCTAAGGTAAAGTTTGAAAGATTAATTTGTAAGCTGGGAATGTAAATGTTTATGCCAGAACTTCAGAGTGTGTTAGAGATCTCACTTAAATTCTATCGTTTTAATTAGCATCATTCCTTCCTGATGTAGATCCCTCTACAATTTTGTTTCATGTATCTTGGTTGCTATTAGCTTCTATGATAATGTAACTTAAATTTAAATTAAATAAGTGGGATTGATTGGGAGTTTTGTTCCCTACTCTTTATACATACAGCTTCTCTGTTGACAACAAAACTAGACATTCAAAGACTCAATTCCACTGAATTCGAACTTCAAATTTTTACAAGAAAATTTGTTCTTCTATTAAAAAAACGAAATCATGATTGTTGCTATCTTAATTTACTATGTCAAGTGAAAAGATAATAGCAAAGAGCATTACTGTTTTGCGTCTCTGATCTAGCATGATGGTATGCATCGCAATTCCAAATATACATATCAAGTAAGTCAACAGGAAGTCTTTGATCAAAATCATCATGTCTCCCATAATCCCTTATCACACATGAACATTTTGACACCAATTCCCTTTTCTATTAACTAGAGTCAGAACAAGCATTTTTGTTGGAAGATCCGACAACAAAGATGGACATAAATAATCTGACAGAATTTATTTTTGTATTCTATCCACCATGAACCTTATTACCTAATGAATCTATGAAAATTACCATTCATTAAATTTGATAATGCGGAGGAACTGCTGTTAAGGGAAGGTTGCAAGAGGGGCCCAATCACCATTGCTGGGTTGAGAGCAACCATGTCAATGTTGTTTTCTTTTGCAAATTTCCATGCAGCGTCTTCAGCCAAAGTCTTGGAAAGTGCATACCAGAGCTGAAAAAGCGGGAAAAAAAGAAAAAAGAAGAAGAAAAAGAAGAAGGAAACTTGAAAGGACTTATAAATTACTATTGTGACAAATAGTCAAATACCATATTAGCATACGTTGGAAGCTGAAACATATACATTAGCAATATCGCTCAGCACCAATTTTCAAGAGCATAGAAGTCTCAAAGTACTATCTGTTATCAAATAAATTAATAAGGAAGATGGCTGACGCAGTTTAGCATGTGTAATGAGCAATCTGCAATCTATGCATCACATTACGACTGATGACAAGGGACTGACCTTTGTCATAATTGAAACATGTAGCGTTCATAAAGAATCACAAATAAAGCATAACAATTAACTGTACCTCACATTCTGAATGATTTGCAACCACTGGAGATATCCAATCATAAGCCCAGAACCAAGAAGGAAAAATTATATTCATGGCACATGGCCAAAAAACAAAAATAAAACCAAGAAACAGGGGAAAAGGGAGAATAAGAACTCATGGATATTTAGAATATAAAGGAACCCCCGATGAGTGCAAACAAAGATAGGAAGATGGTTACATAATGAAAGTGGAAATACCCCTAATAACCTTAAATTATGTATGTGAAAAATGAAGAACTACACAGCATCATTGCCAATTTCTCACAACTGTGATGAATGATTGGAGTACATCTGAGTCAATAGGGCCTGTAAGCCTTTGTAAAGGCTCAGCAATCAGCATCTAATCCTTGATTGAGTGCACCTTGTTGACAATGTTAGTTTAAGGGAAAAGGCGACAAGGTGTCTTTTCAAAAGCGGAAAGCAAACTTTACTCCAGATGACAACAATGGAGAAAATTTTGAAACAAAAGCCTAACTGATCATGAACGCAGACTTCACTTTTTTAAATCTGGCTTCAACACTATCACTTTGAATTAAAACTGCATTTAAATGCTTTACTTTGCTATGTCCATGATAATTGTCGAGCAACTTTCATTTGTGTATTTCATCAACAAAAGAAATGTCTTCAATTTTATTTTGAAAGTGGCTCACAGTTCAAGTGAATGAAAGCAATCACTGCTTGTAAAGTCCACCTACCAATGTCATTTAGATTGAGAACACGCTGTCCCAGTTCAATGCACCATTAAGAACAATCACACATGCAATGCACAATAATTGCAAGCTTCAAAAAAATGCTAGTATAGTGAAATATAGCACATACCTTATTTTCCCTACAGATATCTGGATTCGAAAACCAAGTCTCATCAACTACAACTTCAGGAGTTGTAGGTTTTCCATTAAATAAAACTGCATCACTGGAAGAAGTAAAAATAACTCGTTTCACAGATGGTGATTTTGCACATGATTTGAGAACATTAAGAGTTCCTTTGACTGCTGGATCAATTAATTCAGTCTGAAATGAAAGATCAACAATTAGAATTTAGCAAGAAAAACGTTTTTGGCCTGACAACAAAATGGTAATTTAAAAGATTGTCAGCCTTGTGAATAATTTAAACTCAAGGGAGCTTAAAAGATTCCAAAGCCAAATTTCAAAACCCCTAATACTAAATAGTTCATAGTTGATATAATTTCTGTCCATAACTAACAGATTTTGAGAAAGTCTCAAAGCATCCCACTCAAGTACTCAAGAATTCACCAGTTTCTTTGGATGTCAATCATGCTAAGATACTCCAGATTGCACTTTAGCATAAATCTCCAGTTTGCCCAACAGTTAATGGAAAACCGAAAATATGGTGGTTCTTGAAGTCTTAGAGCGCATGTGAACTTACTAGGTTATCAATACAACAGATTGTTTGCCTAGGGCAAAGAAAGGACCAAGCTAATGAGAAGGGTAACTATGTCTTGTGTATTTGGGAAAGTGGACAAAATGAAATGTAGAACCTTTTTGTCTTCATGTTATTGGACTTTTTAGTTCTATGAAGGAATATTCATTTAAAGAAGATAATCAAAAGTTGATTACAATTGGTTGGTGTCGACCTGTGGGTCCTTGACATTGTGAAAAACAGGAGATGCAGTATGAAAGACACCCTTACACCCTTACACCCCGCAACAGCCTGATCAAAGGAACCTTCTTCCATGAGATTTGCTTTAATCAGCTGCAGTCTCTCCTTTGCCCCATCAAGTTTGAGCAAGTGGTCTACCTTTACTGAATCATCTGCAAGGAGTTTTAAACCAATGAACCATCACTAACATGTAGCTCAAAATGATAAGAAACAGCGTAATAGAATTGAATGGTCTCACTTGAGGGAGAAACTCGAAAAGCAAAATTAAGGAATTGATGAGATATCTAGCAATCTAGATTTTTATCTTGACTCGAGTTTATTTTAGCCATTTCTTGCTTATTAATCTCTATCCAACAAACCTTTACGTTTCTACTTCTCCATGCATGCCCTGTATTTGGATCATTCCTTCAATTTCGAGCAGCCAAACACTACAAGCCAAAGAATTTGAAAATTCGACTTTCGAGAAAATTTCCAATTACTCACTCACAACCATAACCC
Source organism: Acacia acuminata (assembly GCA_019022655.1). Lineage (NCBI taxonomy): Eukaryota > Viridiplantae > Streptophyta > Magnoliopsida > Fabales > Fabaceae > Acacia > Acacia acuminata. The sequence continues at coordinate 237,986 of JAFJYI010000242.1, read as the reverse complement.
AAAATCGCAATACAACAAACCAGTGAAACAAGCGATGAGCTTGTATCTTACATGGAACCAGCGAAAAATTTGAGTGCGTTTCAAGTCAAGTGTTCAATCCCCACTCCTACATTTTCGTTAAAACCGAAAACCGAAAAACCGAAGAGTTGAAAGAAAAAGAATTTCCATTCGGTATTCACTCACTTGGGTCACGAACAGAGCCCTTCACAGTATAACCACGAAGAAGAAGAAGCTTGACGAGCCATGAAGCAATAAAGCCAGAAGCACCGGTGACGCACACCACCTTCCCATTTCCTGTGTTGCTTTCCATTCTCTTTGGTTCTTCCTAATGAAAGCCAACCACACTTTTCAGATTTGTTTGATATAAACTGAGCTATCTGGGTATTTAAAATGAGATGAAGTTACATATATAGGAGTATACCCTTTTAAATTTGGGGATGAGCATCCAGATCCATTAGGTTGTGGAGCCATTGTACGACACCGTGATAAGAAAGCAGTGATGATTTCAAATTTTGAATTAAAGCAACTGCATTAGGTCCGAAGAAGAATGGTAGATAAACCAATTAAATTCACCAGTAAAAAAAAACTTCATTAAATATTTGATATGTAATTAAAAAAAGACAGAAGGAATATTTTGTTAACTTTTCGAGAAACAATGCATAGAAAACAACTTCACTATAGACTCCACAACGAAGGAGAACTTAAAATGCACAGTAAGACCACCATAAACTCTCTTTCAATGTATTTATATATTGGTGTGTGTCTATATATAATATGTGTGTGTATATATTTGTATGTGTGTCTATATATATATATATAAATATAAAATTAAACATGATCAGCACGAATAACAATAAGAATTCATGTGAGATCATTATATAAGGATATCATACAAAGTTGTAGAACAGCAATCATTTAAACAAACAATGGGACTATGCTCCACATGGCCCTCTAAAAGGCATCCTTTTTAGAGTGCTCACCAAGTGGCATTCTCAAGTCTCAACAAATTTGCATAAATATAAATATTATTACAGATTGTGGCATATATAAGATTAATAAATAATGGTGAATAACCTTTTACGGTGCTCAACAAGTGGCATTCTCAAGTCTCAACAAATTTACATAAATATAGGTACTACTATAGATTCTAGCATATATAACGATTAAATTCAAGAGTTAAAACAACAAGGAAACCAGATGTTCCAAAGAAGAAAATATGAAGTAGCCCTCGAAAAATATGCGCGACCATTAAATTCCTATCGAAAATCATATAGAAGTGTAGGCAGTCGTGCATGCTACACGCAGGATGAGGGATATGGAGGATACCCTACGCCGTTTATGAATGCAATTTGGCTCTTAAATTTCACCCAAAGTATAATAAAGCCCTTTTGAATAGGGCAAGTTGTTATATAAATATTCTAGATGATGCTCTAAGAGATGTTAGTACTTGTACTAAAGATGGAGCCGACAATAAGATCGCGTTGGAAATTTTTGAGAAGGTGAATTATAAACTTGAAAAGAAGGGGATATAAGTACCGACTTTGCTTTAATGGAGCTGCCTTCGGATCATGCTGACCTTCTTGTGTGCCTCCGAAGAGAAGAACGACAAGAAGGGTAAAAAGGTTCAGCTTATTGACTCAGATAATGTAGGGCTTCATCAAATGCTTGCCGAGGAAAAGTTGAAGGAGAAGAAGAAGCCTCGTGAACCAATCCAATAAAGAGAAGTTGGAGGATAGTATTGGGAAGAAGAAGAAGGTAGTTGCAAACAAATCAAGAAAAGGTGGCCAAGGAAATGAAGACATCGTTAGCAACATTAGAAGTCAATTGTAGCCTCCAAGATCTAAGGGAAGTTATCAAGAACCGATTTCCAACGCTAGAGCAGCTTCTTGTCAAATACAAGGATGAAGAAGGTGATTTAGTCACAATCACTTCCGATGAAGAATTACGTTGGGTTGAATCATCGACGGATCACGAAGTTATATGCGCTTGCACATAGTGGATACTGATCCCGAGCAAGTCCATTGTTTGATTGTTATCCTTCCTTTTCCTTCTAGTTATGTGACTAGTTCAAATTGTGACTTTCCATTTAGTGTTTTCGAGATTTTTACTTCAACAGAATCATTTAACTCGTTATTATCCTTCCTTTTCCTTCTAGTTATGTGACTAGTTCAGTTGTGACTTTCCATTTAATGTTTTCTAGATTTTTACTTGTACAGAATCATTTAACTCATTATTGTTGGTGAGTTATACTTGGAACAATAAACAAAAACACAAGAAGAAAGAAATTTAAAAGTACGTGGGCTAAATTATACATAACCTCCCAGGTCGGCTTGCATAACCACATGACATTTCAAAGTTTAAATTTAACTCCTTAACCTCTTTTATTATTATTATTATTATAAGCACCCTCCCATTAACTAACCTTTATCTTTTTAACGGAAGTTGCCACATCATATTAATAGATGACACGAAGCATCCTATTTAAATTGCTAATTACGTATAATTCCAAAATTTGATAAGTTACAAATAATCTCTTGACATTTCAAAATTCGAACTCAACTCCCTTAAAAATTTGATTTATATTATTGAACCATATGTCTTTACTTATATCATCTTAATAAATTCATTAAGATTTTTATTATCATTTGTCAATTAAAATAGTTTTTTATCAAAAAAAGAAAATAATATTTAAAAAGTATAAAAAATAAAACGTTGAACCTCTTATTAAAAAAAGCATTACTAATAAAGGATTAATAAGAACAAAAAGATAACGCCTTATGCATATATTTTGGCAAATTTCTCTGCACCCTTGAGCACGTCTCATGACTCTCTTTTTTTATCACATTAATGCTTTATTAATAATGCAGATTTTTTCTTAAATAAGAGGTTCAACGTTTTATTTTTATATTTTTAAAATATTATTCTTATAGTTTTTGACATAAAAAACTATGTTAATTGACAAATGATAATAAAAATCTTAATAAATTTAGTAAGATAGATGATATAAGTAAAGACATATAGTTTAATATTAAATTTTTTTAAGACAGTTAAGTTTAAATTTTAAAAGTTTAAGGGGTTATTTGTAACTGATCAAAGTTCAAGAGACTTTTTTGTAACTTATCAAAATTCAAAGAGTTATCTATAACTAGTCAAAGTTTGGGGTTCATCTCGTAATTAGCAATTTATAGAGGATGTCACGCTGCTATCTATTAATATGATGTAACAATTTTTGTTAAAAAGAAAACCTTTAGTTAATTTGGCCAGTGGTGCTTAAAATAAAAAATTAAAAGGGCTAAGGGGTTAAAATTTTAACTTTCAAAAGTTAGAGATTATCGGCAACTGATCCAAAATTCATGAAATTTTATATAATTTCATTATTATTATATTATATAAAATATGGATATTATAGTAATTTCATAATGCAAAACAAAACAAAATATCCCACTTTGCACACAAACCATTTAAACTCAAAAGTCAACAATAAGCAATCACCGAAGTTCCACCATCCCTAGAAATTTACAACACAAAGTTAATTTATTAATGAAAAATTAGATAATTATTATACACACACATGTATATACGCCAAAATTTAAATACAAACATTAAATAAAACAAATCCAATTATATTATTACCTTACTTCGTTAGTTAATGATTTATTTTTCTCTTTAAGAATTTTTTTATTTTTTATTTTTTAAAAATGAATTATTGGGTCATTACAGTTTTAATAGAATAAAAAGACTAAAATGCCCTTGTTAATCAATAAATTTATATGGCACTATAATTTGAAATTGGGCTGAAACAAAATAGAGGTATTTGTTTATTATCATTATTATTATTATCGATAGCAATCAAAATAATGGAAAGAATTAAAGGCGGAAAATAAAACTAAATGATAATCCCAAGTATCTTCATTCAAATATTTAAATATTTTAATTGAGATACCTTATGATACTAAATAATTTAATATACTCTAACAATTTATATAGGATGTCACGTGTTATCTATTAATATGATGTAGCAATTTTTGTTAAAAAAGAAAACGTTTAGTTAATGGCGGTGCTTATAATAAAAAAATTAAAAGGGCGGGGTTAAAACACTACTATAAAATATGGATACTACTCTCCTAAAAGACGTCCCTATTTTAAAAAAGGAAATAAAAAATGAAGGCAAAGGGTATCATTATAATTATTTACTTGAATTTGAGACTTTAGACAACCCAAATATTAATTTAGGATATCTAAAAGAATTTTGGTGACACGAATTATATTCAGGTCGCCAATTTGAGGAATTTTGGTGACATGAATTTTTATTCAGTCTTTGATTTGAGAAATTTCAAGAATTTTAGCTTATTTAAGAATTTTCTTTAGCCCCAAGAGAAATTTCATGAATTAAGGCGCCCTAAATGAGATTTTAGGACTCCAAAATTAATTATTTGGTGCGATTTAGAAAATTTTTGGCGCCCAAAGGAGAAATTTCGAATTTTGGCGACTAATTAAATTCGTGTCGCCAATTTAAGGAATTTAGCGACTTGAATTCAATTGAATAATTGTGACTTTTTATTCTCTCACCCTGATCAGCTACGCCAACATATATTTGACAAATAACTAATTCAACTTACTTTCTTAATATAGTCAAATTAGATCCTTTTTTTTACCTTATATACAAGATTAGAGGAGGTGGTATATCATTTTACATTTTAGGTAATTTTTGGGGGGTAATATATGGGTATATTATATTTAGAACCAGGCACAACCTTCTAACTAACGCGTATACCAATTTATTTTTTTTAGTACAAATTGTAAGCATTCTTGTATTACTTATTTTTACCCTATACTATGTCGAGAGTTTCGAACTTTTGGTTCTAGAACCGATGTTAAAAAAGTTAAAAAGTTGCATTTAATAAAAAGAGTTGCATTACACTAGTACAGAAATGGTTGGAAAATCCTTCACCATCTACAAGATTGATAAAGAAGCTTTCTATATAAGTTGTTGCTAAAGGAATTGGGTTAGAAAGCTAACCAATATCATATCTTATTATCAAAATGCCACCGCTCACATTTAGGACAATTTTGATATATCAAACTGACTTCTCTCCCCTTTTTTCATCTTGTGTAGTTGGATGATTTTGTTTTATGCAAAAATTTATAAGAAGTCTGAAGTCAACTCGAAAAGCAAAAGCAAAGGAATGAGAAATGAGGAACAAGAAGAAGAATTCAGAGAAGTTATCAATAAACCCCAATGCCTAATGGATATGACCCGTCATATTCAAAGAGTATAAATCCACTAAATTCTAAATATGACTCATCAGGCCTAGAATTACCTGGATATCATCATTACCTTAATTATCAAACTCAGCATTCAGGTGATGAAAATAATATGCTTCCTTTTTATTTGGACGACACTGAGTTCATGATGGCATTGGATAACCTAGGTCATATTTAATTTAATAATTGTTTTACTTCAATTCAATTCTTCCTCTTTATTTGGAGGACATTGATTTCATGATGGCATTGGAGAACCAAGGTCATATTTAAATTTATAATTCTTGTACTTCAATTTAATTCTAGATAGTCGTTTTTTTTTACGCATAGTTGTTTTTTATGCTTTTGAGTTCTTTAGTCTTCAATTATTGAGAACACACTTGTGGGATGTTATTGGTATTTTTTCAATAGCTCACAATTAATATTGCTGCCACCAATAAAAAATATAGATAATTATCTCCAATTAATATGGAGAAATTATTATTTATACATCAGATAACTTACCGATGGTAAATAGTACATAAAGAAACCAATTAAATTCACCAGTAAAAAAAACTTCATTAAATATTTGATATGTAATTTAAAAAAGACAGAAGGAATATTTTATTAACTTTTGAGAAACAATGCATAGAAAACAACTTCACTATAGACTCCACAATGAAGGAGAACTTAAAGTGCACAGTAAGACCAACCTAAACTCTCTTCCAATATATATGTGTATTTATATATTGGTGTGTCTCTATATATAATATGTGTGTATATATTTGTATGTGTCTATATATATATATCAAAAATTAAACATGATCAGCATGAATATCAATAAGAATTCAGGTAAGATCATTATATAAGATACCATACAAAGTTGTAGAACAGCAATCATTTAAACAAATAAGGGGACTGTGTGCTCGCATGGCCCTCTAAAAGGCATCCTTTTTAGGGTGCTCACCAAGTGGCATTCTCAAGTCTCAACAAATTTACATAAATATAAATATTATTATAGTTTGTGGCATTCTCAAGTCTTAACAAATTTACATAAATATAAATATTATTACAGTTTGTGGCATATAAAACGATTAATAAATAATGGTGAATAACCTTTTAGGGTGCTCACCAAGTGGCATTCTCAGTCTCAACAAATTTACATAAATATAGATACTACTATACTATAGATTCTAGCATATATAACGATTAAATTCAAGAGTTAAAACAAGAAGGAAACCGGATGTTCCAAAGGAGAAAATATGAAGTAGCCCTCCCGGAAAATATCGGCGACCATTAAATTCCAACCCGAAAATCATATAACATGCACGATGAGGGATATGGAGGATACCCGACCGCCGTTTATGATGCAATTTGGCTCTTAAATTTCACCCAAAGTACGGTAAAGCCCTTTTGAATAGGGCAAGTTGTTATATAAATATTCTAGATGATGCTCAAGAGATGTTAGTACTTTTGTACTAAAGATGGAACCAGACAATAAGATCGTGTTGGAAATTTTGAGAAGGTGAATTATAAACTTGAAAAGAAGGGGATATATGTAAGTGACTTTGCTTTAATGGAGTCGCCTTCGGATCATACTAGACCTCCTTGTGTGCCTCCGGAAGAGAAGAATGACAAGAAGGGTAAAAAGGTTCGATTATTGATGCAGAGATAATGTAGGGCTTCACCAAATGCTTGAGAAAAGTTGAAGGAGAAGAAGAAGGTCATGAACCAATCCAATAAAGAGGAGTTGGAGGACAAAGATTGCGAAGAAGAAGGTAGTTGCAAACAAATCCGAAGAAAAGGTGGCCAAGGAAATGATTAGTGAGAAGAAGGCTTATACAAAGGAGGTTATTGAGGGGAAATTTAGGGATAGAAAGGAAGAAGCAACTACGAAAAGAGTGAAACTTGTTTATGGTGAAGACATCGATTTGCAACATTAGAAGTCAATTGTAGCCTCCAAAGATTAAGGAATTTATCGGAACCGATTTCCAACGCTAGGAGCAGTTCTTGTCAAATACAAGGATGAAGAAGGTGATTTAGTCACAATCACTTCGATGAAGAATTACATTGAAACATCAACGAGGATCACGAGTTATATGTTATCTTTCCTTAAGGTGATTTAGTCACAATCACTCCCAATGAAGAATTACATTGAAACATCGACGGATCACGAGTTATATGATATCTTTCCTTTTCCTCCTAGTTATGTGACTAGTTCGAGTTGTGACTTTCCATTTAGCGTTTTCCAGATTTTTACTTGTATAGAATCATTTAACTCATTATTATCCTTTCTTTTCCTTCTAGTTATGTGACTAGTTCAAATTGTGACTTTCCATTTAGTGTTTTCTAGATTTTTACTTGTACAGAATCATTTAACTCATTATTGTTGGTGAGTTATACTTGGAACAATAATAAACAAAAACACAAGAAGAAAGAAAAATTTAAAAGTGGGCTAAATTATACATAACCTCCTTGAATTTTAGGTCAGTTGCAGATAACTATATGACATTTCAAAGTTTAAATTTAACTCCTTAACCTCTTTTTTTTTATTATTATTATAAGCACCCCCCATTAACTAACCTTTATCTTTTAACGGAAGTTGCCACATCATATTAATAGATGACACGAAGCATCCTATGTAAATTGCTAATTACGAGATAATTCCCCGAAATTTGATAAGTTACAAATAATCTCTTGACATTTCAAAATTCAAACTCAACTCCCTTAAAAATTTGATTTATATTATTGAACCATATGTCTTTACTTATATCATCTTAATAAATTCATTAAGATTTTTATTATCATTTGTCAATTAAAATAGTTTTTTATCAAAAAAATAATAATAATAATATTTAAAAAGTATAAAAAATAAAACGTTGAACCTCTTATTCAAAAAAAAAAAAAAAAAAAAAAAACTAATAAAGGATCAATAAGAACAAAAAGATAACGCCTTATGCATATATTTTGGCAAATTTCTCTGCACCCTTGAGCACGTCTAATGACTCTCTTTTTTATCGCATTAATGCTTTATTAATAATGCAGATTTTTTCTTAAATAAGAGGTTCAACGTTTTATTTTTATATTTTTAAAATATTATTCTTATAGTTTTTGACATAAAAAACTATGTTAATTGACAAATGATAATAAAAAAATCTTAATAAATTTAGTAAGATAGATGATATAAGTAAAGACATATAGTTTACTATTAAATTTTTTTTAAGACAGTTAAGTTTAAATTTTAAAAGTTTAAGGGTTATTTGTAATTGATCAAAGTTCAAGAGACTTTTTTGTAACTTATCAAAGTTCAAAGAGTTATCTATAACTAGTCAAAGTTTGGGGGTCATCTGTAATTAATTAGCAATTTATATAGGATGTCAATGGTTATCTATTAATATGATGTAGCAAATTTTGTTAAAAAGAAAACCTAGTTGTTGGCAGGGGTGCTTAAAATAAAAATATTAAAAGGGTAGGGGTAAAATTTTAACTTTCAAAAGTCGGGAGATTATCCGCAAGAATCGATTAAAATTCATGAAATATAATTTCATTATTATTATATAATATAAAATATGGATATTATAGTAATTTCATAATGCAGAAATAAAACAAAATATCCCACTTTCCACACAAACCATTTAAACTCAAAAGTCAACAATAAACAATCACCGAAGTTCCACCATCCCTAGAAATTTACAACACAAAGTTGATTTATTAATCAAAAATTAGATAATTATTATACACACACATGTATGTACGCCAAAATTTAAATACAAACATTAAATAGAACAAATCTAATTATATTATTACCTTACTTCATTCGTTAATGATTTATTTTTCTCTTTAAGAATTTTTTTATTTTTAAATTTTTAAAAAGAATTATTGGGCATTACAGTTGTAATAGAATAAAAAGACTAAAATGCCCTTGTTAATCAATAAATGTATATGGCACCGTAATTTGAAATTGGGCTGAAACAAAATAAAGGTATTTCTTTATCATCATTATTATTATTATCGATAGCAATTAAAATAATGGAAAGAATTATACCAAAAAAAAAATAATGGAAAGAATTAAAGGCAGAAAATAAAACTAAAAGATAATCCTAACACTAGTGCAAAAAGGCTTTTAAGACCGACAAAAGAGGGTCGTAAGACCACCTCATATGCGACCGGGAAAATAAAAAATAAAAAATAATACTTGTTCCAAATATAGGATAATTTATAGTGTAAATTGACTGTATTAAAAGTCTACCATTTAAGACCGACAAAGAGAGGGTCAACCGGTCTTAAAGAAACTCTTTTTAAGACCGGACATTTAAAAACTTGGGTCTTAAAAAGTTGTACTAAATGAAGCCAAAATATTTTTTGTTCGGTCCTAAAGCTCAACTTTTAAGACCGGCCAAAAAAATAGGCCGCTTTTAAAAGATCGTAATTATAAGACCGGACAAGACACATACGGTCTGAAAAATAGCGGCTTCTAAGACCAGACGACTAATTATACACGGTCCTTAAAAGACCGACTTTCAAGAGTGGATGATAAATACATCCGGTCTTAAAGATTTTGATTTAAGACCGACGTCTAAATATACCGGTCTTAAAAGACCAACTTTTAAGACCGAGTTTAATATCAAAACTCAAAAGTCGTCCCGACCTTTAAGACCGGTCATATAATTACATCCGGTCTTAACAAGTGAACATTTAAGACCGCTTATTATTTCCGGCCTAAATTTTCCTGAATTTTTCCCGACCGGCTTATTATTTCGTTCTTCCCGATTATATATATATACAAAATCCACCACCCAATCCAAAGACATAAAAGTCGATACTTTAAGCTACAAGCTATGAACAATTATTTGAATAAATTGAATTGGAAAAAGAATACAAATATTATTCACCATGAGCTATTTGGCCTCTTAATTAATGATTACTATGACTACAACACCTAAATTAATTCATACAATAAGATAACTTACTTACAAATACAATAAGTTACAAGTACAACATACATGCGCCCAAAATAATATTCACCATGCCTTCATCCGATTCCCCCACCCAACAACGTAACATCCTCTTATATAACATGCCCCTTTGATCGATCCCGCCACAAAAATAAAACAAGAACAAAATTCATAGTCAAAGTGACATTAACTATGAACATAGATAGAAGGAATATAATATATATAGTTAAAGCCTTAAAGTCTTCAAAGAAATCTGCATATGAATATTACCTTATGAATTGACTCTTTTATAAAGTGATATCTTCCCATATCCCTTCTTGATGATCACTTCTTATGCCGGGTTCATTATCCGCTTCATCTTCTTCGCTCATGTCCTGACCCTTGAAAAAGGAGTACTCTCGAATACCATAATTTGAATTCATTTCCTCATCAATATCAATGACCCTCTTTCCTTGGAGAGCTACACCACATTTTATTTTCTTGATCGGTGATATAGAACACTTGTTTTGCCTGGGTCTCGCCATAATAAAAGGTTCATCTCCAAAACTTCTACCATTGACATCGACTAATGTAAATCCTAGCCGATCGATCCGAACACCATTATTGACATTAACCCACTTGCATTTGAAAATGGGAAATCTAATTTTCACATAGTCCACCTCCCAAATCTCTTCAATAACCCCATAATATGGCATGACTCGCCAATAAAGGGCTCTTGTCTTTCGAACTAGAGAAGTGCATAGATTCAGCCTCTAACATAACACCACCGTTCTCGACTATGCTCAGATCATCTAGGGACTTCGTAAAATGTATAACCATTGATCACATACGAATTCCAACTTATGACATCAACCTCGGACCACCTCGCTAACCATTTGATTGTATCGTAAACACATTCCTCTCCCTCGACCTTTTGTTTGAACCAGTTTGCAAAAGTTCTCGTTATGCTCCCTAATCAACCTTTGTTCACCATTCGATGATTTTCTTTCCTTACAACCGCTTTATGTGCAGCTATGCTCGGCTTGAACTTCATCGACATTATTCAAGATGTATAAGTGGACTTGTGACAATTCATCGATCCACACTCTTTACGGAAGCCCCTCGTCTACCCCCATCAAAGATGTCGACGCTTTTGGAAGCCCAATATGTCTTACTTTGGCCAAATAATTTTGACAAAATTCCATGGCTTCTTCGAAACATATTTCAACAATCGATGCTTTCTACCGGTATGCGTTCTTCACGTACACTTTTAGGAATTTCATAGATCTTTCAATTGGGTACATCCACCGTAAATGGATAGGGCCGCACATCTTTATCTCCCTCACTAGATGAACAATTAGATGAACCATGATGTCAAAAAATGTAGGAACAAAAAGCTTCTCAAGGTGGCACAAGATAAGATATCCTTCATTCTCCAATTCATCCAACTTTTCAATCTCGAAAACTTTACTACAAAGCGCATTGAAGAAGACACAAAGTCTAGTCAAAACGACCCGAAGATCATATTCGGCGATGCCTCAATAGCTATTGGGAGTAGTCATTGCATCAAGACATGACAATCATGAGACTTTTGGCCTACTAATTTCAAGTCCTTCATCGATACAAGCCTCTTCAAATTTGAAGAATACCCCGTGGGAACTTTTGTGCCATGTAAACACTCACAAAAACTTTGTTTCTCATCCTTAGACAAAGTATGAGAAGCCGGGGACAATAAGTTCTCTTCCCATCTCGGCCTTGATGTAACTCTTCGCGTATTCCCATTGCTATCGATCCAATCTTGCCTTCACACCATCCTTGGAACTACCTTGTATGTTGAGAAGCGTGCCGACAATACTATCACATACGTTTTTCTCCACATGCATGACATCAATACTCGTGTCTCACATCAAGATTGCGCCAATATGGAAGATCAAGAATACAGATCTCTTTTTCCATATATTTGTTTCTTTTCTACTCTTTGCGCCTTACCGAAGACGACATTGATATTTTTCACCTTTTCATAAACTTGCTCCCTACCAATGCCACCGAGCATCTTCATACTCTTGGCCACCAAAAAAGGCTTTCTTTAATCGACGATATGGGTGGCCCCGTCTAAGAAATCTCCTATGTCCAAGATAAACCGTCTTTCTTCCATGTTGAAGTTGATGGTAGCATGTGCCTTCTTCACAAACCGACATGCTTTATGGCCTTTTACACTATACCCCGACAAGTTCCCATATGTCCGGGAAGTCGCTTATAGTACAAAATATCATGGCTCGCATTTTAAACACCTCCTTCTTGAAAGAGTCAAAAACATCAACACCTTCGCCCACAACTCCTTCAAGTCTTCGATCAAGGGTCAAGGTAAACATCAATGTCATTTCCGGGTTGTTTCGGTCCCAAATCAACATAGACAAGATGATGTACTTTCGTTTCATGCATAACATTGGAGATAAGTTGTAAATAATCGTAGTACAGTGCCATGAACTATGTATGCTGCTAAGGCTTCCATATGGATTCATGCCATCCGTGCTAAGGGCAAGCCTAAGGTTCCTAGGTTCTTCGCCGGTTCGGAAATAATTGATCGATTTTCTTCCATTGAGAAGAATCGGCCGATGTCGAAGCTTTCCATCGAAATCCTCTCATCTCGCATGCCACCTCAAATTTTTTGCATCATTTTCATTCGCAAACAACCGCTTGAACCTTGGTATGATTGGAAGATACCACAACACTTTTGCAGCCCTTATTTGACTTGTACCTTGGGGTTTCACATTTCGGACAATTTTGCTCCTCTTCAAACTCTTTTCTATACAATACGCAATCATTCGGCATGCATGGATCTTTTTGTACTCCATCCCTGGACAAAGTATTTTCTTAGCATCATAGTATCGATGCGGCAACACATTATCATCCGGAAGCATGTCCTTAAAAGCCTCAAGCATTTCTGAAAACTCTTGTCGCTCCATCCATGACGTGCCTTCAAGCTTACCAATTTCAATACAAGATTCAACAATTGGTATTTTTTACACCCACGGTATAGTAGGGTCTCTCGCATCACCGCACATATTACCATATGCATGTGATTGATGAAAAGCCTCTTCTCCTACATCACGGATAATGTCCTCTATGTGATCATCCATATCCGTGTCATTATCATCAAAGGCCACTTCCCTATGTTGAGACCCACTTGGTATTTTTTCACCATGCCATACCCATACCGTATAAGTCTTACAAATTCCTTCACAAATTAAATGTGTGTGTATAACTTCAGACTTAGTCGCCTCTCATTCAAACATTTTACACAAGGGCAATAAAACTTCCCACCCTCGCATGGGCATTTTGTTTAGCAAATTTTATAAAGTCCCTAATCACCCCATTCTCGATATTCAACACTCGTCCGTTTAGCATTTATCCAACCGTGATCCATAGTAGAATTCCTATATATATAGATGGAAAGATTTAACATACATATATATGCTCAAATGTCGGTTATGTCTTTTTTTTTTTCCTTTTTTTTTTCCGGATAAACTTGCTCATTAAATGCAGAACAAAGAATCACTTTTGGTCATAAATGTATCGCAGTTGAATCCAAGAACCAAAATAAATGCATGACGAGGAAATTAAATGCATCGCGCGAAGGTCTTGTGGACTCACCGTAGCATATAAATTCAAATGCGTTTGCTTAGTCTTTCTTCTCCCGCCACGAACGTTGATGTTGCGGATAAAGAAGAGTAACCTAAAAATATTTATTGGTCAATTGGGTAGGTCTAAAGTGCAATTATAATCTTCAAAATACAATATCCATTAACAACACAAAAAAACCCACAAGAACATTTGATCGATTTCGCCAACCCAGAAAACCCGAACGATGAGCAGGAAAATCATAAAGTTATATAACCGAAACACCTCTTACAAACTTTGGTCTATAGACGTTTAGCTAAGGAACCAGAAAGTGATTGTCGAGAGAGCAACGCGAACTAGCGACGAAGTGGCGACAGAACCTGAGTAACACTTTAGGCGCGACAAGAGAAGTTCAGAGAGGGAAATTTAATATTCCGCGCGACAGAGCGAGACATGTTTTATATTTTAGATTTTATTAAGACCGGAGTTTTATAATACTCCGGACCTAAATTGAGACAATTAAACCGGTTCATTAAAAAGTAGACGGTTCTATATATAAAATTTTTTAAGACCGCCGTTTTATAATACTCCGGTCCTAAAATTCCTCGTTTTTGTGATTTCTAAAAAAGGATTTGGCGAGCGCAAAGAATCGAATGAATAAAATTAAAGGAAAACTGGAGTTTCTTTAATTACATATATTACTTGCATAATGCACGTACACAAGAAAAAATACAAAAGAAAAACAAGCAGAAAATTATCAAAAACAAGAATCGACTAAACATCTCCTAAAGCTTATTATCCTCCAAAGCCTTGGCGATTTCGGCGTGAACAAAGATTAATTTCCCGCGGAGATCAGCAAGTTTCTGCCTTACTCGAATCAGCCCACAATGCTTCATTAGAGGAAAGAGGAGAGGGTCGTAGTAGTCGCGGTGGGGCCAAGAGGTTGGAGAGGGGAGCGGAACCTCTTCATCATCCGAAGAAATAACAATGGGTCCAATGACCCGAGACTCTTCTCGTCACAATAGGACGGACTCTCGATGGAGGAGGCGCACCGTATAACGATCGACGGAAGGCACGAGCATCACGACTAAGAGCACCCCTACGAGCGGTTCTCTTGTATCTAACCATGGTTTGAGCAAATTGGGGCGAGAGGTATGAGGAGTTAATTAATAAAGGCGAGAAAGTTGTTCTCGATAGCCACGTACGTAGTTTGGAGTTACGAGGTAGTGAGGAATTAATAAGGAGTTATAGGTACGCGTATAAAATTCCATTATTTAATATTTTTGCAATTCATTTTATTTTAAGAACGACCTTTTATCATTAACCCTTTAAGATACTTATAGGTATGCGGTATAAAATTCTTTTATTTATTTTTTTAAGACCGATCTTTTATAATAAGTCCGATCCTAAAAGTCTTACTTTTAAGATCGACCTTTTATCATTTACCTGGTACTTACACACTGTTCAAATGAATGATGCAGAGTCTCTTCGGCTTCCAGATAAACTTCCCAACTAGGCGTCTCCTCGTATTCTGATGAACAATGCGTCTCCTCATTAAAGTTTCCGACGTTTCACATTGTTCAGGATGGGTTCTCTATTTAAACCCGTTGTTACTGTACTTTCTTCACATTCTTCTCCCCCAGGTCCTCCGTTTCCTCCTCCTCCTCTTCAACCTCAGCCCCCTCCGCCACCGCCTCCTCCAAATCTGACTGTGAAGCGCTTGGTGTACCATCGGTGGCCCGCGTCGATCAAATCGATCGATATTTGGGCCAATTGGTTCAGCTTGCTCATACCATGAACAACAAGTTGAACATGGTACTCCACGCCAATGACGTGAAGTACGATCCCGCCGAAGACGACCCGACGACTCCGCCCCCTCCCTCTCCGACTACGAGAGGGATTAGTTTTTTTTGTTGCATTTTTATTTTGTTTTTTTTTAGATCGGCACGCCCTATAGGGCGGCGTAAAAAATTAGTAAATAAAATATTTTTAAATTTTGTTCTCATGCGAGTTTAGTACTTTATCCATTATCTCAACCCGGAAAGCAATAAACAAGGCAACTATGAAGGATGGATAATGGCGACTAAAAAACCTAAAATAAAAGAACGAAGACTTTAGTTAGTAAATCGACGGTCCTAAAACACACGCCATTTTTGTCGCCTTTGGTTTCCATATCCGATTGCCTCTTGTCCTTTTCATTATCGTCTTTCTTTTTCCGACAAAAAGGAAACAAACAAAACATTGTCCTCGTGTAAATCCAACAACAAATTCGCGAAATACGCTAAGAACATAAAAAAAAAAAAAAGATCTTTTACCTTATTCGGATAAGAACAAACAAAGTGACTATTCTTCTCAAGGTTGGACCTTCGTTATCGTCGGTTTTACCTCCCCATGTTAGAAACAAAGTGTCCTTTTCATTATCTTCCTTCTTTTTCCGACAAAAAGATAAAAGACAAAATAAAAGGGACACCGATAATGCCGCTTCTACACATGGAAAGGTAAAAACGACAATAATGAAGGACCTAGCTTGAGCAGAACGCTAGAACCTCGGTTGTCTTCAACCCTATCCATTTAATTTGTCTGAAAAGAGGTATTTAAAGGTGACTGACTTTTAAGATCGCACAAATAAAAACATACGGTCCTAAAAGTTAAGCTGACTTGTAAGTAAAGGACTTTTAAGACCGATTATTTATAATAATACGGTCCTAAAAGTTAAGCCGGCTTTTGAGAGTGTCATTTAAGACCGACCTTTTATAATACGTCCGGACCTAAAAGTTCATGCGACTTTTAAGCTTTTAGGAGCGGACACTAAAGCAATATACGGTCCTAAAAGTCTCATAATTTTTACACCGAAGACTTTGCGGACCTTTAAGACCTACATCTGCCGTTAATGAACGGTCCTAAAAGTCTCAAATTTCAAATACTAAATTAAATAGCTATATCCACCATCCAATAATACATTCGAAACCCAAAATGGACACAAGAAAATTGTTCGAAAAATTAACTAAATTTATTTATTGAATTTTACATTGCCTATGTATATTTACAAATGAATTGTTCAAAAAAATAAACAAATTTACGTAAGATCGATTATTGTTGCTACGTAATATACTTACAAATGAATTTAGGACATTAATTATTGTCCTTTTTGTGACTCTAAGATCGACCATACGATATTCACAAAACACATTGCGTATGTGCTCCGAGTCATCATCGAAAAGGGAGTTTTTGCATTGAAACATCCGTAATATCAAAGACAAGAATCAATTAACTTGCGTGCATATTTCATTTGTAACAAGAAGTTTAAACTGAATTAACTTGCATAATATGTAACATCAAATACATTTACCTTTGCGCTTAATTTAGTATCCCCTCGCGTGGTAATATCATACATGTGTTTCATGATGTAAACGGCCACATAAGTTGGACGCCTGGTGGTTGCCGACGGGTCTAAAAAGAACAAGAAATATATATAAGAGCATATATATATATATAGCTTAATGACCAAGTTCACAAGGCAGTGTGCTACAAATATTGTACCAACCTCTAGTCTGTACCATATGGGGTTGTCCTGAGTACCACGCCTTTTCTTTTCTACTCTTTGGAAGGTCCTCATGGCACTATCATCAAAATCACAAATTTATCAATGATTCACCGAAAATTCACAGAGAGATTTCGCATACAAGAGAATCAAAATGACATGCTTACTCGTTGATGGTCTGCACCAACGTAGGCAATGGCTCACCGTGAGTGGAGCATAAGAAGATAACTTTATGCTTCTCCATGCACATGAGGACCAATCGCAAGGCTGAAAATTCACAAAGCAGAAACTATACTCGATGATATATGTAGCAGAATTAAGTGAATTGCGGACAAGATTTTTGATATGTACCTATGGAAGAATGGCAAAAAGTACAAATTTCTTCTCACTTCACACAACCTATTTGATATGTACTCTTCGTCTCTCCTCCATGGATATTTGACTTGAATAGACAGGCACAAGAATCCAAAATCGTTGATCCTGCCATTTTGAACCAATTCATGATGCAAGAACCTACAATAATGACATCGATCGGGGAATTAGTATATATGTATAACTGCTAAACGATGCATTTAAATTATGTACTCATAGACAAAAGATACTTACTTCATAAAAATTTGAACAATTGCATCCATAAGCTCCTGTCGAGGAAGCAGCAGGGACTCAACATCAACGGTGTCAACTTGAACGGGTTGAGGATGAGGGACGCCTACTACTTCATTGGCAGGCCACGATTTATCCTTAAAATATCCACTCTTCATCGATCGGATATTTTTTCCCTCGGCAGCGACCAACTTAGCGAGGGGATAGAGCTTGAGGAGGGGATGGAGCTTGACGAGGGATGGAACTTGAGGAGGAGGGTTGAAGCTTCGGGAGCGGTAGAGACATGTACAAGCATCACTCGGCCAAGGGATGAAGGTTCCCTTGACATCACTCACAAGCTTCAGCTCATCAGTTTGGAGAGGGAGCGGTGCATCAATGATCACCTCTTCAACTGACACTCTGACTTCATCATCAGGCATTTGTTGGTGGTGTACAGTTGATCCCAAGTTGTGAACAGTCCCTTTTGCAACCAATAATCGTCCATCATGATGATCGGGATCCTCCACATAAAGGTCACAAGGTTGCTCGACGTCTAACAATGCAGCTCCCTCTAGTGCTCACTTTACACATTACGTGTGAGTGTGTGAAGGGAACACTGGTCTCGGACGATTGCTCAAAAGCAGCCTCATCTCGACTTCCTCCTCATCCGGCTCATCTCGGGATTGAAACATTGCGCTCATTGAAGCTTCTTTAAGAGCCCAAAGATCTCGGTCCATCTCCTCCCGGTAACCATACTTTGTCTATGGTGTTTGGATGTACCAAAGACTTGCTTTATGCCTACCCATCCTCCAATCCCCCATACACGCCCCGGGTGATCCGATTTTTTGGTCGCAACGGTCAGAACATCATTCCTCCCGTCCGACACAAAAGATCCCTCTGCTTCTTTCTTTTTAAGATCTTCCTGTAAGATACAGATAACGAGAAGCTTAGTAATGAAACATGTTTAGTAACTAAAAATAACAATAACGATACTTACAATTCTTTCAAAGCAACTAGATGAGTTTGTTCACTCGTGTAGCGCCGCTTGGCTTTTGCCGAATATGCAACCACAACTCCTCGCGACGTATTGGAGATGGAGGAGCATGTATCACGTGAAGGATTGGATTCCCGCTTCATCATCCAATCTCTTCCCTTGGCCATCAAATCTTTTTCGGCCTTTTGATATCCGCCACAGAAGCCCTATGAGGGCAATCATTCTTTCTACCTATCTCATGTGCTTGTTCCTTTCTTTTACGTGAATCGGATTGAAAACATCTATTAATTATGAATTCCAGCCATGCATGTCACTAACGAAATTAGAGAACTTCGCTTCATATGAACGTCAATCAAACAAAAGAGTCAAATTCTTCACTTCATCAAGTTTCAACATTTTACTTAAGGAAGATGTAGAATTGTAGAAGAAATTGGAGCTATGTTTTGTAGTGCTAGCTAGATAGATAGGTTAAGAAACAAAAGAGAATTATGCTTACGTAATAATACAAACTTGATCCTTTTTAAGGCATCCAGTGGGATCAACAAATCCCATTAGATAGTAACAATTGGGTATATAAAGTTTCCCCTTTTAAGACTATTCATTTCCTCCTTTGCAAGACAAACCATTAGACAATTAATACCTTCTCATCAGCAATTTACCTTTTCGGGGTTGACATATCGACTTGCATAGACAAAGGCGAAATGTATACTTCTATTCACACACCGAACCATTATATAACTAACAGATTAGATGAACACAATAACATTCACATATCCGCACAGTTAATAAGCAAACAAAAGGGAAAACAAAACTAAATATAAACTCACGAGCTTCGAGTGGTCCGCGAAGAACAAATTGTCGCCAAATTCGTTCATCAATAAATGTGTAAACTTCCCAAGGATGTTTGGCGGGCGAACCTCGGAGAAAATGTACATGTTAGCGAGAAAGGTCTTAAACTTCCTCCACCGATCAGCCAATAAGACAATGTCTTGTCTTTCAACTTCGACATGATCGGACAAACAGTATGTAACCCGGATAGTCTCCCAAATAGGATCCTTTACATTCTTAGAGTCCACACTTTTCCACTCATCCTTTCAAGATGCTAACCTTGCTGCGTGCTAGACAGTACCCGACAAAACTATTATATTTGCTTTTATTAGGACCGACGGGTTCCAACCTTGCATCAAACTGAATCTCGAGCTTTGACCCGGAAGTCCGACTTAGGGTCACATCCATCATTCGTGTGCCTCTTCTACCACGAGCGTGCGGGCGATTACGAGCCTCATTGTGAGATGAAGAGGGTTCATTCTCACTCACACCAGTCACACCAGGAACTGGCGTTGCCGGAACACGAATAGAATCGTTTTCACCGTCTATTTTCGAGACAGGAAGAGAGGAATGTCTGAGCAAATGAGAGAGTAACAGGGGTTGATGGTACGTGGGTGAGGAAGAGAGGTAATGCAACAGGAAGGGTTTCGAAACGTGAACAGAGGTTCTCCACAGAGTAACAAAAGCTTTCGCGCGAAGAAATGTATATCTTGCTTTGATTTTTAAGACCGGAAGCAAAAGAGACGGTCTTAATATTTACATTAATCCCGGTCATATTAAAAGTCCGATCTTAAAAGTTTAACCTTTAAGACCGTTCCTTGTAAAACGCCGGTCTTAATATTAATGAACTTTTTTCGTAACGGAAGTATCATATGACCGGTCTTAAAAGTAAATTTTTGAGACCGTCGTCTTGATAAGTTCGGTCTTAAACCTTTAGACTTTTTATATTTAAATTTTTCCTTATTATGTTTTACCGCAGAAAATATAAGTACGGCTATATGAGATATATTTAGAGAGTAATTGAAATTTCAATTCAATTTTTAAGACCTAGGTTGTTTTTTAGTCGGTCTCAATAATGTTTTTAAGAGCGGTGAAAAATTTGTCCTGCAAGAAGTTCTTTATATTTACGGAACTGCCAACGGTCATTCCTTTAAGACCGGGTGTCCATTGTCCGCTCTAAATGAGGCGGTCTTAAAGCCTTTTTTTTTGCACTAGTGATATAATAATACTATGCTGATATTTTAATTTAAAAGTTATGAAAATTCAACGAGTCTATTCCGGGAAATAAGTAAATGAATCAAAATGTTGGTCGAAGAGCAAAAGTCCATATGTCTCTGAGAATAACCGACATACATGTCACGTAAAATTTCTCCTACATGTCATGTGTTTGAATTTGACATGCATATGTGTGGTGTCGATAATTATTGGAATTTTGATTGGGGAGTTAACAAAAAAAAAAAAAAAAAAAAAACTTCTCGAGAGTGGAAGCAATATTGTTAAGATTGAGCTTCTACGTAGAAATGGAAGGAGTGGTAGGAATGTAAATCGTAGAAACGATATAAAACGTAAAGTTTCTACTAATTAAGGTTAAGATACAAAATTATATATATGCATGTGGGGAAAAAACATAAATCACAACTCAAAATTCAATGAACAACATCATATTAAAAAATATAAGTCACATAACTATATAAAACATAAGTCCAAAAACACAAAAAGATTTTAACAACTCCTATAACAAAGTTCCAAAACATCAAAAGAAAGAAATTTAACCATTCCTAAATTATATCAATTGATTCAAATCAAACACATCAGCTTGCATCAATTGCATGTTCTCAATGTACTTTTCCTTTCCTCTCATAACAAGTTCATTTGCAAAACTTGGAATGTCCAAATCATGACCATCCATAGGTTCTATCACTTCAACTTCAATCAAGCTTTCCTCATCATGGGCATCAACATCTAAGTTGTCTACATCTTCCCAATCTTCTTCTCTTTTCACTATCCAATCATCATCGGATGGAAGATCATCAAAATTATATGCATGAGAGTTTTGAGCTTTCTTTTTCTTACCCAATCTTAAATTGGCTATCACAAAAACAACATTATTCATAGTCTTTTGCTTTAAACAATTTCTTTTCTTTGAGTGAACCTAAACAAAGAAAAAGAATTTACACGGGTACAAAAAAGGCTTTAAAACCGACAAAAGAGGCATCGTAAGACCGGACCCGTGGACCGGTCTTGTTCTAGGTGGTATTAAAAGTCTAACATTTAAGACTAGACACCTAACCGGTCTTAAAGAAACTCTTTTAGACTAGACATTTAAAACATGAGGTCTTAAAAGTCGTACTAAATAAACTTGAAATATTTTTTGTTCGGTTCTAAAACACAACTTTTAAGACCGGACAAAAACTGGGCCGCTCTTAAAAGATCGAAATTTTAAGATCGGACAAAAATAAATCCGGTCTAAAAAATAGCGGCTTCTAAGACTAGACGATCGATATACGCGGTCTTAAAAGACCGACTTTCAAGACTGGATGATAAATACATCCCGTCTTAAAAATTGAATTTTTAGACCGGACGTATAAATAAACCGGTCTTAAAAGACCAACTTTTAAGACCGGCTTAATATCAAATATGTACACCTAACCTTTAAGACCAGACATATAAATACATCCAGTCTTAACAGTTGACCATTTCCGGCGTATTTATTTCCGGTCTAAATTTTTCCCGAATTTTTCCTTGTTCTGTTCTTCCTAATCATATATATACACAAATCTAGCACATAAAGTTGATACTTTAAGCTACAACATCGTGTAAAGTAGAAGATTTAGCGATGCCCATTTTTGCTAAAGCATCAGCAACTCTATTGAAATCTCGTGGGATATATTGCACTTTAACATGCCGGTCTCCCTTAACAGTTCCCGATCTTCAACATCTCGGGCTCCTCAAACAAAGATGTTGTCCAAGATTAGCCGAACAACCTCCACAACATCTGATTCAATAGTGACTTTCTTAAATCCCATATCCCAGGCTAACAGCAGGCCTTCCAAAACAGCCCTCTCTTCCGCGGAATAAGCTTGACAGGTCCCAAGAACCTTAGTGAAGCCAACTAACCATCTTCCTGTATCATATCTCATTACAATCCCACAGGTTGCCTTGGAGGAATGCATTGTCATAGCCCTATCTACATTCACTTTAAACCAACCTCTTTAAACCAACCCAAAAGGAGGTTTTACCCAACAGCTAACTTCCATATTATTAGACGCCTTTGTAGCTAAATCTAATATATAGCTAGGCCGATCCGAGAAATCACAAAGAACAGGATTTATAGGTTTAATAAAATCCTTATCAAAAATAGATAAGTTCCTCCATTCCCAAAGTTTCCGAGATAGCAACACCAAATAAAAGATTCCAATTCCCTCTCCACTCAGTGCTTAAAATGCCTTTTAAATTCATAATCATCCATTCTTTCAAATTCACAGAGAAAAAGGAAGAAGTATACATGGGGGGAATCAGCCTAGACCACATCCTTCTAGCAAAAGAGCAAATCTCTTAGAATATGCCGATATTTCCACCACACTACAGAAGTATGAGACCATGAACTTCTCCACAAAGTTGTTGGAAGCTTGAGCAAATAAGTCTTCCACAAAAAAAAAAAAAAAAAAAAAAACTCTAATTCTTTCAGCCCCTCCCCATTTCCAAATACATTTGAAAAGGCTATCTTTGAAATGAGGCAATTGTTGTTCAACAATAAAATAGGCACTTTTAAGAGAAAAAATTCCATCCCCGCTTGCTCCCAAGTCATAAGATCACCAGCGGAATCGGCTCGTGGGGAAGAATTGGAACCAACCAACTAATTGCAGCTAGATTAATAACATTTGCTAATCTGTCCATATCCCAAGACCCTCTACTAGCCCATTCTCCAACGGCAGAATTTTCCTCCTCCTCAGTTAAAGGCCCAAGACACAAGTCTATCAATTTTACTCCATCGCCAACCCAGCAATCATGGAAAAAATTAACCGTGAGGCTATTTTGTAATGTGACCCACCACTTGTGGAGGACCCGGTCATGATCGCTATCTCCCGGCCTAACCCCTGCGTGGTGGTGTCCGACCCCCCATTGGGGCGGGGTGTTGTCCCCTCCTCTTTTTGTCCCTTGGGAAATTAATTCCCAAGCGCCTCCCCCAATGGCTCGAACATTGGACTCGAGGTATAAGTCCAAAGCCTAAGAGCCCCTTGGTATCCATTGCACCAGTGGCGTAATGGATACCAAGTGGCTCTTAGGCTTTGGACTTATGCCTTAGGTCCAAGTTCGAGCCCTTAAGGAGGCGCTCTTGGGAATTAATTTCCCAAGGGACAAAACTCCTAGAGGAGGGACAGACCTGCCCTTGTGGAGGCCGGACACCATGCGTACAGAGGGTTAGGCCCTCGAGATAGCCAGTCGCGGACTGGGTCCTCCAAGGTGGTGGGTCGTTACACATTCCTAATCTACCATTTCGTTCCCCTATCCACAATATCAATTTGGTCACAAATAAAATTCCAGAGCTTAGAATCTCCGGGATGATAATTTAGAACCGAACTAGCTGAGAATATCTACCCAAAGTCCTTTAGAACCGATAATCGCTTCCAAGCCAATTTAACCCCACAAGCTAAATTAATAGAAGACAACTTTCTAAACCCAAGACCACTATATTCCTTTGGTCTCGTAATTTGATCCCAACCAATAGAATGAAATCATTTAGAGTGCTCATCATGCCCTCATATAAAATTATCATCAACCCCTGACAATAATTGTTGTTTAATCTTTCCTGTTTGTGATTCACAAGCCCGACCAAGCATTGCCCTTATTGGGCTTGCCTTCTTAAGCCTTACACTTTGTTGTCAGTTTTTTGAAAAAATCCCCTGGACAAAATGGCCTACTTATACAAATTGGATGTGATTTTAAATTTTAAATAAGAGTATTTTAGAAAAACAAATATAATTATTAATTTAGCTACTATCCTTAATCTCTCCAATGTTAGGTAAATATGTCTTATAATTAGGACCGGATTCATACCCCTAACTAAAAGGACATATATCGGATTATAATAGTGCATTATATTTGAGTAAGATGTATATAACATAGTATAATGATAAATAAACCTATTATTGGTTACAGATATGAGTATCCCACAGGGTACATAATACAGTAATCCCAAAAATACCTAAATGTCATAATACTACAAACTCAAAATAAATAACTAAATCCACTACTATGTGACCCTATCTAATGTCCATAATGCAGCATTCAGGTATCTGTGTCCATTGCCTTTCCTTTAGAGCTTTGCCCGCTGCGTTGACCGTATCCTGAACCTTTGGGATTGTCTGAGATTCAAATGAATCTCTGAGTAACAATTAATCTTACAAACAAAGTATAGACTATATATAGCAATTAACCACAAAAAAGACAAATCACAACAAGTATAACAACATTCAAAAATTATACACAGATCACATGCATCAAATTCGGCATACATAGATCACATAATCACAATACTGGGAAAATAAATTTGACTAGGAACTACTCAAATCACTTGAATACAACTAGGTTCGCCACCTACAGACTACATTTGATAGGCCCCACCCTAGCCACTAGGAATGTACTCCTTGGTCGACCCTTACATTCAATTGAGTTACGAGTGGTGCTGGCCCTACAGGGGGATAGGACATTCACATATGTGGTTCAAACAAACATACACAACCATACAAAGTGTGCGAGATTAGAGTTACTACCTAAATGCTTTGCCAACTCCGTATCCTCACCAGTGTTCTTTTTGCTTTGCTTATCCTTTGAGTCAACACAAATATCAAATCCTATAATATAGAGAAATGGGTCATTATTCATTCTAATCTTAAGAACAATATTAAACATTTTACTAGACCCACCCATATAACTTATTCTTTTTATTTTCATTAGTTGGTTATCATTCATTATGTACTCGTAATCTGCCCATATTTAGCCATCTAGCCCTTCAAATCTTATTCAAAAATTCTCAATTTAAGACTAGTTGCAATTTTCTAAAAGAAACGTGATTATTTCCAGACGTATCGAATTCATCTTTTAATTTCTCTAGAAACTTAAAAAAATCATATCTTGATCTAGAAAACTCCAAATCAACTGGTTCAAATTTCTAATTAAAGCTCTGTAAGTCTATTTTAGAAGAAAAATAATCACTGGCTTCATTTGTAGCTATACGATACAGGAATTTCAAAATGTAGAGACAACTTGAATGCGAAACAAGATTTTCTAGAATTTTATGACCAAATTCCAAAAATTCATAACTCGGGTTCTAGACCTACGATTAACGTGTTCTAAGACTTGTTTTAAAGCTTATAAGGTCTATTTATTATGAAAAAATTTCAAAAATAAACAAGGTCATTTGCTTGGTCAAAACCTTACCCGAAAATATTAACTCAAGTCGGAAACATAAATTTTACAGCTTTTATTGTCCAATTTTGAAAAATCATAACTCCCTCTATACACCTCCAATTAATGTGTTTCTAGACTCATTTTAAATCTTATCATGTGTACTATTTACACAACAAGTTTCAAAGACAGAAAAGACCATTTGCCCAGTCAAAATGTCACAAGAATGTGAACTTCACTTTTGGAATATCAGAATTTCGTCCGATTTTTTTGTCCAAGTTTGAAAATTCATATATTGAGTTCTAGATATCCAATTATCATGGTGTAGGACTCTTTTTAAAACTTAACATGTGACTATATGTCCACAAAATTTTAGGGTCGGAAGAGGTGAATGCCTTGGTTTTTCCTTACTCAAAAATTAGTGTTCCTATTGCAAAAATCCTAGATTCAAACATAATGGACAACATTTCTTTTGATTCTGAACTTATTTCCCATACAATCTACCAATATCATCATTTCAATGTCTTTGCAAGATTTTCATCAAAGGAAACAAACATACTGCCCTGTACAAAAAGGCAGACTCAAAAATCAATTCTCCTCAACCATAACCAACATGCAAGAATCAATCCCTCAGCCTTAGAAAACAGGGGTTTCAGGTTCAACCATTACCAAACAAAACGAAATGCCACATGCAGAACCATCATAGGCCTCCGTTCAACTTACAGCACCATTTTAGCCCTTAATCTTTGTTTCCTATTTCAAGATCATTTTTCTGCTATTTCCCTTAATCCAAACAGTAGCAATAAGACGGATAAAGATGGGAAAGGACCTGGAAGGCTCACCTTGATTAGAATCTAAGATTGCACGTAGGTTCCAGCCTCTCCTTCTCCCTCTTATCCGATGGTTCGCGTCGGACTGTGACTGTCCGTCTCTCTTGCACTCTCTTGGACTCTTACTCTTTGTTTTCGGATAAATGGCCGAACAAAATGAATGAATGAGGAATGAGAATCAGAAATAAGGATGTTGGCCGAAGTATTTCTCTAGTTCCTCCGTCCTCTTCGATCTCTCTCTCCCTGACTCTCCCTCTCGATCTCACTCTCTCTGTCTCTTCTTGGGTGTATTCGGCCGACTGAATGAAGAAATGAATGAATAATGAAGGAGTATATGTTGTGTGTGTGTGTGTGTGTGTGTGTTCGGATGAGTGGAAAGATGAGGTCAAATAAATGAGAGAGTGAGGGGTACGTGGCTTTGAGAGAAAAATAAAGAAGAGTTGGACTGCGTTTCGCCGCCTATCTACCAAGGGGCGCCCATAAGGGTGGAAAAAGGCCGGGGCACAGCTGGCCCGGCTTGCTAAAAGCGATCGGGCTGGCTGTCGGGCTAACAGGCCGGCCAAGGCCTAATTTCGAACTGTTTGCCTTAACGAGCCAGGCCCAGGCTGTGTGTGTAGGCCTAAAAAAGCTGTCAGTAGCCTGTTAAGGAGTGTAGGCCTGAAAAGCACGTGGCTGGCCTGTTTAAGCAATTAGGCCCGCTTTTGGCCTTTAAAACGTAAAGGCTGTTTGAGGCCATTTATAAGAGGCTGTTTTATTAAATTTAAGGAGGCTGTTTTCGGCACACAAACGCTTGGAGACCCGCTTTCGCTGTTTTCCTTGGGCACATGGCTGTTAGCCTACGTATAGAATTTTTAAGAATACAGGCTTCTTAACGAGGCCCAGCTCGGGCGCTTCCCCGCATAATGAGGCCGGGCCCGGCCCGTTTTCCACCCACCCCGCGCCCGCCCCACCCGAATTGTTTAGATTTTTTTTTTTGGAAAAAATTATTTTAATAGTTAGAAAATCTAAAATAAAAATAATCTTTTAATTAATATTTTTTCAAAAAATATTTATAATATTTAAAAATTAGAAGATAAAAAAATTTGGACCGTCCATATCTGATCCGGCCGGTCCAAGGAGGTCTAAGCCGTCCCCTACCTATCCAAAAGATAGGTCGGGAAACGCGGTCCAAGAAGAGCTAGGTATCCAATTAAATTTTAAATTTGAGACAGAGATGTTGGAAATTAATCCTTAATTCTATATAATGATTTTTCTTCCTCAATTAGCTTCTCTAAGCCATAAAATATTATCTCCAAAATTTCTTGGCCACAAATTATCCCCTTAATATTTTCCTTGAATTTATTCTTTTACTGAAAATTTTAAGGAAAAATAGGCCTTAAATTTCATTAATTAACTTTATAATTATTTTAAGCCAAATTTTCGTTATAAATTCTCATACAATATTTCTAATTTTATAATCCCAAAATTTAGAATGTCACACCGGAGATAGTCTAAAGAAAAGCATGACAACAAAATTATATTGGGAAAATATTCACTTAGACTAGCTGTAGCAATTTAATATCAATTTGCCTTCAAAACATTATGAATTATTTCATTGAATTCCAATAGATTAAAGTAAAATTAAGTCTTGTGAGTGATGAAAAGACATTGGTGCCCTTATATTTTTAAAAAACAATCAACATCTCTGGCTAACGGCTATGTATACTTTCTCCCATCTTTAAGGTTGATATTTTGGATCAACATTCGGTTGTCAGTGTGTCATATTGGTTTTGAGGAACAGTGAGAAAGGACAAAGTTGATATTTTGGCAAAGCATCATAAAAGTTTTTACGCAGAACCAAGTCGACGGAAAACATGCAATATCAAAATATAAAAGTCTATGCCAGCGCCTCGGGAGCGCAGTGGCATGTACGACAACCTTGTTTGGCGCTTATCAGGGTTCGATCCTGACTGCAAACGTTTGCTTGCCCTTCCAAAATAAGTAAAACATAAAAGTCTATTACTATATATACTCTAATGTCTAATCCTTCTTTTTTTTTTTTTATGAACAAAGAATCTGAAGAAATTAATGGAAGAAGAAAATACCTGAAAAGGAGGATGAAGATCACCAAATTCCTCTAGGGTGACGTCAGTATCAACCTAGATAAAAATGACGCCGTCGCTGTTACAATCAACCATGAGCTTCCGGTTAGGTCCTTCCTGTAGCCTGCCGACCGGCAAAGGGATAGTAAAACAACAGAGTATTGGCCGAAGCTTTTCTGATCAGCTCAACAGGACCTCTTCCTCTCATCGAAGGATCATCACGCCGAATCGCCGATAGAACTGGATCACCCGAATTTGGAACCGAAGGCTTCCTTGGTCGTCGATGTCCGACAAAAGCTTCACCTCACGTAGTGGTGTCACCTTTGCCAAAGCCACCAGCTCCGGCACGCCGAGTGTCAGACTGTGAATGAGAGTCCTGATGGTAATTGCCATTATGGAATATGGATATAAATTAAACGTGAAGAGTATGCTTGTGTTTATACACAAGGACCAGCTAGAATAGCAACTTCATGGTTATACAAAAAAAAAAAAAAAAAAAAAAAAAAGCAGTGCCTTCATGTGAATAAACAATTTAATACCACCCCCGAAGATTATCCTTGTAAAAAGGATGAAGGGATATATATATATATGGGATTATGATATATCCAGTGATTGGATATATATATATATATATATAAGGTTTTTTCCAGTCAACAACATACTACGTGGTTTGGTCTAGTGAACAAATTACAAAAGAAAAAAGATAAAAACAAATCCAATAGGAATCAATTTCCGATTGAGCAAATAGGCAGAGTTAAGCAAATCAATAGGAATCGCGGATTGATCTTCTTTTATCTAGAGAGAATCACAGATAGAGTTGAGGGATTGAAATAAAACCTAATTCCTAAATTTAGAAATAAAATTGGTAATGGAAGATAAAAATCGGAATCGGTAATTCTATGTCGTTTCCTGCATCTGATGAATACAATGCTGGGTAGATTTGATAAAAGGAATCATTATCCTCCTGAATATTATTTGGAGAAAGAAGAATCTGGCTTTGCGTTAAGGAAAAATTCACAATCCTCAACAGGCGATTAATGAGGTAGCAAAACGGCGCAGTTTATTTCGCATTTTTTTTTTGGGGTGATTTCCATTGACATAGCCTGTGAGATAGCAAAACGGCGCAGTTTGTTGTTCACTGGAAAAATCCTTATATCTAGTTACTGGATATATCATAATCCACATATATATATATATATATATATATATTAATTATTAAATAATAATTGTTTTAAAAATTTAAATTGCCTTATTTTATGGCTAACTGTAGTTCAATTGTTCATTATAATAATATATTTATTAACTTATCTATCTCTTTAATTAGATCTAGATTAATATTTTTTATTGTTTATGGCTAGTTACCCTAGTGACAACGTCACTTGTTACAATTGGATGAAGTCCTGGTTTAAACCAAGGTTCAAAAAATTGGTTCGCACACTGAATTTGCTGATGTAATGGTTCAAAGATTTTGGGTTTAATCAAAGGCACCTCGAATTCAGCCCAATATTAATAATTAAAATGTTTTTAAAATATTCATATTTGAACTGTAAAAAATAGGATTAAACATACTTTTAGTCTTAAAAATTTATTAAGATTTAGCAATTAGTGTATGAATTTTCAAATAAGTGATTTTAGTCCATCAAATTTATTATGCCTAAATCTGTTAGCCCCTATAACTTTAATGATCTTAGTTAACACCGTTAATTTTGCTGATGTGCCACTGACTCCGTTAAATGATTCCATTTCCATGTTGGATTTCATTTACCAAGTAGGCCCTTAATAAGTAGGGAATTAATTATGTTAAGCTATGATATGAAATATGAATCAAGGTTTAGAGCGATTAGTTGAGCAAATTGAGGTTTAATGATGTTGTTTTAACTTGATAGAGGCATAGGAATATATAAGAATGGGGTAAGATTGTAAGAATATAATAGGAATGAAATTGAAGGGCAAAATCCGGTCAAGATAAATTGTTTCATAATTATAATCTTAAGGCATTAAATTATTATATTATGACGAAGTACAAAATTAAAATGGAATAAATATTTATTAATATATATTTTGAGTTTAAGGGGATTATTTTTATAGTAATTGGAATTTATCATGTATTTACATGATAAAGAGAATTGGCTCATCATTAAGGTGGGTTAAATTTTGGGACATAATCCGAATCAAAAATATTTAGTTGAAGATAAGGGGGATTAAATTAAAGTATTTATATCGTTTTCTCACTTACAATATCATAATTATTTATATATTATGAAAATTATGTTTCAGCAAAATTTTCAAGTAGTTTAATTTGACTCTAAAAAGATTATTAAGAACGTATTTAATGATTTAGTTGGCTCTTAAAATTTTGACTGAGAAAATCCATTTGTATATGTATACTAGGCATCCTTTAACATGATTGATGTGATCCTTAGTGATGTTCAACATGGCATCTAAATTAACATCCTACACGGCATAACTCTTAGGTTGCCACCTTGGATGCCCAACAAAGGACACCACATAGGATCACTTTGTGGTGTCCCGGTTGGCGTCTAAGTTACTCCCTCTAGTCTTAATTATAAGACAATATTTAAGAGTTGATCTTGGTCCTAATTATAAAATAAAGTTATAATTTTTGTAATTTCTTCCTAAAATACCCATATGGATACTTTCTCAATAATTATACACAATAGTAATTTAAAAATGGATTATATATTCTATAAAGCGAGTGATGATTGCCACTCATTAATTCATACTCCTCAACTATACTTTTTTTTTTTTAATAAAATAATTTTGAGCAATTTTTGTTATATTTAATAATGGCATCACTATTAAATTACACTTCACGTAGACTGTAAGTTTTTGAGGGAGATCGACAACATCAGATTGTATAAAAGCTTAGAGAAGTTATGTGTGAGGTAGGAGAGATCTAACTAAAATAGAAAATCAAAGTAACTGGATGCCATTTTAAATTTTAAATAACAGTGTTTTGGTGTAGAACACAGATGTCCAGCCCTGGGCTGGTGCTTTGATCTTGGATCGATGGGCTCTACCTGAATATCTACGGAGGAGATATCCAGGAAAGCATGGGATCACTGTGCACAGTGTGACGGTATGTAAATAGTTTAGAGTTAGAACGTGCGCACCTTAGGATTTGACCTCTATATTTATAGAGTGTACCTTAGGTTGAGTCGCTTGGGCCCTGTGATCTGAGGCTCTGATATCCTAACTGCTAGATATACATTTAGATATACCTAGATCATCGCCAAGATAGGATCCTCCTATATTGTAGGTAGATCCTGATATTTTGTACATTCCTCGTTGGGCCATCCTCGTGTTGGGCCTAGTGTAGGTCCGTAACAGTTGCCCCCAGCCCGGTAGTTCGAGCTCTCGAACTACGGGATGTATCTTGCCCCAGGTCGGCTTCGCCGAGTTATGCTTGCAAACCGAGCTCTGCTGCCACGGACCTCTTATGGCCAATTTGAACTATACGGATTTATGCTACCAAGGCAGCCTTTCCCAAGGTCCGAGATCATAATGAAAGATCTGTGGATGTGGCTGAGTTTGCTTGCCAATATTTGTCGTCGGGGTTCAAATTCTCATGGACTCGAGGTTTTATCTCAAAGATCCGAGGTTCCGCGAAGTGATTCGAGGTTCTGAGGCAGCGCTAGGAGGTTTGGGAATTCGAGGCAGTGCCAGGTGGTTCGCTTGACTTCGAGGCCAGGATCCTCCTGCGTCCGCCATCATTGCCCCTACCACCTGGCTCCCCCGTATTGGCGAGGGTTTATAATCGCCACGCCAAGCACGTTACGGTTTTCGTGCGCATTTAATGTTCCCATCACGCGTCGTACGTCACCTTTACTTTAGGGTGAATAGTCTCTTCTACCCTTGACTCTTCGGTGTTGCAATGTTCAAAGGAACTTATCCGTCCATTATTCGTATTTCCCTCCATTTCTTGTATTCTTCTCCTTTACAACTCCTCTCCTTTTCTCAAAGAAAACTCTGTTTCTGTCCTGCCGCGATCGTCTCTGTGCAGCCTTCAGATCTTGCCTTTTCACCTTTCTCCAACTTTCGCTGCGCCAGGTATATTCGCTAACTCCCATCTTTTTCTGGTTCGCTTTCTGAAGTTTTTAGTCATTCTGTGATTTCGCTCATTTCCGCTTCTAGGTTCTCCTGGGTAAGCTTTTTATAGGTGCGTCTGGGTGTCATTTGAGTTTAGGTCTCCCTTATTTTCCGTGGCGTACGCTTGTGTATGAGAGTGTTCCTTGTCCCCTTCCTGTTTGGTTCTCCTTTCCTTATCAAACCTTTTGTGCCTTTCTAGGTTCCATTTTCTAGTGATAATGGATAGGTTTAACTGTTTGCCCTCTTCGGATCAAAACACAACTCCAGAAGAGGAAGAAGACTTGCATGCGTGTTTTCCTAGAGCCACCTTTTGGTTGTTTGACTCTTCCCTTACTAAGGAGCAAAGGCTAGTGGCCTTGCTCCGTGGTGGGTTTGGAGATAGGAGAGTTGAAGGGTCATCGTCTGTCACTGAGTCTTCTAACGCAGGTTCTGCCACTGGTTTTCCTCGTTTTGGGGACCGAGACTGTTCAGGAGCCATCTCGGCTCCACCTATTAATTTTTACCAGATTCCCCCTCGGGTGAGGTCGGATTTTCACCCCGAAGGGTATCTCGGCCCGTGCTAGGATTGCATTGCTTCCAGCTCCCATTAATCGCGCTTGGTTAAGATTCTCTTGCCAACCAAATTCTAGGTTCCTGCCAACATAGGTCTCCATTGGTCCCCACCTCGGCCATTAGAACCGGACTTCATCGTCCTTCTATCCTTCACATGCATGCATCAGGTATACCTTTCACTTACTGACCTTTACCTATTTTCTGTTTGCTTTAGGTCTAAATGGAGTCATCTCCTTCATCCGATAGCCCTCCTAACGAAATATCCCTGGGTTGCTCATGGGGTATTGACAACACAGTCGTTAATGTCGCCTGCCGATATTGCCAGGCTCGATCTGGGAGACAGTTCATGCTGCACCTTACGTCCACCTTCTGATGGGGAGCCCGTATGTACGTTAGAGAAGGAACCAATTCTTCATTCTTCTTCTTCTACAAGGATTATGCCACCCGACTTGGTGTTCGCTTACCGTTCACCGAGTTCCAAATGGTTGTTTTGAATTACCTCCATCTAGCTCCTTCTCAGCTCCACCCTAATGGGTGGGGTTTCATTTTAGCTTTCGAGCGCCTCTACAAATTGTTAGTCGAACCCATTCCTTGTAAACGCTCCATATTCTTTTATTTCTTCTATCCCTTTACACCTCGGTCCCACAAAAATGATGAAGAATTAAAAGGTTTAACTTCCATCCGAGGTGTTCCTGGTCGGAAGCTTTTCCATGCCTTCTCTGATTCCTTCAAGCATTTCAAGACCAGCTTCTTCAAGGTTGTTGCCATTTCTGGGCAACAACCCTGGTTCCTCCATGGTCCCGAGTCCACAGATGTGGAATGGAAATTCCCATTGTACTGGACTAAGGACCATCATAACAAGCACTCGTCCAGCTACCAAGTTTGTGGGGACAATCTTCCAACCGAGGACGTCGTAGCGGTGTCTTTTCTGGTAACCTATGTCAAGGAGCACGGTGTAAAGACCGTTGCTTCGATACTGTCTCAACCTTTCCTCGAGGTTGGAGTAGCCCCATGTATATTTTCCATTTTTGTGTCTAATTCAACCTTTGTGGTATTCCAGCATTCGATTATTTTGATCCTTTGTTCTGTTCTAATTGATATTGTGTTTTGCAGCTCAAGCTATGGACCCATTGCCTCCCTATCTGTCTCATGTGAATCCTGGTGATGGGGTTCCTCTGCGAAGAGAGTCTCGGAAACGCACCGCTACCGAAACTGGTAGGAGGAGGGGAAGAGCTGTGCCCCAAGCCCCGGCGTCCAAGAGGACTAGGTCCTCGGCCCAAGGCGGCCCCTCCTCGTCTCCTTCAGTTGGGCAGACTCAGCTGCGCAGAGACAAAGAAGCCGTGGTTGAGGAGGCTCAAGCTCGTCCTCTGGCCAGCTTGGCTCCACCTTCTCCTCCTCCACCTCCTCCCTTTAAGCTGCCATGCAGTTTTGTTTGGGAAAAGGGGGTAATCGAGGAGCTCAGCGTCGCCTACTCCCCCCTCCCCGCGCCGTTTCTTAGATACTGTCGTCCCCCTGACTGAGGCTGATGAACATTTAGTTCATGCTGTGCAGGATCATCTGTTGAAGGGGGTTGGTTTGGTGCAAACCATGCTTCACCTGAAGAAGAAGGTGGTTGGGGTCTCGGCCGAGAAGCGGCACTTAGAGACGGAGAGGGATCTGGCCGTGGCGGCAAAGAAGAGGGCGGAGGAAGAGCTAAGCGTCGCCCAAGCTGCTGTTGTCAAAACGTCCGAGGAGCTGAAGTCCACGAAGGACGCCCTGGCCAAAACAAGCTCTGAGCTCCTCTCTGCACAGTCCGCTCATTCTCAGAGTATGGAGGCTCTAAAGTTGGTGCAGACGCAGTGGGGTAACTTGGCCGAGGAGTTGGGTGCGACCAAGGCCGAGCTCGTAGACATGAAGAAAGCCCTTGTCGACTGCTCTGACACCGTGAAGGCGACCGCCAAGGATGCTTTTGACATGGCCTTGGCCCAGATCCAATACCTGAACCCTAAGTGACCCTGGAACTTAATGGATTTCATTATCGGGCATATGTTCACCAGGGTAAGTTCTTCTGGCCTCCTCCGTCCCCGAAAAACGTATCTGTGTCAGAGCTCAATGGTGCGGGATAGGGAGGGGAAGGGGAAGAAGAGGTGTCGGCTCCTCCGGAAGGTGGTGAAGGACCTTCGAAGCCGACCTCGTCCGACCCCTGAGTGGCCGAGATGTTCTTCTGTCATCTTCTTTTTTGGGCGCTGATGCCCTTTAGACTTCATACTCTCCCGGTGTTTGTGCCAATTATATATTTTCTCTGAACAATTCAATAACAATTATATTTTTGGTTTATCACCATATTTCATCGTTTTTTGAATTCTAAACTTGGTTAGAGATTCTTCGACCGGGTCAGGGTCTTTAATTATGCAGAGTCTGCTTGCTTTCTTCCAGACTTGACGCCTGGGAATCTATGGTAGGGTTTTCATTTTTAACCGCATAGGGTTTTTATTTTAACCACACTATCGAGTTCCGGTTCCGTTGTCCGGGATCATAACCAGGATAAGGGCAAACTGTCACATGTCCAGCTGTGGTGTTTGAAACGCGACGCTTAAACATTTTGACCTAATCAGGGTCAGAATGACAATTCATCTTCTTATCTAGGAGCGAGTTTTGACGCGTCAAATTTCGCGAATGCCTATAATGGCGATGTCACAATACTCTTAACCTGGGCTCGTCGGCACTGGTGTCATCCTCTAGATGGGTTTTATTTGTGATTGGGTTTAGGGACCTTGGTATAATGCTTAAGCTATCAATAGTATGTACTGTGAACTTCCACTGAGGAATTCTTCATTAAAACAATAACACGCTCCAAAGAGCTAATAATGTCACATAATGAAATTTAAAAATAGGCAAAAATGTAAAATTTGAAATCTAAATACTGAAATCAAGAAATAACCGAGCTCAAACATGGTGTGTTTGGCGTTTTACGAATGCAGGGCCGAGATCTAGCTATAGTAGATTCTTAGCATGTCAGCGTTCCGGGTTCTTTTGATGGGCTTCCTTCCTAGGGTTTCGAGTATATACACTCCATGGTCCAGTTTCTTTTTAACCCGGTAAGGACCTTCCCAATTTCCAGCTAGCCTGCCATCTCTGGCTTTTTATTTCTGACGTCTGCACGTCGAAGTACCAGGTTGCCCCTATTGAAAGAACAAGGTCTGACCTTCCGATTATATTTTGCTACAATGAGTTGCTTGGCGGCTAACTCTCGACAGTGCGCCGTGACTCTGATCTCGTCGATGAAGTCCAACTCTGTCCTTAAATTGTCATCGTTCGACTCCTCTCCATCTTGGAGAGCTTTTATCTTCCTCCATGATGGTTGTCCTATCTCGACAGGGATCATTGCCTCGCATCCATAGGTCAGCCGGAAAGGCGTTTCTTGGGTTGAGGTCTGCACGCTGGTCCTATATCCCCACAGAACACTGTAGAGTTGTTCGACCCAGTTGGATTCCGTATCTTACATCCGCTTCTTCAAACCGTCTACGACAATCTTGTTGGCTGCTTCGGCCTAGCCGTTTGATTGTGGATGTTCAACCGAGGCGAAGTGCTGCTTAACAACAAGGTCCGACATCATATCCTGGAACCCTTTATCCATAAATTGGGTCTCGTTGTCTGTAACTACCTCGGCTGGGATTCCGAAGCGGGAGACAATATTATGATGAAAAAACCTTCGTATCTGAGCCGAGGTTATTGTTGTTAGGGGCTCGACTTCAATCCACTTAGTAAAGTAGTCTACCGCAACGATGAGCCATCTGAATTGCCCAGGGGCTGCCTTGAACGGCCCGAGGAGATCCATCCCCCATTTGTAAAAGGGCCAAGGGGCCGAGATGCCCTTCAATTCTGTTGACGGGGCCCAAATGATTTTGGCGTGTTTCTGACAACTATCATATCTTTTGACGGCCTCCTTTGACTCTGCCATCATGGTTGGCCAATAGTAGCCATCACGCAGAGCTTTCCTGGCTAGAGCTTTGCCCCCCATGTGGTGGCCGTTGACTCCTTCATGAATCTCGGTCAACACATATTTCGCTTCGGATGAACCCAAGCATCTCATCATCAGAGAGTGCAAACCTTTTCGGTATAGTTGGTCATCGACCATCGTGTAGACGGCGGCTTCTCGGATCAATTTCTTTGCTTCGGTTGAGTCAATTGGAATAATTCCTCTCTCTAGATAATCCTCAATTGGTTTTCTCAATCTGTCGCCGCTAATATAGTCATAATGCAGCTCGGTTCTGTTAAATTTTGCTGGATGATGGTACGATGGTTTCCCGAGCCTATCATACTAGCAAGTTTGGAGAGGATGTCGGCTCGGTATTCTCTTCTCTTGGAATGTGGGTGACGATCACCTCTTCGAAGATGGAGATCACTTCTTTTGCCTTATTAAGATACTTGGCCAATAAGGGGCCTTTCGTCTGATAAGTGCCCTCAATCTATGCTGATACGAGTTGCGAGTTGATGAAAACCTTTACTCTCTGTGCTCCGTGCTCTCTAGCCTATAATAGTCCGGCAAGTAGGGCTTCGTATTCGGCCTAATTGTTTGAGGTTGGAAACTTTAGCTGAAGAGAATGCTCAATCGCGATACCGTCCGGGCTTTCGACTATGACTCCTGCTCCACTTCCCTTCGCATTTGACGAACCATCGACATAAATCTTCCAAGTATTGTCTCGGTCATTGTCGGTTTTCTCTGCCGGGGTGAGCTCCCTCACAAAATCCGCCAACGCTTGTGATTTGATTGCATGCCGGGCTTCGTAAGTGATGTCGAACTCTGATAATTCTATGGCCCAGCTGGTCATTCTTCCTGCCAGATCCGGCTTGTGTAATATCTGTCAGAGTGATTGGCTGGTTCATAGACTATTCGATGTCCCTGGAAATAGGGCCGAAGTCTCCTTGCCGCGATAAGTAGGGCAAAAGCCACCTTTTCAAGCTTTTGGTATTGTACTTTCGAGCTCTGTAATGCCTTACTTACGAAATAGATTGGTGCTTGGCTGACGTCGGTTTCTCTAACCAGGGCCGCACTTACTGCTTCTTCTCCAACTAACAGATATAAGAACAAAGACTCACCCGGATCCGGTTTTGACAGTACTGGTGGGGTCGCCAGACAGTGTTTGATCTTTTCGAATGCTGCCTCACAGTCCGTATTCCATCCTCCTTGTGTTTCCTTTTTTAGCAACCTGAAGAAAGGGAGCGCGTTCTCAGCCGATCTAGGTAAAGACCTAGTGAGCGCGGCCAAACAGCCGGTCAGCTGCTGGACTTCTTTCTTGGTCCTCGGGGCTTGCATGTCGAGGACGGCCTTGCATTTATCAGGATTTGCTTCGATTCCGCAGTTTGTCAACATAAAACCTAGGAACTTTCCGGCTGGGACTCCGAATGCACATTTGGTTGGGTTCAAACGAATCCGATATCTTCTTAACTTATCAAACGTTTGCTCCAGGTCCCATATATGGTCCTCCGGGTCTTTAGATTTCACGATCATGTCGTCGATGTATACTTCTACGTTCTATCCGATCTAGTGCTCGAAAACTCTGTTCATCATCCGCTGATAGGTGGCCCCGGCATTCTTCAACCCAAAAGGCATGACGTTATAACAGTAGCTGGCCTTGTCGGTGATGAAGGTTGTCTTCTCCTGGTCGTCCGGGTGCATGGCTATTTGATTATAAGCGGAATAGGCATCCATGAACGATAACAATTGAAAACCAGCTAAGTTGTCGACCAACTGGTCAATGTTAGGCATCGGGTAGGAGTCTTTTGGGCAGGCTTTGTTCAAGCTGGTATAGTCCGTGCATACCCTCCATTTTCCATTTGGTTTTAAATCCATAACCACGTTTGAGAGCCACGTGGTGTATTGTATTTCTCTGATGAAGCCGGCTGCTAGTAATTCCTTGACATGCTGCTTAAGAGCCTTCTATCTGCCGGCTCCGATGTTTCTCTTTTTCTGCGCTACTGGTGTCGACCCTGGCCGAATGGCCAATTTGTGACAACAAAAATTAGGGTCGATCCCTTGTATCTCGGATGATGTCCATGCGAAGACATCTTAGTTCTTTCTCAAAAACTCCATCAATCTAATTTTTAGTTCTGGACTCATTGCTCCTCCAATTTTGGTAGTATGTGAGGAATCCTTTGCTAGGACCAATTCTTCCAACTCGCCTTCAGGTTCTGGACATGGGATCTCAGGCTCGTCCCTAAGGTCGAGCTCTATCATGCTTACTGGACGTCAGGACTTCCTGTCCTTTCACAGTGCAGGGGTCATTCACCTCCTGCGGATCCGAGGTGGTGATGACGGTCGGCCTTCTCCTTCCCGAAAGTCTCGAAATAACAACGCCCGGGACTCCTTCGGTCTCTCGGTGACAACCACAACTTTGATTCTTGTTGTTCAACATCTTGACCTCGATGCTTTGTAGACACCAGCATGTCCCAATTGTGGATGGTCGGTCTTCCTAATATGATATTATATGGGGAAGGGAAATCAGCAACTATGAATCTTACCCGTTCTGATTTAAACGCCTCTTTAGTTCCCAACGTTAGCCTTAAATCGATATAACCTTTAGGAGGTGAGTGCTCCCCGTTGAATCCTATGAGGGTCATTTTGCATGGCTTCAAATCTTCTACGTCCAAATTCTCCTTTTGAAGGCATCCCAACTGATGATGTCTGCCAAGCTCCCTGCGTCTACAAAAATCCTTTTAACCCGGTAGTGTACCAAGGTTCCCGTGATTACCAAACCATCTTGATGGCCCGGAACTACATCTTTTGGGGTCGTCCTTGAATTTTGGGAGATCTCTTACGGAGATGACTTCTCTCAGTTACTTCTTGCACTGGCTCATGGTATCTCCCCCACCGAAGCCTCAGCTAACCACATTGCAATTGAACTCAGCTTCTGGGAACTCATCATCCTCACTAGGTGGCTTTCACCGCTTGTCACACGTTTTCAGGTCGGTGGTCGGGCTCCTACTTCGGCCTCCTTGCTTGCGTTTGTTGTTTTTTCGGCCTTGAGTTTTTATCACATACTGGCATAGCCTGCCATCTCTAATAAACTTCTCAATGGCATCACGGAGTTCATAACATTGATCAGTAGTGTGTCCCAGGCCGTCGTGAAACGCACAAAACTTAGATTGGTCGGTTGTGGGTCGGTTTCATTGTGGCCGTGGCCTGTCGACTCCCTTCATCTCGGTCAGTGCCACCTCCTTCCAAATCTACGAACGAGAGACATTTAGAGGGGTGTACTGGTCATACCTTGTTTTTCCTTCAAATCTTTCTCCCGAGCTCTACCATCTCGGCTTCTCATGTAGGAGTCTTCTTTTCGCTTGTCAGGCTGGTCTTTCACCTCGGGTGACATATTTCTCCGCTTCTCGCTTCCGATCGAATTGGCTATCTCCATCTGTTCCATGTCCATTTAGAGGGGTGTACCGGTCATACCTTGTTTTTCCTTCAAATCTTTCTCCTCGAGCTCTACCATCTCGGCTTCTCATGCGGGAGTCTTCTTTTCGCTTGTCGGGCTGATCTTTCTCTTCGGGTGACGTATATCCCCGCTTCTTGCTTCCGATCGCATTGGCTATCTCCATCATTCTCGTCCAAATCTTTGCTTCGCTCGGGTATGAAATTCACTGAGAGTGTAGACTCCGTTCTTGAAAATATTCTTTGCCAATCAAGACGAGGGGTCCAACCCATCAATGAGGCAATGCACGTGGACATCCTTCGGGAGCAAGCGTACTTGTGAAGCCACCTCCTTGAAACAATCCAGATATTTCTAGAGCGTCTCCCCCTTTTTCTGTTTGATTTTGCTCAGAGTAAATTGGGACTTCGGCTGCTTCTTATTGGTTGCGAAATTCAATTCAAATTTGCGTCTGAGGTCTTCTTCTGAGCAGGTCCGGTTAACATTGCTGCAAAAAGTTGTGAGATGACCAGGCCCTTAATCAATCGAACAAACATGAGCAACTCGAACGTGTCGAGGTGAGCGCGTGGGTCCTAGGTCCCATCATACTTCGGGAGGTGCGTCAAATCAAAATTCTTCGGATACAGCGCGCTAGCAATTTCCTCGGAGAAAGGGCTTCTGTTGAGATCGGTTAGGTACTTCATCATATACTCTGGGAA
The DNA here is from genome assembly GCA_019022655.1 of Acacia acuminata. Classification (NCBI taxonomy): domain Eukaryota; kingdom Viridiplantae; phylum Streptophyta; class Magnoliopsida; order Fabales; family Fabaceae; genus Acacia; species Acacia acuminata. The sequence goes on along the minus strand of JAFJYI010000242.1, from coordinate 196,160 downwards.
CTCGTAGAGGCTGTTCTCTCCCGTCTCTCGGTCTTCATCTTCCGAGATCCGTTCCAGGCGTAGCTTTTTCAAGGTCGAGGTTGATGGTCGAACTCGTCCCGAACTCATCCCCTGAGTAGTTCTGCCAGCATCCCGCCGTGTTGACCTCGGTTCTCCAGTGTGAGATGGACTACTGGTATCCTGTGTCGTCCTTTCTTTCATTCCACGTGAATCTTCGCGGCCCTCTTTTACGAACCAACGTTTCAAACTTTTTAAATCGGTCCTCTATCATCTGTTGTATTACTCTGAGATCTTCCCGGCGCTGGAGGTTATTACGCTTTTCATTGTTCTCCATTCGCCTCAGCATTGACTCCTGTGTTTTCTGTAGGAGGAGGACGTCTGGATTTGGAGCCGAGGTCTCCTTCGACGCCACGTCATGCGTTTTGGCGACAATGGAAGGGGAAGATGCCGTGTCAGAAACGTTACCCTCCGGGATATCCTCGTGCTGCGGCTGCTCTTGAGCTTGATGGTGTTGACTTGCCCCTCTGTGGATTCCCAGGCTGAGGATTCCGACTGCTGCTTCTGGTGTTAGCCATCGATGGTCACGGGAATTGAAATTTAACGTCCCCACAGTCGACGCCAATGTTCTGGTGTAGAACACAGATGTCCAGCCCTGGGCTGGTGCTTTGATCTTGAATCGATGGGCTCTACCTGAATATCTATGGAGAAGATATCCAAAAGAGCATGGCATCACTGTGCACAAACTAGGCTCTCGCCAAAGGGGGTGGTGTGTGTGCACAGTGTGACGGTATGTAAATAGCTTAGAGTTAGAACATGTGTACCTTAGAATTTGACCTCTATATTTATAAAGTGTACCTTAGGTTGAGTCGCTTGAGCCCTGTGATCCGAGGCCCTGATATCCTAACTGCTAGATATACATTTAGATATACCTAGATCGTCCCCAGGATAGGATCCTCCTATATTGTAGGTAGATCCTGATATTTTGTACGTTCCTCATTGGGCATCCTCGTGTTGAGCCTAGTATAGGTCCGTAACATACAACATTTTGAGAAAATAAATATAATTAATTAATTTAACTACTATCCTTAATCTCTCCAAAGTTAGGTAAATATGTCACCGAGGGAGTAACAAGGAGTAACATTCTATGTTGCAATCAAGTCTTAACATATATAGCAGCATATACAACATCTAACATGACGCCCGAAGTCCAGGTTGCCACCTTGGAGCCAACAAGGATGCCACATAGGATCACATCATTGACATTCCATGTTCATGGACCAACTTGCAACACATCTCACAAACACATTGATAAAGCTAACAGAGAATTTCAACAAAAGCTTAGGATCATAGTTGTATTAGTATTTCCCAAGGAGAAGTGCTTTTTAACATCAAAGCTACATACTATTTAAAACATGCTTAAAGTTTTCAACATTTAATTATAAGTTAATGAATTTCTTCTCTTTCAAACTTTCCACTGTGTCCCGAGACTCACTTCCAGTGGAATAAATTCAATTCCCAAGGTCTTTGCCTTCTCATTAGAAACTTGATACTTTGGCATGAAGGGCTTATCGTCCGCACACCTATTAGGAAGCAAGAAATGAAGTGAGCAAAAATTTGAGTTAAATAGGCACTAACAAGGTAATTAAGAACAAGAAAACTATCTGGATCATCAAATATGATGAAGGATTATTATGATAAAAATCCACTATCATCAAGTCTGCAGATTAATTTTCCTTATTTTTTAAGGTTCCTTATTTCTGAATTTAAATTCCTTTCTTATAAATATACATGATGATTTAATAATTACGTTCATCACCTGCCCTAAGAATATGAAAGGGTTCACAAGACCTCCATTCATCAAGCCTCTACTTTCATTTTCCCCTTACTTTATAGAACCTAAACTAAGGCTCCTTCTTGCTTCATAAATTATACAAAGCTCCCTAACTTTACATTTTCAGAACATACTAACTCGTCTTCCTGATCTATCTATAATATGTTCAACTATTCACTTGGAATTCTGATGACTTAGGTCAACGAGTGTTTTCAAGGGAAAAGTATGACAAGTTTGAGATCTAAGCTTTTCTAACAATTGTTTCATAGAAAAGAGCTCTTATTAGAATAAGGTGAAACCTACAGGCTGACACACACAAAGAGAGGTTTCAGCAGATGGAGATTTAGTCAACTTACTTCTCTGGGAGCTGTAGTGTTGGATATAGCTCATGCAAAATCTTCACAATGTCAGAGTAGTGTTCAACTGTCCCAAACAAACAATACCTTCCGCTAGCTGAAGAAATCTCAAATGCTTGAATATGAGCATTTGCAACATCCTTCACATGAATCCAGCCCATAGAAACATTTGGAAATGTTTGCACACCTGCATAAAACAAGCTTGACCGTAGTCCATGCAGCAAAAAAAAAAAAAAAAAATTCCAGAGGCCAAAACAAGAAATTGTACCCTCAAAATAATGATAAACGATAAAAAATTAATTACCTTATTCTTTAAGAAATTTAATGACAGTATGACATACCAGTCAAATTTGAAGGAAGACAAATTAAAAACTATAGCTGTGTTAATATAAAGTTTTCAACCAGAATTTCTGGCCTTCGAAGTGCTCAGCAGGCAGAGGCCAAGGAGTTTAAACTCAAAGCCACCTTGTATCTAATACATATCCAAAAACTATTTTGTGAAACTATGTCAACAATTAGTATTGCAAAAGATTTTGTGCCTCGTGATTGAATGAAAAGATGCTGAAGTTCATAAACTCATCAAGGAAAAACTTGATAAATGGCATACTTGACTTAATTTACATTTTTACACATCCATCCAAAATCGAAGGACCCGCCTCAGGTAAAGTTTGAAAGATTAATTTGTAAGCTGGGAATGTAAATGTCTACTGCAGAACTTCAGAGAGTGTTAGAGAACTCACTTAAGTCACATTCATTTAATTGGCATTATCCCTTCCTGATGTATATCCCTACTATTTTGTTTCATGTATCTTGGTTGCTATTAGCTTTTATGATAATTTAACTTAAATTCTAATTAAATAAGTGGGATTGATTGCGAGTTTTGTTCCCTACTCTTTATACGTACACCTTCTCTGTTGACAACGAAACTAGACATTCAGAGGCTCAGTTCCACTGAATTTGTACTTCAAATCTGTATAAGAAAATTTGTCCTTCTATTAAAATAAAAAAAAAAAAAAAAAAAAAAAAGAAATCATGATTGTTGCTATCTTAATTTACTAATGTCAATCGAAAAGATCATAACAAAGAGCCTTACTGTTTTGGGTCTCTGATCTTGCATGATGGTATGCATCACGATTCCAAATATACATATCAAGTAAGTCAATAGAAAGTCCTTGATTAAAATCGTCATGTCTCCCATAATCCCTCATCACACAAACATTTTGACACCAATTCCCTTTTCTATTAACTACAGTCAGAACAAGCATTTTAGTTGGAAGGTCCGACAATACAGATGGACATAAATAATGTGACAGAATTTATTTTTGTATTCTATCCAGCATAACCTTATTACCTAATGAATCTAAGAAAATTACCATTTATTAAATTTGATATTGCGGAGGAGCTGTCATTAAGGGAAGGTTGCAACAGGGGCCCAATCACCATTGCTGGGTTAAGAGCAACCATGTCAATGTTGTTTTCTTTTGCAAATTTCCATGCAGCGTCTTCGCCAAAGTCTTGGAAAGTGCATACCAGCGCTGAAAGCACAAAAACAAAAATAGCAGGAAACTTGAAAGGACTTATAAATTACTATTTGTGACAAATAGTCAAATACCATAGCATACAATGGAAGCTGAAACATATACATGAGCAATATTGCTCTGCACCAATTTTCAAGAGCACAGAAGTCTCAAAGTACACATCTGTTATCAAATAAATTAAAAAGGAAGATGGCTGAAGCAGTTTAGCAAGTGTAATGAGCAATCTGCAATCTCTGCATCACATTACAACTGATTACAAGGGACTGACCTTTGTCATAATTGAAACATGTAGCTTTCACAAAGAATCACAAATAAAGTACAAGAATTAACTGTACATCACATTCTGAATGATTTGCAACCGCTGGAGATATCCAATCATAAGCCCAGAACCAAGAAGGAAAAATTATATTCAAGGTACATGGCCAAAAAAAAAAAAACCAAAAAACAGGGAATAAGGGAGTATAAGAACTCATGGATATTTAAAATATAAAGGAACCCCTAATGAGTGCAAACAAAGATAGGAAGATGGTTACATAATGAAACAGGAAATACCCCTAATAACCTTAAATTATGTATGAGAAAAAAATGAAGAACTCCACAGCATCATTGCCAATTTCTCACAACTGTGATGAATGATTGGGATACATCTGAGTCAATAGGGCCTGTAAGCCTTTGTAAAGGCTCAGAATCTAATCCTTGATTGAGTGCACCTTGTTGACAATGTTAGTTTAAGGGGAAAAGGCGACAAGATTCTTTTCAAAAGCGGAAAGCATAATTTACTCCAGATGACAACAGTGGAGAAAATTTTGAAACAAAGCCTAAATAATCATGAACACAGACTTCACTTTTTTAATCTGGCTTCAACACTATCACTTTGAATTAAAAACTGCATTCAAATGCTTTGCTCTGCTATGTCCATGATAATTGTCGAAAGCAAATTTCATTTATGTATTTCATCAACAATAGAAATGTCTTCAATTTTATTCTGAATGTGGCTCACAGCTCAAGTGAATGAAAGCAATCACTGCTTGTAAAGTCCACCTACCAAAATAACAAAACAGAATCACCTCTATTCTGATAAGCCAATGTGGGCAAGACTTGCAAATGGCATGTAGATTGAGAACACGCACAATGCACCATTAAGAACAATCACACATGCAAGGCACAATGATTGCAAGCTTCAAAAATGCTAGTATAGTGAAATATGGCACATACCTTATTTTCCCTACAGATATCTGGATTTGAAAACCAAGTCTCATCAACTACAACTTCAGGAGTTTTAGGCTTTCCATTAACTAAAACTGCGGCAGTGGAAGAAGTGAAAATAACTCGTTTCACGGATGGTGATTTTGCACATGATTTGAGAACATTAAGAGTTCCTTTGACTGCTGGATCAATTAATTCAGTCTGAAATGAAATATCAACAATTATAATTTAGCAAGAAAACTTTTTTGACCTGACAACAAAATGGTAATTTAGAAGATTGTCAGCCTTGTGAATAATTTAAACTCATGGAGCTTAAAAGATTCCAAAGCCAAATTTCAAAACCCTTGATACTAAATAGTACATAGTTGATACAAATTTCTGTCCATAACTAACAGATTTCGGGAAAGTTTCAAAGCATCTCACTTTCAAGTACTAAAAAATTCACCAGCTTTCTTTGGATGTCAATCATGCTAAGAAATTCCAGATTGCACTCTAGCATAAATCTCCAGTTTGCCCAACAGATAATGGAAAACCGAAAAATGGTGGTACTTGAAGTCATAGAGCACATGTGAACTTACTAGGTTATCAATACAACAGATTTTTTGCCAAGGGCAAACAAAGGAGCAAGCTATTTAGAAGGGTAACTATGTCTTGTGTACTTGGAAAATTGGACAAAATGAAATGTAGACGTTATTGGACTTTTAGTTCTATGAAGGAATATTCATCTAAAGAAAGGTAGAAGATAATCAAAAGATTAATACAATTGGTTGGTGTCGACCTGTGGGTCCTTGACATTGTGAAAAGCGGGAGATGCAGTATGAAAGACACCCTCACACCTCGCAACAGCCTCATCAAAGGAACCTTCTTCCAAGAGATTTGCTTTAATCAGCTGCAGTCTCTCCTTTGCCCCATCAAGTTTGAGCAAGTGGTCTACCTGTACTGAATCATCTGCAAGGAGTTTTAAACGAATGAACCATCACTAACATGTAGCTCAAAATGATAAGAAACAGCGCAATAGAATTGATTGGTCTCACTTGAGGGAGAAACTCGAAAAGCAAAATTAAGGAATTGATGAGATATCTAGCTATCTAGATTTTTATATTGATTCAAGTTTATTTTAGGCATTTCTCGAGTATTAATCTCTATCAAACACACTTTACGTTTCTACTTCTCCATACATGCCCTGTATTTGGATCATTCCTTCAATTTTCGAGCAGCCCAACATTAAAAACCAAAGAATTTCACATTCAATTGCCTGATAATAACCCGAAATGAAAATTTGAAAATTCGACTTTCGAGAAAGCTTCCAATTACTCACAACCATAACCCAAAAATCGCAATACAACAAATGAAACAAGCGATGAGCTTGTATCTCACATGACACACAGCAAAAATTTGAGTGCGTTTCAAGTCGTCAAGTGTTCAATCCTCACTCCTACATCTTGGTTAAAACCGAAAACTGAAGAGTTGAAAGAAAAGAATTTCCGCTCAGTATTCACTTACTTGGGTCAAGAACAGTGCCCTTCACAGTATAACCACGAAGAAGAAGAAGCTTAACGAGCCATGAAGCAATAAAGCCAGAAGCACCGGTGACGCACACCACCTTTCCACTTCCTGTGTTGCTTTCCATTCTCTTTGGTTCTTCCTAATGAAAGTTAACCATACTTTTCAGAATTGTTTGATATAATAAACTGATCGCTCTGGGAATTCAAAACGAGATAAAGTTACACAGGAAAATTTTTGCATGTGAGGAGGACCACGTCATCTTCTTCTGCTCTCCCAATAAAATCACACCATATCGATCTCATTAATGCGATCTATGGGGTGTGATTTTAAAATGTGTCTCCAATCTCATCCTTCTCTCGATTTAGTGTGATTTTATTAGGAAGTCATAGGGCACCCGGTGTAAGAATTTCCGCATATCCAGTGAGTTCAGGGCGACACGTAAAATTGTGGCGGGTCTAATTGGTAACTCATACTCCCCAAGTCATGAGAGTCTGTTTTTTTTTTTTTTTTTTGATATGAAAAAGTTTTGGAGGCTTTGACATCGCCCCCACTAACCCAGACTGCACATTATGGCCCCGAAGACGCCCCATGGAAGACTTATCGGGACTTACGGATCGCTACCAAAGCGAGTCCCAAAGAATCCAGGAGTGGGATCGAACCCACGACCATTTAGGCCAAAATCCTTGATCCTTACCATCTATGCCAACTCTCATTGAGTCTCAATATGCTTAGGTGAAAAATTAGTCAAAAATGGTTATTCAGGCCCAAGGATAAAAAAAAATAGATCAAAAAAAATTCACTATAGATCCCTCTATAAAAAAGTCTCTATAGAATTTAGTGACGAAGATAAACTTATTAATAGTTACCTTCTATAACTTATCAATATAGTCAGCGCATAATTGTTAATAGGAAATGCTTTAGTTAATATAGATAGCTGTCAATGGTCACTATATGCTTATCAATATAATCACATACACTTGTTAAAATTCTCAGAGATTCTGTGCTTGGCTCTCCTCATTTACCGACATTTTATGGCCTACTTCCCTCTCCTCACTAAAGAGATGCTTCGTGCGGATTGGAATGGAAAATGGTTTGATGTACTTCTCACTCATATCCCCTTTCTCTTTCTTCCCTAACTCTAATGTATATCCCAACTGGTCCTTACATGGTTTCCCAATAGTGGTAATGGCCACGAGAAGTCATGGTGTTGCCAAAATAACCAACTTGCAAAGGAGGGTTGAACTTGGCGCAAACATTCGTAGCAAATACCGTAGTTAAGGTGTAAAAATGCACATATATTTTATCTCAAGAATCGTCTAACATCAAGTACTTTTTTTAGTGCGAAAAATAACAACATGGTTACAAATTATGCAAAAATATCATTTGATTGTTAAGTTTGACCTTTTTTACCGACCGGATGATGACGTGGTTTCAAGATACAAAAATACATAGGTGGTTTGGCAAAGGAGCACCCAACACCAAGTACTTTTTTTAGGTGCAAAAATATCATTTGACTTTAGTTTGACTTTTTTACCGACATGACGATGACTGGTTTTCAAGGTATAAAAATAAATATGTGGTTTGGCTAAAAGAGCACCCAACACCAAGTGCTTTTTTAGGTGCAAAAATATTGTTTGACCATTAGTTTGACTTTTATTTTTAATGGACGTTGACGTGGCTTTCAAAGCAGCTATGTGGAATAAAACATGCCGATTGGTTGCAAGTCCGACTTAGGAAGATTAATATCATCATCCCTAACCCTTTGTTCTCCCCTGTAACAACATTGTGTCTGAAAATCACAACATGTCCAATGTAGATATGTCACCCTTCGCTCTGCTAAAAATGGCATCAATAACTGCCGACATATCCTCCCACCAAAAATCAGTGATCTTGCCCGCATTATCATTCTCAATGCCGTTGTCACCTCCAATCCATTAAAATTGAACTGTCACAAGCAAGTTAATGGAGCGAGTACGCATAAGATGACGCTTACTCGCCATCACCTCGTAAATAGCCCCGTGAAACTCATACAACTAATGTGGCATATAGATGAAAAATATATCCGCATTGGAAAGGTTGTGATTTTCTACCACCGTGATGTTACAAGGGTGAATAGAGGGATGAGATAGTGATATTAATTCTTCCTAACTTAGATTTGCAACCGATCGGCATTTTTTTTTCCACATAGTTGTTTTGAAAGCCACGCTATCATTTGGTTAGCAAAAAAGTTAGATTAATGGTCAAATAATATTTTTGCAAAAAAAAGCACTTGATGTTGGCACTTTTTTGGCTAAATCACATGTGTATTTTTGCACCTTGAAAGTCACTCATCATCTAGTCAATAAAAAAGTCAAACTTAACGGCCAAACGATATTTTTGTACCTAATTTGCAACCACGTTATCACTTTTACATATAAAAAAAGTATTTGGTATTGGACGCTCTTCAAGATAAAACATATGTACATTTTTGCACCTTAACCCTAAATACTACACCAACTTTTTTAAGAACATGTCCTTTAATTAAGTTCCGATAGTTGATGCATTAATTACTCTAGTAGTTGGGCGGTAACTTTGTCATTATCATTAGGTTGTGGAGCCTTTGTATGAAATTTATATAAGGACCCGTTTTGATCAAGAAATGATAGGAATGGAAAAGAATGAAAATGAAAAGAATGGAATGGAACAAAAAATATTTTGCCTCAACGCATTTGGTTCACACCAAAAAGAAAATGGGTTAGCAGAAAATTTTTGTTTGGTTGAAAAAATAAAATAGAAAAAATGAGATAAAATACCATTTTGCCCTTAAAGATAAGATATTATTTTAAACGATACGCAGTCTTCACTCAAAGTGCACACTCAAACTCGCATACACACTAAGTGTGCACTAAGAGTGCACACTCACTTCTCTTCCTCCCTCATCAAGAATCCCTTTTGCCTTCGCCGCCATGGATCTACGCTTGAAAAATCTTCATCAGCAACAATCGTAAACGTAGAGGGAGGCACTTGGGGTCTAGATCTGAAAACTCTTCGCCGCCATGGGTTTACTACAAGAAAAAAAATCAATTTTTTCTACGGAAAATTCCGTAGCAAAATGGATTTGCTATGAATTTGCTACGGACATGTAGCAATTGCGACGGAAAAGGAAAAAATCCGTCGCAAATTTTCGAATTTGCTACGAAAAAATATTTCCGTTGCAAAATAATCCCTATCCGTAGCAATTTGCTACAAAAACAATTCCGTAGCAAATTTGAGAATTTGCTACGGAAAAGTTTTTCCGTCGCAATTTGCTACGGAATTTGTTCCGTAGCAAATTCGAAAAATTTGCTACGAATTATTTTCCGTAGCAAATTCGTTAAATTTGCAACTACTACTACTACTATTACTATTATTATTATTATTAATTTCAGTTGAGAATTGATGTGTCAAATACCTTAATTTATCGTTTGCATGACAATATTTAGGAAATTCTTATTCAATTAAATATAATGAAAGGGAATTATACAATGAGCTTAGATTCATATTTTTTTATTTGAAATATTTGAAAGTGTGTGGGAATGCCTAAGATATGGAATATTTTATGGGGTACCATTATAAAAATATATTATTTGGCAAAAGAAAGTATGTTGAAAAATTATTAAATTGCCGTGGATTTGTGTTATGTTGAGACTTTCTTATTTTGCTATATATATATAAAAAAAATTGTAATGAGAATTATCAAATTATCAATACAAAACTCTCTTAAACTTTGAATAAGTACAAATAATTTCCTAGTCTTTACTTCCCTAATCCTATTTATACAGCATTTCTAATGGCATGTTTCACCAACCAAAAAAAAAAAAAAAAAAAAAAAAAAAAAATCACTAAAATTTAACAAACTTCACCCTTTTATGATTTTCTTTTTTTAGTATATATACACTTTTAAAGAAAATGACAAAATAATAAATTGGGGTAAATTAAAATTATACATTTATATAATGAATTAAATGAGGTGACTTATATAAAGTAAAAAAATAAAAATAAAAATAAAAAAATTCTGCACTTTATAAATGGGACTAGTGGAATATAAGCTGATAACAAGTTCACTTAAACTTTGTAGGATAAATTCCAACCACCAATTAATTGTAACGTTCCCTTCCATCTCTTTTAACAGTTTGGGTCAATCGCTATTAAAAGGATCATTTTGTGTGCACCTATAGTATCTAACCAACAGCTGGAAACTAATTTTTTTTTTTTTTTTTTTTAAGAGGCATAGATTATTGAAATAGACTTTATAGCTCTACCAACATTTTCTTTTTTTAGGGTTAAGGTGCAAAAATACACATGTAGTTTTTTTCAAAGTGCACCCAACACCAAGTGTTTTTTTTTTTTTTTTTTTTTTTTTTTTTTTTTGTATAAGAGTGACTATGTGGTTACAAAAATTGAGTGAAAATACTCATTGACCGTTAGTTTAACTTTTTGTATTTTTAAAGCTAACATGGGCGGTGACTTAGCAAAATTATCTAGGCCCTTTTCTCGTAATCTTCTCCAATTCTCCAACGCTACCTTGAATGAAATTTAGCCGAGTCATCATCCATATCAACCTTAAAAATACAAAAAAGTCAAACTAACTATCAATGAATGAGTATTTTTTACTTCACTTTTATAACCACATAGTTACTTTTGTATTTTTTTTTATAAAAAAAAACTTCGTGTTGGGGGCACTTTTGAAAAAACCACATATGTATTTTTGCACCTTAACCCTCATTTTTTAAAATTAAAAGTAAATTTTAGATCTTATGTATTGTATCAAGCAGGGTAAGAGCCAAAGATATCAAGACATCAGCTGGAAACTAATTTATTTTTAAGAGGCAAAGATTATTAAAATAGACTTTATAGCTCTACCAACAACTTTTTTAAAAAAAAAAAAATTTGAAACAAGATTTTAGATCCAAGCAGGGTGAGAGCCAAGGATACTAAGACATATTTTTCATGGTTTGCAAACAGCATGAATAGTGGATTGATATCTAATTTGATCAAAAAAGTAAAAATGAGATATCAAAAACATAAAAATAATGTTTTAAAAAGTTGGATCATACGTCAAATTGGAAAGGCTAACGAATTTTTATTTTCATGGTAAGACTGGTGATCAATCCCTGATAACATAAGAATTAAATAAAAATAAGTATATCCATATAATATATATACATATTAGGAATAAAATTCATAGTAACTTTAATGGTCAACATGATACTATCACAATATATTAAATTTTCAATTGAATAACACCATATCTAAAAACAGACAAACAAAAAATTGAATAAAACCATATGAATACAAGCATCAGTCTAAAAAATAAGGATGTAATAAAAAGAAAATTAACTTTAGTGACCTTATTAAAAATGGGAAGAAAGCAGGGCTTGGGTATTAGTTCCCTTTTATTTTAAAACTCAGGGGCATGGAAGTAATTTCACCCAATTTATGAATTTCACTTTAGGTCATATGGCCTGTGGTATGTAAAGATAATAATTAGTCAAAAGTTTGTTAGAGTTAGTTAGAGGATTATAGCCGTTAGAGTTGGTTAATAGAAGAGCTCCTATAAATAGAGTTCCACTACTATTGTAAATCAATCTGATGTTAATGCCAATTGAGTGCTATTGAGAAATTTCTATTCCTCTCTGTTCCTATCTCTTAATCCCTCTGCTTTTCTTCTTTTTTAAACCCTCTGTTTCTTCTGTACTCTCTCATCTATTCCCTCTTTCTCTTCTTTACAGAGTTATGATTATGCAACAACCTGACTCTCTATTTATCAAGTTTAGTGACCCAAATGAGAATTTGAATATTTCAAAGTCATTTAATAAGATTTTCCCAAAAATAACCTAGTTGATTAAAAATTGGTTAATTTTTATCTTTCTTGGATTTTTTGAAGCAATACTAGAAGGCAGAAGCTCATGGAGAATTTTCTCGAGAGATTGACAAGAGGAAGAAGCATGGTCATGCTTGTAAGACATGTGACAAAGACACAAACACATTAACAAAAAGCTCATAGAGAAATTCAACAAAAACCCAGTACCAAATTTATTATTTCCCAGGGAGATGTGCTTACTAACACCAAAGATACATATTTAAAACATGCTCAAAGTTTTCAACATTTACTTTTTGGGAGAAAGATCACACTTAAAAATTGATCAAGTTCTTCTCTCTCAAGCTTTCCACTGTATCCCTGATACTTACTTCCAGGGGAATAAACTCAATACCCAAGGTCCTTGACTTTTCTTTGGAAACTTGATACACTGGCGTGAAGGGCTTATCGTTCTCACACCTAACAAGTTATTAAGGAAGCAAGAAATGAAGTGAGCAAAAATGTGGAGAGAGAGAGGAGTGGGGTATTTCAGCACGAGGAGATTTAACTAACTTACTTGTCTGGGAGCTGCATTGTTGGATATAGTTCATGCAAAATCCTCACAATGTCAGAGTAGTGTGCCACTGTCCCAAACAAACAATACCTTCCGCTAGCTGAAGAAATCTCAAATGTTTGAATATGAGCATTTGCAACATCCTTCACATGAATCCAACCCAAGGTAAAATTTGGAAATGTTGGTGCACCTGCATCTAACAAGCTTCAGAATAATTCATGGGGCAACATACATAGTTTTCTCTAGGGGAAAAACAAGAGGTTGTTTTACACATTTGAATCAGCTAACAACAGTCAAAATAATCCTAAAATGTTCCATCCAGTCCTAAATGTAAGAGCTAGTAAAGGGGTTTGCTTTAGTCACAAATGTATTGATTGCATATTTTAAGAGGGCTTTCCATCAAGGGTGTGGTTTCCAATGCAAATAATTAAAAGAGTAACTTTAGGTAAATCAACACACATTTTTTGCAAATAACTTACTTAACTAATTTTAAATTCACAAATTAGTTATCTAGCTCTTACATTTAAACTGAGGAAGTAATTAATAATTAATTAGCTTATTATTGAAGAAATTTAATGACAGGATGACATATAACTATATAAGTCAAATCTGAAGGGAAAACAAGTTGAAAGCTATATCTGTGTTAATAAAGCTGTCACCCAGAACTTCTAAGGCGTAGGACTCAAAGTCATCTCGTGCATAATACATATCCAAGAAAATATTTTGTGAAACTGTGTCTACAATCAGTATTGCAAAATATTTGTGCATCGTGATTGAATGAAAATCGTTGAAGTTCATAATGTCTTCATTATGGAAAAACTTGATAAATGGAATTCTTGAGTAAAATTATACATGTACCCAATCCCTTCGTACATATCAGCATTTTGACCCCAATTCCCTTTTCTAATAACTAGAGCCAGAACAAGCATTTTAGTTGAAAGATCAGACAATACAGATAGAGAAAAATAATGCAACAGAATTAACTTTTGTACTCTATACAGCATGAACATCATGAACCTATGAAGATTACCATTTATTAATTTTGATATTGCAGCAGAACTTTCGTTAAGTGATGGTTGCAAGAGAGGCCCAATCACCACTGCTGGGTTGAGGGCAACCATGTCAATGTTGTTTTCTTTTGCAAATTTCCAGGCAGCATCTTCAGCCAAAGTTTTGGAAAGTGTATACCAAATCTGAAAGCACAAAACCAACATAGTAGGAGACTTGAAAGGCGTTATAAAATATCATTTGTGATAAATAACATATTAGCACATGTGGGAAGTTGGAACATTCACATTAGCAATATTAGTCAGCAGCAATTTTCTAGAGCATACAAGTTTCAAAAGCACACTGATCTGTTATTTAAAAAAAGTAAAAACTACTTAGAACGATGGCTGAAGAAGTTTAGCAAGTTTAATGGGCAATCTCGGCATCACATTGCAACTGATTACAAGGGACTGAACTTTGTCACAATTGAAACAAGTAGCTTTCAGAAAGAAAAAAGTCAGAAAGAATAAATGAGCCAAGACTTAGTTGCATATTACATTCTGAAAGAGGAAATACCCCTAATAATACCCTGGCACATGGCCAAAAATATAAATAGAAAAAAAAAAAAAAAAAAAACAAAAACAAAAAAAAAAAAAACAGAGGGTAAGGAAGGATGGATAAGAACATGAATATTTAGAATATGAAGAAATCCCTGACGACTGCAAACAAACATATTGATAGATGATTAGATAATGAAAAAGGAAAAACCCGTAAAAACCTTAAATTAGGTAAAGGGAAAATGGAGAATTTGACAACATCATCGCCAATTTCTCACAACTGTAATGAATGATTGGAGTATATACAAGTCAAATAGAGCCTGTAATCCTTTGAAAAAGCTCACATCTCAACCTTGATTGAGTGCACCTTGTTGACAATGTTAATTTAAGGAGAAAACGCGATAAGGTTTCTTTCCAAAGGTGGAAACCAAAGTTACTCCAGATGACAAGGGAGAAAATTTTGAAACAAAAGCCTAATTGATTATGAACACAGACTTTACTTTCTTTTTTTCTGGCTTCAGCACTATCACTTTCAATTAAAACTGCATCCGAATGTTTTGCTCTTTATTATGACCATGATAATAGTCAAGCAACTGTCTTTTATGTATTCTTCTACAAAAGAAATGAATTCAATGTTAGTTTGAATGTGGTTCACAGTTGAAGTGAATGTAACAAATTCACTGCTAGTAAGGTCCGCTGGCCAATACATTAAAACATGAGCGCCTCTATTCTGATAAGCCAATGTGTAAGACTTCCAAATGGCATTTAGATTGAGAACATGCCCAACTCTATGCACCATTAAGTACAATCACGCATGCAATGCACAATAACTACTAGATTCAATGCAATGTTAGTATAATGAAATATGGTTCATACCTTATATTCCCTACAGATATCTGGATTTGAAAACCAAGTCTCATCAACTACAACTTCAGAAGTTAAGGGCTTTCCATTATATAGAACTGCAGCAACGGAAGAAGTAAGAATAACTCGTTTCACAGATGGTGATTTTGCACATGATTTGAGAACATTAAGAGTTCCTTTGACTGCTGGATCAATTAATTCAGTCTGAATTGAAAAAAGCAGCAGTTAGAATTTAGTACGGAAACTTTTTAAATCAGACAACAAAATGGTAATTTAAAGATTGTCGGCCTTGTGAATAATTTAAACTCATGGGAGCTTAACAGATTCCAAAGCAAAAAATACAAAATCCTCAATACTATATAGTTCATACTTGATACAAATTTCTGTCCATAACTGACAGATTTCAGTAAAATCTCAAAGCATCTCACTCTGAAAATTCACCAATTTCTTTGGATGTCAATCATGCGAAGATATACCGGATTGCACTTTACGGCTTTAAATCCTTACGATAATCAAAATAAGGCAATCTCAAATGAGCCTTACAGCCAAATGCCTAAGTTATAGCCATATCTTTGCTTCTAAATGACATTACTTAAATTAAAGGTTAAGAGCACTAGCTAGCAGGTGCAGTCATGTTACTCTTTATTTTTATGGCCGGTTACATTATGGATAGTGCGCACTGAGGCACCTAAACCATGATACTTGAAGTCAAAAAATTGTGATACTTAGAATTCTTAGAGTACATGTAAACTTACTAGGTTATCAATACAAGAGATTATTTTACTATTGGCCAGGGGCAAAGAAAGGAGCAAGATATTGAGAATGGTCACAATGTCTTGTGCATTTGAAAAATAGGAAAAATGAAATGTTGAAGCTTCGGTCTTCCTGTTATTGGAATTTTATTTTATTTTATTAATGCAGGAGTAGTCATCCAAAAATGGGTTGAACATAATCAAAAGATGATAAAAATTGATAGAGAGACTCTTTAACCAGGTTAAACGACTGAAAGAGAATTCTTTGATGAAGTAGACAATATTGATGCCAACCTGTGGGTCTTTGACATTGAGACCAACAGGAGATGCAGTATGAAAGACACCCTCACACCCCTCAACAGCCTGGTCGAAGGAACCTTCTTCCAAGAGATTTGCTTTAATCAGCTGCAGTCTCTCCTTTGCCCCATCAAGTTTGAGCAAATGGTCTACCTTCACTGCATCATCTGCAAGGAGTTACAAATTATCACTACTATGTAACTCTAAATGATGTTGTATAGCAGATAAGAAACAACAAAATAGAATTGATTCCTCTCACATGATACAGAAACTTATATAATGAAACAGAACAGTTTGGAACACTAACAGAACAATTATGGAATTGATGCATCTAGCAATATGTATTTTATCTCCATTTGTGTCTATTTTAGGCATTTCCCTCAATTTCTCTCAAGTTCATCTCCATCCAACACCATGCATGCCTCGTTCTTGGGCCATTCCTTCAATTTCAAGCAGCCAAGCACAACAAACCAAAGAATTTCACATTCGATAACTAGAAATCAACATTTGGAAATTCGAATTTCAAGCAAATTTCCAAGTACTCACATCCATAACCCAAAATCGTAACAAAACAAACCAATGAAGAAATCAAGTGTCCAATCCTTACTCCTACCTCTTCGTTAAAAAAAGAAAAAAGAAATCAACAAAACAGAATTTCCATTCAGTAAAAATGGGGTATTAAGGGGAGAGTAGTCACTCGGGTCACGAACAGTGCCCTTCACAGTATAACCACGAAGAAGGAGGAGCTTGACGATCCATGAAGCAATATAGCCAGAAGCACCAGTGACGCACACCACCTTGCCTTTTCCAGTGTTGCTTTCCATTCTCCTTCGTTCTTCCTACTCCACTGCTTAAACTCAGGCAAGTCTTCACCCTTCACCTCGGTTTCTATCTCCCAGCTTTGAATTGTACCCATTGTTTATAAAGAAAAACACGAGTCTGTGATATTGACGGATTTAATGCATCATCGTCATCAAAGTTTCAATTGAGAGCTGCAACTGGTTGACGGGTACATTCAATTAAATGGCTCACAGCTACAGGTGTATGCTATGGTAAGGGGAATCCAATGGGAGTCACAATTTCATGCATAGGGTCAGCATTTGAGCACATGGGCTACAATAAATGAATTTGCGGCCGGAGATCAAACTAGTAGGTTGAACTGAAAAGGTGGCGATTCAATTTCGAGAAAAAGACAATCTGTAAAGAAAGGCTAATGATTTTACGGACGCCTTTGGCGCAATGGCATGCAGGGATCTCACTTGTGAGGACGTAACGGGTCCGAACCTATAATTGGGTGCGTGGTCATGGAATAGACCTCATGAAAAAAGAAAGGGGGAAAATCATCATATCAAGTCATGGTGAATGACGGCGAATATAATCAATGAAAATTAACTGTCATTTGGAGGACTCGTGAGGGCCGATGATAAGATGGCATCTCTCAAATCAAATTTCAACCTTCTACATTTAAAATTACTGAAAGTTAAGAAAAAAAGGTTGATGGGGTTGTTTGTTTGGGTAAGCTGCAAAAGCAGTGGTTTATATTTTATCTGACTTTTTTAAAAGTCGGTTGGAAAAAAATCGAGTTGTAAATATGATTTGTGTTTAGATTAATGATGGTGGAAGTGATGGAGCCCACGTAAAAAAGAGAGCTTTTTTAGAAAAGGTAATCCATTAGACTTTTTTCTTAACGGAGTTTTAGGAGCTTTTCTTTTTTTTTTTTTTTTGAAAAAAGTCCAATGAACCAAACACTTCATTTCTAGCTTTTTTTCTACTACTACTTTTTTATAGTTTTAAGCTATTTAAAACTCTCCTCAAACAGGCCCAATATATCCTTTAGACTCTTAAATTTTCCTTTATTTTGGTTTTTATACCTTAAGTTTCAAACCATAAGTTTTAATTGTGTAAATTTCATTTTGTTTAAAACATGGGATAAATATCATTTTTTCTACGAAAGTTTTGGTTTTGGAGCACTCCAAAGACCCTAAGTTTTTTGGTATCATTTTTACCTCAGAAATTTACAAATGTAGCAATCTTGCCCATCGGTTGATCTTGATCGTTAGATTAATCATTTTTGTATCATTTTTGCCTCATAGTTTACAAAAATTTGCTTCCAAAAAAAACTTCTAGGGAAAATTTGCTCCTAAAAAAACTTTCGGCATATTTGCTCCTTTTTGTAAACTTCCATAACAAAAAAGATACCAAAAAACTTGGGGTATTAGGTGCTCCAAAACCAAAACTTCCATGGCACAAATGATATCTAACCCTTAAAACATTAGTCATATAACTCAATAAAAACGTAAATCGTTGTCCTTAGAAAGATTAAAATTAAAATGAGGATAAATTTAAAGGACTAAAGAGATGAAATTAACGTGTAAAATATTACCTATATTTTGCGTTCGGTTCACATTAAACCAACTTTTGTAATAAAAGTAAGAAAAAGTTAACCCGAACCATTTAAATTAAAATCTGGATGAGGTACATTGGTTATGAAAAAGTTAATCTGAACCATTTACATTAAATATGGTGTGTTGGAGTCATGAGCTCTTACTAATCACCAGTTTTCTTAGCACCAAAACAACTCGTTCTTTCCCGTTGCATCTTGCTCACTTGTGTGCAGTGGCGGAAGGTAGTGGTGGCCAATTTGGGGCACTTGATGATCTTATAAAATTTATCGAATATATATATATTTATTATATGATATTTTATTTGGCGCAAAATTTGGCCCTAGCTAATTTTTTATCTTCTTTATAATATGATGTTTGTTTCATTACTCATTGAGCTGTTGTGAGAGGAAAGTAAAATTCTTGTTTGAAATAACGAAAATGTTAGTATCATCTTATATATTGTTTTGATTTATAATTATCGGTTATTATTTATTTATATTTTCAAGGTTATTTGATACTATTTAGTAAATACTCCCTCTGGTCCTTATTTAAGGAACCACCTAGTAATTCTCACAAGTCAATAAAAACAGTTAAAGTCATTAAATTTGTCGTAAAATTTAAGTAATTTTTAATATTATCTCTATTAATTACACCAAACTCTAATATCATATTAATTATTACTCTCTTTTTTTCATAAAAAAAAAAAACTCTCACTCACTACCTTTTTAATTATGGGTGTACATGAAAAAAATATTTAATGCTATTTGGAAACAAGCAAGTATCTTATAAAAAAGACCAAATATATTTGTTAGTTGATGCCTTATAATAAGAACTAAAGGGAGTAGTTCAATATATTTATTTTTTGGCTAGGGCTAAATTTTTTTTTCTGGTTCCGCCACGCTTGTATGTAATGATTGTTGCAAATGAAAATAGTTGCTTGAAAATTTTAATTTAGTTGCTTAGTATTTGTTTTAAATTGTTACTTCCACTTCTTCTCATTGCTTTTTATAAACAGAATTATTGACAACCCTAGGTGTAGGCGCCTTTATATCATGGATGTATCCGCATTCATGCAGCATGGGGGCTAAAATTATAGAATTGAACTTAAAGGTTTAGAAAATTATATTTTAGTCTTATAAAAATTTCAATATTTTTATTTTAATCCCTATTAAAATTTTATAGAGAGACTAAAATAAAAATATTGAAATATTTATAGAGTTGAAATATCATTTCATGAATAAGAGGTTCTATTCTGTAATTTTCACCTCATAATTTCAAATCATGACTCCTTCCTTAGGCATGTGACAATGGGAAGTCGCAAAGAGATATCAATATGTTTGGGCAAGCGTTGGCTGAGAAAAACCGAAAACAGCCCAGTTTGAAGGCAAGTGTAAAAAATGTTGTTGTTGTTGTTTTCATTTTTTTTTTTTTTTTTTTTTTTAACAAGTGTAAAAAATGTTAGTGAAGGAACCGTTTGGATAGGCATGGAACATGTTGGGCTTATTATTTTTTTTAAAAAAAAAAAATCGTTTTTCGAGAAGCTATGAGATATAATTTGTTTTTTTGAAGATATCAAAAAAGCTAATTAAATTACTATAAAATATTTATATTTCTTATTTTTCTCCAAACTATTTTGTATAGTTTATAAACTGATATACATATAATATAATTAATTAGCTCATTTAACTTCTTTAATCACCATATAAAAAGTCAACTCTGTCTCAATAATAATTTAAATTTCTTATCAAATTCAAATTCAAATTTTTATCTTAACTTATCCCAATATATACAAATAATGTATATGTATAGTATTTAATAAAATTTATGTGATTTTCATTTTTTTTCCTCTCAACTGGTTTTTTAAATAATAATTCAAACACATTTCAGTTTGGAAAAAAGTTACTTTTGTCACCGTTAATCTAAACATAAATCATATTTACATTATAACTTTTATCCTATCTTATTTTACAAAAATCAAATAAAAAATAAGTCATTTCTCTTCACTAACCCAAACGAGCAAACTTTGGACTAACATATTTGAGACTCTTTCCCTGCCCTATCATTAAGTAGAAGGCGCACTAGACCAAGTAAGGCTAAGTTATTTCCGATCAAAGCCTTGCATCACAACTATGACTTTCTTTATCACTGAATATAAACAATGGAGTTGTTTATACCAAGGACACGGACTTAAGCATGCTTAAGCTTATCAATATTTCTTATTTAGTTAAGGTACTAAAATAACCTTCAGTTTTTATTTTATTTTATTTATTATCGAAAGTATAATAATAACCTTAAACTTTTTTTTGAGGTAAAAGTAATCATAAATTGTTAAAATTGGGGTAAAACCGTCAAACCAAACCAACTTCCATATATTACAATGGGAAAAATTAATCTTTTGACAAGTAAAGTTTTGATTCACTTATAACTCAATCCTTATTTGCTTGAACTCAATCCCTATGTTTTCAAGTCATCATATACTTGTTAAAAATTGCCTAGGTAGCTTTTATATATATTAAAAAGAAAAAAAAAAAAAAAAAACATCCTCATTCTTACCAACTTGCATCCCACCAATCGAGCTTTTTAGAAAATAGAGGCAAAGGGATATGCAAGTTGGTAGGGACAAAGACGACGACAACAACAACAAAGCCTTTATCCCACTAAATGGGATCAATTACATAGATCGTATGACATCATTGTATTCTATCGAAAACCAAATCTTTGGATAGATTATCTTTTATTTTTTATTTTGTAATTTATGTAAAATCTACCTAAACAATTTTTAATAGTATTTTAATAACTTTTTGCCACATAGGATGAGGATTTGGTCGGGAAATTTATCTCGCAAGCCGTACTCTTCTAGACAAAATTCTATGCAACTAGTCGACTCATGGGGCAAGAATCCTCCGATCTCCCCGCCTCTCCTTGGGCCTTACGGGCTCTTCGATCGTAAGCGATCCTAAGAATGATCCCCCATCCGGTCAAACTATTTACATATACTGGAGCAGACATCATAAATCAAGTATCATACATATACTATTAGACGGTTATGTAGAACCTGCCATAGAGTAAACCACCACACAATTCATGTGAATCTGAACATGACTAACATATCAACAATACATCCTGAGAAGATAACCTCACAAATCCGATCTAATCAATACATCTCTACTTCCCCTTCGGCTTTGATACCAAAAGGTCGGGAGGGCCGAAGGAACGAAGGGGACGGAGGGGAGATGGGAGTGAGAGAGAAGTAGAGAGGGAAGAACACTTAAAACATGAGCATAAGATTAAAATATGCGAAAGTAAAGAATAAGAGAAGAGAAAACTGAAAAACACACGTTTATTCAAAGCATAAGCTTAAAACTTACAAAGAAAGCTTAAAACACACAGAGACAGAGGGAGAGGGAGAGGAGAGTAGGACTCGAGAATGGGGCTATTAGGTCCTGCCTCAACCAAATGGGAAGAGGACCTTATATAGGCATTTTCGGAGTCACTATTTGAATAGTAACCGGTTGGTGACCGGCACTATTTGACACTATTTAAACAGTAACATGCTACAGTGGTCTGCCGACGCTACAGTGGTCTGCCGACACTACGAATGGCTTTGCTACGAAATGTGCTACAGTGTTCGGCGCAATAGTGAACCGACACCTCAGCGTTTGCTACAGTGCTCTACAGTGAAATTTATTACAGTGCAGAGTACATGTTTACACAGTTTTATACATGAAAGCTAAAGTGTTTTGTGCATACAACGGTGCTTTCGTCAAAAACTGTAAGTTTAATCTTCACTTAGATCAATGAGATCTTCGTCAGTATCTTGGGAAATAGCCGGGCTTTCGAAGACAAGTTCGGAACTCTTGCATTCTTGTTGGGTAAATTTTGAGGTCCATAAGCATGTCGAAGTCGTCTCTGCTATAAGCCCAAGACTTATGAAGCACTCTGGCATAGGACTTAAGGTATCCATTTGCTTGTAAGTTTGCGGATCTCCAAGTCCATAATCTGTATAAGGCCTGCAATAATTCCCCATATACATAAATGCATGGTTAATTATAACATGATGTTTTGCATGGCAGAATAAGGCTTCATTTTGTTGAGGTACAGTTGAGGTAAACCAAATCCATATTGGACGGGCTACATTTGTTCTGTACTGGTTAATGTACAAACATTTCTGGTGTAGAATTATTTGATCCAAGCTGCATCATTCGGAGGAAACCATAATGAAAAGCTTTAACCATTAATTCTTTGATCAACGGTTTCAGTTTTGGTTCTGAAAGGTTGACTTCTAGAAGTACTGGTTGCTTGGCATCCCAAGGTTTTTCCCCAGAATGGTTCGCCACAATCTTGTGATATTTGAGTTCTGGAAATTGTTGGAGATCTTCATTAATTTCCAAGAGCAAATACTTGAAATTCAATGAGTTGGTTGTAAAAACTCTCTTGAAAAGGAAAAGAATCTTTTCATAAACTTCGTTGGTAATTTCTTCAAGAATTTCCTCCGGTATCTTCCAACAAGAGACATCTTTTGGGAGAAAGTCTCAAAATTATCCCTCATTTTTTGATTTGTTTGGGAAAACTCATGATTTGCTTCCGAAGGGAAGGTTTAAGAATACTCTCATTCATCGTAGAGGAGGATGGCCGATGAGCGGCGGGTTGCCTTAAAGAGGCCCTCACCTGTTTATTTTGTCTTATAAAATAAGAGTTTAATGCACAAATTGCTCGTGCTTTTGTTTTGCATTTCCGGTACGCCATAAAGCGTCTAGAATTGCTTGTTGTTCCTCATCAAGATTACTCCCTTTGAGGGGCCTAAACCTCTTTTTGAATCGAAGGTAAGATAGGCAATTCTTTGTGTTCCAATCTTCAGATACCTTGTATCTTGTTTTGGAACTTTGTTTACTTCTGTGTCCTCATGGACTTGTACTTGCTGAAGCAAGTGTTTAATAAACTCCTGGAGGCCAGAGTTTGTTTGATTAAAAGTACCTGGAGAGATATCTGAATAGATACCTTTTCCTTTGTCTCCCGAGGGAAGTTGTTTGGGGGGCATTTGTGGTTATGGTGAGGCCGTGCCTTTGCTGGCCGTGCCTTTGCCGTTGTTACTATGACCCTGTAAAAATTCTCTGGTGAGAAAGTCGGGAAGAGAATTTGTAGTACCTTTGATAAATTCAATGTCAAAATCAAAAATACTCAAAATGGCTTGCCAACGTGCAAAAATCTGTTTTGATGCAAGATTTTTAACATCTTTTTGTAACACATCTTTTGCAGATTTACAATCGATGCGTATCAAAAATTTTTGGTTTAAAAGATCTGCTTGAAATTTTGAAACACACAATACAATGGCCAAAATTTCCTTTTTAATCGTAGAATAGTTTTGCTGAGCACTATTCCAATGTTTAGATGTAAAAGAAATAACTTGTTCTTTTGCATCTATCCTTTGTTTAAGAATTCCTCCATAGCCTAGCTCAGAAGCATCAGTTTGAACTATTTTGAAGGCAGAAGGAATGGGAAGACTAAGACAAGGAAGTTCCTTGACTTGTTGTTTAATTTTCTTAACAACATCTGTATGAACATCAGTCCAAGGAGGAGGATTGTTCTTAAGACGTTGATGAAGAGGTTTAAGGAAATTGCTAAGTTGTGGAATGAACTCAGCAACATAGTTTAAGCATCCCAAAAACCATACATCAGGGACTGAGTTGCAAGCAAGTTAAAAGTTAAGGTGCTGAATTATAAGTGAGTCAAAACTTTAAATGCCAAAATATTAATTTCCCTATTGTAATAGATGAAAATTAGATAGGTTAAAGGTTTTGCCTCAATTTTGAAAATTTATGGTTACTGTTGAACTTTTGATAAAAGTTTAAGCTTATTTTAGCACCTTAACGCTATATTCTTTAGAGAGAGAGAGATCACAGCTAAAAGTTAATGTAGTTCTTTTCTTTCAAGCTTTCTCCCATCTCCTTGAGACTCACTTCCAATGGAACAAATTCAATTCCCAAGGTCTTTGCCTTCTCTTTTGAAACTTGATAGTTTGACAGGAAGGGCTTATCGTCCTCACACCTAGCAAGTGGGAAACGAAAACATGAAATCAGAAACAAAATACTTGATGACCTTAAATAAATAAATGGTACTCGCATAAAAAGACGGTGAGAGAGGGCAAGCCATTTTGGTTATTCAATACTCCCTCATGTCCTTAATACAAAACATATTTACCTAATTTGATTAGATTAAAAATGTTGGTTAAATTAGTTAATATACATACATTTTCTAAAACACCTTAACCATTTTTCTAAATTTCCTCATTCTCTCTCCTCATTCATTATTGTTGAGAGAGCATCAATAGGGAAAATTAGAAAGAAAAGAAAAAGAGAAATATGAAAAATATTTAGGACTAAGATTAACTTCTCAAATATGTCTTATATGGACTATGATTGAATGACAGTAATCAAAAGTTGTTAGCATCAGTTCTCAAGAAAAGGGAAAAGAAGGCCATAAAGTCAAGTCTGAGGAACAAGTGACAATCATAATCATCCACTCTGTTCATGTTTTTAACACAGCAAGATTGATCAGAATATATAATGGAAGCTGATAGGAAAGGCCAGAAGATAAGAATAAGCAAAACACGAGATGAAGCAACGTTCCTAACGTTTCTGAAAGACATTTATCTTGCCCCAAGTAACGAGCAATTTTTGGTGCACAAATCAGAAGAGAGAATTGTACAGGTGACGTTCCAAGAAATAAAGCTATGAATTCATAAGTTAACTCTGAAATAATAATAATAATAACGATAATGATAATTAACTCACTTATCAGGAAGTTGCAATGTTGGGAACAGCTCATGTAAAATCTTCACGTGTTCTGAGTAATGTGCAACTCTCTCAACCAAATTATATCTTCCGCTAGCTGAAGGAATCTCAAAGGCCTGAATATGAGCATTTGCAACATCTTTCACATTCACCCAACCTGCCCTATAGTTTGGAAATGTTTGACCTGCATCAAACAAGTGAGGGATGAGGAGCAACACAACAATTCTGATCAAACTACTTGGTTTTTCTGTGAGATGAAACCATAGTTCTCAACTTGAACGTGAATGAAGAGGCCAGAAAACAAGGAGGATTCTTACACATACTATGGCAGCCCCTCTCCTTTTTCATTTATAATAATTTGCAGATAACGCTTTTGCACAGAGGTGAAGTACTTGGACTCTAAAAAATAATGATTAAGGATAACTGGGTTTACGGTGTCTATATAATAATAAACTCCATAACTTCAGATTATAATGATCTCAGACTCACTCTGGATGAACATAAACTTCAATAGGTTTTTCAACAGCCATATCCCCATATTCTTTTTTCCATGTACATAACGCATTAGTCCACTTCAACATTTTCCCATGAATTCCCTATTAATTCAACTATACCAAGAAAAGTAGCTCAGTTGAAAACATCAAGTAATCCAGATGCAGTTGTGCATCAAATCATATAACAGGATTTCCCGAAAGTGTAAACCTAATGAGCGCATAAAAATTACCTTTTATAAGCTTAAGTATCATAGCAGAAGTTTCATTAAGTGATGGTTGCAAGAGTGGCCCTATCACAAATGCCGGGTTGAGAACAACCAGGTCAATACTGTTTTCTTTCACAAATTTCCAGGCAGCTTCTTCAGCCAAAATCTTGGAAACATGATACCAGCGCTGAAAAACAGAACATAAAGCAGTAGGAAACTTGAAGCAGAATGAAAAATACTAAATGGCTACAAACTTGTGTTACAACCATTGGAAACAGAAGAAACATTCTGAAATACAATAACTCCTGCCCTCTCAGAAACCAACGGCTACTAAAATACCTAAAAGCAACTCTCAGAGTCCCCAGCTAAACCCCTGTATGGTACCTGTCTCAGCAACCCTATAGCAGCACTAGTTCTCTACTTCTTCCTCCAAAATAGTAGAAATCTCCAAATCAAGATTCTGACAAAAAAAAAAAAAGTGAATTTCCTCTTGTTTCTAGCTAATTTCCTTTTATTAGTCTGGTCAATAAAAGCAATTCTATCAGCTTTTAGGTCTAAGCTTTATCCTTAGATAAATAAACTAATTCATTTTCTTCATCAAATCCAACATCATTAAGCAATCCTTCAATTTACTCTTCATCTTTTGAGGTTTTCATGTTCTCATCATCCTTAGTGAATGTCTTTTTCTTGTGCTTCTGACATGGTAAGTGAATGCTGAATAATCCAATAATGAAAAATCGCTAAAATAAAACAATCGTTGTCCCATTCATATTAGTACAAGAAACATGACCTATAGGCTATAGCTATATAAACATATATCTTGTATCCCAGGAGACAAAAAGAAAGTTGCAATATTATGTAAGTGACATAGGGCCAGAATAACTGTCAATGGACTCCACTTCTTGATTAATAAATTATGAAATGACACAGTTCTGATTAGCCAGTGCAATGGCATGAGAAAAACTTGATATCCAGATGTAAGCAGAATCGACAACAACTATCAAATAAGAAACCTGAACGAATTGCAAAATTCATTTTTGCCGGTGTTATATATTGGAACTTACCTTCATATCCCTACAGATATCTGGACTTGAAAACCATGTCTCGTCAATTACAACATCAGGAGTTTGAGGTTTTCCATTATACAGAACTGCTGTCAAGGAAGATGTTAAAATAGCTCGTTTCACACTTGCTGATTTTGCAGATGACTTTAGAACATTGAGAGTTCCCTTGACTGCTGGGTCAATAAGTTCGGTCTGAAATGAGGATGGAGTTGGTAAATGAAACAATAATCAAAATAAGGGGACCCATAAGGGGCCAGAGATGTAAAGGCCTAAAGCCATTGCAAGCAAAGATATGCTTGAGTTCAATTTTCCACCCAGTTGACCACATACTTAAAGGATAACAAGTAACTAGGCATGATTCTCTACTCTCTACGGTAATTTTTGCATAATTTTCACAAGATTTGTTATAATTTAAGGATAAGAGGAAATAGTAAACTCAC
Organism: Acacia acuminata; assembly: GCA_019022655.1. Taxonomy (NCBI): domain Eukaryota; kingdom Viridiplantae; phylum Streptophyta; class Magnoliopsida; order Fabales; family Fabaceae; genus Acacia; species Acacia acuminata. Next base: position 168,495 of record JAFJYI010000242.1, on the reverse strand, counting down.
TCAACAATAAGAATTTGATTGTGCTATTATTTGCCAAAGGCAGAGAAAGCAGCTTGTTTTTGGAAAGGTTCAACATGGTAGTCAATTTGTAATTTAAGAATTAATTGCCTACTTATAAGACAAAATCAAATATTAAACGTTTCTACCTTCTAGCATAGGGCCTTATTATTTCTAAAAGGAACAACAACTTAATTTCTCAAGCAACAACGCAAAAGAACTCAACTTCACAGAAATACATCTCCCAAGCTAAATAGATTCTTCAGACAATTTAAAGCCTTAGGAAATAAATTGCTTTGCTGAAGGAAGAGAACATCCAATTATGTTTCAACAATTAGAAAATGATACAAACCTGTGGGTCTATGGGATCAAAATAACAGGGAGATGCAGTATGAAAGACCCCTTCACACCCCTCAACAGCTTGATCAAAAGAACCTTCTTCCTGGAGATCAGCTTTAATCAGGCGTAATCTCTCCTTTGCGCCATCAAGCTTGAACAAGTGATCTACCTTTCTTGAATCATCTGCAACGAGCTACAAACCATCAAAAATTGGTAACTCAAGATGATAAACCATATAAAAACAAGAAGATATAATCGATTCATTTATGGTGATAGATATGGTACGGTATTTAAGGTGCACTAACTTGGGTCACGAACAGTGCCCTTGACAGTATAACCACGAAGAAGAAGGAACTTGACGAGCCATGAAGCAATATAGCCAGAAGCACCAGTGACGCGCACCATTTTTCCTTCACCTACGTTGCTGCCCATACTCTCGATCTTCCAAATAATCTCTGGCTCTGGTGCCTCAATTTGGGTAAATTCAAACTCGAGAGCTTAATTTTATTTATTCAGTGTAGACTCTGTGTCCATTTTAAAAAATATCCAATTGGATTCTTTAGCGGGTTTTGACTTAGCCATCGCTTTGACTTCCAAGTTCCAACATACAGAAGGCATTGCATTGCAGAGGCGTGGTAGTGAAAAACGTAGTTTTTATGTAAAAGTGGAAGGAGAATGAAAAATTGTAAAAACGTAAAATCGTAAAATAAAACAGAGTTTTTACCTACATATGTATATAAAAAAATTGAGAAAAGTAAGGTGCATTGTAAATACACACATATACTTGATCAATCGATATCAATCAAAATGTCCAACGTTCATGGTTGATCAAACCATATTTTTTATATGATTTTACATGATTAAATTGGGATTTTTAATGCATTTTCTGGGACATTATTGTATGATTAAGTACTAAGTTGAGTTAGGAACATTTCTATTGAATTAAGTGTAATTAGAGGTAAAATGATGTTTATTTATTAATTATAGAAAAGGAGCAGATATTTTTGAAATTTCAGTTCTGCCCCAAAATAGTTTGAAAATTCTCACTTTAGTCCCTCTCCAGAACTTTTAAAACTTTCACTTAAGTCCCTTAGTAAAACCGCTTTTTTTGGAAAAACTCGTCGTTTTTACGCTTTTACGTTTTTTTCGCGGCGTTTTTTACGTTTTTATTCTGAAACCGTTTTTTCCACAACGAAACACGTTTAACCCAAAATAAAACGTAAAAACGCCGTTTTTACGTTTTAAAACGACGTTTTTACTACCATGGGAGAGAGACACGTATGGAGAAGCGAATATCCCTTTTCTCGGGCCGTTACTTCAACTCACCTCCCAATTCGCTAACTGCTTTTTTCCACAAACTTTGATCCATCTTTCCAGACCCAATCGAGCAATCCTTTGAACATTATTCGGCCGCATCGCTAGTGAGATAGGGAGAGAAAGTGAGAGACAGGGCTGTTGGCAAAATAAATGGATAAGAAATCCAAATCGCATGAGAACGAATAAGTTCAGTATACATCAGTATTGTTCCCCATTTATACTATATGGGCACTAAATAGTTATCAAGGCCCAATACTATTAAGGCCCTATACTAAGACTAAAAGAATATACAAAGTACATAAACTTTGCACAATATTTTCTACACTCCCCCTCAAATTAGGAGCAAGAAACACATTAATTGTGCCTAATTTTGTCAAGCAAACTACTATGACCCTCCTTACCCAAGGCTTTTGTAAATATATCCGCTTCTTGATGGCACGAACCAACATGTTGTAAACCAATTAGACCTACTTGAAGTTTCTCTCTTACAAAGTGAAGGTCTATTTCTATGTTCATGGTCCATTTGTGAAATACAGGATTTAAGGCTATAAGTAGACACTAACTGGGCCTTTGGCTGGAATTGCCAAGTCTTTAAGCACTCTAGTGGCCCAAACCACTTTTGGAACTCCTGAACCAAGAGCATGATATTCCGCTTCAGCTGATGATCACGACACTGTCTCTTGCTTTTTACTCTTCCATTTGATAAGAGAGTCTCCAAGCTTGAGCAAGTAACTTGTAACTGATCTTCTTGTAGTACCACAAGCTCCCTAATCCGCATCATTGAAACATGGCAGATCGAGATTTTGGTCTGAACTCAACAATACTCCAACACCAACACTATGTTTCAAGTATCTAACGATGCCTCATGTAGCTGCCAAATGTGCATTGGGAGGTGTTTGCATAAATTGACTCACAACCTACACAGGAAATGAAATATCAGGACGGGTATTGGTGAGGTAAATCAGTCTCCCAACCAACCTTCTGTAACGTTCAGGAGTGCTCAATAAATCCTCTCTTCGGTCTCGGCCCTCTTCATAAGCCAAAAGCTATAAACCGGGCTTCATTGGTACCGATAATGGTTTGCACCCGCTCATTCCCATGTCCGAGAGCAAATCCAAAACATATTTACATTGTGAAAGAATAATCCTCTTATGAGACCTAGCTACTTCTATTCCCAAGAAGTACTTTAGCTCACCCAAATCTTTAATTTTGAATTGCTTGTGGAGAAACTCCTTCACTTCATTGATTCTGCTCTCCGAACTACCTGTTATGATCAAATCATCTACATAGACAAGAATTAAAATACAACTATCGTCATATTCTTTAATGAATAAGGAATAGTCATGTTTACTTTGTTGAAATCCACCATTTAACAAAGCAGTAATTAGTTTAAAGTTCCATTGGCGTGAAGCTTGCTTAAGTCCGTACAAGGATTTCTTAAGCTTGCACACCATGTTCTTTTCTACGTTTTCAAATCCCTGTGGTACACACATGTATACTTCCTCATTTAAATCTCCTTGCAAGAAAGCATTATGTACATCCATTTGAAATAAATTCCATCCAAATACAACAGTAATCTTAAGAACGACTATAACAGTAATAATCTTAATCACAGGGATGTTTCATGGAAGTCTATGCCCTCTTGTTGCGTATACCCTTTTGCTACCAGCCTAGCTTTATATTTATCAATAGATCCATTTGAATTATATTTAATCTTATAAGCCCATTTACAACCTATTGCCTTCTTTCCCTTAGGAAGAGGCACAACATCCCATGTGTTATTAGCCTCTAAAGCACCTATCGCTTGCCTTGATCTACCTATTGTCCTTAATAGTTTCATTATAAGAAGTGGGTTCCACACTAGAATCTATTGAACATAGGAAACACAAATGGTATGAGGAAACAGTTTCATAAGACATATAATCTTCAATAGGATATTTACAATAACCTTTGGACCCTTTGTTTAGTGAGGATACAGATTTACCTATTTTACCTTGTGAAATCAAATTGCATACATAATCTTGAGACCATATAGGTGGTCTTCTTCCTCTCACAGGCCTTATTGGACTTGTTTCAGGTTCAGAACACAACTCATTATTATGATCAACTATACTTGCTGATAGGTTGTCATGTGTTACATGTTACACCTCCACCGACCTCGCCCTTTCGGGTGACGGGTTAGAGGGATTCCTTTTATACTTTACCTTTTCCTTATTATTAGTCCAATTACTTAAAAATCAGAGTACGCGCAACAGAGCACAGGATCGGTTTGGACAAAATTGTGTACTGGTAAAAAGTAAAAGTCAACAAAAAGTAAAGCCTCCGGAGGGTTAAGATACAGTCATCCGGTAGTAAGCTACTGTTTTTGACTGCAATTTATCAGTATTAGTCAGATTCGTTGCATATGCAAGACAACCAAAAACTTTAAGATGAGAATTAGAAGTGGAAGTCCCATAAATAAGCTCATATGGTGTCCTAAATCCTAGAATTCTAGAAGGAATCCTCATTTTATTATGTAAGCTAATTTGTTTTTACACACTCTCCCCAATATCTAATTGGAACCTAAGATTGAATTATTAAGCTACGAAACTTGCATTAATGTTCGTGTTTCCTCTCAACTATATCATTTTGTTCCGATGTATAAGCACATGATGTTTCATGATGAATTCCCTTTCTCAAGAAAAAATCTCTCAATATATGGTTTTCAAACTCTAAACCATTATCACTACAAATCCTTCTAACATTGGTAGAAAATTGATTTTCTACATATGCAATAAAATTCTAAATATGACTAGCAGTCTCAGATTTTCTTTTCATAAAAAACAACCACGTTCCACAAGAAAAGTCATCAACTATCGTAAGAAAATATTGAAAATCAAAATGTGTAAGGATTCGATGTGATCCCCACACATCCATGTGTAAAAGCTCAAAAGTCCTTTTTGTTTTAATGCAACTAGGAGTAAATGGAAGTTTTGTTTGTTTTGATTGAAAATAAATATCACAACTTTTATTGAGAGTAACAGTTTTGTCATTCATTAGGTACAAATGCCTTAGCACAGAAATCGGGGCATGACCAAATATGTTATGCAACAAAGATACATAAACTTGTCTACTTTCTTTGGAACAAATATTAGCCAAATTCACTCACTAGTGCAAAAAAGGGCTTTAAGACCGCCTCATTTAGACCGGAGATTCGACGCTACGGTTTTAAAGGAATGACCGATGGCAGTTCCGTAAATATAAAGAACTTTTTGGACAGGATCATATTTTCATCGGTCTTAAATATATTATTCATACCGGACAAAAAAACAACCGGTCTTACAAATGTTATTAAAAAAATTCAAATTTCAATTAATTTATAGAGAAATCTCATACAAACCGTATTTATATTTTCTCGTGGTCCAATATAATAAGGAAAAATTTAAATATAAAAGTCTCAAGGTTTTAAGACCGCACATATGTAATAGGCGGTCTTAAAAGTTAACCTTTTAAGACCGGAGATATAATACGGCCGGTCACAAAAAATTAATTAATTTTAAGGCCGGACGTTTATAAGGACAGGTCTTAAAGGTTAACTTTTAAGACCGTATTATAATTTGTCCGTTCGTAAAGTTAAATATTTTAAGTCCGGACTTAAATTGTGGCGGCCAGAACCTCGATATTGAAGAAAATGAAACAAATAATTAATTACTTTTAAGATCGGCCTTAAATATGAACGGTCTTGATTTTAATATTAAGACCAGACTTTATTTTTTGTTCAGTCTTAAAAATGAAGTGCCAACAAAACATTTCTTCGGGCGAAATCTTTTGTTACTCTCACCGAAGAACCTCTGTTCCCATTGCGAAAACCCTTCCCCTGCATTACCTCTCTTCCTCGCCCACGTACGATAGCCTCTGTTAGTCTCTCATTTGCTCAGGCATTCCTCTCTTCCTATCTCGAAAATGAACGGTGAAAACGATTCTATTCGTGTTTCGAACGCCAAGCATTCGCGTGTGGCCAGTGTGAGTCGAACGAACCCTCTTCATCTCACAATGAGCCTTGTAACCGCCACCCGCACGCCGAGGTAGAAGAGGCACACGAATGATGGATGTAACCTTAAGTCGGACTTCTGGGCCAAGGCTTGAGATTCAGTTTGATGAAAAGTTGGAACCTTTCGGTCCTAATAAAAGCAAATATACTAGTTTTATCGGCTATCTAGCTCGCAGCAAGGTTAGCATCTTGAAAGATGAGTGGAAAAATATGGACTCTGGCACAGTAAAGAATCCTATTTGGGACATACACTGTCCCTGACTCTCAGAAGTTGAAAGACAAGAAATTGTCTTATTGTGCTGATCGGTGGAGGAAGTTTAAGACCTTTCTAGCTAACAAGTATATTTTTGCCGAGGGTCAGCTTGACGGAAATCCTTGGGACAAGTACACATTTATTGATGAACAAACTTGGCAACAATTTGTTCAGCTGCGGACCACTCCTGAAGCTCTGGTAAGTATATATTTGGTTTTATTTTCCCTTTTGTTTGCTTATTAACCTGTGCGGATATGTGAATGTTATTGTATTCATCTAATCTTGTTAGTTAAATGGTTTGGTGTGTGAATAGAAGTATACATTTCATGCCTTTGTCTATGCAAGTCTGATATGTAAACCCTGAAAAGGTAAAATACTAAGAAGGTAATTGTGTAATGGTTTGTCTTGCAAAGGAGGAAATGAATAGTCTTAAGAGGGGGAAACTTTATATATCCAATTGTTACTATCTAATGGGACCGCTGATCCCACCGGATGCCTTAAAAAGGATCAAGTTTGTATTATTCTCGTAATCATAATTCTCTTTTGTTTCTTAACCTATCTATCTAGCAATACAATACATAGCTCCAATTTATGTTCAAACTCCCTATGGTTGGACATAATTAAATAGTCCCTAGCGAAGACGCTGCTCTGCCTTTGCCTATTGATAATTAGCATAATTAAATACTTGTATGTTCAAACTCCCTCCGGTTGGATATAATTAAATAGTCCTTAGCGAAGACGCTCTCGCTTTGCCTATCGATAATTAGCATAATTAAATAGTTGTTTTCAATTCGATAATTAGAAGTTCTCTAATTTCTTAGTGACATGGCTGGAATTCAAAATTAATAGTTGTTTTCAATTCGATTCACGAAAAGAAGGGAACAAGCACATGAGATAGGGAGAAAGAATGATTGCCCGCATAGGGCTTCTCGCGAGATATGAAAAGGCCGAAAAAGAATTGATGGAGGCCAATCGGAAGAGATTGGAAGATGAAGCAATCCAATCCTTCTCGATAGTTGATCGCCATCTCCAATACGTCGCGAGGAGTTGTGGTTGCATATTCGACAAAAGCTAAGGGACGCCTACATGAGTGAACAAACTCGTGTAGTTGCTAAAAGAATTGTAAGTATCGTTATTGCTATTTTTTAGTTACTAAACAAGTTTCATTACTAAGCTTCTCGTTATCTATATCTTACAGGAAGATCTTAAAAAGAAAGAAGCAGAGGTATCTTTTGTGTCGGACGGGAGGAATGATGTTCTGACCGTTGTGACTAGAAAACCGGATCCCCTGGGGCGTGTAAGGGGGATTAGAGGATGGGTAGGCATAAAGCAATTATTTGGTAAGTCCAAATGCCATAAACAAAGTATGGTTACCCGGGAGGAGATGGACCAGACGATGGCCAAAATGAGTGAGGAAGCAGTGGCTAAAGAAGCAAAGTGGCAATCCGAGATGAGCCAGATGAAGGAGGAATTGAAGCAGATGAGGCTGCTTTTGAGCTCTCGTCTAGAGACCAGTGTTCCCTTGCCACACTCACCTACAGCTGCTATGCAGCAGAGCACTAGAGGGAGCTGTATTGTTGGATAGTCAGAGCAACCTTGTGACCTGTATGTGGAGGATCATGATACTCATAGACGATTAGTTGCAAAAGGGATTGTCTACAACTTGGGATCAACTGTACACCACCAAAAAATGGCTGATGATGAAGTTAGAGTGTCAGTTGAAAAGGTGATCAGTGATGCACCTCTCCCTCTCCCAACTGATGAACTGAAGCTTGTGAGTCATGTCAAGGGAACCTTCATCTCTTGGCCAGTGAAGCTTGTACATGTCTCTACTCCTCCTCAAGTTCCACCCCTCCTCCTCATATTCCATCCCCTCGTCAAGCTCCATCCCCTCGTCAAGCTCTATCCCCTACTGCTAATACTGCTAAGTTGACTGCCAAGGAAAAAATATCCGATCTGGTGAAGAGTAGATATTTTAAAGATAGAACGTGGCCTGTCAATGAAGTAGTAGGCCTTCGTCAACCTCAACCGGTTTACTTTGACTCCGTTGATGTAGCGTCGCTGCTGCTTCCTAGATAGGAGCTTACCGATGCAATTGTTCAAATGTGGATGAAGTAAGTATCTTCTTCTATGAGTACATAATTTAAATGCATAGTTTAGACACACATACATATATACTAATTCCCTAATCAATGTCATTATTGTAGGTTCATGCTTCAAGTATTGGAGCAACAGGGCAAAATCAATGATTTTGGATTCTTGTGCCCAGTCTATGCAAGTACAACATCCAAGGAGGAGAGACATGAGTACATATCAACGAGGTTGTGCGTGTTAGTTCTCTATGTGTTTTGATGATAATTAACAATTGTAAACATTCATTAAAGTTGGTCTTTGGCAAGTTGGAAAACTTACTGTCAAAGCCACACTCGAGTATCGGTCTCGAAACTCGAGTATTGACTTGATAGAGAGTTGCTCAAAAACCATTACACAAAGCTATACTCAAGTGTTGGACAAAACACTCGAGTATTGGACTCACAGAGAGCACTCCAAGTTTTTCAACCCTGAGTCAAACTCGAGTATTGATATGCATACTCAAGTATTGAACACACAGAGACAATTTCAATGATGACTTTAGCTTTCAATACTCAAGTATTCCTTTGAATACTCAAGTATTGGCCATACAGAGAGATAACAAGTTGTTCATCTTATGAACACTCGAGTTTTGGTTTTGCACACTCGAGTATCGGACTTTCACAAAGCTTTCATATTTGAAATGTGTTTATGAATACTCAAGTATTCTTTTGAAAACTCAAGTATTGTATTGTCATCAATTTATCAAAGTTTTCAAGCACCTAGAATACTCGAGTATTGGTATCCACACTCGAGTATTGGACTCGAGAAAGACTACAAGTTTTATACATATATTGAATACTCAAGTATTCACTTCAATACTCGGGTGTTGGCTTGGCAAAGATTTCACAAAGCTTTTCTAAAACAAATGAACACTCGAGTATTGAGTTGGAAACTCGAGTATTGGACTTACAGAGCTTTCATCTTTGACAACAATTTGAACACTCAAGTATTCATTTCAATACTCAAGTATTGACTTGGGAAAGACTTCACAAAGTTTTTCAAAATGAATGAATACTCGAGTATTCAGTTGGAAACTCGAGTATTGGGCATACAGAAAGCTTTGCCCTTTGTCAATGATTTGAACACTCAAGTATTGAAGTCAATACTCAAGTATTGAGGTTTTGAACTTAAACTTATTTTCATATCAAAAGTTCAAAACTCGAGTATTGATTTGGACACTCGAGTATTGACCTTACTTCAATAATAAGGTCCAAAGTCAAAACTCGATGATTCCTCTCTGGAAGAAGAATACTCAAGTATCGAATGAATACTCAAGTATTGACTTAAGTGCACGTTGACACACTCGAGTATTGAACGCTAAGTTTGAAAATCAAATCGACGAATTTGTGAATCCTTAATCTTTGATCATAATATCTTCCAGATTATTCTCTACTATTCTCTCGCTATGTTTAACCATCTGTTTAGTGAGTTTCGATCGCTTAAAGAATGATTATTGAAGGTTAAAAGCAAAAGCAAAAGGTGATGTCGAACATTAAATGCTGAAACCAGAAACTTGCATGCTTTTGCTTAATCCACCTGCACACGATTGCAAAGCATTAAAGAATGATTTCTACAACAAGCAACTGCTATTCCAACGGACAAATTCGCAGAGAGTCAACTCTGATCATCTAGCCAGCTGGGTTAAGTGAAGATTGGAGAGAGAAGATGCCTAAACCATCTCGCTAATCTTGGCTGAACTTCTCCAACGGATTTATTGGGATAGCAACGGTCATTTAATGATCTCGAGTATAAATAGGACCGCATTCAAGTCTCTTCAACAACTAGAACATCTGAAAACGCACAAGCATTCAAGTCTCTCAACTACCTTTCGTTTTCACTTGTATTATGTCTTTTGACATTATAAGCTTCAAGAGTTTATCATCACTCACTCTTAGAGAGTTTTATCTGCAAATCATTTATTGTAAAGAATCACAAGTCAAGGGGACTTGGTGATTGGGTTCATTGATTACAAACTTGTAAGGGGGTGTAAATTCTAGAGAGAGAATTTCTCTTGAGTACGAGTGTGTAATCAAATTGACATAGTGGAAATCCCGAGTGTCTCAATGGACGTAGGTCAAGGAGTTAGACCGAACCAAGATAAATCTTTGTGTCTAGCTATTCTTCTCTTCATCATGCTCACTCTGTTTTGTTGTACAAAAACAGAGCAAAACGAAAAAGTTTCAAAATCCCCAATTCACCCCCTCTTGGTGATTTAGCTCCACCTTCAGTGCGAAGTGAGAAGAAAGGTTTACATGTTTCCATACTTTCATAGGTACATATCACAATTCATGTCTGCAATTCACTTAATTCTGCTACATATATCACTGAGTACTTACTGCTATGAATTTTCAGCCGCCACTGGCAGTTGGTCCTCATGTGCATGGAGGAGCATAAAGTTATCTTCTTATGCTCCACCCATAGCGATCCAGGGACTATGTTGGTGCAGACCATCAATGAGTAAGCATGTCATTTTGATTCTCTTGTTTAAAATCTCTGCTGTGAATTTTCAGTGAACATTTATTGATAAATTTGTGATTTTTATGATAGTGCCATTAGGACCTCTCAAATCTCAATAAACAAAAAGCGTTCCTCTCAGGCCACTAATCCTACATGGCACAAACCAAAGGTTGGTACATATTTGGACACTGCCACACTGCCTTGTGAACTTGGTCAGTAAGCTATATATGCTCTTATATATATTTCTTGTTCTTTTTAGACCCGTCGGCAACCAACGAAGTCCAACTTATGTGGCCAGTACGTCATGAAACACATATATGATATTATCACGGAAGGAAGGACTAAATTAACTGTAAAAGTAAATGTATTTGATGTTACATAGGTTTGGCTGAATTCAGTTTCTGGCTTAATGTTACATATGAAATATGCACACAAGTTAATTCAGTTTCTGTCTTTGATGTTACAGAGGTTTGCCTATCCTAATCCCTTTCCTGATGATGAATTGGAGCACATACGCAATTTATTTTGTGAATATCTGTATGACCTGATTAACAGTCCGGACAATAATTAATGTCCTAATTCATTTGTAAATATATGCTTAGCAACAATAATTTTTTGTAAATTTTTTTATTTTTTTCGAACAATTCATTCATTTGTAAATATACATACGCAATGTGTAATTCAATAATAAATTTGTTTATTTTTTCGAAGAAATTCATTCATTCTAACTATTTAGTGCTTGAAATTTGAGGTATAAGGATGTTGTGAATGAGCAATAAGACATATTAATCACAACTTTTAGGACCGCATATTTTTTAAAGTCCGATCCTAAATCTTTAGGACCGTAGGTTTGTTTAAACTCTGGTCTTAAAAGTGTATTATAGTCCGGTCCTAAAAGTCTCTAAAGACTAGAGACTTTTAGGGTCGCATATTTATTAGAGGTCCAGTCCTAAAAGTAATTTATTTTTAAGTCTGCTCCTAAAAGGATGGCTTCGTGTATTTTCAGCTCAACATTTAGGACTGTGTATTTGTTAAATCTCTGGTCTTAATAGTCTTCCTATAAATAGTAAATGTTGTCGCTTTTCAGACAAACCATTAGGGTTCAATACAACCGAGGTTCTGGCGTTTTGCTCAAGCTAGGTCCTTTATTGTCGTCGTTTTTACCTCTCCTGATTTTGAGCAAAGATTATCGGTGTCCCTTTTCTTTTGTCTTTTTTCTTTTTGTCGGAAAAAGAAGGAAGATAATGAAAAGGACACTTTGTTTCAAATCGGGCGAGGTAAAACCGACGACAACGACGGTCCAACCTTGGGAAGAATTGCCACTGTGTTTGTTTTTTATTAGAATAAGGTAAACGATATTTTTTGTTTTGCATGGTCTGATCTTAACTGTATTGTGCGAGTTTTTAATGTTGATCACACACGAGGACAATGTTTTGTTTGTTTCCTTTTTGTCGGAAAAAGAAAGAATCTAATGAGAAGGACAAGGCGATCGAAATAGGAAAGAAAAAAATTTATTATATTTTTTTATGCTGCCCCATGGGGGTAGCAGCAGTACAAAAAAAAAAACAAAACATAAAAATATTTACTCCTCCCCATCGTTGTCAGAGGGGAAGGAGTTGTCGGAGAGGTCGGAGAAGTCGTCGTCTGAAGGATGGTACTCAATGTCCTGGGCGTCGAGTACCACAGTCAGCTTGTTGTTGACAGCATGATAAACTGAAACAACCGCCCAAGCATCGGTCTATATGATCGACGCGGGCCGGCGAAAGGTGCTTGCGGCATCGGTATAGCGGGTCGGATTCGGAGGCGCGGCGGATGGTACGAAGGTGGAAGAGGATTAATCGGAAAAGGAGGACCAGGGGGTGGTTGAGGACCTCGTGGTGGTGGTGCAGCAGCCATTACTGTGGAGGAAAAAGAAGTGATGGAGAAGAATGTTATGTGAAGGAAGTAAAGTAACATCGGGTTTAAATAGAGAACCCTTCCTGAACAATGTGAAAGGCCGGAAACTTTAATGAGGGGACACATAGTTCATCAGAATACGAGGAGACGCCTAGTTGGGAAGTTTATTTGAAAGCCGAAGAGACTCTGAATCATTCATTTGATACAGAGTGTAAGGATATGACTTCTGTTTAAAAGAATGACTTTTAGACCGGATAAAATATAAGGTCGGTCTTAAAAATTGAATTGATTAAAAAATAAATAATATACTTTTAGGACCGGATAAATGATAAAAGGTCGGTCTTAAAATGAATTGAATTGATTAAAAAATAAATAATATACTTTTAGGACCGATAAATGATAAAAGGTCGGTCTTAAAATGAATTGATTAAAAAAATAAATAATATACTTTTAGGACCGACCATATTATAAAAGGTCGGTCTTAAAATCAATTGAATTGAAAAAATTAAATAATAGAATTTTAGATCGCATATTTATAAAACCCGCTCGTAAAGTAGATCATTTATTTATCTTCTCTCCTTTATTAACTCCTCATACCTCTCTTTCCTTAACTCCTTATTAACTCCTCACTACCTCGTAACTCCAAACTACGTACGTGGCTATCCCCAACGAGAACTACTCTGCCTTTATTAATAAACTCCTCATACCTCTTTGCCCCAACTTGCTCAAACCATGGTTAGATACAAGAGAACTGCTCGTAGGGGTGCTCTTACTCGTGATGCTCGTGCCTTCCATCGATCATTATATGGTGCGCCTCCTCCATCGAAAGTGCGTTCTATTGAAACAGAAGAGTCTCAGGTCGTTGGACCCATTGTTATTTCTGATGATGAAGAGATTGCCGCACCCCCTCCATCCTTCTACCGACCCTGTTTATGTTGAGCTCCTCCATATTCTTGAGGATGAAGAGATTGCCAGCCCCTTCCAGCCTTCATACCATGAAGAGGTTCCTGCTCCCCCTCTCCAACCAGTTGGCCCAGCGCACCTACCGCTGACCCCACTCCTCTTTCCTCTAATGATCCGCTGATACGAATAAGACAGAACTTGCTGATCTCCCAGAAGTTAATGCTTTGCTCACGCCGATATCGCCAAGGCTTTGGAGGATAATAAGCTTTAGGATGTTTAGTCAGATTCTTGTTTTTGATAATTTTCTGCTTGTTTTTCTTTTGTATTTTTTCTTGTGTACCTGCATATTCAAGTAATATATGTAGCATTAAGAACTAAGCTTCTGTCTTTTTTTTTTTGTTCATATTCTCCAGTAATTAAAGAAACTCCATTTTTCCTTTAATTTTTATTCATTTAGTTGCTTGCAAAATTTAGCCAAAGCCAATCCTTTTTTTTCAAAGAAAAAAAATAGGACTTTAGGACCGATGTTTTATAAAACTCCCTTAAATTGTCACGCGGAATATTAAATGAATAATAAAAAGTTAGGACCGGAGTATTATAAAACTCCGGTCTTAAAAAGTTATATATTTAGAACCTGCTTCTTTAGAATTAACCGGTCTTAATAAAATCCAAAACGCGGAATATTAAATGAATAATAAAAATTTAGGTCCGGAGTCTTCTAAAACTCCGGTCTTAAAAATTTCATTATATATTTAGGACCGGCTACTTTATAATTTACCGGTCTTAATAAAATCCAAAATACTAAAACATGTCTCTGTCTCGCGGAATATTAAATTTCCCTCTCTGAACTTCTCTTGTCGCGCCGAAAGTGATTACTTAGGTTCTGTCTCCAGTGTTTGTGTGTTGCTTTGTCGCTGCTTCGCGTTGCTCTCTCGACAATCACTTTCATGTTACTTAGCTAAACGTCTATAGACCAAGCTGTAAGAGGTGTTTCGGTTATATAACTTCATGATTTTCCTGCTTATCGTTCTGGGTTTTTTATGGGTTGAACGAAATCGATGAAATGTTCTTGTGGGTTTCTCGTTAATGAATATTGTATTTTGAAGATTATATTTGCACTTTAGACCTACCCAACTGACCAACAAATGTTTTTAGGGTACTCTTGCTGTCTGCAACATCAACGTTCGTGGCGGGAGAAGAAAGACTCAGGAAACGCATTTGATTTTATATGCTACATGTGAGTCCACAAGACCTTCATGTGATGCATTTAATTTCCTCGTCATGCATTTATTTTGCTTCTTGGATTCACTGTGATACATTTATGACCAAAAGTGATTCTTCGTTATGCATTTAATGGGCAAGTTTCTGCGTAAAAAAATAAAAATAAAAAGACATAACCGACATTGAGCATAAATATGCATTTGGTGTTGCCTTATTTTATATGCAAGTGTCAATTTTTTTGGATTACGTATGTTAAATCTTTCCGTCTATAGGAATTCTACTATGGATCACGGTTGGATAAATGCTTTACGGACGAGTGTTGAATATCAAAATGGGGTGAGGGAATTTATAGAATTTGCTAAACAAAATGCCCATGATGATAGTTGGAAGTTTTATTGCCCTTGTGTAAAATGTTTGAATGAGAGGCGACTAAGTCCTCAAGTTATACACGCACATTTAATTTGTGAAGAATTTTATAAGACTTATACAGGTATGGGTATGGCATGACGAAAAAATACCAAGTGGGTCTCAACATGGGGAAGTGGACTTTGATGATAATGACACGGATATGGATGATCGCATAGAGGACATTATCCGTGATGTAGGAGAAGAGGCTTTTCATCAATCACATGCATATGGTAATATGTGCAGTGCTGCAGGGACCCCGCTATACCATGGGTGCACAAAATACCAATTGTTGAACACTGTATTGAAATTGGTAAGCTTGAAGGCACGTCATGGATGGAGCGACAAGAGTTTTTCTGAAATGCTTGAGGCTTTTAAGGACATGCTTCCGGATGATAATGTGTTGCCGCATCGATACTATGATGCTAAGAAAATACTTTGTCCACTGGGGATGGAGTACAAAAAGATCCATGCATGCCCGAATGATTGCGTGTTGTATAGAAAAGAGTTTGAAGAGAAGCAACATTGTCCGATATGTGAAACCCCAAGGTACAAGTCAGATAAGGGGCCTGCAAAAGTGTTGTGGTATCTTCCAATCATACCAAGGTTCAAGCGGTTGTTTGCTAATGAAAATGATGCAAAAAATTTGAGGTGGCATGCAGATGAGAGGATTTCTGATGGAAAGCTTCGACATCCGGCCGATTCTTCTCAATGGAAGAAAATCGATCAATTATTTCCGAACTTTGGAAGAACCTAGGAACCTTAGGCTTGCCCTTAGCACGGATGGCATGAATCCATATGGAAGCCTTAGCAAAGATACATAGTTCATGGCCTGTACTCTATTATTTACAACTTATCTCCTATGTTATGCATGAAACGAAAGTACATCATGCTTGTATGTTGATTTCTGGACCAAAACAACCCGGAAATGACATTGATGTTTACCTTGAGCCCTTGATCGAAGACTTGAAGGAGTTGTGGGAAGAAGGTGTCGACGTTTATGACTCTTTCAAGAAGGAGGTGTTTAAAATGCGAGCCATGATATTTTGTACTATCAACGACTTCCCAAATATATGGGAACTTGTCGTGGTATAGTGTAAAAGGCCATAAAGCATGTCCGGTTTGTGAAGAAGGCACATGCTACCATCAACTTCAACATGGAAGAAAGACGGTTTATCTTGGACATAGGAGATTTCTTAGACGGGGCCACCCATATCATCGATTAAAGAAAGCCTTTTTTGGTGGCCAAGAGTATGAAGATGCTCCGGTGGCATTGACTGGGAGCAAGTATATGAAAAGGTGAAAAATATCAATGTCATCTTCGGTAAGACTGCAAAGAGTAGAAAAGAAACAAATATATGGAAAAAGAGATCTGTATTCTTCGATCTTCCCTATTGGCGCAATCTTGATGTGAGACACTGTATTGATGTCATGCATGTGGAGAAAAACGTATGTGATAGTATTGTTGGCACGCTTCTCAACATACAAGGTAGTTCCAAGGATGGTGTGAAGGCAAGATTGGATCTGATAGCAATGGGAATACGCGAAGAGTTACATCCAAGGCCACATGGTAACAGAACTTATTGTCCCCGGCTTCTCATACTTTGTCTAAGTATGAGAAACGAAGTTTTTGTGAGTGTTTACATGGCACAAAAGTTCCCTCGGGTATTCTTCAAATTTTAAGAGGCTTGTATCGATGAAGGACTTGAAATTAGTAGGCCAAAAGTCTCATGATTGTCATGTCTTGATGCAACAACTACTCCCAATAGCTATTCGAGGCATCGCCGAATATGATCTTCGGGTCGTTTTGACTAGACTTTGTTTCTTCTTCAATGCGGTTTGTAGTAAAGTTTTCGAGATTGAAAAGTTGGATGAATTGGAGAATGAAGGATATCTTATCTTGTGCCACCTTGAGAAGCTTTTTGTTCCTACCTTTTTTGACATCATGGTTCATCTAATTGTTCATCTAGTGAGGGAGATAAAGTTGTGCGGCCCTATCCATTTACGGTGGATGTACCCAATTGAAAGATCTATGAAATTCCTAAAAGGGTACGTGAAGAACGCATACCGGCCGAAAGCATCAATTGTTTAAAATATGTTTCTAAAGAAGCCATGGAATTTTGTCAAAATTATTTGGCCAAAGTAAGACATATTGGGCTTCCAAAACGTCGGCATGCTGAAGGGGGTAGACGAGGGGCTTCAATAAAGAGTGTGGATCCTGATGAATTGTCACAAGTCCACTTATACATCTTGAATAATGTTGATGAAGTTCAAGACAGCATAGTTGCACATAAAGAAGTTGTAAGGAAAGAAAATCATCGAATGATTGAACAAAGGTTGATTAGGGAGCATAATAGAACTTTTGCACACTGATTCAAAAAAAAGGTCGAGGGAGAGGAATGTGTTTCTGATACAATCAAATGGTTAGCACGTGGTCCTGAGGTTGATGTCATAAGTTGGAATTCGTATGTGATCAATGGTTTTACATTTTACATGAAGTCCCTAGATGATATGAGCACAATCCAGAATAGTGGTGTTATGTTAGAGGCTGAATCTATGCACTTCTCCAGTTCGAAAGACAAGAGGCCTTTATTGGCAGTCATGCCATATTATGGGGTTATTGAAGAGATTTGGGAGGTGGACTATGTGAAAATTAGATTTCCCATTTTCAAATGCAAATGGGTTAATGTCAATAATGGTGTTCAGATCGATCGGCTAGGGATTTACATTAGTCGATGTCAATGGTAGAAGTTTTGGAGATGAACCTTTTATTATGGCGACCAGGCAAAACAAGTGTTCTATATCACCGATCAAGAAAATAAAATGTGGTCTCGTAGCTCTCCAAGGAAAAAGGGTCATTGATATTGATGAGGAAAGTCATTCAAATTATGGTCTTCCGAGAGTACTCCTTTTTCAAGGGGTCTACTGGACATAAACGAAGAAGATGAAGTGGATAATGAACCCGGCATAAGAAATGATCATCAAGAAGGGATATGGGAGGATATCACTTTATAAAAGAGTCAATTCATAAGGTAATATTCATATGCAGAATTCTTTGAAAACTTTAAGGTTTTACCTATATTATATTCCTTCTATGTTCATAAACAATGTCACTTGACTATGAAGTTTGTTCTTGTTTTATTTTTGTGGCGGATCCGATCCAAAGGGGCATGTTATAAAAGAGGATGTTATTACGTTGTTGGGTGGGAATCGAGATGAAGGCATGGTGAATATTATTTTGGGCATGTATGTTGTATTTGTAACTTATTGTATTTGTAAGTAAGTTATCTTATTGTATTAATTAATTTAGGTGTTGTAGTCATAGTATAATCATTAATTAAAGGCCACATAACTCGTGGTGAATAATATTTGTATTCTTTTTCCCAATTCAATTTATTCATAATTGTTCATAGCTTGTAGCTTAAAGTATCGACTTTTATGTCTTTGGATTGGGTGGTGGATTTGTGTGTAATACAATCGGGAAGAACAAAAAACAGGGAAAATTTAGACCGGAAATAAATGCGCTGGTCTTAAATGTTCAACTCTTAAGACCAGATGTATTTATATGTCCTGTCTTAAAGGTCTGCAAATTCATATTAAGCCTGGTCTTAAAAGTTGGTCTTTTAAGACCGGTATATTTATACATCCGGTCTAAAAAGTTCAATTTTTAAGACCGGATTTATTTATCATCCAGTCTTGAAAGTCAGTCTTTTAAGACTGCGTATAATTAGTTGTCGGTCTTAGAAGCCGCTATTTTTTAGACCGTATTTAGTTTTGTCCAGTCTCAAAATTATGATCTTTTAAGAGCGGCCTAGTTTTTAGCTGGTCTTAAAAGTTGAGTTTTATGACTGAACAAAAAATATTTCAGGTTTATTTAGTAGGACTTTTAAGACCCATTGTTTTAAATGTCCTGTTTCTTTAAGAGAGTTTTAAATATTAGACTTTAAGAACAAGACCGGTCGGTCCTTACGATGTCCGGCCTTTAAATGTTAGACTTTTAATACCACGAAGGCCTTGTATCAAGCAACAAGACCACCATATAATGTTATGCCATTAGAACGTTGGTTGTTGTATTATTTTCCTTCCGAATTCTTACGATGCCTCTTTTGTCCTCAAAGGTCTTAAAAGCCTTTTTTAACCTGCACTAGGATTGTACCGAGAAGTTTACAAAAATTTGCTCCTAAAAAAAACTTTTGTGGCAAATTTGCTCCTATCTGAAAAAAAACTTGAAGGGCATATTTGCTCCTTTTTATAAACTTCCGGAGCAAAAATAATACCAAAAAACTTCTGGG
Organism: Acacia acuminata; assembly: GCA_019022655.1. NCBI lineage: Eukaryota > Viridiplantae > Streptophyta > Magnoliopsida > Fabales > Fabaceae > Acacia > Acacia acuminata. The sequence continues at coordinate 149,252 of JAFJYI010000242.1, read as the reverse complement.
TCTTGAGTGCTCTAAAACTAAAACTTCCGTGGCACAAATGATATTTAACCCTATTTCCTACCGGAGCAAATCAAGGTTTGATCTTGCACTGAGGAACCACATCTGATTATTTGATTACTGTATCGAAACGGAAGCTCATTTTGTGCTCATCAATACACCGTGAGATTAACTTTAGATTAATTTAGAGTTGTACAAATTTATTATTTAATGTAATTTAATTTTTATATTTAAATATATATATATATATAATTTAAAATAAAGATAACCTTATAACTATCACTTCTTCTAATAAAAATAAATTATTATTTAGAAAATTGTAAATTAAAAATTTTAGATTTAGACCATTAAGGTTAAATATAAACGGTTAAAATTTTATCAAATGATAAGAAATTAGGTGTTCATAACTGCAATGTCCATGAATTGATGAAATGTGAACCCGTGTTGAAACATTTCTTTGCTCTGTTGGCTAGCTGGGAGAGATCTTGATGACACGTGTGTTGATCATCTTAGTAAAAGGGTGATTGGATAAAAATAACAATAATATTTTACACTTTGAGCACCACACATAATTATCTTTTGTTGGGTGGAATCACACCATATTTTGATATATTATTTCATGATTAATTTAGGAATTTTATTGTATTTTCTATGTCATTATTGCAAGATTTAGCAATAATTTAGATTAAGGACCTTTTGCATTGAATTAAGCTCAATTAAAGTTAAAAAAAATCATAAATTGTTAATTTTTTTTTGGTAAAAACATAAATTGTTAATTTACTCATGCAATTGTTTCCTTAAACTTTTGAGTTACTTTTGAGCTTGATTTTTGCATTGAAGGAACATTTGGAAGAAATTTTGGTGAATTTGGAAAACGACAATTAAGGACCTCAATTTTGGAAATGTCGTTAGGGCTGTTTGGTTTGAGGGGAGGGATTGCGAGGAAAGAGAGTGGAAAAGAGGATATTGACCAAAGTTCCATTAATAAGAAGAATATTCCTTTTTATTGAGAGTATATTTTTGGAATATTGAAAAGTTTCCATAGGCTATTTAGTAAAGAGGAGAGAAAAAATTGCTCCCTCCCCCTCCCTCAAACCAAACAGGGCCCTTAGTACATCGTTTTTGCTTGGAAAAAATAGGGCAAAATTATAATTTTTCTATTCTCCAGATACACTCTCAATTGATCGAGTAAGAGGAGACTTGGAGGAGCGACAAGACTTAGGGCCTATTTAGTTGGAGGGCATAAGATGGAACATGAGGAAAAATGAGCATCTTCCCTCGTTTGGTTTGAAATTTTGGAGGAGGGGAACTCTAAGTTTTCATCTCCTCCCACCCAACACCCTTATTTTGGCTTCTTTCTAAATGAGAGGTTTTGGAAAGGAGCCAAAATTTTGGACCACTTTACCCTTATAATATATGTGATATTTCAATCACACCCATGATGAAAAATATTATGATAAATAAAAATATTAATATTATTAAAATATTTTATTATAAAATAAAAAATATAGTAAGTAAAAAATAATTTAATATAAAAAGTATATCTTTATGAATAAAAATTACTATAATTATTACATATCTCATATAAATTTAAATAAAAAATATTATTAATTTGAATAAAAATATATTTTTATCATTAAAAAATATTATTATGAAAGAAAATTTTTAAAAATTTATTTTTACAAATAAAAATATCATTATAAAATATATTTAAAATAAAAAATAAAATTTCATAAATAAAAAATTATTATAATTATAAATAGGGAGAATAACATTTAAATACTATATAAAATTCGAAAATCCAAAGTCTACGAAAAAGGAAAAGGACAAAGAGATACGTAGGTAGGAATCGGGTTTTGAATATTTAGGCAAAAGACAAAATTACCCTCTCCTTCATTCCTTCTTTCTCCACTCCACTCTCTCTTCTTCACCACCTTCTTGCGACCAGGTTAGTAATCCTCACTCGTTGGAAGCCATTGAAGGTTGAAGAAAAAGACTCCAAAAACCAATTATCTTCTTCTTCTTCTCCAAAAACTTGGTTGCTATTGAGTTCATAATGTAAGAATTGGCTAAACCCAAGAGGGAGGGTGAATTGGGTGAAGTATAAAAATTTAGGAACTTTGAAAATCTTTTTGCAACTCAGTAAAACCAGTTTGTATGACAGTAAAGAGTTATAAAGCAATAGATAGTCATTCAAACATATATGATGGAAACATAAGAGATAAGGGAAGAGAATATGCAAACTGAGATTTATCTCGGTTCGGTCCAATCCTTGACCTACGTCCAGTCCTCAAGCTCCACTTGAGATTTTCAATCCACTATCTTCTTTCAACTTGATTACATGTTTTGTACTTGGAGTAATCCTCTCACTAGGATTCACTCCCCCTTACAAACTATAATCAATACACCCACTTGATTACACACTCGTACTCAAGTAATTCTCTCACTAGAACTTATTCCCCTTATAAGCTGTAATCAATACAATGGGTTTCCCACTCAAGATCACCCAATTTGAGTAACTCACAGATAGAAGGATAGAATGATTACAATAAATCTTCTCTCTCAGAAGTGAATGAGTAAACACTAAAGAACAATACAAATCACTTCATTCTCTATGATAAACTATCTAAACATGAAAAACAGAGAGTAAATGATGTGAAAATCAGAGTATTAGCATGTTGAAGATGTAAGCTTGTGTCTCTGCTCTTCTGTCTTGAATCTATCTTCTTTTTTAGGTAGAGATCAATATATGACTGTTGTAATCTTCAATATAACCGTTGCCTTCATTAGACAAGGTTGTGGTTAAGCTTTTGTCTTCTTCTCTCTCTAATCTTCACTTAATCCAATTTGTTTAGAAGTTCGAGTTGACTTCTTGAAAATAAATCCATTGGAATAGCAGCTTTGGATGTGGAAAACATTCTTTAATCCTTTGCAAAGCGTGTGCAGAAAGATTACCCAAAAGTATGCAACTTTCTGGGTTTTGTATTTAATGTGCTAACATCACTTTTTACTTTTGCTTTAAACCTTCAATAAACATTCTCTAATTTATCTGAAACTCACTAACAAAGTGGTTAAACATGTCTAGGAACATTAGAGAATAATCATAGGAAGTATTAAGATCAAACAAGAAGGTTTTAAAATTCGTCAAATTTGAATTTCTGCATTTGCGATGAAACCTTGAGATTTGGTCTCAAACCTCGAGGTTTGGACTTTAGCATGTGAAATTGATTTTAGTCCAAAACATCAAAAGCTGGAGGTTTTCATCTAAAACCAGAGGTTTTTAACACATTAAAAAGTTCAGTGCTCTCGGGTTGATAAAACCTCGAGGTTTCTCACCAAACCTCGAGTTTTGGTTTAAATATGAAAGCTTTGAGAAATTGCGCCAAGCCAAAACCTGGAGGTTTTCTTGGAAACTGGAGGTTTTCAAATCAAAGAAAAGATGTGTGCTCTCTGGTTGCCAAAACCTCGAGGTTTCTCACCAAACCTCGAGTTTTTACTCAAATGTGAAAACTTTGAGTTTTTGCACAAAAACGAAACACTGGAGGTTTTAAGGTAAAGCCGGAGGTTTTGGAAAGGCTAGGAAAGCACGATGCTTTCTGCTGGACAAACCTAGAGGTTTGTACTCAAACCTCAAGTTTTCACTTGATTGTGAAAACTTTGAGAAAATTAATGCTTGAACTTAAAACTCGAGGTTTTTGACAAAACTGGAGGTTTTCAAGTGTTCAAAACTTAGGAGACTCTCTGTAAGCCCAAACCTCGAGGTTTTACCAGAAACCTCGAGTTTTTCATTTTCCAGAAAATACTGAGAAGTCTCTGTGTGATGAAACCTTGAGTTTTCTCAAAACCGGTGGTTTTGCTCGGTTCGAAAAACTTGGAAAATTCTTGGCCAATCTCAAACTCAAGTTTACATGTCCAAGCTTGAGGTAAGAATCCAATGCAAGAAGAATTAGCTCCAAACTCATTGTATTATGTCCGTTATGATCCGATGAATGAAGGCTGTTCTTGACCAGTGTTTTTGCAACGTCCTAAACTGATTGTCAACTTTCAAAGGTCATATCTCCTTGGTTTGAACTCCGTTTTGGTCTGTTCAAATCTTGATGAAAATAATTTTGAGTCTACTTTCATATCCCACTGATTTCAGCTCAATCCGATTTGTAGTTTGGGAGTTACACTCAAAACATCAAAGATTGGTCTGCTGTGTGGCGTGAATTTCACAGTCAACTTCCACAATTCATAGCTTCTTGACCTGAGTTCCTTTGGGTTTTAATTTTATATCAAAATGACACATTGGAAGTCTATTTTCATATGCCACTGGTTTCACCTCAATCGGATCTTTGGTTTGGGAGATATCATCGAATTACGGACCTCGCCCAAGCTGAACGTGAAACGCAGTAGACCGAGTTGCTGATCAGTGCTGAAAACTCAAGGTTTCCTAGTCCAGAGATGCCAAAGATGCTGAAGACACTCAAAACTCGAGTTTTGAGTCATTAACTCGAGTTTTCTCATCCAGAACCTCATTTTTGCTTGTTTTAATTCTGAATTGAGCCATTCGAACTTCCATATGATCTTGGAGCCTTCTAGCATCAATATAAGAACTTGAATAATTATATTCTCATTCCATTCAACAAGTTCTTCTTTCCATTAATCCTTTATCTCCTTCTTGATTATTCTGTATGATTCAACTTGGACTAATCTACATTAAATATAGTAGTTAGTCAATGTAGGAGATAACTATATTACTCAATATATTACTCAATCTTTTTGCTTTTAGTAATGGCATCTATATAAGACATCATCAAAACTAATCATAACCAACACATAAGCTTCGTTATCTTCTTCTTCTCCATTCAACTTCTTCTTTCTCTTCACTTTCACCATCACAACACTGAGAAACCAATTTCTAACAACTTCATGAGTTTTTCTGCAATCTTATAAATTTTCCAGCGAGCTCTTCTAATTTCCCACGAAGAGTAATGAGATTGACAAAATCCGTAAATAATGACAATATGTGTTAAAGGATTTACAAAGAGTTTTGGGTTGTAACCAATTGAGTAATGAGATTGATTAAAATAGTAATGGTTTTAATAAAATTGGTAAGTATGGACTATGTGTAAAAGGATTAACCAAGAGTTTTGGATTGTAGCCAATTGAGTAATGGTTGTACAAAAATCATAATGGTTTTGACAAAATCAACTCTATAGCCATTGTTTCGGCACCTAAAACTCTTTGTCAACACCATTACAGATTTTGTCAAAACCATTACTCAATTGGTCACAATGCACAACTCTCTGTCAATCATTTTACAGAAATTTTCCTTACGAATTTTGTCAAAATTATTACTATTTTAGGCAACCCCATGATCAATTGGTCACAATGCAAAACTCTTTGTCAATTTTTTTTATACACATATTGTCATTATTTACGGATGTTATCATCTCATTACTAATTTTGTCAATCTCATTGCTAATTTTATCAATCTCATTACTCTTCGCAGGAAACTAGAAAAAGCTCACTGGAAAAGTCATAAGATTGCCGGAAAACTCATGAACTCATTGGAAACTGGTTTCTTAGCATTGTAATGGTGAAAGTGAAGAGAAAGAATGAAGTTGAATGGAGAAGAAGAAGACAACATAGTTTATGAACTCGATGGCAACTGAGCTTTTGGAGAAGCAGAAGAAGATAACTGGTTTTTGGAGTCTTTTTCTTCAACCTTCGATGGCTTTTGGTGAGTGAGGATTATGGAATTGGTTGCATGAAGATGGTGAAGAAGAGATAAGGGAGTGGAGAGAGAAGGAATAAAGGAGAGGGTAATTTTCTCTATTGTTGAAATATTCAAAACCCGAATTCCTACCTACGTACCTCTCTGTCATTTTCTTTTTTCGAAGAGGCTTTTCTGGATTTTGGAATTTCATATAGTATTTAAATGTCATTCTCCCTATAAAATATGTTAATATAATTTTTAAGAGTATATTATTTTTATTGAATTTAAAAGAATATTTTTAAAAAATATTATTTTTATATTAAAATTATATTGTTATGAAATTTATTTAAATGAAAATATGTTATTATAAATAAAAAAATACTATTATAGTTAAAAAAATATATTATTATATTAATTAGATAAAATGTCCATTCATCCATATAACATATAAATAAAAAAATATAACCAAGTATGTTTGGGTAGAATAGTAAATTGTTATCATTTCTCCCTTCCCATATCATCCTAAACCAAATAAATGATCATTAAAAGCCTCTCATCTCTTCCCCCACCAACAAAATCAAACAAGGTAACCCTCTAACTTTTCTTCCATCCCCTCTTCAAACTAAACATACCCTTAGAGAGAGGGAGATAATGGAGGGAAGAAGACAGAGAACATCACCACCGTGGATGACGTCCCATTATCACCACCATTATTTTCTCTCTCGTCATCGAAAGTTGTCGCTTCATTACCTCCATCGGTCTTCTCATCCATTTCATCGGCCAAGGTCGACGTCTTCCAAGCATCAAGCATCAAGCATCAACCATCAACATCGGCTTCTCTTCTTCTTCGCTCATCTTCATCCAGAACCAACTCTACCCTCCTCCACTCTTATTCACAACACCATCTTCATCCTTTCCTCCATTGGCTTCACCTTCATCTCTATTGCCATGGCCAATCTGTTAAAGCTCATTGGAGCTGGAGTTGAAGCAAAGAGTGGCTGAGTTTGTTGCTTCTTGGAACTGAAGATAATGGCTGGAGTTCTAGAGTTTCAATTTGGACCATTTCTGGTGGGAAAACATTTCCGTCTATGTAGATGAAAATTGGTTGCAGCAAGAAAACAATTTCTAGATGAAAATGCCAACCAAACAACCGCTTCCGGAGGGAAAATTTCCTTTTCCTTTTCCCGCCCTCCATTTTTCAGCGAAACTAAGAGGCTCTAAAGGATAGGGTCAAGAGGTGGAAAGTAGAAATGGATAACATTGACTTAATTTTTTGAATGGGTAACATTCTTTAATGACTTCAATCCAATCATCAAGCAATCAACTCCCTTTGTTCTCCTTATAAACAACTTTTTCTCTTTAGTATCTTTTATAAACAACTTTCTCTTTTGTGTTTTAAAATTTAAACTACTTTTTTTTTCTACTCCTATTAAATACACTTCTTTACATTGTTATCCCCCACTCACTACTAATTCTCTTTCATTTACTCATTTATTACATAATCTCTTTCATATTTTATACTTGTACTCTCATATTTGTTACTCATTCTCTCTCCTATGCTCTTTTCATAAATAAAAGCATGTTTGAAAGCAACATGACATTTTTGATACATTTATTGGTTTTAACTAAGGGAAAAACATTTCTCATGTTGTAGGAGAAGTGTTTTCTCATGTAACACACACATGAAATGGTGGGACCCACATATATATACAATTAGCATTATATATATTTGTGGGTCCCACCATTTCATGTGTGTGTAGGAAATTTATTCTTCTCATGTAACATGAGAAAAGTAAACCCCTTTAACTAATCTTAATCTCCAGTTGGTTTTGCATAATTAAGATAAACTTTGCTTATAAAAAAGACTGGAGGAGTACCAAACTTCTTCCTTTAAGGTGCCCGGCGATCTTTCAATATGTGCAAACCAAAACTTTATCTTCAAAAAGAAAGGGGGGCATGAAGCATGCATGAACCTGGACTTGGTTTCAAGTTTATGGTATGAAATGCGAATCTTCACTGCATCTTCCCATCCTGACTCTGACTGCGCCACTGTTCCAACTGCCACCAACTTGATCGGCAAACAAACATCATCTTGTTAGAATAAAAAATAAGGGGAGGGGGCAAATGTGTGACGCATGCATGAGAGAAAGCAAAATCAGGGCAGGTGATATTCGCAAGGGTCAGAATCAATTCATGGGCCCAACGGCGGGAGAGCGAGGGGTTCTCTGAATCCAACCCCTCTCTCTCTCTGATAAGACAAAATTAGAAATTTAATTAATTTGGATGGTATACTGTTATTGTTAGGTGACGCCAAAATGGCCGTCTAAATACATTAATTAATTTGGATGGTATACTGTTATTGTTAGGTGATGCCAAAATGGCAGTCTCTATTAATAATATCCTAATATTGTCATAATGAAACCATTTGCCCTTCATTATGATGTACATGCTCAGCTCCAGTCTTAAATATAGAATAAACTTGAAAGTGTAATTTGCACTACAAACTTTATCTTATATTTAGGACTAGAGGAGTACTATTGTAAAACATGTCTAATTACATCTTTAGGAAAAAAAAAAAGTAACTAACCCATTCATTTTAGAGAAAATCCTTTTGGGGCCCATATTACCCAAAAAAAAAACCCCCAAAAAAGGCCCCAGAGTCTGAAAATTCCAGAAAATGCCCAAGGCATTTTCTGAGATTTTCAGAATCTACGTGAGTTGTTAACGGGGTACAAATATAGTTGTTAACGGGACTGATTTAGTTGTTAGCAAATTGTTGTTAATGGTACTGATTTAGTTGTTAAAGACCTACCCGTTAACAACTCACATAAATTCTGAAAATCCCAAGGTCTTTTCTGGGATTTTTAGAATCTTGGGGTCTTTTTTGAGATTTTTCTGTAAAAAGGGCCCTTATGTGAATTTTTCCTTCATTTTATCTGAAAATTTAATCAATTTTCACTTTTACTTAAATATAAAATTTTAAAAGGATTAAAGTGCAAATTTAGTCCGGAAATTTTCACGAGGAATAATATTACCTTGAAAATTATTTTTAGGTTCAATATTATCCGAAAGTATTAAAATGGAGAAATATTGTCGTTTTCTGTTAAAAGATTTACAATCAATGTCAATTTTTTAATAGTTTAGAAAATCGATTTTTGCGAATACGTTCATTATTCCTAGCCAATTTCTGTTTTCCTAATTTAAATTTTCATGTAATTCATTGATCAAGTTTTGCACAGACTTCATATATATTTTCCTGAACTTATATAACTTTTTGAGCAAATTAATCCTAAATTTATAATTGAATATAAAAGTGTTTGAAACTAATCTCTTAAAATATAAACAAGAGAATTAAGTACTTTTAAAAGAAAATCAGTAAAAAATACTTGAGCAAATTAGCGGTATGTATTATATAACCCTTTATTAGTGCATGCAAGTGGTAATTTTTGAAATACCTTTTTATCAGTAAGTGTCATCGATTCCCCTCAGCCTTCTGTCCTAAAACGTCATTTCCCCTTACCTTGATCTTCTCCATTATTGACTTCTGTTTCAAACTAGAAAGACTTTTAAACAAGGTTCTAAACACCGGCTAAAAACTGGACCAAGGCCATCGAATTGGTTGAGATCTTGGGTTATGGGTCAAGAGATCGACCGAGTCAAACCAGAGTCGACCCGGTATTAATTAAAAATATAATATATTAAAGTAAGTAAAAAATATTTGCATTTTGATAATAAAAAATATTTAACATAAGAAGATATATAATATTATATTAATTTTTTTTAAAAGGAAATCATAAAAGAAAAGAGATCGTGGTTCACAGCGTCCAAAGTTTTCAAATCTTTAAATGTGATGTGGGCATAGGCATAGCGGGAGCGGGAGCGGGGTATAGGCTTCGTGCTCGAGTATAGGTTTTTTGACTTTTTGATTCTTCTTTTGTAAAGTTAGCAATACTTTTATTTTTTCCGCCATTGTCCATAGTCCATAGTTTGTGTTCGATCTTTTTGTCTCCCTCCTTCAACACTTCAGTTAGATCTCTCTCACAGTTTAGATCTCATTTTGCTTTAACTCTTTAGATTCAATTCTTGGCTCTCAATATCTCCTCCTTCTCGTTCGGTCTCGACATTAAGAAGCAGGGAGGGCTATGGAGCTTCAGTGGTGAACTAGAGGTAAGAAATGCTACCAGTCAAAATGCGTTCCTACTATTTCGATGAAGCTCCGACCTTCAATCTTCGACCTTCAACGAACCCAAATCGTGATCTACGCTGGCCACCGCTGACACTCTCCCCTCCTTCTCGTTCTCCTTCAGTCAAATTTTTTTTTATTTTAAAAACAATCTTTTTGACTGAACCGGCCGAGTTGAACGAGTTGACTCTGGGTCAACTCGAGACCCCGGTTTGCCCCTAACTCGGACCAGTTTTCCGGCCGGTTCGTCGATTTCCGGTCCGAACTGATCGGTCCAGTCCGAGTTTCATAACCTTGCTTTTAAAAAGAGAGAGCTTTACTCATTCCCCTTACCTTTGCTGGCCAGGTAGCTCCTTTCGCAAAAGCCTTCATCAGAGTCATTAATTTCTTTGATCTAGAAACAAAGAAAAAGCCTCTTCTATATTTATTTGATCTTCTTTGATAAATAAGATTGATCTCTCCTTCGCCCAAGCTTCACACATAGGTAACTAACTTCAGATCTAATCTCTTCCCTTCATCCTTATGTTCTGTTTGAAGTTGTTTTTCGGAAAAAGGATATATATATATATATATATATATTTTATATAATATAACCAATTCTTCTCTAAGTTTTTTTGACACTCGGTGAATGCACATTACATGCCCAATAATTACATGTTTCTTATGTGCTCAATGAGCATATTTTTTTAAATTTTTTTTATACATTGTATTTATTTATATTTAAATTATATCTTTGCTTTCTAAAATGTTTTTTGCACCTAATAAGGTGCAAAAAATATTACAGAAAACAGCATATAATTTAAATCTAAATAAATACAATATATAAAAAAATTGAAAAAATATGCTCATACACATAAGAAGCATGTAATTATTGGGCATGTAATGTGTACCCAACAATCAATCGATTGCCTTTCGTTTGCTTGGTGACGTAAAGTGGACTTTGCGCATTGAGCCGCATCTTTGCATCGAAATAAGGGGTTTGGGTCGATAGGTTGATGAGCGAAATAATACCATGTTTTCCTATACTAATTGGCTAAGTTGAATGATAAATCGAGCTTAACCGATAATCTAAGCAAAAAGGCATACATTCATGACATAGGGACTAAAGAGTAGAAATCATTTGCATGTGCTGAGAATGGAACAAATTACTTTGTTTTTAAGGAAAATCGTATAGCATAGCAGATACGATGCTATAGCATCCTGACAGCGGTTCGAAGTGCAATACAAGGCATCCTGAATGCTATAGCAAAGTAGAGGACGCAATGCTATGCGACTTGTTTTTTGACCTTTTTTACCCAGATGATTTCAGGAATAAAATAAAGGGCAATATTGACAGATAGGTTGCTGACGTAACAGAATAGAAGATGCGGAGGATCGGAACTGAAAGATTTGAAGAATCCCGCAGAATCAACAGAAGCAATCTACTCGGATCAAGAGATATGATAGATTCCGACAGATTAGGAAAGGCCCAGAGCGCTGTAACTTACGCTGCAAGAAAAGACTGATTAAAAAAGGAAACAGCAGAGCCAACCCTAAGAGAGTCGGAGAGCCCGAGAGCAAGATTCTAACTTTCGGCAGACTCAAGAGAAAAGTGAGAGATTTCACAAGAGCACGACACTCCCAGGACAACCCAACATCCTCCCCTGCAGTGCGACAGAACGAAGAAGACGTGGAGGGGTGACGTGACAGGACCTCAACCATGCCGTTGGAAATTCCATCAAGCTTTCTGTTTTCAGTTCTTTTTATCTTTGTTTTATTGATCATGGGTCATTCATTAGTGTCTGCGTTTCGTGTGTCCCTCGTCAGTCATGAACTAAACTTTATATGGTTGGATGAGGATGAGTCTTTAAGTGTTGAATGAACCCAGTTGCAATTTCTTAATTCAATAAATTTGGTTTGCGTATCGGTGTTCTTATTACTAGTTGGTTAACAGAAGTTAAGGGCTAGATCTGTGGCCTCGCTTCATCGGCAAGGAGTTGGGGTTAGACCTCGAGAAACAAAGTTTGCTAGGCAAACGTGCACGGCTTGATCTATTATTGTGGGCTTCAGGAATGGGTCTACCTCTCATAACCATAACACCCTGAGTGTAACGTAGGCCTGACTAGAAAGTTGCCATAGGAATATGGAAGGAGTATAGTTAGAGTCAAATGTATCGGACGTGGAAGCTTCGGTAGATTATAGAGGTGGGTTAACCAAATAGCTTTGTGAGTAGTAGCTATGTTGTAGCAATTGCGGAAGCTGTACAATATAGATGCTATAGCATTGGGTAGGGCAACTGGGGGATTTAAACACTTAAGGAGGATTCTGAGTCTAGCCTAACTTCTTACTGATATCTTCTCTCGTTTATCGTTTATTTTGTTTACGTTTGCTAGTAGTATAGTTGCAAAACCTTTCAACCCGATGACAATTACTTTTGCTTTCACAACTGTTATAGCATTGGTGCGTCATTCCTCGGTATCTCAGTCTCTGTGGGACGATACTATACTTACACTTTATTACTTGTTCGACTAGTTCATTTGCCATCAAGGAAATCGACCAACAAGTTTTTGGCGCCGTTGCCGGGGACTGTTGATACCCCTTATGACGACGCCCTTTTGCTTAACAGTTATGATTTATAAGGAGCTCACCTTTCCTGCTCTTGATTTTCAGGTACATTTTGTAGTGTATGCGCAACTCGCCTCCAGCCAATCTAGAGCCTTACGATCCTGAGATAGAACGGACTTACAAGCAAAGGCGCAGAAGGCAGAAGCGGCGAGGTCAATCTCTTGACCAAGGAAACATGGCGGATATGCCTGTCAACCATGAGCAGGGACGACAAGAACCTCCATTAATAAACAGGGATAACCAGGTCCCTCCACCTCCAAACCCAGACGCGAACAAGGCCATTATGGAATTCGGGATTCCAGATTTAAAAAAGCTGAACTTGGCCATCACGCAACCAACCATCAACACTGGACACTTTGAAATTAAAGGTGTCATGATTCAGATGTTGAATGCAGTCGGGAAATTTGGAGGACTTCCTTCTGAAGATCCACACCTTCATCTCAAAACTTTCATGGAGGTGTGTGATTCCTTTGTAATCCCTGGTATACCTCCCGACGCCGTCCGGATCAAGTTGTTTCCCTTCTCACTAAGGGACAAGGCACGAACATGGCTCAACAACCTACTTGCTAATTCCATCACCACATGGAACGATCTGGAAGTAAGTTCTTGCTCAAATTCTTTCCACCCACCAAGAACGCTCAACTGAGAGGAGACAACTTCCAACAAACCCGGAGAATCTACTTACGAAGCTGGGACGATTCAAGGACCTCTTGAGACGATGCCCACAAAGACGGACCGTGTGAATGGGTCCGCTTAGAAACATTCTACGGGTCGGATGGATAAACACGATCAATTATAGACGCCTCATATGGAGGATCCATCCTAATGAAATCTTATGAGGAGGCCCACAATTTACTGGAACACATGTCCATGAATAGTCATCAGTGGCCAGCTGACAGAGCCGCATCCTCCCGAACTGTTGCAAGGATACATGAACTAGATGCCATGACTACTCTCACTGCGCAAGTGTCATCCCTGACTAACATGGTGAAAGGACTGACCCTTCCATCAAGCAACACGTCGTTGCAACCATCTCAGGTAGCATGTGTATGCTGTGGCGGAGAGCATTCTTACTCCCAATGCTCCGCTAACCCTGAGTCAGTGAACTACATCAACAACTTCAACAGGGGCAGCAACACCAATAACCCATACTCCAACACGTACAACCCTGGATGGAGGCAGCATCCTAACTTCTCATGGAGTTCTCAAGGTTCGCAAGTAGCAGGGCAATCATCAGGCCCACAGTACTCAAACTGAACACCAAACCCACCAGGGTTTACCCAGCAAGCAAGGCAGCAGGGCGGTGATTCAGACCCACAGAACTCCATTCTGTCCCTCCTGAAGGACTATATGATGAAAAACGATGCAATCATCCAGAATCAGCAAGTGACCTTGAGGAACCTTGAAACTCAAGTGGGACAACTTGCAACCGCTCTGAACAACAGACACTCAGGATCGTTGCCCAGTGACACTAAAATCCCCAGGATCCAAGGAAGAGATGAAGTCAAGCTGATAGAGCTTCGAAGTGGTAAAAGCTTAGAACCCATGAGAGCAACCAAGCACCCTATGGTTGTCACTGATCCAAGACCTGAGAAATCCAAGGATAGGCAAGAAAGCGCTGAAGAACCCCTTGAAGACGAGCAGAGGCAACCAAGATGGGCACAACCAGAATATGATCAAGGTACAACAATACTGCCTCCACGCACAACAATTGAGGATCACGTGCAACACCCACTGAAGAATGCTACCGGGTCATCATCAAGGCAGAATCCTGACCTTGGACCTCTAGCAATTCCAAGGCCACCCCCGCCTTTCCCACAAAGACTTAAGAATCAAGGACAAGGAGAAACAATTCAAGCGGTTCCTCGATATGCTACGGCAATTGCACATTAACATCCCACTCGTGGAAGCTCTGGAACAAATGCCCAGCTACGTGAAGTTCATGAAGGAAATTCTATCTAAGAAGAGGCGACTGAAAGAGTTCGAGACAGTAGCATTGACCCAGGACTGTAGTGCCATGTTAACCAATCGGCTACCCTCGAAATTTAAAGATCCCGGCAGCTTTACAATTCCTTGTGCAATCGGACCCAACTACTCTGGTAAAGCTCTGTACGACCTAGGTGCTAGCATAAATCTCATGCCTATGTCAATTTTCAAGCAATTGTCAATAGGAGAAGCCAGGCCCACAACAGTCACATTGCAGCTAGCTGATCGTTCCATAGTGCTACCTGAAGGCAAGATCGAAGATGTACTGGTAAAAGTGGATAAGTTCATCTTCCCTATGGATTTCATCATCTTGGATTTTGAAGAAGATCATGATGTCCCAATTCTATTGGGCAGACTTTCATGGCCACTGGTCGTACATTGATTGATGTGGAAAAAGGGGAACTCACTATGCGTGTAAATGATGATAAGGTCACCTTCTCAATACTTAAAACCGCAAGATTCAAAGATCCAACTGAGAAGCACCTGACTTTTTCAGATGACAGTAAAGGCACTAAAGAAGCAGGGGATCCCTTTGCACTACAATAGCACGGTTTTGCTATGGCATAGTCAGGCTGAAGACTTTAAACCAAGCGCTACTGGGAGGTAGCCCAGCATCATGCTTTAAGTTAATGTTTTAGAATAGAGGCTATGCCACTGGACAACCGAGGCAATAAGGAACCAAGGCTATGGGGCTGCCGTAGCAATTCAACTGCGCTAGTCGCACTCAAAGACACACGTATGGGTGGCCACACAAGACCGGGCCCAACAGATTCGAAAAGTAAATTACAACCAGAGTGGGAACTGGCATCAACTAAACCAAGCGTCAGCCGCACGATTTCCTCCTGAATTGCACGTAGCCCACCCGAATCGTGTGCCATTAATCACTCCTTTGGAGCACTAGTTGAATCAGAACGCAATCTTCGACACAATCCCTCGTGCTCAATCACTCTCTGCAAGACTCCTACAGCCCCTCTTCTAGTACACTACAGGCTCCTCCAATGGCACGCACCAAGGGTTCCGGCCAAAAAGTACCCACTGAAGCTCCAGACACTATGCCATTTGCCTCTCGGGAAGCCGAATCTCGCTTCAACTCTTTGAAAGCAGAAAAAACCCTAGCACCAGAGCGGGGATTCGACGGAGATGCATTCGAGCAAGGCGCTTACCTCGAATGCGTTACGGATCATACGCCCGCCGTTTGGGAAAAATTCTGCCTCCACCCCGCGAGGTGGTAACCCCCTTGTTTTCGAATTCGGTGCAAATTATCCAAGGGGCTCCACTTATTTCATAACCGTTCGGGGGAAAAATGTACCATGCAGTGCCAGTGCCATCCGCAAGGTTTTCGACCTGGAACCTACAGATGATGAATACAACGAACTTCTCCAGCAGGCGGAAAACCCTAAGACCCTTGCTAACATGGTCACGCGGCTCTGTTTGCCAAACACTGAATGGCAAGTTTCCAAGAAAGGGTCATACCACCTAAAATTTAACCGCCTAACAGGTCAAAGCACGTATCTGGTTTCATTTCCTCCGCCACCGACTCATGCCCACAATGCACACCTAGACTATCTCGCGAGAACGCACATTCATGCTCTATTGCCTCCTGGAGGGCAAACTAATTGATGTTGACGCACTTATCTACCGAGAGCTGTTCGAGTCCCCGAAATCCACTACAAGTAACCTTTGGTTTCCCACACTCATCACCGAGCTCAGCGAAAATGCAGGGGTGATTTTTGATGCTAGCGAAGAAAGATTCTTTAATATCATGAGTTTTTATATTTTAAAATTTAGGCATGATTTATCAACATTTAATTGTAGAATCACTATTTAAATTTGATGAGTTAATATTTGTTGTTAAATAAAAATAACGATATTAAAAATAAATTCTTGAAGTTGTACTTTTGCTCCCTCCTAACGATATTAAAAATAAATTATTAAAATTGTACTTTTTCTCCCTCGGTCATTTTTATAAGCAACTTTCTCTCTCTTATGGTTGGTTCTATTTACAAGCAACTTTCTCCTTCTTGTGTCTCAAAATTTAAACTACTTTTTCCTCTTCTACCCCTATTAAATAGACATATTTATATTAAGTACCTCCCATCCACAACTAATTCTCTTTAATTTACACATTTATTACACATTCTCTCCCATATTTTATGCTCATACTCTCATATTTGTTATTCATTCTCTCCCCTTTACTCTTTACATAAATAGGGATATATTGGGAAGAAACATAACATTTTTGACACATACATTGTTTTTAACTAATATTAACCATCAATTCATTTTGCGTAGTTAGGATAAAAGTAGCTTATAAAGAGGACCTGAGAGAGTAAAACTTAAAGCACTAAGGTGAAACTTGATGCTTAGAGGACCTAACCTATAGTTTAAGCCAAAATAAAATGATACAAAATGAAGAATGGTAAATTAGTGTGAGTGAATGGATATTGAATAATCACATGAATAGAATAGAGATTTATAAATAATAATTATAAATATTGTTAATTATTAAACAATAAATAACTTTAAATGATCATTCTTGTGAATAATGCATAAATAGTAATAAATTTAACTAATAAATGGAAAAGCTTGAAAAGAAAAATAAAAGCTTAAGGGAAACAAATATAAAAGCAGAAGTCTAATGCAAAAAATAATTAATATAGTACCGTATGAAGGCTTTGACAGATTGAGCAAATGAATAATCCGGAAGAAGTAGAAAATGAAAATATTCATTAATTGTTCTGAATAATAATTACTAACAAATTGGACTGATATATATATTATTATTAGATAATTCGGAATGATATATATTATAATTAATAATTCAATAGTAATAAATTGGACTAATTAAATATTAAATTTCAATTAAAAATTGAACATTACACTTGACAAATAAAGTCATTTGGAAGGAGAAGAAAAAGAAGAGGAGAATCATCCAAAGCAAATTTAAAGAAAGAGAGAAGAAAACAAGAAAAGTCAAGAAAATATCAAGGGGAAAAAGGAGGTTTAAGGAGCTATTTACATTGTAAAACAATTCATTTAGGTCAAATAAAGTCAAGTCCATGTGAAAGACAAAAACAATTACTATAATAATAATCATGATTGAATATGAAAGAGATGGAAAAAATAAGGAAAGCCAAAGATATTCTGAAAAAAAAAACTAAAAAAACTAAAATTTAAGGAAAAAATATATAAAAGTAGAAGTAAAATAATTATCGTTAAATATAAAATAATTCATCAATATATTCATTTATAAAAAATGTTATAATATTAAATAATAATAATAATAATAATAACAACGAATGGAATCGTTCAAAAAAGCTCATAATAGTGAAAGAAGGAAATGAGGATGAACTAATAATCAAATACAACCGAAAGAGTAGAGAAAAGAGAAAACAAGTAAAGCCAACCAAACAAAAAAAAAAAAGAATAAGAAAAAAACAAACAAATAGTACATCTAAATCAAATAATCTAAATAGCCCAAGTATGTTAAGCAACTTTAACTACCCTAAAGCCCATTGATTTAATAATAATAATTCAAAAATATTATAAATTATTATATACTAAATATTACAATAAATAAAAAGTATCAAATAATAAATAAAAGACAACAAATGGAATGGAGAAAAAATCTCATCATACTTGAAACAATAAAAAAAAAAAAAAAGAGAGAGAACAAAAAGAGGAAGAAGAAGAATCAAATGCAAATTTAAGCCAATTGAAGAGAAAATAAGAAAAGCCAATAAAAAACAAATAGGACAACAGATCATTTAAATATTAGATAAATATGATAAATGATAAATGATAAATAAATAGTATCACAGATTAACTAGTTAAATATCCCAGGAACAAAGAAATTAGTTAAACATGAGTATATGAAAACAAAATAACACCTCTAACTCAAATAATTTAAATACAACAACACAATTTTCTCTTTTTGTGTTTGAACAAAGTCACAAAATAATAATTAAAGGTAAAAACACCCACAAATGAATGTTACTTGCTCGTATAATTAAGAAAACTTGTATGCCACTAAATGGGGTTAGATACATAAATCGACGATACCCATTGGGAAGAATTATAATAATATAAGATGAAAGAGTAAGATAATTTAATTTAATTTTCTTAAAATCTTTATATTTATTTTTTTCTCTTAACTAATTAATTCAACTAATAAATTAATATATAATCTAAGAATACTGAGAATATATTATATGACTAAATAACTTATTTATCTTCCTTAATCTATTGAAAAAAATTCTAACTATATTTTATATTTAAGACTGAAGGTTGTAATAAATATTACAATAAATAAAATACAACAAATGGGATGGATAATCTCATTACACTGAACCAATAAGGAAAAAAGAAAAAGAATATTAATTGAACCAATAACGAAAAAAAGAAAAAGAATAATAATCAAATGCAAATTTAAGCTTTGAAATAAGAAAAGCCAATAAAAAAACAAATAGGACAAAAAATCATTTAAATTAAGTACAACATGTTATGAATATATTTATAATGTGAATATCCATTGCATAGTAACCCTTGAAGGTCTATAAATAGAGGTCTTGTGTAAACATTCTGATACACTTGAAATAAGAATTTCTTCATCTCTCTTCATCTCTAGAATTTCTCTATGACTTCTCTCTACTTTTCTTTACATTTTCTTCAATTTCATAACACGTTATCGGCACGAGATTCTAATCAACTCGAGCCTCTTCCTCCTTCCGTGATGGATTCTCCGGTTCGGCTAAACTTTGTAGTTTCCGGGATATTTTCCAGGTTCCGGTGAAACTTTTGCATTTTCCGACAATATTCTCCAATCTCCGGCGGATCTTTGCATTTTCTGGCAAAATGTTTTGAAGAAGCTGTAATGAAAGGAGTTTTCCAAATCGCTCCAAAGGAGGTATTTTTAGCTAAAAGATTGATTTTGGATCGGTGAAAATGATTTCTTTTCACCCAGGTATTTTTCTATTAATTTTTAATTGTTGATTTAAGAAATATGTTTTATTCGATTCCTACCTGGGGTTTTACCTCCTAACTAGAAGTCTAGATTTAATTTTATTATTATTTTACTAACATAACATTTAAATTATGTTTTTACTTTTATGTTATTAACATAACATTTAAATTATACATTTACTTTTATGTTACTAACATAACATTTAAATTATGCATTTACTTTTATGTTACTAACATAACATTTAAATTATGCATTTACTTTTATGTTACTAACATAACATTTAAATTATGCATTTACTTTTATGTTACTAACATAACATTTAATTATGCATTTACTTTTATGTTACTAACATAACATTTACTTTTATGTTACTAACATAACATTTATGTTATTGATCCTAACATAACATTTATTGTTTATGTTTTATTTATTATTTGTCATTTTATTATTGTTATTATTATTATTAATATTAATATCTTTCTCATTATATGATCAGGCGTCATATATATAATGGCGAGAAACCTTTGTTTATCCGAAGATAAACAGTAGAAGCCATCTTGATTTAATTTCTCTTGAAGAGAGCAATGGCATGAAGATATATGACAAAAGTTGGCGAGAAAGCCAAGAAAGACATAAATTGCCCAGATGCCAAGAGAAAGCATAAAGTTGGCGAGAAGTCAAGAGAAGGCACATAAATTGGCCTGGAGGCATAAATTTGCCTGAAGCCATGATGTTACATATTGGCGACTGGAGGCATAAATTGGCCTGAAGCCATGAGATAAATTTGAGTGGATCCTGAGTGAAGTCGGATTCATGATTTTTATATACCACCAATATTTGTATTAAGGCCTCAGAATTAATATATAGCCACTAGAAGATGGTTGTTCTTCTAAAAGTTCATTATAAATTGATGTATCCAATTTGCTCCACGAAGTTGCAATATTGTGAAAGAAATATTGTGAAAGAGGTTTTAATAAGAAATATTTTGAATTAATTCTTGACCTCATGGGTCCAAACAAAACAATGAGTTTTTGTTGTAAGAATTATGAATATTGTCCAAATTGGCGACTCCATTCCCGAAGTGAATGTATATGAATTTAATTATGGCCATGGATATGGACAAAACATGGCTACTACAAATTTGGGTGTAGTCATTGTTATCATGTTGGTTTAAATTCCCACTTTGAAGTGGAGAATATTATTTATAAGAACCACAAGTGAAATTAGTGGGTATAATACACATGATTGAAAAAAAAAATCATGTTATTGTTATAATGATAAAGGTCATTAGTTTTATATGCCATAATATATTTGCTAAAGGTCACATATTGATATAAACTATCTTATAAGATAAGTTTTATATGTAAATCACCTCAAAATCAATTTCTAGGCGGTGATTTTAGGAAATATTGACCATTTTGGAGTTTTAACATTTCGTGGTATTATTCGTAATTTTATGTGGTACTAAAATGTTATTTATTCTGGGTCAAGTTATGTAATTTTTCCCTAAGCAAATTTTTCAAAACTTCCACTTGAAGGCAGAAGAAAAATTTGGCTACGGGTCCCACGTGTTTATATTATTTTATTATTATGCATAGTAATTACTATTCAAAAAAAAATCTGATAATTTTTTTGTTTGTTTGTTGATATTTTAATTTTATTGGATGGCAAGTAGCTATAGTATTATGATTTTATGGCAAGAAATTTTATCATTTTTTATTATTGTCATAAATTTATTATCGATATTTAGAAATTTATCAATTTTATAATTGTTCTTTTGAAAAAGAACAATATTGATTTAAAAGAAATGACATGACAAGAAAACTTTATAGATATTACGACCAAGATATATGTTTTAAATATTTTTTTGATATAATGATTTTTGGTAGCCTTGGAAAAGTATTGTTCAAAGACAATAACTTACAAAGATTTATGTCAAAAAACTAATAGTCTTGCGGCCTAATTAGCATATTTTGCCCCTTTATAAGAGAGGCTAATGTTCAAACTATATATATGGAAGTATAAATTTGCTTGAAGGCTCCGAAAAGCTAATATTGTTAGCCGAAGTAACAAATATTTTATAAAAAAACTTATTGAGTTTTAAAGATATCATATAGAAATGGATATCATATTAGCAAATTAAATGCTTGCTAATGCAGCTATTGAGATATTAAAAAGGCAATAAGTATTGAGAGAATTATTTATTTTGAAGTCAAGGCTCAAAAGAAAGAATAAGCCCGAAATAATACGATGTTTAATTTGTTATTTTGTTATCATATTCTATAAATTTATTGATATGAGATTTTCCCCGCTAGAATTACCATATGTGTGGTTTTAAGTTATTTTGATTATGAATATTGGTGGACTATATATTTTGCATATATAAACAAATTGAAGTATATTATAAGATTATCTGGTGATGTAATATTATATGCTTATTCTTGAAGAATCAACATGATTTTCCCTTTCGAGATTTAAAGGATTTGAAAGTAATTTTGACATACAAAACTCACACTTGAGGGGGAGATTATTAGAAAACAAGTGTGAGTTGAGTTATAATACAATACAAGTGTGAGCTAATTTTTGAAAAGTTGAAAAGTTATATATTTCTCACACAAAGTCTAATAGATATCCCAAAATGAAGATCAGATTATGATTTAAATCAAAGTTTATGATTGATTGAGATATATTATAGTAAACTAGAAGTTTACTGATTTAAATAAATTTATTGTTGGCATGACTCGTTTGATCATCTGAGTCATATATATATATAATGCAAATAAGATTATGTATTAACATCCATTGAAGAACCGAAGATTCTTCATGAATAACCAACATATTGTTTATGTATTATGTCTTGTTTGTTCTCAAATAGATTTGACTATGAGAATATCATTGGTCATGATTGGTAATGGATCTCTCGGAAATATATCAAACATTATTATATGGGCCCATTGAAATGACATGTAAACCATACAAATTTGAAAGATGCATCCGTAAGATGGTTACATGTGAGATTATTAGCTTACAAACCCAGAAGTTTGTAAGAATGAAACTTGAAGTTTGCGTAATGTTTGAATAAATTAAGCCCGCTATTTCCGCATTATACGATCCAAAATCATGTATTCAATGCTTACGAAACAAAGATTTCTATGTTGGTATATTTGATTGTTGCAGATTTATATAAGCTAACAAAATTCTCCTCGTAAAATTGGTTTTTGGTCGTGAACTGCACAATTCCATCTAGAAAGTTTTTGAATGTGCAATGTTTATAAATCCACCACAATGCACATAGATGGATATAGAAAGAAAGTTGGGATAAATGTTGTGTAAGGACCTTCTTCTTCTTGTTTGTCTCTAAATGAAACAAATGATGTTTCTAATGGTAACAAATGGATTTAGGAGACTTATCTCGCATAATTTGTCAACCGAGATTTGACATTGTTTTCCCAAGATGAGGGGGAGAAAATAAGCAAAGCTTGGGTAAATAGATTAACCGGAATGAATTATCATTGGCTCATTTTGATCCTCGTACAAAACAATGTGAACTCGGAAGTTCAAAAGATAATTCATTTGCGGAATTTAGCTAATCGAATGCCGTAGCATTTACTTGACCCAAAGAAAGAGACAAAGTCACATGTTCCACTGCTAATGCTCCTATTCGAATTGATGTCCCTGAAGGGCAACCTATTATAAATGAATCTAAAGCACGCTGAAGCGTGGCGTGCCCATCGGTTCCAAAGATAAAAATCCTCGAATGAGAAAAGGAGCTAAGAATATAGATGGTCAAGTTGAGGATAATCAAGAAAAGTTGGTAGCTCTGAAGAGTCATTATCTCCAAGTAGAGATATCTCCGAAGAGAATGTTATAGTCCCGAGAAGAGACCCAGGTACCTAAAATATGTGAAAATAATGAGATCTCAATAAATTATTTTATGAATGGTATCCGATGGGACCGAAATGAAGTCAACATTGAAGACGTCTTTGCTTATCGTATAGCATATGATGTAATGAATGATAATGAGGATCATGAGCCAAAATCCATTAGCGAGTGCCAACAGCAAAAGGATTGGCCCTTATGGAAAGATCCTATTAATGCGGAATTAAATTCACTGGCAAAATGAAAAGTATTTAGACCTGTAGTCCATACACCTGAAGATGTAAAGCCGACTTAGGTACAAATGAGTTTTTTTTTTGTACGAAAGAGAAATGACAAGGGTGAAATCACAAGATATAAGGCACGTCTTGTAGCCCAAGGCTTTACACAAAGACCTGGCATTAATTTTGAAGAAACGTACTCACCCCAGAGTGGATGCAACTACTTTTCGTTATTTGATTAGCTTAGCAAGAAATGAAGGACTTAATTTGCGTTTAATGGATGTCATGACCCTATTTGTATGGCTCACTTGACAATGATATTTATATGAAAGTCCCTGAAGGACTCAAGATGCCAGAAGCATATAATTCAAATTCTCGAGAACAATACTCGATTAAATTAAATAAGTCTCTGTATGGCTTAAAGCAATCTGGGCGCATGTGGTATAATTGTCTCGAAAAATATTTGTTAAAAGAAGGGTACAAAAATGACCCAATATGCCCATGCCTTTTATGAAAAGATCAAGAAATGAATTTACTATAATTACGTATATGTTGATGATATCAACATCATTGGAACTCTGAAGAGCTTCAAAAGGCAATTAATTGCTTAAAGAAAGAATTTGAAATGAAAGATTTGGGCGTAACAAAATTGGCTTGGATTATAGATCGAGTACCTAAAGAATGGGATCCTTGTAGTTTATACAAAGAAGGTCCTAGAACGATTTTATATGGATAAATCACATCCATTGTGTACTCCAATGATTGTAAGATCTTTGAAGATTGATAAAGATCCATTCCAACCTCGAATAATTGACGAAGAAGCAAGATATAGTCATGCACCAACACGGAGGCATTGGAATGGAGTAAAACATATTCTTCGTTACCTCAAAGGCACTATGGACATGGGGTTATACTACACATTGGATATGCAGATATCGGATTTTTGTCTAACCCACATGATAGTAAATCACAAACGGGTTATCTATTTACATGTTGAAGTACAACTATTTCATGGCAATCTATGAAGCATACTATATTAGCTACATCGCCTAACCATGCGAAATTCTAGCAATACATGAAGCAAGTCAAGTGAAAATCTAGAGATATATTCACTAAGAGACTTCTAGAAGCAATTTTTGAAAAGCTTGTCCATGGTATTGATCTTCAAAGACTCAAAGTTCTCAAATGGTATTATTATCATCAGGGGGAGTAATACTGATATTGTCAAAAGGGGGGAGTCGATACACGTACTCTTTTTCCCTTATCTAGGCTTTGTCCCACCGGGTTTTCCTAGAAAGGTTTTTAATGAGACAAAGATCGCACAAACAGTATCAATGAATGATGTACTCTTTTTTTTCTTTGGCTAGGTTTTTATCCCACCGGGTTTTTCCTAGTTAAAGTTTTTAATGAGGACATTCATAATGGACATCCAAGGGGAGTGTTATGAATATATTTATAATGTGAATGTCCATTGCATAGTAACCCTCAAGGTCTATAAATAGAGGTCTTGTGTAAACATTCGATACACTTGAAATAAGAATTTCTTCATCTCTCTTCATCTCTTTAGAATTTCTCTATGACTTCTCTCTACTTTTCTTTACATTTTCTTCAATTTCATAACACAACAAACATATTAGCTCAAATAATTTAAATAGCACAAAAATATTAAGAAACTTGAACGATTCAAAAATAAGTTATAAAGTTATGGAAAAAGGAGAAAATAATTAGCATGACGATAAAAACAATTAAATAAAAACAAGAGACACATGGAAAAAGGCAAAAAGGTAGAAGATTAAAATAATTATTGTTACATATAATTATAATTCATAAATATGACCAATAATTAAATAATAAATATGACAATAAATAAAAATAATAAATACTATGACAAATAAAATAAATAAATGAAAGAGAAGGAAAATAAAAAAGAAGAAGTCAAATACAAAATACAAATTAAATAAGAAGATGAGTGAAAATAAGAGCCAACAGAACAAAGAATAAGAAAATTAAATATGATAGTAGAAGTCTATCTAAATATTTTGAATATAACTAATATATACCCACAACTTTAGATGATAATTAAATTTATCAATATGATAACCAATAAATAAATTTTATTGACTTCAAATTGAGGAATTATTTTGAAAACCTCATCATGAGCAAAAAGGAAAAATCATCACATAAAACTTAAAATGTAAACAAAATAGCCCATTATATTCAGCAACTTCAAGTGGCGCAAGAAGATAAGAATAAATATTAGTAGTGATAGGTTATAATTATAAATCATAAATATTTATCAATTATTAAATAATAAATAAATAATGAAGAATTTAAATAATTAAATATCAAATAATTTAAAATAGCACGAACATAACAACATATACATATAGTAACAAATAATTCAAGTTATGACAACTCATAAAGCGAGAACAAAATAGAAATCAAATAACTTAAATAGCACAAACATATTTAACAAATAAATTAAGTCAAATATGACTATATGAAAACAAAATGACACATGTATATCAAATAATTTAAATACAACAAACAATATACTCCTTTTGTATTTGAAGAAAGTCACAATAAAACTACCACAATTGAATGTTGTTTCCTTGTAGAATTAGTTCCTTAACGAGAATCTTATTCCACTTAATGCGGTCAATTATGTGTATTGAGACCAATTATAATATAAGATGAAAGAGTAAAAAAATTTAATTAAATAATTTATTTAAATTTCTTAATCTCTCCAAAAAAAATTCAATTTTATCTTATATTTAGGATCAGATGCATTAAGAAATATTACAATAAATAAAAAGTATCAAATAATAAATAAAAGACAACAAATGAAATACACAATATCATATTCTCATCATACTAAAATGATCAGGAAAAGAGAAAATCATCGTTACTAATTTAAACAACACAAATATATTAAGCGACTTCAAATACTCTAAAATTCATTTAAGTTATATAAAGTTATGGAAAATAGAGACCAAATTAATATAATACAAAATAAGGAAGAATGAATTAGCATGACAATAAAAAGATCAAATAGACAAATGAATAATAGATAGATAGATAAATATCATAAATAAATAAAAAATGAACTAATTAAAGGAAACTGATTACTTATTTACAACAAAGGATAAGTCAAATATGACAAAAAAATAGTACATCTAAATAAGTACCACAAAAATATTAACTCAAATAATTAAAATAAGCACAAACATATAATTTTTAAATGGAAAAAAGAAAAAATAAAATTAATATATTAATGCCGAATGATGAATTAGCATGATGATAAAAAGAATCAAATGAGAAGAGACACATGAAAGAATAAAACAACTATCGTTACGTATATAATGATAATTTATAAATATTACCAATTATTAAACTATAAGTATTACAATAAATAAATAATAAACATTATAACAAATAAATAAATAAATAGTAACAAATAAGGAGTAGCAATAGTATTAATATATACCCAGACCTTTAAAAGTAATAAAATTATTGAAAAAAAAGAAAACAATTAATATAATATAATACCAAATTAGAAATAGTGAATTAGCAAAAATAAAATAGAAACAACTCAAAGGGAGACATGAAAAAAATAGAAGAAGAAAATTTTAGCTAATTAAATAGAAAGAATTATTTGGATTCATCAAATACAAATTTATATCAAATAATTTAAATTATACAAACCTTGGCAAAAAAATAAATAATAATGCAAACATATTAAGTAACTCTAAATCACGTCATCTAACAAAATGATACATTTAAATTTAAATAGCACAAACTCATGAAGCTCCATTAAGTTATAAAGTTATAGAAACAAGAAAAAACATAAAAATATATAATTAAATGAGGAATGCTGAAGTAGCATGAAAATCAAAATTAGAAAGAAATGAAAAGAGAGTAGTGGAATAACTAGAAGAGTAAAATAGGTTTTAATTTTTATATAATTAAAAATTCATTAATATTATTACTTATTAAATTAAAGATAACAAGCATTATAAATAATTAGTAGATAATAACAAATAATAACGAAAGGCAACCACTAGAATAATTTGAAAATCTCATCATCGTAAAAGAAGAAAAAAGAGAGAAAGAAAAGAAGAGGATGAATATTAAAAACAAATATGACAAAAGAAGTTCATTTGAATAATTTAAATATAAACACATATTAAGACTTAAACCACTTAAAAGTCCATAGATCCAATTATACAAAAAAGAAAACTACTAAAATGATACAAAATGAAGAAGGGTGAATTAGGAAGAAGAATAAGAAGATAATAATTATTAATGGTTATAATAAAAATTCATTAATATTATTAGTTATTAAATAAAAGAAATAATTTTCTAATAACAAGTATTATAAATAATAAGTAAATATTGACAAATAATATATGGCAAAAAAGTACCAAATAATAGTGAAAGGCAATCACTGGAATAATTTGAAAATCTCATCATAGTGAAAGAAGAAAAAAAGAGAAGGAAAAGAGGAGGATGGATATTAAAAACAAATATGACAAAAGAAGTTCATTTAAATAATTTAAATATAAACACATATTAAGACTTAAACCACTCAAAAGTCCAATTATACAAAAGAGAAAAACTAATAAAATGATACAAAATGAAGAAGGGTGAATTAGGAAGAAGGATAAGAAAATAATAATTATTAAAGGTTACAATAATAATTATAAATCATAAATAGATTATAGAAGAAGGAAAAATGATCAGTTCACCATATAAACATATTGAGGAGTTCCAATCTCACTTCAAGCAACCTTTAAAATTGGGATAGATTGAAAATGCAAGTTTTGTTCAAGAAGTGATAGATATGTAAAGAAACTGCGTAAGAGGGACTACAATTTGCAACTTCATGAAACAACTTGAAGAATAAGAGGAAGCATAACATTTGAACTTGTAAAGAAAAATACCACATATATGGGCAAACCAGGATTTCATAGAAAAGAAAGGGGTGAAGAGATTACTTGTGCTACTTGTGGGTTTTTTGACAGATTGGAGTGGGTAATGAAAAGTCGACAACTTAAATATGAATATGTCTCATCCACCATCAAATTCATTTCTTTCATCCCAAAAAATCAAGATAGAAAAATTTAACTAATTAAATAGAAGGAATTATTTGGATTCATCAAACACAAATCTAAATATAAATAAAAGAGCACATTTAACTCAAATAATTTAAATAATACAAACCTGGAGAAAAAAATGCAAACATATTAAGCAACTCCAAGTCGCAGAAGAAAATAAGTATTAGTTGTCATCTAATAAAATAGTACATTTAAATTTAAATAGCACAAACTCACGAAGCCCCACTAAGTTATAGGGTTATAGAAGCAAGAGAAAACAAATAAAAATATAGTACCAAATGAGGAATGTTGGATTAGCAAAATTAGAAAGAAATGAGAAGAGAGTCGTGGAAAAAGTAGAAGAGTAAAATAATGATTAATTTTTATATATATTAATAAATAATATTTATAAATAATAAGTAAATAGATGGCAAAAAAAAAAAAAGTAACAAATAATAAATGAAAGGCAACAAATGGAATAATTTGAAAATCTTGAAAGAAGAAAAAAGAGAGAAGGAAAAGAGGAGGATGAATATTAAAAACAAATATAACCACGGAAGTCCATTTAAATATATTAAGATTTAAACTGCTCAAAAGTTCGAAGTTCAATTATACAAAAGAGAAAACTACTAAAATGAAATAAAAAGAAGGGTGAATTAAGAAGAAGCATAAGAAGATAATAATTGTTAATGGTTATAATAATAATTATAAATTATAAATAAATTATAGAAAACGGGGAAAGGATCAGTTCACTATCTAGATCAAATAATTTAAATAGTACAAACATGTTCAAAAAATCACTCAAAAGCCCATTTAGTTATAAAGTTAAATCCATGCGAAAGACATAAAACAATTACTATAATAATAATAATCATCATCATCATCATCATGATTAAATATGAAAGAGGGAAAAAATAAGGAAAGCCAAAGATATTCTGAAAGAAAAAACAAAAAAATGAAAATTTAAGGAAGATATATATATATATATATATATATATGAAAGTAGAAGTAAAATAATTATTGTTAAATATAAAATAATTCATCAATATATTCATTTATAAAAAATGTTATAATATTAAATAAATAGTAATAATAAATAAATAATGGGAAAAGTATTTCTCCGCCACCGGAGATAAGTTATCTCTACTCGACCCCTAAAACTACGTTGTTTTGGAATAATGGAGGATATGTTTATAATCTTAGGTGAATTAATGATGGGTGCAAAATTACGTAAACACCCTTCATTAATCCAAAACGACGTAGTTTTGGGGATCATTGGAGATAACTTATCTCTAGTGACCGGATAAATCATTTACCCATAAATAAATAACAACAAATGGAATCGTTCAAAAAGCTCATAATAGTGAAAAAAAGGAAAAGAGGAAGAACTAATAATCAAATACGACCGAAAGAGTAGAGAAAAGAGAAAACAAGTAAAGCCAACCAAAAGGAGAAAAGAAAAAACAAAATAAAACAAAAAAAGAATAAGAAATAATGGCAAATAGTACATCTAAATCAAATAATCTAAATAGCCCAAGTATGTTAAGCAACTTTAACTACCCTAAAGCCCGTTAAGCAATAAAGTAATGGAAAAAAAGAGAGAAAACAATTAATATAATACAAAAGAGGAAGGATGAATACAAAAGAGGAAGGATGAATTAGCATGACAATAAAACAAAAGGTAAAAACAAATGAGAAGAAAGTCTTGATAAAATAAAAGATTAATATAATCAGTGATACAAATAATAATAATAATTCAAAAATATTATAAATTATATACTGAATATTACAATAAATAAAAAGTATCAAATAATAAATAAAAGACAACAAATGGAATGGAGAAAAAATCTCATCATACTTGAAAAAAAAAAAAAGAGAAACGAAAAGAGAAAGCGGAAGAAGAATCAAATGCAAATTTAAGCCAATCGAAGAGGAAATAAGAAAAGTCAATAAAAAACCGAATAGGACAGTAGATCATTTAAATATTTTAAATATGACTAATATAGCCCCACATATGAAACCACTTTAAATAATTGATAAATATTATAAATGATAAATAAATAGTAAGACATATAACTAGTTAAATATCAAAGTAACAAAGAAATTAAGTTAATATGTGTATATGAAAATAAAATAAAGCCTCTAAATCAAACAATTTAAATACAACAAAACCATATACTCCTTTTGCATTTGAACAATGTCACACAATAATAAATAAAGGTAAAAACACCCACAAATGAATGTTGCTTACTTGTATAATTAGTTTCTCAACAAGAAAACTAGTACCCCACTAAACGGGTTAGATAAATAAATCAGACAATACGTGTTGGGACAATTGTAAGTCTATTTACATTGTAAAACAACTCATTTAGATCAAATAATTTAAATAGTACAAACATGTTAAGTAAAATAACTCAAAATCCCATTTAGTTATAAAGTTAAGTCCAAGCAAAGGACAAAAAACAATTACTATAATATTAATCATGATTAAATATGAAGAGGGAAAAAAATAATGAAAGCCAAAGATATTCTGAAAAAAAAAAAAAAATTTAAGGAAAATATATATGAGTATAAGCAAAATAATTATCGTTAAATATAAAATAATTCATAAATATATTCCTTATTTAATAAAAAAATTAAATAAATAGAAGTAATAAATAAATAAATAAAACACAATGAATGGAATCGTTCAAAAAGAGAAAGAACTAATAATCAAATACAATCAAGAGTAGAGAAAAAAAAAAAAAGAGAAAATAAGTAAAGCCAACTAAAATAATAATAATAAGAAAAACATAACAAATAGTAATCTAACTCAAATAATCTAAATAGCACAAGTATGTTACGCAACTTTAACTACCCTAAAGTCTATTAAGTAATAAATTTATGGAAAAAAGAAAGAAAACAATTAAAAGGATGAATTAGCGTGACACTAAAACAATAAAATAGAAACAAATGAGAAGAGTCTTGATAAAATAAAAGATTAATATAATTAGTCATACAAATAATAATAATAATTCAAAAATATTATAAATATATACTAAATATTACAATAAATAAAAAGTATCAAATAATAAATAGAAGGCAACAAATGGAATGGAGAAAAAATTTCATCATACTGAAACAACAAAAAAAGAGAGAACGAAGAGAAAAAGAAGAAGAATAATCAAATGCAAAATTTAAGCCAATCAAATAGAAAATAAGAAAAGCTAATAAAAAAAAACAAATAGGACAACAGATCATTTAAATATTAGATAAATTTGATAATACTAAATAAATAGTACTACGTCCTAATTATAAAACTTAGTTGATTTTCTCATGGAGAGATTAAAAAACTAAATAAGTTACTTCATCATTTCATATGTTATCTATCCTTAAATTATATATTAGTTTATGAGTTAAACTAATTAGTTTGAAAAGAAAAGAAAAAGAAAAATACTCTTGATTTAATTAGCTTCCTTAATATCTTCAAAAAAAGTTAACTAGGTCCTTATAATTAGAACCAAATGCAAGAACACATATTAACTAGTTAAATATCAAAGGAACAAAGAAATTAAAGTTAAATATGAGTATATGAAAACAAAATAACACCTCTAAATCAAATAATTTAAATACAACAATTTCTCTTTCTCGCATTTGAACAAAGTCACAAAATAATAAATAAAGGTAAAAACACCTACAAATAAATTTTACTTGCTCGTATAATTAAGAAAAAAACTCGTATCCCACTAAATGGGGTTAGATACATAAATTAGACGATATCCATTGGGACCAATTATAATATAAGATCAAAGAGTAATTTTTTTAAAATATATTTATATTTTTTTCTCTAAACTAATTAATTCAACTAATAAATTGATATATAATCTAAGAATACATAACATATGATATAATTACGTAACTTATTTATCTTTGATCTATTGAAAAAAATTTAAGTATATCTTATATTAAAGACTGGAGAGAGTAACAAATTAATTGATATATAATCTAAGCATACAAAACATATGATATAATTAAGTAATTAATTTATTTTCTTTGATCTATCGAAAAAAAACTATATCTTATATTTAAGACTAGAGGGAGTAATAAATATTACAATAAATAAAAAGTATCATAATAAATAAAATACAAAAACTGGGATGGATAAAAAATCTCATCATACTGAACCAATAAGGAAAAAAGAAAGAAGAACAATAATCAAATGCAAATTTAACCCAATCGAAGAGGAAATAAAAAAAGCCAATAAAAAAAATAGGACAACAAATAATTTAAATATTTTTGAATATGACTAATATTGGCCCACATATTAAACCATTAAATAAAGATGACAAATGATAAATAAATAAATAGTAATACATTTAGCTAGTTAAATATTAATGTAACAAATAAATTAAGTCAAATCTGAGTAAATCGAGACCAAACAATGCATCGAAATCAAATAATTTAAATACAACAATTATTAGCTCAAATAATTTAAATAGCACGAAAATATAAATAGTTCAAAAAATAAGTTATAAAGTTATGGAAAAAGGAGAAAATAATTAGCATGACGATAAAAACAATTAAATAAAAACAAATGAAGAGAGACATGGAAAAAGGTAAAAAGGTAGAAGATTTAAATAATTATCGTTACATATAATTATAATTCATAAATATGACCAATAATTAAATAATAACTATTAGTAGTGATAGGTTATAATTATAAATCATAATATTTATCAATTATTAAATAATAAATAATAAATATAATAAATAATAGTGAAGAAATTAAATAATTAAATATCAAATACTTTAAATAGCACAAACATAACAACATATACATATAGTGACAAATAATTCAAGTCAAATATGACAAATTCAAAAAGCGGAGAACAAAATATATAATGATAATTTATAAATATTACCAATTATTAATGCCATATCAAACTCAATACGTGACATCACCAATGTTAACCAAGTACCAAAAGATGCAAAAATGTATCAAAGTATCCAATTATTTTCATCTCAAAGGAAATTCTATCAAATACGAAATCAAGTCTCATGTATAAATTCAGATTCAGTGCTTATGTAAAGAAGAAATGAAAGTGAAGGGCTCAATGGGGTTAGCAAGGGATTCATTTAAACGGCTTGTGTTTAGGAAAACGGGTGAAGAAATAGAATGCCTCAATCATATTCCTGACTCCTTTGTAATTATGTGGCCTTGATTAAGACGCAAGACAAGTTCTAGAGGAAATTGAATCAAGTGGAGTATGCACACTGAATTTATGAATAATAATGAGGCTCAAATCCTTCCATCAAGGTTTGTGCATTCTAAACTAACTCACACAAGGCTAAACCATGCACATAACCAGTTTCAATGCATGAGAACATTCTACTTATGATACAAATTTTCCAGATGATAAACCACGTAGGCGGCATCAATATGTAAATGGTACTTGCTTCATTCATTCATGATAAGTTCGGTTCTGCATGTGTATCTCAGAATTAGCAAAAAGCGCAGTGCAGAATAATTCATAAATGGAGCACAATCAACTAACTACCATTTACGGTCACCCCCAACACTTGTTATAAACAATCAATCCAGTATATGATTTCACAAGCAATTCAAGAGGGTAAAAGGAGGAAAGAGAGAACCGGATGATTAAAATCTTCTTAGGCCCTTGTAGCAAAATTCCAGCAGCAAGTATTGAACTCAAACTCTTAATGACAGATCATTAATGGATAGTTGTCAGCTCAATCTTGTTCCAGCAAGTTTCACAAATTCAGAAAAGTTCTGCAGAAACAGAAAGCTAATCAGAAATCTTAGCAAGATCAAGGATTTTATAAACCACATAACAGAAACAGCTTCAA
The DNA here is from genome assembly GCA_019022655.1 of Acacia acuminata. Taxonomy (NCBI): domain Eukaryota; kingdom Viridiplantae; phylum Streptophyta; class Magnoliopsida; order Fabales; family Fabaceae; genus Acacia; species Acacia acuminata. The sequence goes on along the minus strand of JAFJYI010000242.1, from coordinate 114,778 downwards.
TCAACACGAATTTTCTCAAACTTGAAGAGTTTTAACAACAGCTGAGATGACTTATTTTTATCCTCAATCCAAGGTTTCAAAACTTCAAATGAGATTTCTCACAATCGTTTAGCTATTACAAACAAAATTGCAAGTTGCTCAAGAAAATTCGGCTTCATGCAACATGTAGCAGGTTCTTGATGCTAACATCAACTCCAGTGCATTCACCACAAAAAAACATCAACATCAGTGCACTAAATCAGTTCAACAATAGTTAGAGAATTTTTCCAAGTCGCTCAACCAAAGCCACATAATATTCTTCAAAACGAGATGAGTTCATGACAGCACACAAAATGAGTCAAACAAGCACAAAACTCCCTGGCAATTTTCACACACAGTGACAGCACTATGAACTCTTCAATTCTCCTCAGATTGCAAAAGAGAAGATGATTCGAACAGAAGCAATTTTTATGAACCAACAATGCACCAATACAGTTTTTCTTTTCAAGAATTCCAGCAGTAAATCAGCTTTCACCAAAAAAATGTAACAGTAGCAATCAAATCAGAGACAAACTCAAAGTTTAGCAATTAACGACCTCAACAGAAGCAAGAAATATCCTTACAAAAATGCAACTAACACTCACCAACCAGCATCGAAACAGTCCCTACCACAGAACACTAGGCACAACAACAAAAGTAAGCTTCAATTAAATTACTATAGCACCCTTTTACAGTAACCAAGTTCCTAACAGCCATGGCAAACGCAATTATTAACACAGCAAGTAAAATCAGCAATCAAACACTTTATCCACAGAACAATTGAATTGCAACAGTCAATAGAGTTATCACAAGAGATTATAGGCTAAAAGCCAGAGCCAATAGCCTAATCCCAATCTCATCAGTTGCAACAACAAAATCAAGCCACTGACGGTATCAACAATTCCAGAAAACTCTAGACAGCTCTACTTTTAGTTGAGTTTATGTTTTTCTTTTCTTTTTTCTAAGCCACTGACATGTTGCATCTGTTTATATTTTCACTTACCCCAAAAGAGGCAATTGAGTACAATAACCATGTTACTCATTAGGATTTATGAACATGACAAAAACCAACCACTTCTTCTTCGAGATGTTTTTTTACCACCAGAGAACCCATTTCAAAGTCAATTTAAGTCAAATCAAAGATGAGCCCAATTATTCAACAAAATATTCAATAATACACAAATAATCTTTGAGCATTAGCAAGACACCTTAGGTAAAAAGGCAAAATCCCAAACAATTCATCATCAAGGCAGTGTTAAGGCCATGGCAAGATACACTTGCTGAAAAAGAGGGGGGAAAAGGAGGAATTAAACAATTAAGTGAGCGAAGTTTTTGGGCAAGCAGACATGATTGAATTTTTACCAAACGCATGGCAAATATATGCTCAGGCAAACTGTCTCCTAACGGCTAAACAAAAAATAATAATGTGAAAACTTGTGTCGTTGACCGCGTGCGTTTTTAATTCATGGCATATACACAGATCAAAGTTAGCTAACTATTAACCAATAATCACCTAATTATGGAACATTGTCTGGACAAGAGTGTGTGAAGAAGTCGATAGAATTAGGTGGTGAATGCAGAAGAAAGAGGAGGGATCGAGAAGTTGGGATTGATAAGAATGTGTGATGCATTTTACTTGTCAAACAGAATTGTATTTTGTAAGAATTGAAACTGCCAGATGTGTAATAAACGACGTCCCATAGGATTTCGAGTGTGGTGTTGTGTGGAGTTATATGAGTCGGCTATCTACATATCTAGAATGATGAACAGGGAACCTCTGGAAAGCCACGCGAAGCATTCACTATGAAAGAAATGAAACAAATGCACATTGAAGAACATCGTCTCCAATCAGCTACTATTACGTAAAGACAGATTTTTTACAGATCTCATTGAGGGCATCATCACCAATCACCTACTGTTACATACACACACACAAAAATTTACTACATTCTTTAATTGCTGCTACCATACAAATTAAAGGACAAAGTGACAAACCATAAGGAGTTAAGTACAACCGTTCCACCTTATTGTCTACGAATATTAACCGACAGGGTAACAAACGAGTGGTTTGGCCAAACCCTATTTGCAAGAATCAATGGCAACCGCAGTTGGAGAGATGAGGGGGACTGAGAGTTGAGTGGTAAGGAGTAGAGAAAGCAGAACACTAAAGAAACAAAATCGAGGGAAAAAAAGTAAAAGAGTTAAAGAAAAGCATCTGAGAGAAAAATCGGCTAATTAATCCTATTGCTTACCAATCGGAGAGACGATAACAGCTTTCTCGTGGCTGGGAAGTTCGAACACCTAGGGCTATTCTCTGAGGCGATTCTCCCTTTCACGAGAAGAAGAAGGAACGACGGGAATGAATGATCGGCTTGGGCTTGCAGCAAACAGAACAGTCCATCGGTAATTAGAGGCAACGGCTACAAAATTAATTGAGATGCAGCAGAATTGAGGGATGCGAACAGAGCGTGACTTTTGGGATTAGATAATCTGCTGCGCAAGGAGGCTTGTTTTTTTTTTTTTTTTTTTTTTTTTTTGCTCAAATGGGGCCTTGCTTAGTTGAGCGGAAGTTGGCGTATGGTCCAAGTCAAATTAGACATGCAAGCCAGGATTTTATATTACAATTCTTTATTTTTACTCTTTTCGGTCTTAATTATAGGACACTTTTATAAGTATAATTTATATTATAAAGATATTCCTATACTTATGATCGAAGGTAGTAATTATTAGATAAAAATTTATTATTTTATATGTTCTTTGATTGAAAATAAAAATTCATAAAAAAAATTATGAAATTATCAAACTTAAATCGTAATAACTTTTTTTACCTTATAAAAGATTTGCACGGTTAATGTTTTTAGAACCTCCCTCATTTGATTAAAATTATTTCAATGTAGATTTTAATTTCAGTTTAATTAATTTTAGTTTTTTAAAAAATATTGACGAGTGAAATTATTCTTATACCAAATTTTGAACAAAAAAAATATTAAATTTTAAATTACCAATACCTCCATTACTTATAACAGACTAACAATTTTGGGATTTTCAACCACCTTGTACGCCGAATTCAATTAAGAATTCTAAAAGACATATTTTTTTATCAGAAAAAAGGCTGTTCTATAAATTTTCATCCACTCCAAACACATAAAGGATACTTTTAGGAATATTTAGAGGGCAAGAGAATAGTCAAGGGAGAAACTCAATAATTTTTATTTAATTATTCAGGGCATACAAATGGAAACTTTAACACTCTACTTTTAGATACTAAGAAATTATAAAATAATAAAATAAAATTTAAATTCAAACATAATTCCTAAATAAAATTATATTATACTAGATGTAATATTTTATTGGGAAAATTAGGAAGAATGACCAAGGAAAAGAAATATTTATTAATAAAGACCTTAAAAATTGTAATTATTTTGAATGACAAAAATTAAAATATAAATCTTCAATTAAGAAATTAACCTTGATCAAACTCCCTACATCTTCTCTAACCTCATCTCAATTATTGGACAGGTAGTTATCAATTGATATTCGTTCCTCGTGCGCATTCTTAAATTGGATTAACTTTCATTTTTGTACTGATATTCTTGTGATATAATAGTTATGAATTTATTGTTTAAGAATTTTAAATTTTAGTATTTTTCATTTTTATAACATTCTTTTTAGGGTGTATGACATTTAAATATTTCTTCCATGAAAAGTCACATATTATTTTAAAAATAAAAGCTTAGAAAGAGGTTGATTTTAAATATTTATAGATTTTAGAGGTTGTTTTAATTTGGGTAACTTCTAAGATAACCCGCTATGTGCCGAAATCATAAAATTATTTAGTTGCATATATAGATGTTTTCTTTGATCAAAATATACATATAAATATCATCAAATTTGATAATTTAACAGTAGGGTTAGAGAAGGTTAATTTCATAATTAAAAATTTATGTTTGAATTTTTTATCTTTGAAAATAATAATAATTTTTAAGATATTTATTAATCAATATTTTGTTTCCTTGGTCGTTCACACTAATTCTCCCTATTTTATTTAGTTCATTACTTGTTTATATGGTTTGCAAGGGTTAATTTTATTTTTCGAGTACTCAAAATCTTGATTTATGATCATTTCACAATTACATCGAGACTAGCCATTGCTTTGGAATGGGAAATGTTATTATGAACTAAATATATTTTTCATCGGTTTTTCATTTTTGTATCTCGTTGTTCTCGCGCACCCGAAGTTTTTATTCTAGTCACCTACTAGATCCCTAACTTTGCGTAAATTTAGGGAAATAACAAACATCGCCACAAATGGAAGTTCTTGCCCGCTACCAATGAAAGCTACTTCAAATGGAGGATTTCAAATAATGTTTATTGAAAGAATGATACAAAAATAATCCAATATATCCATACATCTTTATGAAAATATCTAGAAATGAATTTGTTATAATTGTTGTTTATGTTAATGATATCAAATTCATTAGAACTCCTTAAGAGCTTTAAAAAGCAATTAATTGTTTAAAGAAATGATTAAAACTGAGGGAGATTTGATATATTGTGCGCATATTTGTTTATGTTTATTTATTTATTCACCTTTTTATTGCTTTATATTTTGATCATCAATATTTCTTTTATCCATTTGTTTATTGATTTGTTGTTATTAAAAAAAAAAAAAAAAAAAAAAAAAAAAGATATGGGCTTTTAGAGCTAAATTACACTTTTAACAAAATTATAATTGATGTTCTGAATTCTTACCCGCTTGTTGAGTATCATCGCGGTAGTAATAATGTGAATTTATCTTCATATAATTAAGAGATTCGATAAAACGTATCGCCCAATGAACATTGAGCACAATAGAAAATCATCATCATAGCTAATCCCAACCATGGAGGTTAAAAGGATGGCAAATGACCCGACAAAACCAAACTATAAATCAAAACATTTAATCTTAATTTTACACTTACAATACCAGGATCTTTCAATAATTGTTAAAAAGAGTAAAAGACAAACATGAGGTTATTTGTTTATGAAAAAAAGACTCTCAACATAAGATCCAAAGATAAGCTTCATTAGAAAATAGCCGATGTCTCAAAAGCTCCTTGGATCTTATGAAGCTTGTGAGACATAGCCAAAAAAACAAAAAACAAAAGCCACCACACAGATTCGATCGAACTCATAGCCACCACCGAAGAGAAGACTACTTGGGCGCCGAACCAAGCAACCAAGCTTCAGCCACAAATCCACACATCCAAGAAAAAGAGAAGGAAGAATTTAAATGAACTCCTCCAAAACCACCTCAAAATCAGACCAAAACGAACACAAAACAAAATCAAAGAGGGGACAAAATGTTTTAGCAATTTGGGACGAAGAACGAGGCGCCAACGGGGCGGATGAACGACGGTGAACAAACAACCCAAGGACAAGTGAAGAAAGATGAAGGAACAAGGAAGAGTGAAGGGTTGGGGTTTCACAAAGCCTCTACTCTCTCCTTTCAAATGATGAAATTGTGCCATGCAAAAATCACAAAGCTTCTACTCTCTCCTTTCAAATGATGAAATAGTGCCATGCAAAAATCAAACGCCTTAGTGTGGATTCGAATCTAGAGCCCAAGAGACATTTGATCATTTCCAATACCATCAAGCTACAAGCTTTACATTGACTCCTAATTATAGTAAATAGTAAATATATAATTAGCTTATAATATTATAATTTAATTTATCATGATTATTTTTAATTTTCAAATATCAAGGGTTATTACAAAAATAAAATCAATACATAAAGATTAACAAAGAACCGTTATGTATGTCCTAAATACACCACTACAAAAAAACATCCGATTACCCACAGAATTACCGAAGGAAAAAATTCCGTCGGAAATTATCCACAGAATTCTGTGGGTAATAATTACTCACGCATTACCCACGGAATTCGTGGGTAATTAAAATTACCGACGTAAAATTTCCGCCGGTAATGTCGGTAGAGAATAAGCGATGGCCTATTTTGCAATGGAAAGTTTCGTTTGTAATTTTAGTTACCGACGGAATTCGTGGGTAATTTCCAATGGAATTTTTTCTCGTTAGTAATTCTCGTGGGTAATCGGAGGTTTTTTTGTAGTGTATTATGGTTTGGAACTGTTATATATGAGAGATAAAAAATGTCATAAAAAGATCAAATTTAATTAGTATTTCAATTACAGAAATTGATATGTGATAATTATAATTGCCAAAAAAATAGTTCATTATCGACGGAATTCTGCAGCTAAACTGTGTTATTCCCGTTAAGTATGAATAGCCATTTAAATTCTATAGGATTGTAGTTTTGGCATTTTATAATTTTTTGTTAATACGTTTTTTTGTCAATTAGAGATAAACTCGGCTAGATCCATTGGCTCGTCGCTTCTCGACGATTTCCAAAAGTTTTAGCTGGGTCATCACTGAAGATTCGAAAAACTTTTTGGTTTTGGGATCAAGTCGTCGACGTAAGAGTGTGATGATGGGCATGCCAAGATAAGGGAAAGTTTTCCTCGGTTTCCCCGAGCGAATCTTCTAAACAAACCAAGGTACTCGTTGAAAGTTGGCAACGACTTTTACGAAAGCATTTTTGAAATTTTTCCATGAATCCATGAAAGGTTTGAAGAGCTTGCGGTCGTGAATGCTGCATAGCGAGGTCCATCCCAACCAGGTCGTGGTGCCTCTTGTAAGCATACTAGTCTCTAAAGGGAAAAAGAAAGACATAAACATAGGAATGGTGCGTACGATCTTCATCTTCTCGGCATAAATTTTTGAACGCGATGGCAAAGGCCCATCCGTTGGGGTAAAGTTGAGAAGGTGCCACATGCAGGTGGTTTAGCAGATTTATCTGAAACTCCGTAAAAGGAAATTTCACACCAAGAAGGGTTATGATATCTCGGTAGAGAAAGAAGAAGTGGGGGTCTTGACTTTGCGGGCGCCCAGACGCAACTGATTCACACTCAAGGGGTAAGCGGATCGAATACCCTTCCCCGTTGGGCAATCCAAGGGGCCGGATGTCCGTTGTTTCCATTATGCTTCTAATGCTGGTTACACAAGGGTTTACGATGTATGTTCGTTTGATTGGGCCTCTGGTGCAGGCGGATGCACCGGATTCTTCCATTTCGGACAGGTCAGGGTGGTCTGAAGAAGAAACCATCTATACCTAAAATGAAAAACAAAAGAAGGGCGGAAATTAGAAAAGGCTCGATACTTGACGGATGAATGCTACATCGGCAATTGGCCACTAGTAAGTCGACTTCCCTATAACGTTCTAACATGGCAAGATCAATGCTCTTGTAACAACACTCATCACACGGTGTTGGCCCTTGAGATTGCGCGGTGGCTAAAGGAGCATGGGAGTGAGATGGGGTTCGAACGTCTCTAGTATGCTTGTTTCTTCGAAGCCGAAGTAAAGCATTGTTCCTCTCATCTTCGGGAGAAGAGGTCTCCCAAAAAGAAAACCGTTGGGCCAACAAATCACGTTTAAAGGTTTCAGAAGGTTTTGGAATGGTGGGCTTGCCGTACATACCTGCAAGAGATTGATGGGTGCGAATTTCGAGGGGAGAAAAGGTGAAGAGTCTTTAGAGTTGAAAATGTGTGGAATGGTATGGGCCATTCTTTTTGAAAAAAGAGAAACCCACCCAACAAACCCAGAAATACATTTAGAGACGTTTAAAAAAGACAAACAACATTGGCATAAAGAAGGCAACAGGCGGCAGAGGAAAGATATCTGAAGAATAAGTAGAGGAGCAAAGAGAAAATACCTATAGCAGTCCGTAGAAGCGCAGTTTTGCTGCTGGATTGTCAAAGTGCTCTAGCAAGAGGATGATGTCCTTTCCGAAAGGCTAAATGGCTTAAGTGCAAATGGGTAAGAAGAGAGCGTTTGGGCAAATTTATATACGTTATGAATTTGAAACGCCAAGGGTCGCGATGTAAATTTGTTTTGGCAATTAGGGTTGCAACCCTAGAGAAGCGTGTCAGATGACAGATAGTGATGTGAGCAATAAATGCTCGCGTGAAGCGCAGGCGGTTGGATAGCCAATCCACGCAAAATCGCGATTGTACGTCATGAGGAGTCTAGAGACGTAGGCGCGCCAGGAAGGGGAAGCGTCTCGGTCAAATCGACCCGCGAATCTTCAACCCGGATTGAGGCGCGCTTGATTCTAAATCCGGCTTACATGTATGTTAATTTCAGCGTCAACCGGATTGAGGGGCGCTTGATTTTAATTATAAATCCGGCTTGCCGCAGTTAATTTCAGCGTCAACCCGGATTGAGGGGCGCTTGATCTTAATTATAAATCCGGCTTACGGGGCGGTTAATTTCAGCGTCAACCCGAATTGAGGGGCGCTTTATTTTAATTCTAAATCCGGCTTGCGGGGCGGTTAATTTCAGCGTCAACCTGGATTGAGGGGCGCTTGATTTTAATTATAAATCCGGCTTGTGGGGCGGTTAATTTCAGTGTCAACTCGGATTGAGGGGCTCTTGATTTTAACGCCAACTCGGATTAAGGGCAAACCAGGAATCGAGGCTGATAGGATATGCATGTTACCATGAGCCTATCTCGTTTGCAAAATAAAGAATAAATAAAGACAAATGGATTTACACTAATGATTTTCCATTTCTATTAACATTCAAGTAGTTTACATGGCTTTCGTATTTAAAAAATAGGCTTCACAAAAGAAGTACAATGACAAGATCCAGCGAATAATCAAAGTGTGCAACTTGTCGGCATGCGCATCTCAGTTCGTAGTAGATAATTGGGACCCAGAACTTGAGTTTGGATTATTAGAACCTGCCCACCCACCTGCATGTTGACCATCTCAGTTCGTTGCAGGGGATGGGCACCCAAAGTCACCATCAGTTCGGCCAGAGTACCCGACCATGGTTAGGTGTCCTTTACATGGTTCTGCCATGGAGAGGGCCCCAGAAGTTCTTCTAAAAGCCCATGAAGACGAAGTCATGCTTTTGGCGTCTAAGTTTAAAAATTAAACTCCAAAAGTCAACTTTTATCACATATAGTTACGTAAATGCCATCGCCTTTATTTTTTACTTCCTTTTATTAAAAAGGACGTCTTTTTGGGACGCAAAACCGTTTTACGTAGTAGTGCGGTGTTTACCCGAATCGAAGGTTTGGTTGATGGTCTTAGAAGCTTGGGACTTGATCTTGGCTATAGAGGTTGGCTGAACACTTCTCTCTTTCCTCTGAAATTTCATGCTCCTTCATGGTTTAGGAGAGAGAGCATGTGTATTTAATAATGGTAAAAGTAACTGAACAGTCTGAAATAACTAGAGTAAAATCCCGTCCAATAATTAGTAAAATTCATCTCGCTTTTTGACTTATTTTCCAAGAAAAACTAGAAGCTTTTAGGGTCTGGACATGTGGCACCTCCCCTTGCAAAATATCTAGATATTTACTTTTCATTTGGAGAAAATTACCTACTTTAGCTCGGAATTTATGAAAATTACCAGTTTTTGGCCCGAAACTTCTTTATTTTCTTTTCTTTTTCCCCAGGCACTTCTAGATGACTCCAAGGGGCTAGGTGGCACCATCATGACCTCCCAAAGTGGCCCCACATTTGTCTCATTTCACCCGAAAGAAGCCCCCTAACTGGTCCCTATCGATCCCCTTTCTACCAGTTGACATCCTGTGGGACCCGTATTTTGTGTTTAGGCCTCAACATGGATAAAATCATCCAATTTTTCCTTCTCTCTCCTAGGTGGATGAAATTCAATGCTGAATTGATTTTTCTACCCCCGTAATCATTACTTACTTTTTACTTTTTAATCCTGTAGTGACATGTGTCCTCAAGTAATGGTTACATCTGACTTTTTCTTTCATATCTCCTAAAAATGCAAGAAATCCTTATCAGTCCAGGAAATTTCATGTGAACACTTATTTAGCACATTTTTGCTTAGCTAATCGTCATATACCTAAGGGCATAGCTAAATATCATTTTTACCAAGCGATTAACACCATATAAGTGTTTTTGTGCTCTTCTGTACAGTCACGTTCACTTCTATGGCCCTTGAGCTCTTGGTCAAAATTCTCATGAAAAAGGGAGTGTAAAACATCTTAAAACATGTCATGAGAGCACTTAAAAATCCCCCAAATCAAATGACCAAAATACCCTTACAAAATATCCTCTTTAACTTGGCTTATTTTGCAAGTTTTGTTGACTTTTCTCTCTTCTCCTTGTTTTGCACGAATTTGAAGATTATTTAAAAAGCTTTTGAGTGATCATTTCATATTAATTGCATGCACATGTGTCTTTTATAGCAATTGACGAAAATGCCCTCAAAATATCTATTTTCATATAGCTTCTTCCACAAGCTTTTTGACTTTTGCACCTGTAATTATGAAGGGACACGTGTCATGCTTTTACTAGTCCAATACAAAAGTATGTAATCATGACCTTACTTTATTAAAGTTATTTTATCGGTGTCTACTCGGGATCCTGCCCGGGTCTTACTTGGGATTGGGACACGAATGCCGAGACCCGACAAATGATGCCACATACTGGTATTTTCTCAAAAACGTAAGGCATGCCCGACTACCCTGAAAATATCGTATTCTTACTTATATCAACATATTTTCACTTAACTAATTGCCCTATACCTCGAACATAGTTAGGTGGCATCTTTTCCAATTGAATCTATACCGTATGGGTCTTCTGTGCCCCTTTTCCCATTGACACTTTAATTCCACGGTTTATACTCATTACGTCTACTGACTCGTATAGCCAAGTTACATAGTCCCTAAGAGGCTTCCTATCTCTCGTCATTCTTGGGATTCTTCTCGAACTAGGCTTAGTCGTCTGCCTACTTTAGGCTTATTTTCAATTCTCAGGGTCCAAAATTCAGATATTACATTCGCACCTAACAATTTTGTCAAAATTATTATGATGTTCGTCAAAATCATTACTATTTTTGTGAGTTATGACCAATTGAGTAATGAGATTAACTAAAAACAGTAATGATTTTGATAAAAATCGTAATGATTTTGAAAAAATCATTAGGTACAGAAAAATGTGTGAAATGAGCATTTTCGTCTTTAAGCCAAAACATGAAAAACTCATATTCTCACCCCATCCCTTCTCTCAGTGCAAGTTTTAATAGTCTTTTATAGATTTTGGAAGTTGAAGTGATATGTACAAGTCTTCTTCTCTTTTATTATTATTTTTTTCTCTTTCGGATATATTTATTTAATATTTTTTAATTATATTGGGATATAATCTTAATTAATTAAGTAAATGTAGATATAAAAAATTGATTGAAAAATTGATTAATCCTTTTAATGAATATATACAAATTGAATGTTTTTATAAACAATTCAGAAAAAAAAATTAGTTTAAAGATTATAAATTTAAATAATTTACATAATCTCTCATATATTCCATTTATACTACTACCTCTACTCCTACTTATAGGAGCACTTTTGTACTACAAAAGTGCTCCTATAATTAGGACCGGAGGGGGTATACGATAAAATATAAGATATTTAAAATAGATTTTTAATCATTTAAAATAAACATAAATAAATAAGTTTAAATGAACATGATAAAAATTATAAATTATATAAAATAATCAAAATTAATAAATTTGTAATATGTTAAAAAGTTAGCATATATATCTATTATGATTTTTTTGATTGTATAATTGTTTTGACAAATATAAATGTTCAAATAATTCTTATGTTAGTTGGGGGTATTTTGGTCAAAATCCAAGTTAAAGTGTTAAACTTAACTATGAATTAACAGTTGGATGGTTAGACATTAAATTAAAAATAAAAAAACAATGGCGGTTTGTATAACATGCATTTTAATTTTAAAGAATGTTTCTATAGGTTTTCAAAATAGAGTGGAGATTTCAATAATTTAGGAAAAATAAGGGGTAGTTAATGTATTTTACTCTTTACATTATTTATTAATTATAATATCAATTAATGATTTAAAATGAATGTATGTAACAAATGAATGACCAATTGGCCATGTGTTGTTCTAGCTAGTGGTCTTATATTCAAACCCCGAGTATGCAATCACAATAATTACTTAGAACTGGCAATGTTTCCCAATTATAGGCCTACATTCATTCAAATTAGACTAGCCAGTTTCTAGTAATATTGATACTTAGAGAAATAAAAAAAAATGAATGTAACAAAAATTGTACATAATAAATATATCAATTAATTTATAGTTTTAAAATATAACTCATTCAATAACAATAGGCTAGACTGAAAATTAAACAGTAGAGAAAATCCTAAAAAGATACCTTCAAAATATCAAAATACCAAATCAATTTGATTCCTTCAATAGTGTAGGTATTGACTACACTTGATTAGCAATTTACAACTCATTTTAGTATGAAATCATCTATTTAGATTTTCAAATCTTGAAGGTCTTTTCCGAAAACAATAGTATTTGACATTTCAATAATTGACTTTTACCTTACTAGTTACTCTTTACAATATTTTTTGCAGTATTTTTCTTGAAATTAAATTGCAATTATAATTGTTCTTTTTTTATAAGCAAATTAAAGGTATTATCCTAAGTGCATGTTTGAATTAACTTTTGAAAAATAGCTTTTACGATATACGAGGTAAGTATGTGAGATAAATAGTCTTCACTTACAAAAAAGAGCTTATGAAACCACACTTTCATCATGTTTTAGCAACAGGGTCACCCAGATTAGATGAACATGCACAGGCCTTCATGAACAGATTTTGGACATTCCAAAAATCATCACCATCGGCATGTTACGATGTGTTCTTGAGCTTCCGAGGTGAAGACACTAGGGCATCTTTCACTTCTTATCTCTCCTCCTCCTTAACCAATGATGGAATTATTGTTTTCAAAGATGATACTGACCTTCCTCAGGGGAATAATATCTCACTCGAATTGCAACGTGGAATTGAAAATTCTACAATTTCAATCGTTATCTTCTCCAAAGATTATGCTAGTTCAAGATGGTGCCTCAACGAGCTCTCAAAAATCATGGAGGTTCACGCAGTTCAAAGTCTGTAGTTCTGCCTGTGTTCTATGGCGTGGATCCGTCTGAAGTTCGTAATCAAATCTCTAGTTTTGGAGAAGCATTTCAAGATCTTATACAAAGAAGTTCACCCACACGTGATCAAGTATTGAGGTGGAGAATAGATCTCCGCATAGCTGGGGACATTTCAGGTTTTGTTATGCTTAATTCCAGGTGATAATTTTTTTGTGATAGAATTTCAGGTGATATTTTAATTACTAATGTTTCCATTTTTTTTCCCGATTTTGCAGAAGTTAAACAAACTTATGCTATCTATTCTTGCTTTCATGTGCACCTTTTGTAGAAATGTCTATCAAATAACATCAATACCTAATGAAAGAATAAGTTTGACGATCTTGGTACATCATTCTTACAATCAATTGTACAGTGTAGTTTAGTTTCCTAAACTTGTTTTATTATTCTTTCTTTCTTTTTTCAATTCAACGATTATACAAGCACAAATGATGCTATGTTTTGTTTCTTTACTCTTATAATGTTGGAAGTTATTCAAATTAATTATGTCAGTTTTGCAGCCACTGTAGTTCCCTTTTTTCCCCGTTGTGTGTTAGGGGTGTTGTTAAAGTTCATGTTAGTTGTTAGGAGATTCGAACCCCTTTCGATGGAAAGTGACAGAAAATAGAAATGTGGATGGAGCTCACATGTTAGTATCGAGCTCACATTGTTGAATTGTGTAAAATGAAAATTTTCAGCTAGTTATGATTGTCGCTAAATAGAGCAAATTACACTATCAAGTTCCTTAAGTTCAACCATTTGTGTAATTGTTCACAAGTGCTTCTGTGGAGATGATTCAATATTCTGTTGTGGTCCAATTTTTCATCTATGTTTTCCTAGAGGAACTATCTTTAAAATATATGGCATTATTCACCTGAAAGCTATCAAGGATTTATATGAACCATCGGTGTTTATTTGTTGTTCTATTTGTTTGTATTGCAGGAATGAGAGTGAGGATATCAATAATATTTTTGAGTATGTTTGTGAAATATTGGATAAGAAAGACTTGTTTATTGCTAACTATCTTGTAGGATTGGACTCTCGCATGAAAAATTTGACAAAAATGTCAGAAAGCCATCCACCAAATGATGTTCTTGTGCTAGGGATATGGGGGATGGGTGATATAGGTAAAACGGTGATTGGCAAAGCCATTTACAATGAAATTGGTCGAAATTTTGAGAGTAGAAGTTTTCTTTTAAATATTAGGGAAGTTTGGAAGCAAGATTGTGGTCCAGTTTACCTGCAACAACAACTTCTTTCTCAAATCAAAACAACAAAGATGAAAATACATTGCGTTGAGTCGGGAAAAAGCATATTAAAAGAAAGATTTTGCCATAAGCGAGCGCTTGTTGTTCTTGATGATGTGGATAATGTGGAGCAATTGAATGCTTTATTTGGAGGCAGTAAATGATTTTGTCCAGGAAGTAGAATAATAATCACAACTAGAGATGAACATCTACTAAGATTCCTTAATGTCAATGTGAACCATGTATATAGAATGAAGAACATGGATACAAGTGAATCTATTGAGCTTTTTAGTTGGAATGCTTTTAGGCAACCAATTCCTAGAGAAGGGTTTGTTGAACTTTCTAGAAACATAGTTGCTTATTCTGGAGGATTGCCACTTGCTCTTGAAATTCTTGGTTGCTATTTGCTTGACAGGGGAGTGACAGAGTGGGAGAGTGTATTGGAGAGACTAAAAAAAATCCCCAATGATCAAATACAAAAGAAGCTAAAAATAAGCTTTGATAGTTTAAATGATGATACGGAAAGAGAAATCTTCCTTGATATATCTTGTTTTTTTATTGGAATGGATAGGATTGATGTCACACATATATTGAATGCCGGTGGACTTTTTGCGGACATTGGTATTAGTGTCCTTGCGGAGAGAAGCCTCATAACCATTGATGAGAAAAACAAGCTTCGTATACATGATTTGTTGCAAAATATGGGAAGAGAAATAATTCGTGAAAAGTCACCAAAATATTTTGGAAAGCGTAGTAGGTTATGGTTTCATGAATATGTAATTGATGTCTTGTCAAAACACGCTGTAAGTACTTTTCTATGCTATATGTATCATCTTGTAAGGAAAAGTAAAAAGAAACATGACGTCAAATGAAGATAAAGAATCATGCATATAAACTTTATAGTTTTGAAACTTATCATAAGAAATTTATTAGTAGGCATATTTGTATTTTGTTATTCTCCTAAGAACTAATTATTTATTTTTAAACCTAATTGTTTTAGTTACTTGTTCTAGAAACCTACTTCTGACATAAGCTTACATTTTGCATTTCAAAGCAATCAAATGAGAAGTACACACTTAAAATTTTTATATTTTATATTCCCTTCATTCTTAGGGTACGAATGCGGCTGAGGGGCTAGCTTTGAGTCTCACAAGATGATAAAGTTTCTTTTTTAACCAAAGCTTTTAAGAAGATGAACACACTCGATCGCTTCATCTTGTTAATGTGGAACTTGATGGAGACTATAAATACATTAGTAGAGATCTCAAATGGCTCTGTTGGCACAAGTTTCCTTTGAAATATGTCCCCGCCAACTTCTTTCAAAATAATTTAGTTGCTATTGAATTAAAATACAAAGACTGAGACTTTAGAAGGAACCTTAGGTATGTATGAAGTTTATTATTTAATTTTGTTTTACTTCATACCTTCTAGATAGTTCTTCATTTCCCTAAAAATAATTTAGTTGCATTGATGCTATTCTTGGACAGACATGCTGAGTTTTCTTGAAAATTTGCCTTCTTATCTATACCGTTGCTATGGATCTAGACATTCCACCATCAAGATAAATTATTTCTAAGCATAAATTTCTATTGAAGTGTTTGAAAGATGTAGAATTGTTCTAGATGAATGATTTTACATAATGATTTCATCTATTTCACTTTGCTCAAGATGTTTTCCTAACTGTTTGATTGTTTTTTCTTGTAGTTAATGAAGAATCTTAAAACCCTCAATCTTAGCCACTCTCCTTACTTGGTGTGCACTCCAGATTTTTCAAAACTAACAAATCTTGAAAAGTTGATCCTCAAAGATTGTCCAAATTTGTCCATGATACATCATACAATAGGGCATCTAGATAAACTTCTTATGCTAAATTTGAAGGATTGTAGTAGCCTTCATGGTCTCCCCAAAAGTATTTATAAATTGAAGTGCTTAAAAACTCGCGTTCTTTCGGGTTGTTTGATGATTGAAAAGTTAGAGGAAGACATAGAGCAAATGAATTCTTTGTCAACTCTAATTGCAGACAACACATCAATAACTCAAGTGCCCATTTCTTTACTGAGATCAAAAAGCATTGGATATATATCTATAACTTAGTTACCAAGGATTAGCACGTCATGTGTTTCCTTCTCTCATTTGGTCAAGGATGTCTCCAACGAATAATCCTCTATCTCTTGTTCCAACGTATACTATCTTGCCATCTTCGATTTCATCGTTAGATATATTGAATTGCACTATCCATGGTCCTTCATCAATTTATGATAACCTGCCAAAGCCACAAAACCTTCCATTGGAATTCATATCAAAGAATGACAATGCCGTGGAAGTAGATGAAGGTGCTGCAAAAATCTTGGATTCCTTATGTGCCTCAAGTTGTAGAGACTTAGCAACAACGCCAAATACTTCAAAAATCTTGGAGATTGAATCATCTTTGTTGGCTAATAATAACCATAGTCAAGTTGGTACCTCAAGTCGAGACAAATTCTTGAGACACCTTCTAATTCACATTGGAAACAATGATCAAGTCACTAATTCTCTTTCAGAGTGTATTTTACAGGTTATCACCATTTCTCTATATAGAATGTTTTTCATGTTTTAAACAAGTGCTTATGTAATTGTTTTAATAAAAATCAATTGTTTGGCTTTGAATTAGAGATGTTGCTTATGGTATTAAGCAGGGATTGACTCTTTAGAGATTATCGTGATGATTATGTTCTCTCGGGGAAATAAATATCCCTATTGGCAATGCTTCAAGAGTGAAGGAGCTTCGTAAAATTTAAGGTCCCTCTAGTTAATAGTTCTAAGTTAAAAGGGATGATCAGTTTGTTGTGAGTACTACCCCTCACGTGATTTGAGCAACGTGGAGTATGACTCTTTCATTAGCATGTTGACCATAAATTATACAAAGATGACCACTCTGTACTATAGGCGAGACACAATGACTTCCATTGAAGAAGCAAAATGGAAGGAAATAATATCAAATTTAGACTCTAATGACCAAGTGGAGATCACTGCACTATTTGGTAATGGATTCACAGTGAAGAGAATAGCAATTTACTTGAAATATTACGAGTCATTTCATGAACAAATGGAGGATCCACAATCATCAAGTATTGCTTGCTTACTATAACTTTTATTTTGCACCAGCTTTAAATGTTTGTGTTATAGTTTTAGTTCGTAAAAAAGGAATCTAGGAGATTATTGTTAATTTTAATTACCTAATTATTCTTTAGGAAGCTTTGACTTTTGAGGTTAACATTTTTACTTACCTCATGATTCATGATGTTTTTCACTTAATTTTTCTCCGTTGTTGTAGAGAGATGATGACGAAAACAATAATTTCAAGCTCTTGGAGCAAGCGTCGAAAATATAATAAGTGGTGCAGCTTTAAAGTCCAATGAAGTGGCACGTAACAAGTCAAAAAACGTGATGGGGCACATGGCGGGACAAGTAATGATTAAATTTAGATGTGTACTTTTTTTTATGATTTTTGTATTTTTATTATCTTTTTTATTATATAATTATTATATTATCTCGTCATAGAAAACTCTAAATTCTTGGCAATTGATTTTGATAAATTTCCTTCAATACTTGATGATATTACCCTTAAGGATATTAGTCGAAGAGTTTTATTAATTAGTCATAAATTTCTTACGCTTAATCGGGATATTAGGCAATGTTATTAAACCCGGACGGTCAAATGAACCGGTCGGGGATAATTTGGATTAAGGGTTAGTGGGTCAGACCGGAGTCAAACTGGACCTAAACCGGGGCCAAACCGGTAATATATTAATATAAAATTATAATAAGATAATAAAATAAATAAAACTTTAAATGTTTATTTTACATTGAAAAAAGTGATGCCTTTTTCTGCAAACCTGACTAACCTGATGAAGTAGTGGCGTGCAAGGAACAAATTTTGTTCTCCCTTCACAATGCTTTTGAAACATTTTTTTTTTAGTCAACCGATGATATTGAAAATTGAAACTAGATCCCTATATCATAATTCCTAGCCTCTTAGGCTCTAATCTTCTTTTGTGTCTTCTATCTTCCTTGAGTTCTCCATTTTCGTTTTGCTTGGCCCTTCAATTCCGATCTCTCCTCTCTCTCACCCCCATTCTCTGCTTTCTCAAAGCTTCATTTTTCCAGCTCCAAAAAAACAACTCCGGCCTTCTACCTAGCCAACACAATACCCCCACTTGCTCGGCGTGGCCCGTGCTCGACATTTTCTAGGCCATGCTTGGCGTCTCTGGATCTAAGGGGAGTGGATCTGTTCACATGCTGTTGACCTCGTTTCCTCGCTCCTTGGTCTGTCACCATCATTCTCCTCTTTCGGCTTTGTTTTCACTGGATCTATTGTATTTTGCTTTTTTGGTCAAATTTGGATCTATTGTTATATTGGCTTTGTTTCTCTCCATCTCTCACTCTCTTTCTCTACTTTGTAAACATCTTGATTTTCAATCGATCTTTAAAAAAGAAAAAAAAACTACTCGACCCCGTTTAAATGACCGGACCGGTTGTCCCACGCGTTCGGTGGTTTTGGTCCGAACCGCGGTCCGGTCCTGGTTTTAATAACCATGATATTAGGTCAAAACTTATTGTTATAGAAAAAGCATGTTAAATTATAATACATGCATGAATAAATCATAATAAAAGGGATTGATATTTTTTTTAAACGAAAATATTTCACTAAGTCATAGAAAATTTTCTAAACTTTATGTCATGTGGAAATAACTTATGTAAACTTTAAGATTCTACAACAAATCTCTCAAAACTTTTATATTTATACATTATCTTTTCTGTAAATGATTTAAAGTCTAAGGGTTTTCTTTTGTCAACAAGTCTAAGAATTTATCTGTATCTAATTCAATTCAAACTTTGAGAGTTATATGCATACAACTGGTTTTGTTATATATCATATCCTATGGGTAGTACACCCTTGGTGAATTAGACCCAAGTTCATTAACCATTGGAGTACCAATGAAAATAACAAAAAATATAAGGTTAGAGATTGTTATATGCTCAACTTGTTTGAATTGGATAAGTAGGAGCAGTTTTAGCTTGTGGTTGTTTCTTGGGAGAATTAGGAGAAGGACGAAGAGAAAAAAATATTTATTAATAACGATCTTAAAAATTATAATTATTTTCAAGGACCAAAAAATAAACCATGGTAGAAAAAACTTTACCCACTTTGGAATAATTTCACTAAACACTTTGAAAAAATCAACCATGGTAGAAAGACATAAAACAAGACAAATAAAAATCTACCATGGTTAATCTGACCTCAACTTCATAACAAAACAGTCAAGGCCTTACCATGGGAGAAAAGACTCTACCATGGTAGAAAAAACTTTACCCACTTTGGAATAATTTCACTAAACACTTTAATTTGAAAAAATCAACCATGGTAGAAAGACATAAAACAAGACAAATAAAAATCTACCATGGTTAATCTGACCTCAACTTCATAACAAAACAATCAAGGCCTTACCATGGGAGAAGAGACTCTACCATGGTAGAAAAAACTTTACCCGCTTTGGAATAATTTCACTAAACACTTTGAAAAAATCAACCATGGTAGAAAGACATAAAATAAGACAAATAAAAGTCTACAATGGTTAATCTGACTTCAACTTCATAACAAAACAATCAAAGCCTTACCATGGGGGAAAAGACTCTACCATGGTAGGAAAAACTTTATCCACTTGATTGACACAATACAAGCACAATTAATATAATTCACAAATGGGCTAGGCATTTAAAGCCCTCAATGTAATCATAATCACCACAGCCCATTATAACAAATATATCTTTGCATTTGAATGTTTAAATTCATTTCAATTACAAAAACATTTAGGCTTGGCCTCAAATAAAGTAGCCACCACAATAAAACAAACAGTCTTAAAGGACCCACATTAGAAATTCCAGATGTAGTGGAATATTGTTTATGTTAGTGCCAACGTTGAAGCGGGTGAATTGGGTGATTTAAAAAAAATGGAAGCGTTAAACTAATAAATCAAACACAAGTGGTTTGAGAGATATCACTGAAATGTGCAGAGTTGTCTATACTTGTTTGACCTCAATTCCTTGACTTATGTCCAGTCCCTAGAGCATCTCTGAGATTTTAACTGTCGTTCCAAGATCAACTAGGTTCTTGGCACCATATTACACAAGAAATCCTTACATCCTTACCAAAACTCACTCCCCCTTACTAGTTGTAATCTAACAACCACTGAAGGTCCCACTCATTGTTGTAAAAAAGTCGTTCCAAAATGTTGGAACGAACATTTTTACGTTTTTCCAGTGAAAAACATGTTGGATCGGTGGTTGAGATGCAATCGGAGGTGAAACGGTAGAGACGACATTTTGGAATGGCGGAAACGGTTGAAACGGCGTGTTAGCCGTTCTGAATTTTTTTTTAAAAAGGGTATTTTCGTAAAATCCCCTTTTCCTGCCCCAAATTAAACCCTCGTCGACTTTCCTCTTCTTCGATCCGATGCTTCTTGCTTTCTTCAGTTTCAGTTTTTCTTCATCCACCGACCACCGTAGCTTCTTCTTCACATCAATGCTTCTTGCCGTCGTATTTGCTCGCTTTGCCTCGACTTTCCTTTCCTCTTCTTCTTTGATCGCTAGGGCTGGGATGCGACGCCGCTTGTCCTTCAATTCTTCTTCTTCTTCATCGACCATAGGTGGCCGAGTCTTTGGACGCGACACTCATGGACAACGACTTTCCTTTGCTTTGCTGGGTATTTTTTTTGTCTTTAAATCATCTGTTCCTTATAGCATGAT
Source organism: Acacia acuminata (assembly GCA_019022655.1). Lineage (NCBI taxonomy): Eukaryota > Viridiplantae > Streptophyta > Magnoliopsida > Fabales > Fabaceae > Acacia > Acacia acuminata. Next base: position 93,683 of record JAFJYI010000242.1, on the reverse strand, counting down.
GAGACTAAATTGCTAAGTTCTAATTACAACAATGGAATTCCTTTGCTAGGCATTTTTTGTCTTTAATTCATCTGTTCGTTCCATATAAATCATCAGATGAGTTTCTTTCTTTAATTTGGTGAGTGCTGACTTATGTGCTTAATTTGCTTAAATCATCAGATGACTGAGTGTTTGGACTTAAATTTGTGATGACTTTAATGTATTGATGTGTTTTAGTTTTATATATGTTGGATTTTATTTGTTTTGTAGTACGTAGTAAACTCTTACGTTTCGTTTACGTTTTTCGTTTTTACGTTTTTACTCATCCTTACCGTTTCAACATTGACACTACGTTTTAACAACACTGGTCCCACTACCTTTAGTCGTTGTAATGTAATTGAGATTTTACAAAAAACAGATTGATTGTAAAACTCTCTTACAGAGTAGATAAATAAACACTGATGAACAAAATATCAAAATATATTTTACAGAGCATTAATGAGTAATAAATCTGATCGTTCATAGTTAGATGGCTCCGAATTGAATGCTCTTATATTTATAGATGAACACCATTAATGACCATTGAAGCTTTCCATTGGGTGTGTTCAAATTGTTCGTTAGATTGAAGAAACTTTCCATTGGACACAAACCAGAGTCGTTGGAAGATTTTGAGGATGGGTCGCTTCCGCATCGCTGCTACAAATCTTCATACGATATCCCTTTGGTCTATGTAATTGTCTAAGGTTTGGTCACTTTCGCTTTGCCGCAATTGTCGCTTTAGACAATATACATTGACGTGCTCTAAGTTTCCTTGTATCTTTTATGTTTCTATGTTTGCATTTAATGTTCTGACAAATAAATTTGCTTTTTCATTTTTGGATTTAAACCATGATTTAAATCATCTGAAACTCATAACTAAATATGTTTAGTGGCATTGAGAAGCACTATGGGTAGAAACCAAAAATTACCGGATGATGATCAGTAGCAATTCTATCGCTTTTAGGTCTAAGCTTTATCCCTAGATAAATAAACTAATTCATTTTCTTCATCAAATCCAACATCATTAAGCAATCCATCAATTTACTCTTCATCTTTTGAGGTTTTCATGTTCTCATCATCATTAGTGAATGTCTTTTTCTTGTGCTTCTGACATGGTCAGTGAATGCTGAATCATCCAATAATGAAAACTAGCTAAAATAGTAATCCTTGTCTCATTCATATTAGTACAAGAAGCATGATCTATAGGCTATAGCTATATAAACATATATCTTGTATCCCAGGAGACAAAAGAAAGTTGCAATATTATGTAAGTGACATAGGGCCGTAATAACCGTCCATGGACTTCACTTCTTGATTAATAAATTATGAAATGACACACCCCGATTAGCCAAAATGCAAGTGGCATGAGAAAAACTTGATATCCGATGTGTAAGCACTGATTGACAACAACTATCAAATAAGAAACCCGAACGAATTACAAAATTCATTTTTGCCGGTATAATATATTGGAACTTACCTTCATATCCCTACGATATCCGGACTTGAAAACCATGTCTCGTCAATTACAACATCGAGTTAGAGGTTTTCCATTATACGTAACCGTCATTTGTCAAGGAAGATGTTAAAATAGCTCGTTTCACACTTGCTGATTTTGCACATGACTTTAGAACATTGAGAGTTCCCTTGATCACGCCGGGTCAATAAGTTCATCAAAATGAGGATGGAGTTGGTAAATGAAACAATAATCAAAATAATGGGACCCATAAGGGGCCAGAGATGTAAAGGCCTACAGCCATTGCAAGCAAAGATATGCTTGAGTTCAATTTTCCACCCAGTTGACCACATACTAGGCATGATTCTCTATTCTATACAAAAGAATTTTTGCATAATTTTCACAAGATTTGTTATAATTTAAGGATAAGAGGAAATAGTAAACTCACTCAACAATAAGAATTTGATTTTGCCATTATTTGCCAAAGGCGAGAAAGCACTTGTTTTTGGAAAGGTTCAACATGGTAGTCAATTTGTAATTTAAGAATTAATTGCCTACTTAGAAGACAAAATCAAATATTAAACGTTTCTCCCTTCTAGCATAGGGCCTTATTATTTCTAAAAGGAACAACAACTTAATTTCTCAAGCAACAAGGCAAAAGAAGTCAACTTCACGAAATAGATCTCCCAAGCTAAATAGATTCTTCGCACAATTTAAAGCCTTAGGAAATAAATTGCTTTGCTTGAAGGAAGAGAACATCCAATTACGTTTCAACAATTAGAAAATGATACAAACCCGTGGGTCTATGGGATCAAAATAACAGGGAGATGCGTATGAAAGACCCCTTCACACCCTCAACAACTTGGTCAAAAGAACCTTCTTCCCGAGATCGCTTTAATCGGCGTAATCTCTCCTTTGCACCATCAAGCTTGAACAAGTGATCTACCTTTCTTGAATCATCTGCAACGAGCTACAAACCATCAAAAATTGGTAACTCAAGATGATAAACCATATAAAAACAAGATATAATCGATTCATTTATGGTGATAGATATGGTACGGTATTTAAGGTGCACTAACTTGGGTCACGAACGCGCCTTGACAAAGCAGTAACCACGAAGAAGAAGGAACTTGACGAGCCATGAAGCAATATAGCCGAAGCACCAAATGACGCACACCATTTTTCCTTCACCTACGTTGCTACCCATACTCTCGATCTTCCAAATAATCTCCGGCTCTCGCCTCAATTTGGGTAAATTCAAACTCAAGAGCTTAATTTTATTTATTCAAATGAAGACTCGTGTCCATTTTAAAAATATCCAATTGGATTCTTTAGGGGGTTTTGACTTAGCCATCTTTGACTTCCAAGTTCCAACATACGAAGGCATTGCATTGGAGAAAGACACGTATAGAGGAGCGAATATCCCTTTTCTCAGCCGTTACTTCAACTCACATCCCTATTCGCTAACTGCTTTTTTCCACAGTGCTTTGATCCATTTTTCCGAACCAATCGAGCAATCCTTTGAACATTATTCGGGCTGCATCGCTAGTGAGATAGGGAGAGAGAGTGAGAGAGACACGTAAAATCGTGCACGAGAATTTGATCCCGCACCGAGGAACCACATCCACCACATCCGATTATTTGACCACCGAATCGAGACGGGACCTCATCATCAACGCCGCTTTTTGGGTTAACAAAGTGAGTTTTTTTTTCCTACCACTTTTATAGAAACCCGATAGCAAAAAAATCATGTTGTAAATGTGATTTGTATTTAAGTTTATTCATTAATTAATACATTAAAATCTTTAATTAACAAAGCCTCAACTCATTGTAACCCCTCTCTTCCTCTTTTTTTTTTTTTTTGGTTTGGCTTATATCCTTTTTTTTTTTTTGGTAATAATCGGGGCTTATCAGCCCATATTCATTCCTATATCAACATATATCTTGGGTAAGTAACACCCATATAATCCCTGTACAAGTATTGGTTCACAACCTGAGGAGGGCAATCAAAAATCACATGCACATCCTCCTGAACAAAACTATAACCACTAATGAATCTGCACAACAATTACATTCTCTATATACATGAGAAAAAGACAAACAGGGACTTTCTTCATTACTTCACTTATCTTTTGCAGCAAACATGTATCGCCTTCCTCCTCTTGTCAGTAGTTTTCTTAGCGGTTGAACAAAGCTTGATGAATCGCTCTCTAATACCACTCTCACCCGATTTTTACTCGCTAAATTCTATACCATACAAAGGGCTGCCCATAGTTCAGCATTTAGAGCTGAACACCTTCCCAGCCTTCCTTGAGAATCCACCCATCCATCCTCCATCGCCGCCCCCTCATCACCCACCACAAAATGACCATATTCTCCTTCCCCTTAGATGCCCCATCTATATTGATTTTTACCCAGCCCTCCATGGGAGGTTCCCATCTGATATAGGCTTCTACTCTTCCTCCATTCACTTTACCGAACTCCTCCTTTGCCCTTTTAATTTCTCTTACATGCCATGCTACTATCAGCCCTCTTTCAGTTGGAATTTCAAAACCGTCTTCAAAACAAGCTTTATTTCTCCAAGACCACAGAAGCCAGCAGGTAACGCCAAATACTAGACTCCAATCTCTTTGTGTATGGGCTAGGTTCCAGCCAAACCATTCTAACCCATGTTTATTTAAAAACTCTGCCTCAATTCTCCTATCCCATAATTCCATCCACAACTCCTTAGCCACTGCACAATCCCTCATGACGTGCATTAGAGTCTCATGATGATCCGGACACTTGTAACAATCCGGAAGGCCTCCCATGAGTTTGCTTTTCCTTTCACTTGTTAGCAATCTACCATGCATTGCTAACCAAAGAAAAATTTGCACCCGCCGGGGCCCTTTCCACTTCCACAACAGCCTCCATTCGCACTCCCCCTTATCTCGTTCTTCCCTTATGATATGGTACATCTCTGAGACCACATAGGAGCTTTTCAGATTTTTCCCCCAACGTACACTATCCACACCACAATCAGCAGAAGGGGGTAGGACAGCCAGCAGTTTCTGTCTCCCTGCTGTGTTTAATTTCCTTTCAATCCTTTCCAAACTCCAACCACCATCAACCACAACCATTTCTTTTACCTTTAATAGGTTCTCTTCCTCTGTTAAACTCTCAACATCCATCTCTCTCAGTCTTTGTCCACCCTCCATCCATATATCATTCCAAAAATTAGCTAGTGTTCCATTACCAACCTCTCATCCTATATTACGTCGTTTCGGCCATATCTGATTCAAACTTTTCCATAATCCAGAGTCAGTTTTTATAGCTTTACACTCTTTAAACAGATCACAATTTCTCCCATACTTACCAATTAAGACACTTGAGCATAGACTTTGAGGTTTGACAAGGATATTCCATGCTATTTTACCAAGCAAAGCCTCATTCATTACCTCTAGGTTTCTAATACCCAAACCCCCATTTCTTTTGTCTTGACAGATAGAATCCCAACTAACCGCATGTATTTTCCTCTTCCCCTCTTCACTTTGCCATATGAAGTTGCGCTGCATTTTTTCCATCTGTTTACTAATTCCCACGGGAATCCGAGAGTGTTGCATTGAGAAGACAGCAAGTTGATTCGTAACGGACTGAACCAACGTTAGTCTCCCAGCAAGCGACAAAGTCTGACTTTTCCAGCTACTCAACTTTTGCTGCATCTTGTCCAACAGGTACTGGTAATTGTTCCTGCTGCCTCTTCCACCAAGCATGTATGCCCCCAAATATCTTCCTAAATCCTCTAATTTTTTAAATCTAGAATATCCACATATTTCATTCTGCAAGTTTCTTTCCACATTTGGCGAGAAGAAAATACTAGTTTTTTGGGCATTAACTTTTTGGCCTGATGCAATACCAAAAGTATCCAGAACTTCCATCACAGAGCATATCTGATCCATGTTAGCTTCACAAACTAGTAGCAAATCATCCGCAAATAGAAGATGGGAAACTTCAGCACCATTCCTCCCTAGCCTCAAAGGTTTCCATTTTCCACAAGCTACATAGTCCGAAATTACGTGAGATAATTTCTCCATACCCAATACAAACAGATCTGGAGAGAGGGGATCTCCTTGTCTCAACCCCCCAGAAGGGCTAAAACTCTCCCTCCTACATCCATTCCATAAGATTGACATACGAGCCGAACTCATACATCCCCCGATTACATTTTGTAAATGAGTAGAAAACCCAATTTCATCCGTAACTTTACACGAAAATCCCAAGACATCCTATCATAAGCCTTTTCTAAGTCAATCTTTACAACCATAAATCCTTTCTTACATCTAAGTTTATTCAAGGAATGAACTACTTCTTTGGCTATTATGATGTTATCATGTATACTCCTCCTAGGTACAAAGCTAGTTTGGTAGGGAGACACCAAACTGTTCATTAAAGGTTTTAGTCTATTTACAATCAACTTAGCTAAACCTTTATAAATCACATTACATAAAGCTATGGGTCTAAATTGACTTACCCCTTCTGGCTGTTCTATCTTCGGAATCAGCACCAATAAGGTATCATTGGCTTATATCCTTTACCCATTCCGTCCGCTGCTATCCAAACGATATGTTTTTTCCAGTAAAACACACACACACACACACACACACACCTGTTCCTTAAAAAAAAAAAAATCAAGACACTGTCGGGTAGTAAAAAGATAACTCAGGATATTGAATGGTACTAAAAAAATTCTTCATGATCTTAAAAAAATTATTTTAGGATCTTGAAAAAATATTTCAGAGAACTAGCTGGTACTAACAGGATACTGAATGATACTGAAAAAATAAGTTATAGTCTTAAAATATTATTTAAGGATCTTGAAAAAATATCCTAAACTATATTTTTAGTAACATTCTCAGTATCTCAAATATTTTTTCAAAATCCTAAAATAATTTTTTTAAGACCATAAATTATTTTTTCAAGATCGTTTGTATCCTTTCAAGACCCGGCCCGGACTTAAAATAACTTTTCAAGATCCCAAATAATTTTTTAAGATCATGAAAAAAAATTTAGTACTATTCAAGATCATGAGTTATCTTTTTACTACCCAACAAGTGTCTCGATTTTTTTTTTTTTAAGGAACAAAGTGTGTGTGTGTTTTTGTCGAAAAAACAAAAAACGATGTCATTTGGGCGGGCGGCGGAATAAGCCAAACCCCTTTTTTTGGAAGAGGATTCTCTCCTAATTCTCTTTCTCATTTTCCTCATTGGCATCATCCGGGCCATTGATGGGAAATGTGAGAGAAAGGTTAAAGTGATATTGTGATTGATTGGATAGATATGATTTAGAGATGATGAGGGATAATGAGAAAGTGATTATGAGAGAACCCAACCCTTTTTTTTCCCTTGCCTTTCTCTCTCTCTATTTCCCATACGGTCAGAAAATGGGCCCCACGAAAAAGAAAAATGCCCTTTCCCCTCTATCTATCAGGAAACAGGCCCCACAAAAAAGCTCAGTGGCTTTTCAGTAGCTAAAAAGTTAGGGGGTGCTTTTTTTTCAACGTGGTTTTAAGCAAGAAGACTAATAACAAAAAAAAAAAAAAACTAATCCAAATGGACTTTTTTTACTGAAACACCATTGTGCTTTTTTTTTGGTAAAAACTCTCCAAAAGCCATCTCCAAACAGGTCCAATATTTCTTTATGAGGTTTCTAGGGGAAAAATCACATTAAAAAAAAAAACATGGAAGGTGGATTCCGTCAAACTCTTGATAAAAAATGTTCTCGTCTCTTGTACCCACCGTGAGATTAACTTTAAATTAATTTTGAATTGTAAAGATATGTAATTTTATTTTAATTAATATAAAATTTAAAATAAATATAATCTTATAACTATCACTTCTCTAAAAATAAATTTCTTATTTAAAAAATCAAAAATTTTAAATTTTAAATTTAGACTATTAAGATTAAATTTAAATCATTGAGATTTCACTAAAGGGATGAGAAATTGGGTGCTCATCAACATCACATGTGGATCCGTGTCGAAATATTTCTTTGCCGTGTTTGGCTAGTTGGGAGAGAACTTGATGACACACCTGTTGGTCCTCTTAGTAAAAAAGGTGATGGCGCATGACCTATAGGCTATAGCTATACGAACATAAATCTTGTATCCCAGGAGACGGGGGCAAAAAAAAGTTGCAATACTATGCAAGTGACATAGGGCCAGAATAACTATCAATATGGACTCCACTTCTTGATTAATAAATTATGAGATGACACGGTTCTGATTAGCCAGTGCAATGGCATGAGAAAAACTTGATATCCAGATGTGATTTCTTCCCCACTAGTATTTCAATATATATATATATATAATCCAATTAATAATACTATTACTTCATTATAGCAGCTAGTTATCTTTTTGACAAAATTATGCATAAATTAACTCTAGTGAATGCAGGATAAAATTTAGCTTAATTATATAAGAAATTGGAAGTTGGCATTACAAATGAAATTATTGATATGATTTATCAGTCCTAAACTCTTTTTTGGAATAGAGGAAATATATAGGAAGATAAATTAACGAGTTTGATTTTCTTTAAAAAAAAAATGAAGATAAAATTTTGGTAAGAATAACAAATAAAAAAATTTTAATTACTTTTTATATATATATATATATATAAAAAACGGGTCAATGTGCAGATTTGCCAACCAACTATTATCCGAGGAGGCCGACACAAATAACTATTGAGGGGACCAAAATTGCCAACCAACAATTAAAAAGTGAAGAAAAAAACACAATCCGGAGTAGATTCGCCAACGAACTATTATCCCGTCACTGTCTTGGTGTCTCCATCTTCCATTGATCGGCCTTAGTGTCTAACGTCGATTTCCAAAGCTTCTATTGTTGCTTGGGTGTTCCACTCACCCTCTTGAACTCATCCAATAGTCCACGAGTTCGACCGGCACGCACCTTGCACCCCTGGTTCCATCCCTCCAATGCCACAAGCAAGAACCGCCGTCTTGTCAAATGCTCGCTCCCTTGGGTCCCATCTCTCGTTGGTGTTTTCGTTTTCCAACAAGATGGGTTAACCGCTCTTTTCTCCACAAGTTTCCGCCACCGTCCTACGCCAAATTGCCTCATATTTTAATTTAATTGTGATAGTTTTTTTTTTTTAATAGTTATTTGGTGTTTTTTTTTTTCACTTTTAATAGTTATTTGGTTTTTTTTTTTCACGTTTTAATTGTTTATTGGCAATTTTGGTCCCCCTCAATAGTTATTTGTGTCGACGCTCATCGATAATAGTTGGTTGGCAAATCTGCATCTTCACCAAAAAAAAAAAAAAAATTGATTTCTATTATCATCGATAACCAAACAAGGCTTGAAAGATGCCATAGCGTAAGAATTCTTTGCTCTCAAAAGAGTTTTAAAACTCTTCGAAGTTTACATGTTTATATACTAACAAATTAATCAACACTTTTTTGTAAGAGTAAATCAATCAACACTTACAATGCACAAATAAGGCATTAAATAAAAGCCAATGTATTTACCACTAAACGCTTAGGTCACCAAAGGGTCATCATAAGCTTAACCACGGGTCTTGAGTTCGAGACGTGGGAATGCAAAGATGTATGGGCTGTAGAGGCTTCACTCGAAAGGGGCCAACCCGTCTTGGTCCGGATTAGTCCGGGCCGTTGATGTGCCCGAAAGATGGCCTGTCCCGAGACAACGGATGCACTACGCTTTAAAAAAAAAAAAAAAAAAAAAAACCAATGTATTTATTTTGGCCATATGTTTTTGTTACCACATCAGAAAAAGAAAGCATGTTACATGCAAGCCAACAAGGCATATAATCTTTAATGATTTATTCACTTTATCTTTTTATTTATTTATAATTTGTTATTATTCCTTGTCGCTTTCTTCTGTAAAATTAACAGCTAAAAATCCTACTTAAACCGTACTTTATATTACATTTATTAATAAAAGAATTAAGAGCTCTTGACCCTTACGTTGCGTGACTGCCGTGAAGAAAGACCAATCATATTATATATTTTTACGTAATGTATGGAGGAAAAGAATAGTGATAACCAAATAAAAAATTTTATTGAATAACTTCATTCAAAAAAAAAAGAAAGGAAAAGAAAAAAAAAAAATGATGAAATTATTACTCGTAGAATATATTATATCACACATCAACTAATTATAGAAGATGATAAATATATAACCTTGAGGTAAGTATTATCAAATTGACTTGAAATATTTTTTTATAAACTTTTGGGTCATTTGGTATCCAACGTTCCTATATCCTATTCATTATCGATATATGAGCAACCGACTAATTCATATCAAGGTTTTGCGATATTTTTTGAACAAGATGGTATTCAGATTCAGTTCGCTATTTTGTAGATCTAACACCCTCACGCCTGGGTAAAATTGACTTAAACTATTTTAAAATAGGAAGACAAATCTAATATATGACTAATAATTAACTAAAATTTAATAGGAATATTGATTAAATATATTAACTATTGGTTGCCCTCATTAATGACCTTAAAATTCCTTCATTCCCTTTCTAAATGCATGCATCTCAACTTTTGGTTTTAAAGCTCAAATCAAATGCCAACAATTAAAGCAGACAACATGAACCACGTCTGTGAATATAATATGAAAAGAAACCTCTACACACAACCACCGACACACACTCATACGCACACACTCCTCTTGTCTTTAACATATTTGGGGAGTTGATTTTGGTCTTATATTTATAAGACATAATTTTCATAATTGTCAATGTTTTTCTAATTTACCCATATTGATGCTACTCAACAATAATAAAGGAGAGGAGAGAAGGAGGAAATTATGGAAGATGATTAGGATATTCTAGAAAATATGTACATGTCATACTAACTAACTTAACCAGCTTCCTTAATCTAATCAAATTAGGTATACATATTTTAATATATTAAGGATTGGAGGAGTATATGGGTTTCTCACACTATATATATAGCTGCCCAATCGCTTAAAGAAGCATAGTACATATATAAGAGAAGCGAAGTCCTAATAAAATGGAGGAAAGCAGGCGAGAACTGTGGGAAGCGGTGTTGGGGGACAAAAATGGGATGAAGTTGCAGAGTTATACAGAAATGATCCACATATTCAGGCCACGAAAATCACCAAATCGGAGGACACTGCACTGCACGTGGCCATCAGTCTGGGAGCACCAGAAGACAAGGTTGTAAATCTTGTACATGAGATTGAACAAACCAACGTTAATGACGTCGAAGCTGCCAAGAAAACCTTGGGAGCTCAGAATGAGCAACAAGACACTCCTCTTCACTGTGCTGCCTCACGAGGTTGTCCCTCTATATGTAAGCGAATATTGCAAGTCCATGAAGACTTGGCTTGTAAACCTAACAAGGAAGGTGAGACGGCTCTTTTCTTGGCCGCTCTCAATGGCCGGAAAGATACCTTTCTCTATCTTCATTCAGTTTGCCGGAAGATGGGATCGTCTAGTCCATGGTGGAGAAGGAATAATGATGACACTATACTTCATTGCACAATTCAAAGAGAATACTTTGGTATGTATATATGCATGCATGCAAGTAAGTTTTAAGCTATTTGCATTTCTTCAGCTTAATAACAAAACAAAAAACAAAAACAAAAACAAAACAAAACTAGGTACACGGCCATTTCAGTCCTTAATATAAGAATTAGTTAGAAAGTTTTGGATTTGATCTTAAATATAATATTCCTCCGGTTCTAAACTACTTTGTGTACAAACTAATTCCTAACCAGAGGGAGTATCTTAATCCATTTTGTCTTCAATATTCATCATCTCCCAAATTAATTTACCTAACTTATAAAATGATATATAATCTAACACCACAGAGGTTATTTTAGGGAGATAATATCACATTTTTTGTAATGACCTAATTTAGCTCATTTGTTGTAATGATATATTAAGTATTATGTAGGGAATATATAATAAGAATTAACGATGTAAGCTCTGAAACAGATCTTGCACTAGAGATTATTCATCTGTATGAAGACCACCAGAAGATTGCTAGCGTTAGGAATAATGATGGAGTTACACCTCTTCATGTCCTTGCTTCCATTCCTTCCGCTTTCAAAAGCGTTACTCCCATGTCTTTGTGGGACAAACTTCGTTACCGTTGTAAGTATCATTTGTTGTTGTTTGGCGTTATTCATTTTTATTTTCACACGTGTTTTTAATTAATGAAAAGAACTGAAGTTAATTAAAAATTTTGCTTTTGTAAAGACATTGGTGTAGAAATGCTGACAATTGAGACTAAAGAGGACCACGTTGTGGACGTTGGAAATTCTGTCTTGGTGGAGGCTGATGATGATCCAACTTTAGGCCATCAGAGTCAAGGTTGATATATGCTTTATTTTAAAGGAAATTGTAATGATTAATATAATTACTTTATTCGCTGATGAGACTACTTGCAGTATTTAATTTAAAACTAATAATGACTTTAATTTCTTTTGGGTACATGACTCTCGAAAGGTTCAATAAGAAGAATGAAAGAGAAACATGTATTGAGTGGGCTGATCATGGAGGAACTCCTCCAAAAAACTTCTGAGTATGAATACAGCCAAGATGAGACTCCTGGGGATAAACAGAACCAAAAAGGTAATACTTCTAGGTTCTTGATATAAAAAAAGCTAGTTAAGGGTTAAATTTGGTTTTAAAATATAAGATCTCAATATACTTTATTTATTTTATTTATCATTTTTCTTTAAACTAATTTATCTAAACTTAAGAAAAATTGGAAATACTCCTTTAAAAAAGTTATTGGTGAGAATGATTTAAATCAGAATACTAATCCTTCCTGTGTGGAAAACTTGCAGAGTACTGATACTCTGATTTAGCTCCTTATAACCAACAAATTTTCCAATGGGGTCTTTTCCATTTTATTTTATATATTTATCAATTTTCTCCAAACTAATTTTTCTAAACTTAAGAAAAATTGGGAAAAAGTCTCCCGTTGAACACTAATTTATTAGTGAGGATGACCTAAACTAGAGTACTAACTAATACTTCATATGTACAAAATTTGCATGGTACCGTTACTTTGATTTAGGTCCTTTTCACCAATAAAATTTTCAATAAGGACAGAGTTTTCCCCAGATTGCTCTAACTTATAAATTTAAATATAATCTCATCTTTACACAGAGGTATTTAATTTTAGGAAGATCATGTCATATTTATTTAAATTAACCAATTTATTTCATTTCTTTAATCTATCCAAATTAATTAATTAAGTAACTTGGTAGTATAATATAAACCAATAGAGTTAAACATAAGTGCAACTTATTCTAGTAGTATTATTTTGGAGTGATTAAGAATATAATAAACCGCTAGCATTTGATTGGCAGGAGAGGCATCAAAGAAGGACAAGAAATCGACGGCATTGTTAGTGGCAACAAAGAATGGTCTAATAGAAGTTGTAAAGAGAATTCTTGAGGTTTATCCAGTGGCAATCTACGACAAAACCGACCCAAAGAAAAGAAACATAGTTCTTTTGTCTGTCGAAAAAAGACAAACCCATGTTTTCAAGTCATTGATGAAACACCCTCTTTGGCATAACCTCAGTGAGGCTGTGGATATGGACGGTAATAATGTATTGCACATGGCCTCCTTTCTTCTTCAACACATGCCTCGTCAAATTCATGGTTCTGTCATGCAAATGCAATATGAAGCACTCTGGTTTAAGGTACCCATCAAAATTATATATAACTAATTAATTTCTTTGATATCTGTGAATTTTTTAACTAGTTCCTACATTTACCTTAGGTTTGGATGGGAGAAAAAATAAAACTAAGAGGAAATAAAACATGGGAGGGTTGAAGTCTTACCTTGTTCAGATGAGGGAAGAAAAGTAAGAGTAAAGAAAATGAGGAAAAATATGAAAAATATATTTCTTTTGATTTATATTTAAACATATACAAATATTTAAAAAAATTATTTTTTTTCCTTATGTTTGATTTTTTCTTTCAATTTATTATTTGACTTTTAAAATATATTTTTGAGCATACAAAATTATTGATTTTAAATACAAATATAAAAATATATTTTTTCAAGATATTTTTACTTCAAAATATCTTGATAGTATTCATTTTTTTTTATAGATATAAATGATCACATGAACTATAGTAAATTAGGATATGAGATTATTATTGTCATTGTGATATTTGGCCATATTTTCTCTCCTTTATCCCAGGAGGCCAGGGATGATAAAATTATCTCTAGTTTTCTCTCCTCTCATTTTCTTTCTGCCCCACTTTTCTCTCCATCCAAGTTGTTTAAAGGCTTTTTGGATGTGGCTATGCAAGGAAGTTAATTTCAGTCTGTTCAAATGTGTATCATAAACCTTCTTGCGAGGATTAATTTTACATAGTTTGTTCTTTTAATTATTACTAATTCATATTATGAATATATTTTCTTGTGAAAGTATGTGAAAGAAAACATGCCAGACTACCTGAGTTATCAAGAGAACAAAGAAGGGGACACACCAGATGAGATCTTCGCAAAAGAGCACAAGGACCTTCTCAAGGAAAGCAACGAATGGATCAAGGACACTTCTGGTTCTTACGCCATAGTTTCAGCCCTTATTGTGAGTGTTACCTATGCAACATCGTACACTGTCCCAGGTGGCACTAATGAAACTGGAAAACCCAACTTACGAGGCCAACTTGCATTCGACATCTTCGTATTCTCGATTCTGGTTTCCTTCTGCTCCTCCATCACTTCCTTGGCCGCCTTTGTCGCTGTCTTTAGTTCTCGAAAGCAACCTGTTGATTATCTTCGAAGTTTGCCTCTCAAGCTTTGTTTTGGATTAACAACGTTTTATTTGTCCGTTGTTTCAATGTTGGTCTCCTTTTGCGCTGCACATTTCTTTGAACTTGATCAGAGAATGAAGCATAAGATTAGCCCTTATGCTTTGGCGTTGGTTCCATTGTGCTTGTACACTTATGAACAGATTCCACTGTATTGGAATCTTCTCAGAACCACCCTTGCTAAAGAGCCTCAGCCAAGATACGTGGGAGACAATGTTACGATGTAGATCCAGCCATGCATGTTGTTTCTTCTTCCGATTCCGCAATTTTTGTTTTTTGTTTTATGTTTAATGTGATCTTACTTCTCTATTGTGAGCTCCTGTGTGAGAAAGCTTGAAAGTTTGTACCTTTTTTTTTTTAATTTGTTGCAAAATCTATTTGGAAATTAAATGATGCATTATTTCATTATATATATATAGTATACACACACATTATTCATCAAGACTGCTTTAACAGTGGTTTGCCATATTATTGCCACTCAAATGGTTTATAGCAGCTAAAACCACTAAAAAAAAAACTGTAAAATAATCACTATAAAGTACCGTAAAACAACTTGAATTTATAAATAAGTTGAACACGTGACTTCTCACAAATAAAAAAGCTATCATGACACTCGCCTACAAGACATTATGGTATAGTGAATGGTTTCTTCTGGCCGTAATTTTCATCCTCTTTAAGCCTTCTGCACACAGGTCACTAGATTTGGTTTGAATATATAATATTTCATATTCATATTCTATAAACTTGAAGACCATTACGTTGGATTTAGGAATATAATGTTGTTAAATGACCATAATGCCACTCAATGGCCAAAAAGGAAAATTGAACGGAGGTTTTGGGCTGATTTTGTTTTAACAGTTTTTCAGAAATTACGTTTTTTTTATTCTAAAAATAAACAAGAATTTTGATTTAATCGGCAAAAAATCAAACTTTTTTTTATTTGATTGCCTAGTGATGTTGGTTTGGTATAGAGTACGGCACTACAGTGAATGGAGGACTTGTGTGTTTTGAATGCATGTGGTACGTTTACCATTGTGGTTGTGATTTTCCTAATTGTGGATTGCATACATATTGTATATAAGTTTAACAGTTACTTTGGGATTCAATTTTGAATCCCAGACCATTCCAAAGACACAAAATGTTCTGGCACACGATATGAAGATTTGAGGTAAGGGCATGGAGCCGAGGGATGAAGAAATAGGGGATGCCTTTGTACTTTATATTTTTGGAGGACTGTATATTTTATCTTCTGCCAGTATTTACTTTGGATTACTATACCTTAACCTACAGGGATTATATTTTGTTACTTGTCCTTACTTTTACCCATATTCGTCCAAACCGATCATATGTTCTGCTGCTAATGCTTGGATGTAAGTTAAGATGGTATAATTAAAGGTAAGGTAACAAATAAGTAAGATCCACCACCAGAGAAGGCGAGGCCGATAGGGGTGTAACAGAAAGTGAGAGAGTGTTCGGGAAGAGGAAGAAGGAAGCATCGGAACTCACATGAAAACTGGTTTTTTAGACTTACGTGTGTCTTCTAATCTCTTTTCTACAGTTGGGTGATGTTCTTGAGATTCAGAGGGTGCAGGAAGTTGAGTGTTGTTGGTATGAAGTTTTGTCACCGTTTAAAGTAGTGTCAATTCTGGAAAATCTATGAGACCGTCGTATTCATGTAAGGTTTTGATCAAGTAAATGATTTCGTATGTCACTGAAATTTGATAAGAAGAAAGTACACCACCTAAGCTTTAAAATGATTCCTAGAACATATTATTCATAAGTCTATAGAAAAAGTTATGAATTTTCCAAGATAGACAAAAAAAACTGACAAATCCTATTTCGGATTTGAATTTCTCGGGAGACAAATTATTTGTGACGTACTTTTACTAATCAAACTATACCCAATGGCTAAGAAACTTTCCATACTTCATTTAGACATTATAAGCTTTAAAATGATATATAATATGAGGTAAATGGATTAGCATATTAGAAATTACGAAATTTTGAAGTTAGGAAATTAAAACTGGGAAGATTTTGTGGCAGTATAAGGATTTAATGGGAATCTAAATTTGTGTCAGTACCAGTAGCAGTGGGAGGAATGTTTTCCTTAAATTAGACTTCATAAAGATCAGATAGCTTTTCAAATCACTACAATTAGATTTCTTTACATAAAGATAAGAATTTTCAAAGTTGATTAAAAATTTTGTTAGCTTTTAGCTTTTATATGAAAATAAGAAAGTAAGAGCAATTGATAGTAAAGTCAACTTCCAAAGGTTAATATAAGCACTTCGAGTTAGTGTAGGCCTCTTTAGCTATACATGTCGAGCTTAGTGCAATAACATTAAAGATAACCAACCATATTATCTTTGAGATAATGGAGAATTTGGATAAGTAATAACTTAGCCGTCTGTAAATATGTAATTATAGGACTCGGTACCTGACAGGGACGACCAAAAGACTGAGAACCAATTCAAGAATTGGAAAGTCTACCAGGTTGTAACTTTTCTCCGCATACTATGTATACCTTTATATGCATGTATGAATCATTGTGTTATATGTGTTGTGAACACGAGATATGTAGTAGAGCCTAGTGGACTAGTGGGTCCTTGGGTCACAAACCTTATTAAGTACTCGGATGAGAAGAGGCTAGAGGCCCAATTGAATACTAAGCGCTATGGGAATTGACTAGTGGGTTCTATGATTGTAGTTGTTACACCCCTACCGGCCTCGTCTTTTCGAGTGGTGGGTTAGAGGGATCCCTTTTATTTAATCACCTTCCCTTATTACTTAGTTCAATTATCTTATCACAGAGTTAGCACAGCAGAGCACGAGATCTGGTTGGACAAGTTTAACATACTGATAAACATTTATAATTCAAGTAACAAATAAGTCCCCATAGGGTTAATACAGCCATCCGAATAAAGCAATGATTATAAACAACAGTTATCCAAAATATAAAGTATAATATGAGATAGGACATCCCCTATTTTCTTCAATTCATCGCTTCACGCCCTACCTTCTTCGCGCCTCCGACCGCTACTGTCTTACCCCTGTGTCTCCAAAACGGTCTGGAGTTCAAGGTTGAACCCCAGAGTAACTGTTAAACTCATATACACTATGTATGCAATGCATGTAATGCAAATCACAATCAAGAACATAAACCTAGCATGTACTCCGTAGGACCGCCTGGTCAAGACAAGCCCCCGGATCCAGCGCGCAAAAGGCCTCAGTAGTTAGGTGGCCAACCCTAACCACCTACCCCAAGAGGCCTCAGTGCACACCTATAAACACACAGTCATATAGGCTCCACCTATCTCACATACCTTGGGCCTCAGTAGACACCTATGAACACACAGTCACATAGGCTCCACCTACCCTACATGCCAAGGGCCTCAATAGCACCCCAAAAGAGATACTACCTACCCATCATGCCTCGGGCCTCAGTAGCACCCATACAGGTACTACCCACCTTGCATACCTCGGGCCTCGTAGTAACCATAGAATACGAAGTTACTACCTACCCTACATCTACAATCATGATAACACATAACATACAAGACCAACATAGAGTATGCAAGTTTACGGTTACTACCTGGCACTTCCTGCAAGCGGTGAACTCTTCTCTTAGCGTCGGGAATGCATCCTACACGTGATAATACCCTAGGTACAGCCCAACACCATGCTTTTAATCATATGAACAAACTTTACTTCAAATTTCTTGAATTTTGCCTATCACCCAAAATTTCCAGAAACTTTGATCTAACTTTGCCGATTTTTAATAAATTCTAGAAAAATATTTTTGATATGAAATCAGTGGCCTTAGAACCCTTAGGATGTCTATTTTATATGAAAAATAATACCCAAGGTTACCTGGGTTCGAATCCATTTCTGGTTTCCAAACTTTGGCCACTGGTCCAAGAGAAAAACCCTATTTTTAGGTCATTTTATGCCTTAAAGAACTTTCAGTTGGAAAATCCAAATGACACAAAATTTATACCAAAATCATCCTCAGGATGTTTTATTTTACCATGTAAAATTTCAGAGCATTTGGACTTCATTTACTATTTCAAAACCATCAATTTGTCTTTGCTGCCCAAAAACCATAAGAATCAGCAGTTTTTCGTATATTAAAGACTTAAGCTTTTGAGTTGGAAAAAGGGTGATCCCACATGTCCCCACACAAAAAAACATTCTGGACCCATTTAGAATCTTAAAAACATGAAAATCCTACTTCTTTCCCACGAAAACACCATAAGGCAGAGGTAAGAGTAGCTAGGTTGTCAGTTAGGGAACTTATCTTGGAATTTCGGTTGCGGGTGCCTTCCACTTCCCTTGGAGCAAGAGCTTCAGCTGGACCCTCCTCTTCCTCACCTTGGGCTCATGCTTGGCTGGTGGAGAATGGAGGGAGAGGTGCCCTTTATATAGGCTCCAAGGGTGCAAGCTATTGTCCAACTTTGGTTATTACCCGCTGGACGAAAGGGTATCTCAGATTTAAATAGGATTTTCTTGGCTTAAATCTCAAGGCTTCTAGAGAAATCCTTGGGTAGATGGGTGGCACATTCAAGACCAAAAATAAGATTCCAAAATTTCCCCCGATGATGGCTTCTGGAATTGCAAGTTGTAGGATTTTTGACCCAAGGGTAAAACGGTCATTTTACACGGCTTTTTCTCCAAGCCAGTGGGACCCACGTGATCTGCCCTAGGATGAGCCATAATTTCACTTTATGAGCCATAATTATTTGTCATTCCATTGTCATGTCAGTTTCAAAAGATGTGGTCCAGATTAAACCTGATTATTTTATCTTTCTCTCTTTTCATAATTACATGATGTGACATTTTTCTTTCTCTCCAAGTCACTTTCTCTCTCCTATGGGCCCACCCAAATTTTCCCTTCCTCTATGTCTAGGGGTCTGGGCCCGACTCCGGAAAACCCTAACCGGTCCCGCTTCACTCCTTTTTGCTGGTTACACTTTTCCTTGTAATTCTTGCCCGTCAACTGGACTTGTGTGGGCCCGAGTCAACAGTCTCTCCTCCCGATCATAGGTGGATGGATTGTAGTGCCTTGAGGATCAAGAAACCCATATTTTAGTGTCTCATAACCACCTCGTAATGCGTGCTACCCGATAATCCAACTTCTAACCCTAGAATGCCACGTGTCCGATGTAGCACTTCTATTTTCTTCCTTCTACACTTGGTCCAGTCACATATTTCCTTTGTCCTCTTAGGTTGAATACGCATACCCTATCCCACGCAGGTCGTGTTCCGTCCTACTAATGTCTTTTATCACTTACATATTATACTGGCTTACTTCTTCGAGCTTACTTTGTGCACAAGTTACTTTGTAACTTGTCATAGTCTCCTTCTCATCTTGACTTAATAACTCCTTATTAATAATGGATTTCCATCTTGGGGCATTTAAAATAATTTACGCCATAAATTATAGAAAATAAATACTTCGAAATTGACTCAAGGCTTCCCATTACTATGCAAACTCATATTTGTACATGTATTACAGAAGTAGGAGTGTTACAGTAGTTGATGTTGCATTTGATATTTATTTTTGAATGTTGAATGTATTGTATGTACATGTGGTTGATTACCATATCCTGTGTATGTATTTTATGTGAGTAATTAACTGTTACTATTGGCCTTTTTCCAAATAGCAAAATTTACAACAAGGGCAAGAAGCTCAAAGACCTAAGGTGATTGTGAACGAGTAGATCAAGAAAGAAAAAGAATTTACTTGCGTTAGATTTTTTTTTTTGAATTGTAAATACTTGCACAATAAGAATATTTGTAGGAATAGACGTATTTGAATTAGGCCCCAAGTGAACTATTAATGAACTCTTTCGGTAATACGTAATAAAAGAGGAAGAGGTATGTAGGATGGGTGTTACAAAAAACTACCCCAATTGAGTCAAGCAATGCTTAAATCTTACCTAGTGGTAGCCATATAAAAAGACAGAATTTAAACCAATGTTAAAAAGAACCAAGTAGAAAAATTTGCAGCCTTCCCCTCCAACACCTAATTTGGCTCCCTTCCAAATTGGGGGTTTTGGAGGGAGCTAAAATGTTGGAGCACTTTACCCTTATAACTTATGTAATATTCCAATAATGGCCATGATGAAAAATATTATTATTAAAATATTTTATTATAAAATAAAAATATATTATTATGAAAAATTATTATAATTAACAATATATTATTAAAAAATAATTATATATATATTATGAATAAAAATTATTATAATTATTAAATATGCTCATAAAATTCTTTAAAAAATATTATTATTAAATTAATTTCAATAAAAAAATATTTTTATATAAATAATATTATCATAAAATTATATTTATTATAAACAAAATATTATTATAAAATTGATTTAAAATTAAAAATAAATTTTAATCAATAAAAATATTATAATTATAAAATATGTTAATAATGAAAAAAATTATTTTTATTACATTTAAAATAATATATTTCTAAAAAATTTATATTATTTTTGTATTACAAATATATTATTATGAAATTAATTTAACATAAAAATATGTTATTATAAATAAAAAAAATAAGTTAAAAATATATTATTATACAAACAATTTAAAACAAGATATATATTATTATATTAATTATAAATAAAAATGTCATTAGATTAATTAGATAAGATGTAAATTAACACATATAACATACAAATAAGAAATATAACTAAAAATGTTATAAGGATAGAATGGTAAATTGTTCTTATTTCTCTATTCCCATCTCATCTTAAACTAAACAAAAGATTATTAAAAGCTTTTCGCCTCTTTCTCGAACCAAATCAAATAAGATAACCCTATAATTTTTTCTTTCATTCCCTCTCCTCCCACTCCATCTCCTCTCTTCAAACCAAATAGGCCCATCAACATCTGCTTCTCTTCTTCTTCGTTCATCTTCACTCAGAACCAACACTACCTCCTCCACCACTCTTATTCACAACACCATCTTCATCCTTTCTTCCATTGACTTCACCATCATCTCGATTTCCATGGCCAATCTGTTGAAGCTCATTGGAGCTGGAGTTGAAGCAATGAGTGGTTGAGTTCGTTGCTTCTTGGAAGGGGATATAATGGCTGGAGTTCTAGAGTTACAAATTGGGGAGTTGTTTAGTTTAATTCTTTGCTCCGATTTTATATTTCCTAGTTCTATGATGTTAGTTATATTGTTTGAGACTAAGATTTCGTTTGATTTTCTCTTTGTATTGAACCTTCATGATTGGATTGGATTGTGTTACTTAAATACTTGATACACTTATTTCCTTCAATGAGATTGTATTAGCTAATGTGTTATTGTTTAGTTCATATAATCAATATGTGCTTTAGAGTGTCTCGTTTGAGCATTCTTCTTTGGAGAAGCATATTACATTAATCCTATTTTAATTGCACTCTAAGTGGTTCCTAATAGTGCCTTAGGGTCTGATTGGTTGGGGGATTGAGGGGAGGGGAGGGAAAAGTGTTAAAGGGGAGGAAAACTCTTGTGGGCCTCACCAGGAATAACTTTTCTCCTCTTTTCTCTCCCTTTTCCCTCCCCTCCCCTCTCCCCCAACCAATCGAGCCTTAAGGATACTCCTCCATCTTTAACATAAGACATATATTTGATGAATTGATTTTTATATTTGACAAAGCTTTTACATTTGTCAATCTTTTCATAATTTCCTTATATTGATGCTCCCTTAACAACAATAAAGGAGGAGAGGGAAGGAGGAACTTAAAGATTATAGGTAATTAGGGTGTTTTAGAAAATATATATCATATTAACTAACTTAGCCAACATACTTAATCTAATCAAACTAGGTAAATGTCTTATATTAAGGGTTAGAAGAGTAGTTACTAGTTGCGTTCGTAGGAGTAGTTACTAGCTACATTCGCATAGGAGAAACTATTAATTAAAAACACTAAACTCGGGTGTTTGTTTTGGGTTTTGCTTTCAAGAACTTAGAGATAATTAACTCCCATTGTTTTAATTGAACGTGGATAGTCATCTATTTTCAAGAGTATTCATTCCATATATTTTCAAAACCATTTTCATACACCATCCCATTTTTGTAACGAAAACACCAAAACGAGTGGCTTAGGATTTAATTTCATTAGAATAATGTTTTGCACTTTGAGCACCCAACATAATTATCTTTTTTTAAGTGCCAAGCATGGTATAAACAATTTTTAAGGTAGTTAAATTGAGAAGGCCATTAAGTTTGACTACATTGATAGTTATAAATCGGGAGTGAAAAGTGTGACCAGACATAGTGACGTGGCAAAATTTGAAAGTTGATGTGTCAAACTTTGCAAGATGATGTAGCATAAATAATCAAAGTGGATATAATTTTTAATTGAAAAATGTATTTATAATATGAAAATACCAAAGTTCCCTTTAACAAAAAAGAGTTAAGGTGTAAATTCACCTGAAAGTTTTTGATGAGGAGCAATATTATCCTAAAATTTTTTTTTATGTTCAATGTTGCCCTATAAGTGTTAAAATGGAATAATGTTGTCCTTTATTATAAAAAATTTAACGGTCAACGTCAATTTTTTAACAAGTATAAGGTAATATTGTTACATTTTGAAATTTCTAGGACAACATTGAACCTACAAATACTTCTAGGCCAACATTCCTTTTTAACAAAAAGTTTCCAAACAAATTAACCCAAAAAAGGAAGGAAAAAGAGAGAGAGGGGGGGGGGGCCTGCCACCTCCACGCATCATAGGATTCGTCATCCACCATGTTCCTGTGATCACCACCGTCGCCAGAAACACAACCCACATAACGCCTTTCACAAAGACAGTTCCAGACACAATACTTCATCTTAATTTACAAATCAAAGGAACTTGAAACAATACCCAAATCCAGAAAAAATTGAAGACCCAAATCGCCTCTTGGCTGAGTCGCACCTCCACTGATCTTCACATTCAACAGAAATGGATCAATCGAGAAATAAGAATGGGGAGTAAAAATATGAACCAGGTAATTTCTGAAAAAACTAAACATTTTCGTGAAGGAACATTAAACAATACTCCTTTCAAATTTACAAAAGCGAAGGAACTTTTTTTTTTTTTTTTTTTTTTTGATATATAAATTTTAGGAAAGGGTTGGGCCACCTACGCTTCAAGGGCGAAGTCTTGGAGCCCGTCCACGGGATACTGGCCAGAGAGTACTCATGTTTCCACCTCTACCAACGTTGTCACTGCTTCCTTAAGATGCCTCCCACAGCGCCTTGACCAACGTAGGGATCGAACCTCCTCCCTTAAGGTGAGGAAGACCGACCCCATACGCCAAATTGAACCCAAAGACGAGGGGTAAAAGCGAAGGAACTTGAAACAAGACCCTCATAATGGACAAATGTTAGGGCTACATGGTGTTGTCAAATTAGCTACCTTTTAAATTATTTATCATTACGTTTGCACCCAACAATTATGTATGCATCCAACAAAAGATAATTTTGTTGGCTACTCAAAGTGTAAGACATTATTACTAGTTTTGCCTCTTCACCCTAATAAAAGCGTACTCCCTCCTAAATTGAAAAATCTACTGGGAAGTGCACACTCTCGTTTTGCTTTTTATCATTATTTTCTCATAATCTCATATCCACCCTTAAATCATGAAATAAATGGTTTGGATTTAATATTTTTAAATTTATTATAGTATTTTTTAAAATTAAAACTTATTTATGTAATAATTTTATAAAATATGGAATCTAAACCATTTATTTATTTTTAATCTAACTATATATATGAGATTATAAGAAGAAAATGAAAAAGAGAAAAATGAGAAAACCCCACTGAGATCCCATTTTATGTGAGCATTTAATGTGTTCTTATTAATTGGCTGTTGTTGTAATAAGGATGAGAGGAGTATCTAAAACCTAACAAGCCTTAAAAGAAGGCATCCGTACTTGTTCAAACGGGTCATAATTTTCATTCATCTATTCAAAGAAGTTTCATACCCAAGCGAAGGTGCGCTTCTACTGTCCTGATGGGTTATTTGTTGACTCATCTGCAATCTGCTGTCACTCAAAGGGCTAGTGAAGCAGCCCAGATTAGGGAAACTCTGGACCTTTGACTCTCCTCCTGATTTTACTGAGGTTTTCTCGAAGACTCCTGAAACTGGGAAGCCTCAACTCTGTTACTGTGATCATAACTCTTGTTAACAAGAAGCTGAAACTCTCACTACTTTGCTGGTGATAAGTTTAGGGTTTGAGAAGCTTAACCAGGTCTTTATATTATTCTCAAGTATTCATCAAAATCATGTTTCTTTATAGTTTAAATCAGTAGTGGATGTAACAGCGTAATTGTATTTGGTGGCTTTTAACCCCAATTGACAATGGGAAGTCACCAAGAGACTGGAAACATATTTGAGACTTGTTCCCTGCCTATCATTGAGTAAAAACCTCACTAGTACAAGTAAGCCTAAGTTATTTCCTATCAACTCCTATTTCAATACAAGCATTGTATCACAACTATGGCTTTCTGTATGATTAAATGCAGCAATGGAGTTGTCTATATCAAAGACACAGGACCTTAGCATGCTTCAGCTTATCAACATGGGATCCAGTTTTTTTTTTAATAGGCAGGGGAAACTTGTCCACTATGGATCGTCCAGATTTTTTTTTTTTTAATCCAATGATTTTTAAATAAGAAAATCATTTTTTAAAAAAAATATTAGTTGAAAGATTATCTTTATTTTAGATGTTTTACTTATTAATATATTTTTTTTAAAAAATGAAGGCTGAACCTGTCCCGATCTTATTCAGACAGTCCAAAGGAGCCTAGCTCCCCGATAGGCAAGAAAACTGGTTCCATCAATATGCCACTCTTATCTTTATTAAAGGTTCAATTTAATCAAATCTCACATACCAAAAAATGAAAGTCAAGACATTTAATATATCTCAAATCAATTAGCTTTCCAAAATTTCCCTTATTTCTATAACGTTGAGAATATCAAGTTTAGAAATATTAATTAAGGATATCATTTAGTAGTTATAGAAGTATATATAGATATTATATTTCAAGAATATATTAAGATATTATGATTGGATTTGACCTAATTAGATGTGATTAGATTAGTTTCTTGGATTATGGTTAGTCTATTAGTTAGCCTATATAAATGCCTCTTTGCATTCTCTTTTATTCTCAATGAAATCAATAATATTAGTATTTTTCATGTGCTTCAATGTGATCCTTCAATTCAACAAATAATAATACTACAACAAAACTTTATCCCAACAGATAGAGTCACTACATAAATCACTCAACGTCATTGATCTCAATAGGTCTTACTCGGTAATTTCATTGAGTGTTCTCTTTAGTTTTCCTCCACCCCTTTTTATTAAGCTCCAAACAACTTAATCTACTCTGATGCATCCAATGCCCTTATTTAATAATGAATATTGGGGGGGGGGGGGGGGGGGGGGGGGGGGGACCACACTTACGCTCAATTACATCATCAATCAATAGGGGTAAAATTAGAAAATGGTCATTAATAACTCTAGAGTGGACTTATATTACAGAGAGATCAAAGTTAAAAGTCAATGAAGTTCTTCTCTTTGAAGCTTTCTATTGTCTCCTTGAGACCCACTTTCAATGGGGTAAATTCAATTCCCAAGGTCTTTGCCTTCTCTCTAGAAACTTGATACTTTGACATGAAGGGCTTATCATCAGCACACCTAACAAGTGGGAAAAGAACACACGAAATCAGAAACGAAATACTTGACCTTAAATAAATATATACCAGGATACAAAGAAGCTGACAGGGCAAGCCATTTTGGTTATTAAATACTACATCGTTAATATAAGACCCACTTTATAGTTCAATTTCTTTACTAAGTGGGTCTTACATTATGGACAGGAGGGAACATGATTTAACAACAACAATAATAAAAAATCATTAACATCAGTTCCCCAAGAAGAGGGTAAAAAACAAAAACCCCTAAACATCAAGTCTGAGGAACAGGTGATCATCATCATCCAGTCTGTTCATGTTTTACACAATTCAGAAGAAACAAGGATAATTGTATATGTGAGATTTCAAGAAATAAAGCTATAAATTTACAAGTTAATCCATTCATGAAATTATATTATAATGATAATAACAATAATTAACTTACTTCTCAGGGAGTTGTAATGTTGGGAACAGCTCACGTAAAATCTTGACGTGTTCTGAGTAGTGTGCAACTCTTTCAACCATAACATATCTTCCGTTAGCTGAAGGAATCTCAAAGGCCTGAATATGGGCATTTGCAACATCCTTCACATTCACCCATCCTGCACTATAGTTTGGATATGTTTGAGCTGCATCAAACAAGCGACGGATGAGAAGCAAAACAACAATTCTTATTCAGTGATAAAAATAAAAGAATATTTTGAAAAAAAGTGCTCAAACTATTACTGGATTTCTCTGAAAGAAGAAACCATGGCTCTAAACCGGCACTTTGTCTTACAATTTGAGTCCACGGCTTCATTTGCACTCACTGCGATCTTATTATATAAACAACATTCTCTCATATAAGGCTGGTCCTGTCTATATATATGTGTGTGTCTATATATACATATATATATATATATATATATATAAAAGCAATAATTTGTGTTTGTCTAAAAACTTAATGCACTTTTTCCAATTCTTACCTCTAGTTAATTAGATGTTTCTTTCATCTCTTTTTCCCACTCATTCTCTCTAATCCTCATAATTTTCATAAATAAGGTTATATGTAGGAAAAAAAAAATTACATCTCCTACACATTTTTTATCTTCATGATTTGGTATTTTGGTTAGTTGCTACTTATATATAGGACCGGAGGAAGAAGATTTTTTCCATCCTTTTCTAGTGCATTCTTTTTGGCAGATAGAGAATGAAGAGGCCAGCAAACAAGAAGGACTCCCGCACATACTGTGGCAGCCTCTATCCTTTTTCATTTATAATAATCTGCAGATAAGGCTTTTGCAGATAGATAGAGATATAGTACATAAACTCTTGAGAATAATGATTAAGGATAACTGAGATTAGAGCGTCCATATAATAATAGACTATAACCTCAGATAATAATGATCTTAGACTCACTCCATATAAACTACACATAAACTCCAAATCCACCAGAGTTCCACTTCAATAGATTTCTCAACAACCATAACTCTTATTTTCTTATTTCAATATACATAAGACATCAGTCCACTTCAACATTTTGACATGAATTTCCTTTTCATTTGACTATACCAAGAAAAGAAGCTCAGTTGAAAAAATCAAGTAATCCAGGTGCAGAGTCGTGCAGACCGATTTGTATAACAAGATTTTTGGAAAGTGCAAACCAAATGAGTACATAAAAATTACCTTTTATAAGATTAAATATAACAGCACAGGTTTCATTAAGTGATGGTTGTAAGAGTGGCCCTATCACAAATGCTGGGTTGAGAACAACCAGGTCAATACTGTTTTCTTTCACAAATTTCCAGGCAGCTTCTTCAGCCAAAATCTTGGAAACATGATACCAGCGCTGAAAGAACCGAATATAAATCAGAATGTGAAATAATTAATGGTTACAAACTTGTGTTACAGTCATTGTCAACATAAGAAATAATTCTGAAACAAAAAGTCCTAAATGTCACAGGATACTTATTATTTGGCTTCAAAATGAAGTTTAGTTTGAACTTAAATATCTTTTTAGTATTTTTCCTCATATTATATCCTTAATTATGTATTCATAGTGCTCAAAGCACTTGTTTTGCTAAGGACGTAAAATGATATTGCATCTAGCACATAACATAGCATAAGCTATAAGGACATGTAGCGACAATTTAAGAGATACAAAATATAATAGATAGTAAGTTCACGTTTAAAAAAGCCTCATAACAACATGCTGATAAGCTATCAATCACAACATGAAGTATCTGAATCATAGAAGGCATCCACATTTCAGAGTTTTCAAGTCTAAGCTTTATCCTAAGATAAATAAATTAATTCCTTTTCTTCATCAAATCTAAAATCATTAAGCAATCTGATGTGTAAACTGCAAAAGGATATGAGAATACAGAAAGTTATAGGTAGTTATGGTTGTTAGGAAGTTTAGGCAGTAGTGAGGTATGAGTAAAGTATGGGAAATCATTAGTCAGTGTGATTGCTTAGTGCTATTTGGTCAACCTCTCCTCTCCTATCTCAGTTCTCTCAATTCTCTCTGTTCGCTGTTAATTTTCCTTTTTTCTCCTTCTCTTTCACCCTTCTTTCTTCTATGTTTATACAACACAATTATTGAATTTACTCTTCATTTGAGGTTTTCTTTTTCACATCATCATTAGTGAATGTCGCTTTCTTGTGCTTCTGAGTTGTGACAGGGTTAGTGAATTCGAATCATCCAATAATGAAAAATCTTAAATCTCTAAATAAACATTCATCGTCTTATTCATATTAGTACCAGACCATGATGGCATGATCCAAGGCTCTATATAAACGTATATCTTGTAGCCCAAGAGACATAAGAAAGTTGCACTTACCTTCTTATCCCTACAAATATCTGAACTGGAAAACCATGTCTCGTCAACTACAACGTCAGGAGTCAGAGGTTTTCCAGTATGTGAAACTGCTGCAAAGGAAGATGTTAAAACAACTCGTTTCACACTTGATGATTTTGCACACGACCTAAGAACATTGAGGGTTCCCTTGACCGCTGGTTCAATAAGTTCAGTCTGAAATGAGGATTAGAGTTGATAAATCAAGCAATTAATTATCAAAACAAGAAGACCCATAATGGGCCTAAGATGTAAAAAAGTCCTTAGCTACCGTCATTTCTCTGTTTCAGAAATGTGTCTCTTCAACTAAATAAGCAGAGGGGAACAAGCGACGATATGCCTATTAACCACATACTAAAAGGATAACAGGTAACTGGGCATGATTCTTTATTCTCTACAGTAATTTTTATTTGAATTTCACAAGATATGTAATATTTTAAGTCTAAGAGGAAATAGTGAACTCGTTCGACTATAAAACCTTGATTGTGTTACCATTTGCCAAAGGCAAAGAAAGGAGCAAGTTTCTGAAAAGGTTCAACATGGTAGTCAATACGTGATTTAAAAATTAATTGCCAGCTCCCTTAAAGAAAGAATCAAATATTAAACATTTTGCCCTTCTAGAACAGGGCCTTATGATTTCTAAGAAGGAAAACTTTCTAACCACAAGAAGACAACTTCACTGTAACTCATCTCCCGAGCTCAATAGATTCTTCAAACAATTTAACATTTTGGAAATAAAATTTTCAACAATTAGAAAATGGCATAAACCTGTGGGTCGATGGGATCAAAATAACAGGGAGATGCAGTATGAAAGACACCCACACACCCTTCAACAGCTTCGTCGAAGGAACCTTCTTCCTCGAGATCTGCTTTAATCAAGCGTAACCTCTCCTTCGCACCATCGAACTCAAGCAAGTGATCTACCTTTCTTGGATCATCTGAAACGAGTAACAAACCATCAAAAATTGGTAAATTCTAGAAGGTTCCCCATATAAAAAACACGAAAATATAGTAGATGGTACGGCTTACTTGGGTCACGAACAGTGCCCTTGACAGTGTAACCACGACGAAGAAGGAACTTGACGATCCATGAAGCTATAAAGCCAGAAGCACCCGTGACACACACCACTTTTTCTTCGCTTTGGTTGCTGCCCATATGCTGTCGAGTCTTGTCTGTTGCCTGGATTTTGGATTTTGGGTAAGCTCCACCACTCAACAGGCTTCATTTTTATCTATTCCGTGTATGCCATGTGTCCACTTTTTTGGGCGGTAAATTTACCTATTAGAGCCTACCTGGAAAAGGTTGGAAGGAAAATGAAGACAAGTTAGGGCCGTTTGGTACGAGGGAAAATTTAAGGGGGAAATTTAAGGAGAGAAATGAATTTAGAGGAAGGAAATGAAGGGAAGGGAAGGGAAGGAGATTTTGAAAAATGAGGGAATATGGTTTGAGGGAAGATCGGTTGTTTGGTAGGAAGAAAATGAAGGGGTGGTAGTTGGTAAAGAATCGAAATGTCTATTTTACCCTCAAAAGTAATTAATTCCAAAATAAAAAAGAAAAATAATTTTTTTTGTTAAAATATATTTTTAATAAATATATATCAAAGTTTGAACTTACGTAAAAAAATTTCCCACCAAGTTCGAACTTAAATTCAAATGTTCCCGACAAGTTTAAACTTAAATTTGAACGTTCCCGCCAAGTTCGAACATAAATTGAACGTTCCCACCATGTTCAAACATCCTACCATATTTGAATTTGAGGGGTAAATTTGTCAAAAGTGTGAACAAGGTGACGTGGGAAAGGTGAAGTCCCTCCAATTTTGGAGGGATTTGATCTTCCCACATATGAGGAAGATTGGTGGGCCGGTAATATAGATTTCGGGGAAGATTGGTCCAAAATGCGTACGAAACGAGGAAATTCTCTAATTTTCCTTTTCTTTCCCACCGATCGTGTACCAAACGGGCCCTGGGGCCCATTTGGTATAAGGAAAATTTAGGGCTGTTTGGTACGGAAACATTTAAGGAGGGAAAGGAACTTATAGGAGGGAAAGGAATAGAAGGGAAGATTGAGAGGGAACTTAAAGGTTAAAAACTGTTTGGTAGACATGGGAATGGAATCGAAGTTGAAGGAAAATAAAATGTTTGGTTTAAAGAATTGGTTGTGGGTTAAGTGGGAAGTAGAGGCAAAATTCCCGAATGCCCCTAAAAAATAAAATACCCGAGAAAAAAAAACTAGAATGATTTTTTTTTTTGGCCATCGGAGAAAAACGACGGTGATAAACTTCAACTAAAAAATTTGATGTGCACCACAAGATTAAATGACATAAAGCGACATAACACCGGCAAAAAGATCCCTCAATTTGCTCGAAACTACGGTGATAAACTTCAACTACAAAATAACACGAGATGTTCAAGTTCGAACTAAACAATCAAGTTCGAACTCATATTATAATGTAAACCAATAACTTTTTCAGATTGTGTTTCTTGCCTTCTAGAAGTGAAAATCGAACACACAACTATTAATATTCTTTTGGTTTTTGTCTTGGAAATTGAAAAGCGTGAAAAGTAAATTACCAATGCTCATAGCTTTTTCCTCCTCTATTTTTGAAGGCTGCGAGTAAATTCCCTTCCTTTCTTGGTCAAGAACCCACTTTACCTGGAATGTCGATTTGCTGCTCCAGGTACGCCTCTTTCCAGCTATAAATATTTTTCGTGACACTGCAACTTTGCTGTAAAACTAGTCTTCTTAATCATTTCAAAGAACAAGAATTACCCTACACACTCACAATTAAAAGAAAAAAATCACCCAAATTGTTTCTCGACTCATATCTACGCTTGCGTCTTCAACTCGCACAAACAAGCCATCGCCATTCTTACCCCGCACTCACAATGAACAAAGAAAAGCTATTCACTCTTACCTCGATTCGATCTTCCTTACTTGATTGAAGCTTCTATCGTCTCAAGCTTGTTTTCGGCTCCTTCCCCTTCTTCTAGCTCAAAGCTTGATTCTGGTTTATAATTTGAGAGGGGTTGTTTAGTTATAAATTTCACTCTCCCGGGGAGTTTTTCAAGATCACGCCACTTTTTGAGGGAGCTGAGGTTCCCACGTTTATGGGAGCTTCGACGGTGCGAGGATCGAGTTGCACGGAACTTGATGCACCAAACATGATTTTGGCGTGGGAACTGGATTAAGTTCCCGAACTTCCCTAAATTCTTTCAACCAAACGGGCCCTTAAGGAGGGAAAGGAAGATTTGAAAGATGAAGGAAGATGGCTTGAGAAAAAATGAGTTGCTTGATAGGAAGAAAATGAAAGGGTGGTAGTTGGTAAAGAATTAGGAAATGTCTATTTTACCCTCAAAAGAAATTAATAAAAAAGAAAAAAGAAAAATATTTTTTTTGCTAAAATATATTTTAAAAAAATATACTCTTGTTAACTTCGAACTCGTGTAAAAAAAGATTTCACCAAATTCGAACTTTCCGCTAAGTTCAAACTTTCCCACCAAGTTCAAACTTCCAAGGTTACTCAAACCCGGACCGATCACTGAACCGGTTGGGGTACTGGGTTAAGGGTTAGTGGGTCAGACCGGAGTCAACCCGAGCCTAGACTGGTGAGGTATAAAAAATTGGAAAATAATTAATTTCTCATCACACCAACCTAAATTTGACATACTATATATCATTTCAATACTTTGGATCGGTGACAAAATAATCATATACTCCAATACTTGACATATTCGATATTCTTAACAATTTTCTTTACGACCTACATTTGACATCCACTAAGCAAAGCCAACCGAAAACAGAGAAACCACAAAATGGAGGTCGAGGAGCAAAGAGCACCGAGAAGTTTGAGGAAGTTGAGTTTAACAGTGGGAAGAGTCGGAAATCACACATACGTTGTTTCAAATATGATATGAATCAGGTTGCATTCTTTTAAAAAACAAATTGAGGAGAATTTTTTTTTTTTTTTTTTACAAAAAAAGGGGTCTGACCGGTGACCCTTGTAACCCGTCCGGTCGGACCGATTTTACCCTAAACGACTGTTTTGCGGCGGTTGGCGGTTTAAATCGAATCAACCAATCCGATCCGGTTTCACAAACCATGCAAACTTCCCGCCAACTTTGAATTTCATGAGTAAATCTGTCCAAAAATGTGAACAGTGACATGGGAACTTGAGATCTTACCAATTTTGGTGGGATCGATCTTCCCACACGGTGGCGGAGCTAGAATGTAATGTTTGTGGGTGCACAATTAATGATGGGATTCGGGTGCCCCCGGAAATTTTTTTCACCTTCGTAAAATTTAGGACCAGAAATTGGGTTCAATTGAAAAGTATTTTCGAGGAAATTAATTTAAATAGAACAATATACTCTAATCCTATGACATAGGATACTCAGATGTTACACAATCAAATTCTAAAGCAACATGCAAGGAAAAATTATTATGGTTTCTCATATGTGATAAGATATTAAAAATAGGTAAGAAAGTTGTCCACGCATGGGTTTGAACACAGGATCTAATGTGGGACTAGTGAGATTACCACCACACCACCTAGACAACTTGTTACAAGGTCCCTTCAAACAAATATATATCTTCTTAAAATTTATGGGTGCACTTGCACCCACACAAACATATGTGGCTCCGCCATTTGTTCCCACATATGATGGAAGATTGTGGGCCTCGGAACTTGGGTTCCCAGGAAGATTTGTGCAAAATATATACCAAACGAAGGAACTTGCCAAAGTTTCTTTTCCTCCCCACCAATTCCTTATACCAAATGGGCCCTCAGATTCCTCCGCAAAAACACCTATAGCTACTAAATGTTCCCAGGACTTAAGTTCGCACCTTCTTCAAAATAATTTTAAATACCGAAAGATTAGCTGTCACTAAAATTGATAGTAACCCATTTTTGCTCACAAGAGGCAAATGCCAAATACAAATTACCTTGAAAATTTAAATTAAAGTGTCAAAATTAAACCAAAATTCTAATGAAAGCTTGGAGATAATTAGTTGAAGCATATGAAGGAGAGAATTCACTTTGGTTACGAACAGTGGCATTGACAGTGTAAACTCGATAAAGAAGAAGTTTGACAAGCAACTAAGCATTATAGCTCGAAGCATTAGTGCCACCATACTGTTTCGGTGTTGCTGCTCTTTTTTTGTTTTTTAAATTATTTTTCTTCTTCTTCAATTTGATCACTGCTTCACCTTTGGTCTATACCAGAGCTTGTTTGATGCTTTTAAATTTTGTAAGTGATTCTTGGCTTCATAGTTTGTTATTACATAAGCTACATCCATCTTTATTACTAAAAAAACCTTTGAGAATTGTTTTCAATAAACATTTAAGAACATCGATTTTGTTACTCCAAAAAGAAAAAATAATTATTCTCTAATAAATAGATTCTTTTGCGGAAAAATCAACAAATCAGTACAAAGAAGATAAAAACTTAAGTGGTAAGTGTTGCCTAGGACTGCTCTGTTTCAGGAACCATTAATATGGGTAAACAGAATTTTTATCTGTTTCAGCAAGCGGGCAAAAAGAATTTGATTCTCAAAGTCGAATTTTGTTAGTAAATATATTAATGAAACTAGAATTTCATTCTGTATTAAAAAAAAAAAAAAAGAAGGGTTCCGATTTAAGAGGTACCCTAGCTATTTTACATGTTCTTCCCATAGTCACCACTTCAATTTTTTTTACCAAACATTTTATTTTCCCTTGACCTATATTTTGTTCCCATGTTTACCAAATTGTACATCTCCTTTAAGTTTCCTTTCAATTTTCCTTTCTTTTCTATTCACTTCCCTTTCTCCTCAAACTTTTCGCATACCAAATGGGCCCTTAAAGTATCCGTGAGTTTGATGGCATTAGTGTAAAAATACCATGAAGTTTTGAAAATGATTATAACATGTTATCTCATTTAACAAAGCAAACATGTCAATAAAAACAAAGTATAAAAACACGTCAAAGTTTTTTTTTTTTTTTATATAAAATTTTTAGGAAGCGGTTGGGCCACCCACACGGTCCAAAGCGGGGCTTTGAGCCCGGTCCACGGACATCTTGGGCCGTTGCACATTACATACCTCATCCTCCCTCTTTCCTTGACAACCCCCCCCCCCCACACACACACACACACAAAATATATATATATATATCCACCGGAAATTCATGGAAAGCCAAAGTTCAAACTTCCCATGAGCATTGAAGAACTTAGAAATTTAATTAACACCAAGAATGAAATAGGCACAAAGCAATTCAAAGAAACTTTCCAGAATCTTGAAGAGGCAAAAGAACAAATAGCCTATTTGACATAGCGGTGAGGAGAAAAAAGAAACAAGCCCAACGTACAGTGCAAAAAAAATGGGTTGTTTGAGATAGTGGTAGTCTTAAATTGGTTTATTTAAAAAACGTGACTTCTAATACAAGCCACTTTTTTTAGCTTTTAGAGAAAAATGTTAAGGATATGTAATCTAATAAATAATGTATTATTAAATATGCATTTGTAGTCATTCTAATTTATATATTAAAATATTGAATATACATTTGTATTCATTCTAATTTATATATTAGAATATATATAATTAAGTATTTTATAGTTTTTTAATTTTTTTATCAAATTTAAATTTCTATCTTCAATTATTACAATATATACAACTAATATATACATGGGGGCATTCAATAAGATTCATAGCAACTGACATTTCAAATAATCATTTAAATAATAGCTTTTGGAAAAATAAATAAGACTTTTATCATTATCATTTCAAACACAAATTATATTTACAATATAATTTTCATCATATTTTAAGTTTATAAAAATCAGAGTACAAATAAGTCGTGGCTGCTACCATTACCCAAATGGACTCAAAGAATGAGGGGAACAAGGCGAACAACCCAAAACGTATCAGCTAAAGAAGGGAGAGATGGAAGGAAGGTAGAGAGAAACATGTATAAATGCATCTGAACCTAATGGATTTCATCTGCCTTTCCAATCGCTTACATCTGCTAAAGAAAAAAAATAATCCATAGACAACAACAACAAATAATCATCCGGAATTGTTTAGATATTGAGATTGACTTTTAAGAGGATGGTTTCTGCGAGGAGGAGGACGTTCTGCACATTAGTTCTTAAAGACACAGATTCGAAGGTTTTAATAAAGGGCAGAATTTTTTCTTTTTTCTTTTTTTGATATAAAAAAGTTTAGGTGGAGAGACACCGGTACTCCACCAGGGTCAGGGCATGCCTCCAGGCTCAACGAACGCTTACAGAGGTATTTACAGATTGCCCATCAATGAGGCCCTCACATCGACCGGTGGGTATCGAACCTCCTCTCTTTTGGGATGAAGGCCGACACCTTAGCCAACTGTGTCAATCCTCATTAGTTAAAAGGCAGAATTCTAAGGTGTTCTGCACAATGATCAACATTTTTTGCCTGCTTTTTCTGGTTGGTTGCCCTATTTGGGGCCAATCCGCTGGGCATCAGTGGCAGGGCAAGGCCGGAAAAAAGAAAAGAAAAAAAAAAAGTCAGTCTATTTTGCTCATTAATTAAAAAATAAATTTAATTAAATAGTTAACATTTGGTCCAACCAATCCCAACATTGAGCTTCCTCCTCATGGTCATTAGATGATCTTCTAATGGTTAGGATATAATATTTTATAATCATATTATTATAGTATTAAATATAAAAATACATATAAATAAATTTAAACTATTAAAATTATATCTAAATACTTTAACTATGTAGACTTTTGTTAAATGTTTTATAATTTTTTTATTTATAATCTCCGGCACTTCTGAACTTTTTTGGTTAAATGTTGATAGTTTAAATTTATTAATATATTTTTTTGCTATTTAAGATTATAATATATTGTTATAAAATGTTAAATCTCAACCATTGAAAGTTAATGTAATAGTGAGGAAAGTAAATGGAAAGGAAGTTTAATGGAAACACCCCTCTTCCTTTCAATTATAAACTACTCCCTCCACTAGTTAATGTACAGGATTAATTAAATTAGATAGATTAAGGGTATTAGTTAAGTTGGTTAATATGATATGTTTTCTTAACTTACCCTAAACACTTTTTCTTATTTGTCACTTCTTTTCTCGCTTGATTATTGTTGAATGAATGTTAATATAATTAATTTGTAGAAAAATGGATAAAAGTGTGAAAGATGTCTTACATTTAGTATCGACATCAATTTCCTACTTCGATCCTATATTAAGGACCTAGGAGTATCAAATATAACTCCACTAAGAAAAACTATTAAATACTATCAGTCCTTAATATAAGCTAAATATATTTGTCTCTAAATACTATCAATTTCCTATTAACTATTGAAGGGTTATATTTGTCTCTAAATATAATACATCAATTTATTTTATCCTATATTTATCATTTTTTACTGCAAATTATTTAAGAGCATATTACCAACACAAATTTTGACAAAAATTGCAAATATCATCTAGCAAAACGTTTACTCCTTTACCAATGAAGTTTGTTTATAAACCAACCAGTCACCCCTTGTACCCCAAAAAATACTGCCACACACATTAATACCAAACCCAAGATAATCCATTTTTTTGTCAATGTCTGTTTGTTACAAGCATAATGCTCCAATTCTTTTTAAATTGGTACTCCCTCTTGCCCTTAGATCCGGAAATCGGTAGAGCCCGTCGAGCCGACCCTTTTAGTCCTTGACCCTTCAAGGGCCAGGCTGAAAAATTAGAGGAGTTAAATAAAATTGGCCCTCTTTGCAGGCCTCGGGCTTAAAAAGAGCCGATACGGGGTTTCGGGCCGACCGGTTAGGCCCCGCTAAAGTTTTTTTTTAAAAAAATTTAAGAAGTAGTTAGAAGAGATGTCCTAGATTCGAATATTCATTGAAAATGAAAGTCAGCTTGTGCCTTATATTGGCAACCTTCTCATCACAAGTCATAGGGTTAATCTTGTCATAGAAATATTGTATAATAGTTTAAATTTAAAACCTAGGTATGCTTCTTAAGTTTTATGTGAATTATTTGTGAACAATAGTTTGTTTTTGATTACGAATTAGTGAATGTGTTTATTTGTTGGATTATTCGTATTGTTTGGATATTAATGTTGACAACATTTATTTGATAAATTAAAACTTTAATTGTTGTAATTTAGTAATTATATTTCTTTGAAAAAAAAAAGGAAAAATAGTTGTAATTTATCGATAAATTACAACTTTAATTGTTGTAATTTATTAGCATTCTCGAAATTTGGACTTTGAAAAACAAATGTTTTTCTTAACCCGAGCCCCATAAGGACCTGGCCCTTCAAGGACCACGATTCTTAGCTCTACTTATCTTTAATATAAGACATATTTACCTAACTTAATTATATAAAAGAAGTTAATTAAATTAATTAATATGACGTGTATTTTCCAAAACACTCTAGTCATCTTTCTTGATTCTCTCATTCCCTCTCATCTTTTATTATTAATGAAAAAGTATCAATAGGGATAAATTAAGAAAAAATGATGAATATAAAAAATACGTCTTATATTTAAAATCAAAATCAACTCCTTAAATATATCTTATATTAAGGACATGAGGGAGAAGATGCTTTCCATGTTCCCTCTCTCTATTTTACACTAATGAGTAATGACCATAACGTTTCACAGGAGACCAAGATCTGAGAGACACGAAGAGCAACTTAGGAGCTAAAAGGAAAAGACTGTCACATGAAAAGTGAAGCTCCCGCATGCTATTTTCTATATTTAATAAGAGAAATTGCAATTTAATAAACTCTAATTAAATTGAATTTCCACAATTAGATGTCTTCAAAACTAATTATCAACCTTACAGGATACGAAAATAGGCCTTGTTAGTACAAGTGCAAATAATCCTATCATTGAATATTTGAATATGAGCCTTAGGACAAGTTAAAAGAAGTTATTTCCTATGAAGTCCTATTTCAATGCAAGCTTTGTATCACAGTTATCGCTTTTCTGTATCATTGAATGTAGACAATGGAGTTGTTTACAAAGAAAACACAGACTTAAAGCTTTCCTAAGCTTATCAACATTTATTTATCAGTTGTTGTGAGAGAGAGAGAGATCAGAGTTAAAAGTTAATGAAATTCTTCTCTTTCAAGCTTTCTATAGTCTCCTTGAGACTCACTTCCAATGGAGTAAATTCAATTCCCAAGGTCATCGCCTTCTCTTTAGAAACTTGATACTTTGGCATGAAGGGCTTATCGTCAGCACACCTAACAAGTGAAAGACAGAGACAAGAAATCAGAAACAAAAAATTTGGCCTTAAATAAATAGGAGTATATAAGAGAATACAAAGTAGCTGAGAGCGAGCAAGCCATTTTGGTCAACAAATATGTCTGAACAATTAAGTACACAAAAATTAGTACTTCCTCAGTCCCTACTTACTTGCCCTCATAGGAAAAAATTTATGTACTCCCTGCCGTGTTCAATATAAAACCCACTTTAACACAGAAATTGAACTACAAATTGGATCGTATATTAAGGACGGGAGGGAGTATTATATAGTAATTACTTTATCGTTTTCAATTTCGCTCTTCATTAAGTGCCACACTATTTGATATCTTAATTACCTCCATTTAAACATCGACACTATTGGAAGCAAGTAATAATTATACTTCAAAATTTGGAACAATACATATATTTAGGGGCAAAATGACAATTCAAATAAGGACAGGTGAATAGGGACAGAAGAGGTATGATTGAAAGGTGTGGACAATCATATTGATATTTTTAGTGCATTTACTGTATTTAACTCTTGCTGTATATATAGCCCGATATCCCGTACAGATGAGATTTGATTCAATGAAATCAATCATTTTGCCCACATGCACGGTAACAACCAAAAGCCATTATTATCCGTTTACCAAGGGGGAAAAAAGAAGAAGTAAAAAGCCAATCATCATCAAGTCTGAGGAACAAGGAATCATCGTCATCGTCTCATCATGTCTTTTTATGCATAGCTCAGTAAGAATGATCAGAATATTAGTTTTTGTTTTTTAATCAAATGAAAGCATTTAGTTCAATACAAGTAATAGGCAATTTTTAATGCTTCATGCATAAGAGTTGGCTTTAGGCATAATTCAGAAGAAACAAGGACAATTATAAACATGAGGTTTCGAGAAATAAAGATAAAAAAATTCAAGAGTTAATACATCCTTTAAATTATAAACAATAATAATCAACTTACTTCTCAGCAAGTTGTAATGTTGGGAACAGCTCATGTAAAATCTTGACGTGTTCTGAGTAGTGTGCAACTCTCTCAACCAAAATATATCTTCCGCTAGCTGAAGGAATCTCGAAGGCCTGAATATGAGCATTTGCAACATCTTTCACATTCACCCACCCTACACTATTGTTTGGATATGTCTGGCCTGCATCAAACAAGTGAGGGATGAGAAGCAACATAACAATTCTTGTCCAGGGGATTAAAAAAAAAATATTTAACACGCATCCAAATCAACAACAATTTCTCAAAAAGGAATAAATTAAAATAGTCATCAAACAGATAATTAGAAATTTAATGACGGCACAAAATTAAAGAAAAAGGTGATCAGACTAACTTGGTTTCTTTGTAAGATGAAACCATGATTCTCAACTGGCGCTTGGATGTCCACTTGTCTTCCATATTCAATAAAAATTGGGAGTTCAACAAAAGTTTCCTTTACAATTACAGGATACAGTCCTAAACTTTTAAAGGTTAGGGAGGTTATTTACATATGAAATAAAGTTCAGGAGTGTTTTATATGATTTAAGGCTTGATTAAAATTTGTATTGCAAAATTTCGGATAAAACATAAATTCAATGAGGAAGGCTGGCAAACAAGCAAAACTCTCTCATACATATTGTGGCAGCCCCTCTCCCATTTCATTTAAAATAATATGCAGAAAGAGACAAAATAAAACATAAACTATTAAGAATAAGGGTTAAGTAGCAAATCCACCCGGAAATACACGCCCATGAGCAATTTTGCCCTAGAAGTCTTTTTTTTTTTTTTGGCTCAATGTTGCCCCGGAAGTTTAAAAATGTAGCAATGTAGCAATCTTGCCCTTTTCTGTTAAAAAGTTAACGGTCAACGTTGGTTTTTTGACGGAAAATGGCAAGATCGCTATGTTTTTAGACTTCCGGGGCAACATTGAGCCAAAAAAAACTTCCAAAGCAAAATTGCACCTGGGCCTATACTTCCGAGGCGGATTTGCTACTTAACCCTAAGAATAATGACTTAGAATAAAGGAATTAAGGTTCCTGCATGCTCCCTCCAATCCTAAATGTAAGAGCCACTTAACTAATTTGCATAAATAAAAGAAATTTAGTTAGTTTTTTAAAAAAAATGTGCATTGTTTTTTCTCTAAATACCCCTCCTTTTAATCATTTACATTGGAGCTTTGTCAATATAGCTTACATATCATACAAGAATCAAAGTATAGGGGTTGTTTGGGAAAAAATAATAAATATGAAAGATAAAGGGAAATGAGGCCTTTCATTTAAGATCAAAACAAACCCCTTAATTAGCACCTATATTTAGGACTAGAGGGAGTACTAATAAACTCTATAACCTTAAATATCAATGATCTCAGACTCATTCTAGATGAACATAAACTCCACGTCCATTAGGAGCTCCTGTTCACTAGATTTCTCAAGAACCATACCCCTCATTTTCTTATTCCAATGTACACAAGTCCATTTCAAATTTTGAAAAAAAAAAAAAAAAAAAAAAAAAAAAAAAAAAAAAGGATTCCCTTTCAATTGACCCTGACAAGAAAAGTAGTTCATTTGAATAAATCAAGTAATCCAGATGCGGATAGGTCATAAAACAAGATTCCTATAGAGTGAAATTTGTGAGTATATAAAAATTACCTTTTACTAGATTAAGTATAATAGCAGAACTTTCATTGAGTAATGGTTGCAAAAGTGGCCCTATCACAAATGCTGGGTTGAGAGCAACCAGGTCAATGCCATTTTCTTTTGCAAATTTCCAGGCAGCTTCTTCAGCCAAAGTCTTGCCAAGAATATACCAGCGCTGAAAGAACAGAATATAAAGCAGTAGAAAACTTGAAGCAGAATGTAAAATAATGAATGGTTACAAACTTGTGCTTCAACAATTGGCAACAAGAAGAATAATTTTGAAGCAAAATGTTATGGTATTAGAACCAAGAATAAGCGAGAAAGGGGAAAAGAGAGAGAAATAGAGAAGCGATTGAAGATACAAAAGAAACAGAGACAGAATGGGAAAGAGGAAGGGAAGAATTGTCATTCCATTGCATATTCAATAGTCTATCCATAGTCTGAGAACAATAGCATCAATGGGGATCATTTATAAGCTAAGATATCTACCTACCCCAAGGGCTAATAAGCCACTAACAAACTAACAGTCTAACAGAATTAACTAACATTCAGAATCTTATTAATTTCCATAACACAAAAGTCCTAGATGGTCATTAAAAAAACAAAAACAAGCCTTATTCCACTAGGTGGACTAAATTGTCATAAATAAAGGATATTTTTATTTTTGTCTTCAACATGAAGTTTAGTTTAAACTTTGTGAAGATATTCGCTTCAACTAGTTTTCAATTCAGTGTGATGTGTTTTATTTAAAGACAGCAACATATATAGTAAATGATATGTTTAATGATCTAGAATTGAGAAATAGAGTAGAAGAGACATAAGAAAGAGACTAGAAGAGAAGAATAGAGCTAACTATGGCTCTCACACAATGTATTGCAATATCATAACAAGTCAGATCTGAATGTACAATAGGAGGATGGGCTATTTATAACATAATAGCCTCCCTCAAGTCCTAACTAACCTAGTTTACAATTATTGATTGCTTATCCTACTAACTATCTAGTTTACAAATAGGTCCCTAGTTGTATCTTACAATTAGGTCCCTAAATGCATATTATTATCTTTATATATCAGTAAACACCACAAACTTGCCTCTTCTAGCAAGATAATCTATGGTAATATCTTCTAAATCAATTCAGATAAGAGGAATAGATTCCATCCTATAATATTTTAAATAAAATAGAATAAAACAGATCAAATATTTAAGAAATAAAATATCACAATCTGCAGAGGGGGCACCCCACACGTAGGGAACCCTTATTGGGCTATGTTTGTTGCGCTGCAAAGCACATGAGAGTTAGGGATTTTAGTGTGTGGCTCTTCAACACTTGACCTCAAAATAAAATAGATGATAACTAATATATAAAGAAACCAAATTCACATTTAAAAAAGCCTCATTACAGCATAATAAGCATCTACAAATCACGAGAAGTACATGAATCATAAAAGACATCAACGTTTTTAACCCCAAAAAACAAGACATCAAAGTTTCACACTTTCACTAAGCCGAGTCTTCCCCTTTTTTTTTCAACAATCATATCAAAGGCACAAGAGGAAGGGTATGTCTTTTTCTTGTCCTTCTGACACAGTCAGTGAATGCTAAATCATCCAATTATGAAAAATTGCTTAAATTACAACATTGAACAAATGTATACCTTGTAGCCCAGGAGACATAAGAAAGTAGCAATACTACATATGTGGCATAACTGTCAAGCTACTTTCTTCTATCTTACTCTACAAGAAAAGAAATTTCTTCATTTTTGGTTTAGATGTGTCCCACAACTCAAAAAATCGAAGCAACCATCATCCGTGGAGTCCACTTCATTGATTAATAAAACATAAAATCATTCTGCTCTGATCAGCCAATGTAGAGGAAACACATGCACATAGCATTAAATGGAAAACTTGATATCCCAACTCTATGCAGAATTGATAACTATCTGATATGCAACCTGCATTACCTACAAACTTTATTTGTGTCTGTATAATATAATAGCACTTACCTTAATATCCCTACAAATATCTGGACTTGAAAACCATGTCTCATCAACTGCACATCGGCCCCGCTTAGAGGATTTCCATTAAATACAACAGCTGCAGTGGAAGATGTTTGTAGAATTAGAGAGGGAAAGGAGAAATATAATCTGAATTGCTTGTCTATTCATGTACATAGTATAGGGTATTTATACACAAGAGAGGGAATAAGAGAGTTAATGAGACATAATGACTCATTATGTAGATTGATTCCCTAATTACTATAATCCCGATTGTCTCTATAATATCTTTCCTAATATAATATACTTCCTAATATAATATACTTCCTAAAATATATATTTCCTAAAACATATATTTCCTAACACTCCCCCTCAAGTTGGAGCATAGATATTAATCAAGCCCAACTTGTTACAAAGATATTCAACCCGAGTCCCACTTAAAGCTTTCGTTAGAAGGTCACCCAATTGGTCACTAGATCGCACATGCCTGGTGGACACAAAGTTCTCCTTGATCTTATCGCGTACAAAGTGACAATCAATCTCAATGTGTTTCGTACGTTCATGAAACACGGAGTTGGAGGCTACGTGTAGAAGCGGCTTTATTATCACACCACAACTTCGCGGTAACGAAGTGGCAAGACCAATCTCCTTCATTAAGCGGTGAAGCCACACAATCTCTTGTGTAGATTGAGACATGGCTCTATACTCGGCTTACGCTCGACTTTGAAACCACATCTTGCTTCTTACTCTTCCACGATACTAAAGATAATTGAATATTTCATACACTACTTTTTGTCTCTTGATTTATAATTTAGGACTCTTTAGCTAATAAATAATGGCTTTTATACTTATTTGGGCCTTGGGCCTTTTATTATATTTTAGCCATTATTTAATAATAAATTCCAGTTTTACATTGCTTCACCATTTTTACCATAACTCTTGAACCAGACATCGGATTTGCCTCATTTTTGTCTCATATTTCAGATGATTCAGAGAGCTACAATTGTTATGAAGACATGAAGAGCAAATTCGGACAAGAGGGCGGTTGATTTTGGAGCCGAAGTCATATGTATTTTTGGGCTCGAATTTTGTAATTAAAGCCCATTTTATTTTATTTTAAGTTACGGGCGACTTGTGGATTGGAGCCCCATTTCGTTTTGCCATTTTAGGTTAAGTGAGGCAGCAGCCACAAACACATTCTCATTCACGTTTTTAGATAGTTTTGAATCAAATACGAAGTTTTATTTTCTCTCATCTTTCTTCCTCTTGTTCA
Organism: Acacia acuminata; assembly: GCA_019022655.1. Classification (NCBI taxonomy): domain Eukaryota; kingdom Viridiplantae; phylum Streptophyta; class Magnoliopsida; order Fabales; family Fabaceae; genus Acacia; species Acacia acuminata. The sequence goes on along the minus strand of JAFJYI010000242.1, from coordinate 48,726 downwards.
TCGTGTTCTTCGTGTTCATGATGAACTTCTTCATTTACGTTCGATTTTAGTTCTGCATAATCATGACTAGCTAAGCTACTTGTGATTGACCCATGGATTGAGGATTCCACTATCCGAGGACTCGTTCTTAACGGTAACAAATTCGTTTGTTTTTGTAATTTCGGATTCGATTTACTTTCGGATTGGGTGTTAGATTTAACGCCCGGATCGACATTTCCCAGGACGTAGTTCGAACTAGGTTAAAGTATCATTGTACGATCGTACGAGATACGCCAACGATTGAATAAATTCTGGACGATTGTTCGGTTGAGGGAATTTACGGGCAAATGCGAGAGATTTCGGTTTGCCCAGTCGATCACGAGTTCGGTTATAATCTGTTTTCGTCAGGAAGGGAAGTGGTGGAATTCGAAATCCTGGGTTAATCTTACATTTATCTGTTTAATCTGTGTTTACTTCGTTCTTTATGTTATTTCATTTTTATTCTCTTTGAATCAAAACCCCCAATTTTTTGTTTTTTATTCTTTGTTCGAATTGAGCCATTGCTTGAGTCGTTGGGAAAGCGACCCGGGTTACATTATCTTGCAAATCCTTTTCTAATCTGGTTATTTTGGGAGATTACGGCAAATCTCTGTCAAAATATGGCGCCGCTGCCCGGGGAATTTGCATCGGTTTGATTAGTAACAGTAGTGTAAATAGCTTCGTTTCTGGTAGTTTAGGTGGTTCGAGTGGCTGGACAGAAATTTTTCTGACCCGGATCACTCAACCCAGGTCTTATTCACAAGGAATTGGGCATTCTAAGCAAGACTCACTCCCTTGGGAGATGAGGTCTCACCTATTTTTTCCAAATTCCATCGTTTAGACCACTTTTTTACCATTTTTTAATTTCGGTAGGATTTCATGATTTTTAGCAATTTTTGACTTATCTCCGATTGGGCTGATTTTTGGTGAGTGATAGAAAATGTTATTTAGCATAGGACACATCGAAAATCTTTGATTTTCCATGTCTTGAGATATAAGCCAAATTCCATCGTTTAGACCACTTTTTCAATTTTTGAAGTTTTTTTATTCCATTTTTGGGTTCCCCAATGGTCTAGGAGTTGCCTTTGTCCAAGTCCCAAAAATTTTAAAAATCATTTGATAGTGTTTCTGGACTTGTTTAGGTCAATTTCTACCATAGGTTTTTGTTTTTGTGTTTGCTTTTGTGTGTTCTAGTGTTTTTCTACTTTATACCACTTTTAGTGGCATTTTTAAATAATTCTGATTGGCTAGTGGCATTTTTGTAATTCTGATTGGCTGGTGGCATTTTCGTAATTCTGATTTTTTTGCAGATTACGCCTTGTGACTATCTTTGCATGAGTACTAGGAGCACTATCAATCGAGAAGACTTGTTGCCATTTGATCTGAAATAGAAAGGACAATTCTTCTTGCTAGAAGAGTTGTTAGGCTAAGTCGTGGGATTAATGCGAATTGGACATTGCACTTGAGTCGATTGTGGCCATTCGATTGTGTCCATCTTGTTGATCTTTCGATTGTGTTTCGATAGTACTTGATAGTCTTGTTGTTTTCACGATTCTAGTAGCAATTTTCCTAACTCGAAATTATGGCGGAAAACGGGAAAATCGGCCTACTTTAAAGGAATTGAATGAACACGATGTTAATTATCAACCTTTGTGCATTCAATATCCTGCCCTTCTTTGCTAACTTTGAGCTTAAATCTGGTCTAATACACTTCTTTGCCTAAGTTTCATGGTCTTTCGGTGAGTGTGCCATTAAGCATTTGAAGGAATTCCATCTAGTGTGCGGCCTGATGAAACCACATGCATTGATGAAGATCAAATCAAGTTGAGAGCTTTTCCTTTCTCATTGGAAGGTGGAGCCAAAGGCTGGTTGTTGTACCTTGACCTTCATCTATTGGGAGCTGGGGTGAGGTTGAGGTTATTTATGGAGAAATATTTCCCTTCTTCAAGAAGCGTTGCGATCAAGAAGGAAATTGCCAACATTAAGCAAGTCAATGGGGAGACTTTGTATGAGTGCTTGGGAGAGGTTCAAAAGGTTGTGTGCAAGCTGTCCACACCACCCGAGATCTCGAGAAAGAAAGACTTGATTACCCATTTCTATGATGGTGCGCTCCCGGTAGACAAAGGTTTAGTGGATGCTTCTAGTGGTGGGGCTCTACGTAACAAGACACTGAAGATGCCGAGACTTGATATCGAGATGGCGGCCAACTCTCGGCAATTTGGCACCGGGGCCAATAGTACTCCTGTTTACCATGTTCAAACACCTCCGAGTCCGATACGATTCTCGAGAGATTAGAGAATAGACTTGATGATCGACCTCTACGGTGAGGCGGTTAGCGATGACACGAGACGGTACAATCTTCTCCTCCTCGAGATTGGGTACTCATGTGGGTTACGTTCGACCCTTACCATTCTCTTGACTCTTGCCCTACCTTGCATGATCCTACTTATCAAGACCAATCGGTAGCTTCGGTGGGAGCTTTTCCGGGAAAGCCACAATACCCGGCGAGAATAATGCCTTCTCCAACACCTACATCCTGGTTGGAGAAATCACCCCAATTTCCGTTGGAACCGAGAATCGAAACCGAGTAACCAATATCAGCAAAATTAGGAATTACCAACGAGAGGCGGTATAGACCACGAAATTTCCAACGGCAATCTGCACCTCCTTTGCCTTTGCTAGCACCACCTCCTCGACCGACCATATGTGCACCTCCACGGGCAACACAACAACGGGCTAGTAGTAGTGGTAGTGGTGGTTCCTCCCTTGAGGATATGATGAAGCAATTTGTCACGACCAATATGCGGTTCCAACGACAAGCGACACTTCCATTCGAGTTTGCAAACACGGTTGGGCGGTTGGCAACCTCATTGAACCGGCTTCAACCTCGGGGATCCAACACTCTTCCTTCACAAACAATTCCTAATCCTAAGGGGAATGTGAGTGCTATCTCCCTTCGTTACGGCAAGCAATTGGAGGAACCTAAACCCATTGCGAGATGTGACTTCCACATCGAAAAAGAGTCGAGAAAATGTGAAGATTGACTCTAAAAATAAAAAGCGGTGCAGCAAGGTGAAGAGGAAGACATCCCCATTCCTCTTCCTTTCCCTCGAGAAGACGATTCAATCTAAGAAGTTGGCGAGAAAAAGCACAAGAGAAGGATATACTTGAGACATTCGAAAGAGTAGAGATCAACATTCCTCTCTTAGATGCGGTCAAACAAATTCCTAAATATGCCAAGTTTACGAAGGAGTTGTGCACCAATAAGAGGCGGCGAAGGGGAGTGAGCGAGTGAGTTTGAACCGAGAATGTATCGGCACTCATCCGACCTACGATGCCTCGCAAGTGCAAGGATCCGGGGGCGTTTTCTATCCCTTGCTATTTTGGTAACTATAGATTTGATGATTGCATGCTAGATTTAGGTGCTTCTATTAATGTCATGCACGCATCTATTTATAAATCTCTTGGTCTTGGTCCTTTACGTCCTACTTGGTGTTGTTGTTCGGCTAGCTAATAGGAGTAATGTTCATCCTTGGTTTAGTTGAGGATGTATTAGTCAAGGTTAATGAACTGATATTTCTGCTGATTTTTACATCTTAGATATGGAGGATGAGTCTCCCGGTAGTAGATCACCTATCATTCTAGGGAGGCCTTTCATGAAAACGACTAGGACTAAGATAGATGTGCATTACGGTACTCTTTCCATGGAGTTTGGTGATATATCTGTGAATTTCAATATTTTTGATGCCATGAGACATCCTAGGGAAGAACATTACATTTTACGCATTGATGTGATTGATGATCTTGTGGATGATGTTATTCTTGATTGGTGTCTTGATTATCGATTTTGCATCGAGAGTGATTCTCCCATTTGTGCATGTCTTGATAATGAATGGTGCTTTCTTTTGCTTGATTTGCTTAATCTTTGCATTATTTGGTGATTGACTTGCTTGGTGATTCTACATTACATGTGGATTGATATTGATTACGAGTTTGAGCTTCACCACGATCCTAATGTGCATCGATTGATTTTGATGAGCTTAACTCGATTTTGATGAGCTTGATTGATGTTAACATTGAGGTATAGACACGGTCCTTGTTTCTTTGAATGTGGTTTCGAGGCATTTCCGGTGTGATGACATCGAGTTGTTGCAACAACCACCCAAGCTTCTTCCCTCCATTTGAGCAACCACCCAAGCTTGAGTTGAAATCCCTTCGAGATCACAAGTATGCATTTACGGAGGTGGATGAACGGTTGCCGATCATTGTGGCAAATAATCTTCTTCACGACCAAGAAGAGAAGGCTGCTAAGCTTATTGAGGGCGAACAAGAAAGCCATTGGGTGGACATTAGGCGATATTGTTGGCATCGGCCCTTCCATGTGTATGCATCGCATTCTATTGGAAGAGGACTCTAAGCCGGTGAGGCAACCCCGAGAGACGCCTTAATCCTCTTATCCTTGATGTGGTGAAGAAGGAGGTCACTAAGCTTACGCAAGGCTGGTATCATCTATCCCATTTCGATAGCCGGTGGGTTAGCCGGTCCGGTGGTTCCTAAGAAATCCGGAGTCCTTGTGGTAGCCAATCGGAAGAATGAGCTCATTCCTACTCGAGTTCGAGAATAGTTGGAGAGTTTGCATCGACTATAGGAGACTCAACCAAGCCACTCGCAAGGATCATTACCCTCACCTTTCATTGATCGGATGTTAGAGCGATTGGTGGCAAGTCCCATTCTTGCTTCTTGGATGGCTACTCCGGATACTTCCGGATCCATATTGCTCACGAGGATCAAGAGAAGACGACCTTCACATGCCCCTTTGGAACATATGCCTACCGAAGGATGCCTTTTGGCCTTTGCAACGCACACGGCACCTTTCGGCGTTGTATGGTAAGCATTTTCTACGAGTTTCTAGAGGAATTTGCATGGAGGTTTTTATGGATGATTTCCTTGTATATGGGTCGATTTTGATGCATGCTTGGCTAATTTGTCTAGAGTTTTGCATAGGTGTATTGAGTCTAATCTTGTCTTGAATTATGAGAAGTGTCACTTTATGGTTGAGTCGGGTATAGTCTTGGGACACATAGTGTCTAGGAAAGGGATTGAGGTAGATCTGCTAAGATAGATGTAATTCTTGCTTTGCCTTACCCCGCATACGTGCGGGAAGTTCGCTCTTTTCTTGGTCATGCGGGTTTCTATCGGCGTTTCATTCGGGATTTCGGCAAGGCTTGCCCGACCCTTGTCCAACCTTACGCATAAGGACAACGACTTTGTATTTGATGATGCTTGCAAGGCGGCCTTCGATCATTTGAAGCGTTGCGACTACGGCCCAGATGATCCAAGCCCACGATTGGTGCCTCCCCTTTGAGTTGATGTGTGATGCTTCCAACTATGCGGTTGGTGCTATCTTGGCACGACGAGTTGATAGAGCATCTCATGTGATTGCATATGCCTCCAAGACTTTGGATCTGCTCGATCTAATTACACCACTGAGAAAGAGTTGTTGGCTATTGTATTTGCCTTTGATAAGTTTAGGTCATATCGCTAGCAAGTAGAGTAATTGTTTTCTCGACCAAATCTTTGCTTTGAAGTTTCTTTTGAAAAAGGCGGATGCTAAGCCACGACTCATCCGGTGGATGTTATTGCTCCAAGAGTTCGATGTTGAGATTCGAGACAAGTGGAGCACAAAGCTGGGTAGCGACCACTTGCAGTCGCATCACTCATTCTCCCTCTCACCCCTCTTCTATTCGGGATGATTTCCACGATGAGCGGCTTCTACGGTACAAGGTAAGCTTCCATGGTATCTTGATCTAGTTAACTACTTGGTAGGCTGGTGTTTTGCCTATAGATTCCACTAGGGCCCAAACCCTTAAATTAAAGAGTGAGTCTAAATATTATGTTTGGGATGACCCTTATCGTGGAAATTTTGTAGTGACCAAGTAGTTAGGAGATGTGTGCACGATCATGAGTTTCACTCTATATTGCATTTTGCTCATGCTTACTTTGTGGTGGTCACTTTGGACCCCAAAGAACTGCTAGGAAAGTGTTAGACGGTGGATTATTTTGGCCTTCCTTGTTTCATGATTCCCATCTGTTTTGTAAGTCATGTGATAAGCGTCGGAGAGCGGGGAGTATTTCCGTAGGCATGAAATGCCCCCGAGAACCCTATATTGTTTTGTGAGATCTTTGATGTTTGGGGTATTGATTTTATGGGTCCATTTCTGCTTCATATGGTTATACTTACATATTCTTTGTTGTTGATTATGTCTCGAAATGGGTTGAGCGAAAGCCACTCGGACTAATGATTCTTACGTGGTGGTGGATTTTGTTAGGTCTAACATTTTACTGCGGGTTTGGCATTCCTAGAGCTATTATCGGTGACCAAGGCTCCCATTTTTGCAACCGAAGCATGGGTGCCTTGTTACGCAAGTATGGAGTGCTTCACAAGGTCTCCACGGCATACCATCCTCAAACCAACGGTCAAGGAAGTCTCAAATAGAGAGATTAAGCAAATCCTTGAGAAAAGGCTGTTAACTCTACCGGAAAGATTGGAGTAAGCGATTAGAGGATGCTTTGTGGGCATATCGCACCGCTACAAGACTCCGATTGGGATGTCTCCTTATCGGCTTGTCTTTGGTAAGGCATGTCATCTTCCGGTTGAGTTGGAGCATCAAGCCTATTGGGCCATTAAACGGTGTAACATGGATTTGGCCAAGTGCGGGATGGAGCGGAAGCTACAATTGCAAGAGTTGGATGAGCTTAGATTGGATGCCTATGAAAGCTCGCGGTTATACAAGGAAAAGACTAAGGCATTCCATGATAAGCATATTCGAGGAAAGAATTTTACGTGGGCGAGAAAGTTCTTGTTTAACTCCGTTTGAAGTTTATGCACAGTAAGCTTCGATCTAAATGGGATGGCCCTTTTGAGATCACTAACATTTTTCCATTTGGTCTTTGTTGAGCTATGTGATCCACCCGGGACGAACCTTTAAGGTTAATGGGCATCGCCTCAAGCCATTTCATGAGGGATCCCGGCGACGGCTGAGGAAGCGAGAGATTCTCCTCATTGATGCCACTTATCCTCCATAAACCCCTTGGGGAGTATTCTTCTTTCTTTCTCCCTCTTTCTTCTATTTGTTTTCCTTTTTCTACTTTGCTTTTTGAAATAAATACGGTCTCTCTTTCTATGATTGCTCCATATTATGAACTTGGACATTTTGGTTTTAATGGATCATTACTTTTGGTCTGTCATTCTTGACTCTTCGATTACATGTCTTGGTAGTTGATTTGATGTTGTTGATTGCCTAAGTTGGTATTGACCTTGTGAGGTTTTGGGCTGCATGAATGGAATTCATCTTTTGCCATTCTTTCTTTCATGTGTGCATCTGCTCATGATTTGTGTTCTCTAGAACTTGCTCCTTTTCTTTTTGAAACTACATTTTTCATTTAAGTGCATAAGTATGATGGAAGCTTGTTTTCTTTCTTTTATTTTCCTCACTTTGGCCAAATAGCCTTTCCCTTGCATTATGATTCCTTTGCTAGCCCTTTGTGCCTTTTTGACTCATTCTTTTCAAAGCTACATTACAAGCCTAAGCGAAAAACCATTTTATTCTGCACCTTGAAAATTTATTGAGCATTGGTTTCACCTTGGTTTTGTGTTTAAGTGTGGGGGTTGCTCGGGAGTGCAACAATTTAAGTATGGGGGGATGTTTGCTTTTGTCATTGTGATTATGTATATAGTATAGTTTCATTTTTTTCTCAAAAAAAAAAAAAAAAAAAAAAAAAAAAAAAAAAAAAAAGAAAAGAAAAAAAAAAAAAAAAAAAAAAAAAAAAAAAAAAAAAAAAAAAAAAAAAAAAAAAAAAAAAAAAAAAAAAAAAAAAAAAAAAAAAGAAATATAGAAAAAAATACATAGAAAGAAAGGAGATATATAAGTAAAATAAAAATTTTCTTACATAGAGAATGATTGTGTTAATTAGTGCTCTTTTTAATTTCCTTGGTGCTTAACCTCTCATTCCATACTATTACCTACCTTCACCCTAACCCCATTACAACCTTTCATAACAAGCTCTCTTGATTTGTGCATGCATGTGTTATGAGTAGTGGAGGCGTAGAAATTGAGCAAGCTTATGGTAGAGCAAATTTCTTGAGTAGAATTTGAAGCGATACACTTATTTACCTTAAACACTTGAGAGATTGATTGATTGATTGATTGATTGAGCGCATCATTTGAGAGACCATCTTATGTGATTAGCATCATTAATTGAGATTACCATGAATTGTAATTTGAGATGAAGGGATTGTGGTCTTGATTGATTGATCTTTTGGAGCTTTGTGTCCCTTGTTCAATTTTTGCATTGTTAGCAATTGTTAGAAAAGAAGAGTTTCTCCTTTAGGTCTTTTTCTTTGAATTTTGCTCGGGAGTGCAAAAACATAAGTGTGGGGAATTTGATAATTGAATATTTCATACACTACTTTTTGTCTCTTGATTTATAATTTAGGACTCTTTAGCTAATAAATAATGGCTTTTATACTTATTTGGGCCTTGGGCCTTTTATTATATTTTAGCCATTATTTAATAATAAATTCCAGTTTTACATTGCTTCACCATTTTTACCATAACTCTTGAACCAGACATCGGATTTGCCTCATTTTTGTCTCATATTTCAGATGATTCAGAGAGCTACAATTGTTATGAAGACATGAAGAGCAAATTCGGACAAGAGGGCGGTTGATTTTGGAGCCGAAGTCATATGTATTTTTGGGCTCGAATTTTGTAATTAAAGCCCATTTTATTTTATTTTCGTTACGGGCACGACTTGTGGATTGGAGCCCCATTTCGTTTTGCCATTTTAGGTTAAGTGAGGCAGCAGCCACAAACACATTCTCATTCACGTTTTTAGATAGTTTTGAATCAAATACGAAGTTTTATTTTCTCTCATTCTCTTCCTCATTCATCGTGTTCTTCGTGTTCATGATGAACTTCTTCATTTTTCGATTTTCGTTCTGCATAATCATGACTAGCTAAGCTACTTGTGATTGACCCATGGATTGAGGATTCCACTATCCGAGAGGACTCGTTCTTAACGGTAACAAATTCGTTTGTTTTGTAATTTCGGATTCGATTTACTTTCGGATTGGGTGTTAGATTTAACGCCCGGATCGACATTTCCCAGGACGTAGTTCGAACTAGGTTAAAGTATCATTGTACGATCGTACGGAGATACGCCAACGATTGAATAAATTCTGGACGATTGTTCGGTTGAGGGAATTTCTACGGGCAAATGCGAGAGATTTCGGTTTGCCCGAGTCGATCACGAGTTCGGTTATAATCTGTTTTCGTCAGGAAGGGAAGTGGTGGAATTCGAAATCCTGGGTTAATCTTACCTTATCTGTTTAATCTGTGTTTACTTCGTTCATTTATGTTATTTCATTTTTATTCTCTTTGAATCAAAACCCCCAATTTTTTTTGTTTTTTATTCTTTGTTCGAATTGAGCCAATGCGAGTCGTTGGGAAACGACCCGGGTTACATTATCTTGCAAATCCTTTTCTAATCTGGTTATTTTGGGAGATTACGGCAAATCTGCAAGCAAGCGAGCATGGTACACGATCCTCAAGAAAGTAATGGCCACCCGATTCATAGCCCTACCAATAACTCTCTTCGTCGTAAGATCTGAATCAAACAATGGTCAAGAAATAAAGTAATGAAACAATTTGATTGGGCGTAAGCTTACTAGGAGACAAAAGATTAAATGTAAGGTCGGGGACATTGAGGACATGGGATAAGGGGAACAGACGGGGTAGGTTCAAGCGTGCGAGCCAATAACACGAGAATAAGAGCCGTTGGCAATTGTTATGCTGGAGGGATTGGCATAAGGCGCATCGAGGAAAACAAATGGTGGTTACCCGTCATATGATCGATAGCACGGAATCGATGATCCACTTCAAGGAAGAAGTAGCAAGACTAGAAGCAAGATTACTGTACCAAGAGCACCGGAAGAACTAGACGTAGATGCGGCCATCAAGCCGTACCGGAAGTAGGTTGAGTTCCACAACAAATAATAGGTGAAGTTCCAAACAACAAATATCAAGAGTGAAGAAAAGAAAGACCAATGAAATAGTAAAAAACAACTCAAAGGAAGCCAAATACTAACTCCTTCACCGAAAAAAAAATCTCACACGAGAACCAAGGGACACCTTGAACCTTTCAAATCACCTTGCTGTGCGTTGACCAAAAAGCAAACTAGAGCCTAAATACCAACTAAAGGCAAATCAGATTGGAAGACGACCAAAAACACAAATCCTAGTAGCCCCCGGCTACCAAACAGCGAAACAAGGCAAAGCAACTCCACCACCACCAAACAGCGAAATAACGATCCACCGGAGGTCAAGCAAGACGAAAAACAGCGAAGAACGCCACAAATACCTCTGTCAATCCTTAACCGGAGAGACCAGACACCACGAAAGCTGCGGAAGATGCCAAGAGGAAAGCAAGTCGACGGAAAAGTGAGAAAACACCGAGAACTCGCCGGAAATTTGACTCACGCGCCGGCGCGTGAAAACCTGGCCAAATTGTCGACGGCGCGTGAGGACCCACGCGCAAGTCGAGACGATCGGACCACGGAAATGCCGATCGGAGGGAGGAGACACCGTTGGTATGGCGCGTGTATCTAGGAGACACCAAACACGGAAGCCGTATGTTCACACTCTCTCACCGTAACGTGAATCGAGACGACGGTGCGACGAAAATAAGAAACCTGTTTTGCTCGATGCCATGTAGAATTAGAGAGGGAAATGAGAAATATAATCTGAATTGCTTGTCTATTCATGTACATAGTATAGGGTATTTATACACAAGAGAGGAATAAGAGAGTTAATGAGACATAATGACTCATTATGTAGATTGATTCCCTAATTACTATAATCTGATTGTCTCTATAATATCTTTCCTAATATAATATACTTCCTAATATAATATACTTCCTAAAATATATATTTCCTAAAACATATATTTCCTAACAATGTTAAAACAACTCGTTTCACATTTAGTGATTTTGCGCATGACTTTAGGACGTTGAGAGTTCCCTTCACTTTCTTTGGGTCAATAATTTCGATTTGTAATGTGGATAGAGGCTGGTCAATAAAACAACAAATCAAAATAAGAAGATCCATCGGATATAAAGGCCTAGGCTTCGAGTCATTTCTCTGGTTCAGAAATATATTACTTCAACTAAATATGCGAAGGGAAGCAAGTGAAGTTATGCCTGTCTTTAATTGTCCGTCCTTTTAACCATATCCACATGCTTCAAGGATAACAGGCAACTAGGTATGATACTCCGTTCTTCACATTAATTTTTGCACAAACTTCACAACGCTTGTTATATTTCAAGTCTAAGAGGAAATACTGAACTCATTAGACTATAACAACTTGATTGCACTATTATTTGCCAAAGGCAGAGAAAGGAGCAAAGTTTTGGAAAAGGTTCAAAATGATATTTGATATCTATCAAGAAGTAGAAAATGATATAAACTGTGGTCTACGGAATCAAAAAAACGGGGAGATGCGTATGAAAGACACCCTCACACCCCCTCAACGGCTTGGTCAAAGGAACCTTCTTCCCGGAAGATCTGCTTTAATCGTGTAATCTCTCCTTTGCACCATCAAGCTTAAGCAAGTGATCTACCTTTCTTGGATCATCTGTAATGATTAACAAACCATCACAAATTGGTAATCCATGCTAATGAACACCCAATAAAAACAGGAAATATAACCATTTCATTTTGAATAATAGAGAAACTTAAAAAATGCACGGACTAAATAACAGCCATAGACTCCCTTCCTATCACAAGCCGAAATAGAAGACATGAAGGGATAGAGATATATGTAGCAGATTCGTAGTTGTGTCATTTCAGACTATCTTTACCTAAGTCATCTTGGATAATTTAAATAGCTCTTGTCTATTCTATCTTTTCTATTCCTATCACCATAAAAGCAAAAAAAGAAACTTCTACTCATTGCCGGTTAACTATAAATCAAAATGCGGATATCGGTTTGCTGAAAATCTTCACCGAGAAAAGGTCAAGAGAAAGAAAAAGAAAAAAAGAGTCAAAAAAACAGTAATGGTAAAATTTTCGAGTCACTTTTTGGTATAGATGGGATGATATTTTAAGATGCACTAACTTGGATCACGACGATGCCCTTGACAATGTAACCACGAAGAAGAAGGAACTTGACCCGACCATGAAGCTATGTAGCCGAAGCACCGGTGTGCCACCTTACCTTCTCTGCATTCTTGTTCATAATTTCTCGACGTTCCCACCAATAATCTACGCCTAGCCAATTTTGGTAAAGTCAAACACTCAAATTAATCGATCTTCCTAATCACCTCCACAGCCACAATTCCAATTTTCACCGAGTTTTCATTCGATCCCTTCGGTATTTACCGGGGCCCGTCTTTTCTTTTTGGGAAACTTTTATTAAGTTTTGGGAGTAAAAAGACAATAATACCCTCACTTTATTTTTTAAAAAAATTATTTTATTTATCTTGTGAATGATTTTGTCTTGTAAAAACATTTGGACCTATTTAAAAGATAAGCAAGGGAATTCATAAGATAAGTAAAAACATTTATAATATAAGTAAGGTGATTTATAAAATGAGTTAAGGTATAAAATTGCACATGTGTTTTGATAAGAGGAGCGTCCAGTAGCGAGTGCTTTTTTAAGATGCAAAAGTGACTATGTGGTTACAAGTTAAGTGCAAAAATACCATTTCTTGTTAAATTTGACTTTTTTTTTGCTCCGACTTAATTTCATTTTGATATAGTGCAATCAAATTTCTGATTTTTTTTGGTTGAATTAAATTTTTCGAGAAAGAAAAGATGGGCCCGGTAAACATTGAATGGATAGAAGGAAAAGCTGTTGAGAGTTTGTCTTTCCCATTGCTCTACGGGCCTATTTGGTGCGGGAAAAATTTAAGGAAGGAAAGGAAATGAAGGGAAGTGAAAGAAAAAGAAGGTAAAATAAAGAGGAAATTTAAAAATGTGAGTTGTTTGGTAAACTAGGGAATGAAACTTAAGTTGAGAGAAAATGAATTGTTTGGTATGAAGAATTGAGTGTTGGTTAAGTGGAAAGGTGAGGTGAAATTCCTAAAATGCCCCTAAATTAAAAAAAAATCATGGAATGAATTTTTTTTGTTTTCGCAATTGGTCATAAACGAACCACTAAGCCGGATGGCGTGAAGGTGCGGTGTAAAACGAAGGTATACCATGACAACAAGAGTTAAACCACAATTAAAAGAAACCCTCTGTTCGTTCAAACATTCGAACGTAATAGGCACCTAATCACCTGCGTTCAAACATAAAATCTGACAATGGCTTGAGGTTTACATCAACAATTTCACAACCCTAGAGACAGAAAACCAGACCACCAGAACACAAAAACTAATTCTAAATTATCAACACATATATTCTACAAACAAGCAAAAAAAAACCTATTTCATCATGTATTCCAGCTGCCTCTCTCATTTAAGCATTTCCTCACTTACCATAACCCGCAAACATAGTAATTATCGCACCTACGTTGAACTTGTGTTGCGCCTTGAATTGCCACTGTCGTCACTAACTTCCTCAGCTCTTTTTTCGTCCAACTCCGACCTCGTAGCTCTTTTAAAACAGATCTACTGTTGACAAGGAGTTTTTTTGTCCAAAAATTTCGCTGAAACTTTCTTGATCCCGCCACTTTTTTAGGGATTCAATTTTCCCACGTTTAAGGGAAGATCGCGCCAGACAGGAAGTGAGGTTGATGGGAGATTTGCGCACTAAACGGGTTTTTTGCGTGGGAAGCCTAACAAGGTCCCATTCCCTCTCGTGAAATTTGTGTATCAAACGAGCCCTAAGGCTAATTAATTACCAAGCCAGAGAGAAGAGATAGGTAGCTAGCTTGGAAGGAACGTTGATGGATTAGAGGACGCCAGGGAGACCCCTTGTGGTTGGGTTTAATTGGTAAAAAGATTGGACACTTTCATCAAAAGGAGGGATTTCAATCCTGTAGTTGGTCAAGGCGCCAGGAGAGGCATCTTAGCTACTGGGTGCCTAGGCAAATGCCTGAGAATAATAAACGGCTCACATTTCCTAACATTGGTATCACCTAGAAGGAAAAGGGATTTCGCTCTGCCCTTAGATCGTGGGTGAGTCCAACCCCTTTTCTAAAATTTTTGTATAAAAAAAAAAAAAGGAGGACGCCAAGGAGTTCAAAACAGAACAAGAAAATGTCATTGGATGCTTGATGAAGAATTGGAAGAAGGTATGGGGATGAAGATGATGAAGGGTGTTCTTTGTAGAAGGCTAAGTTTCAATGATAAAGAAAAGAGACACAAAGGAACAAAGAAATTGATTAAAATAATTTATTCGAATTATATTTTTATTTAAAAGTAAAATAAAATAAATTAATTAAATGCCATATAGGATTAAAATTAAATGGGATGTTGTGTTGCAAGTCGGCTTGCTTTGTTGGCATTACCTTTATCGTCAACTTTTGCTTGACTTTGCTCTGTTAGCATTTTATTTTGGTAACATTAATGATATTAAATTTTAAGCACTAAAAGTGCACTTTTAAAAACTTCAAGGATTAAAATGGAACCTTATGGAAATATAAAGAACCAAAAGTATATTTTAACCAAAATATTATGCAATAAAGAAATTAAAAGAGAAAAACCAAGAAAAATAAAAATTACGGTATTCACCGGCATAAAATTGGATATAGGCTATACTCACCTTGATCCAAAATATAAGATGTACTTGTTAACAAATTTACAATAACTAAAAAATGTTAGTTCAATTATATAATGTGTCTTAAATTGATATAATCTATCTGTTCTGGTGTAGAACACAGATATATTGGACTTGACTAGGAGCCAAGCCTAGAGCCTACGTACCCTTTGAAGGGATCAAAGTCCACGTAGTTCGAACACACAAAAGGGGTGGGGTGTGTGCTCTGTGTGACTGAATGTAAATAGTCTAGGGTTAGAACGTAGAACCTGTGTACCTTAGGGTTTTACCTCTGTATTTATAGAGTGTACCTTAGGTTGATGAGGTTTGGGCCTGTGATCCGTGGCCCGATATCCCTGATTAGATAGTCATTTAGATATAGATTAGATATACCTGGATCGTAGATAAGATTGGATCCTCCTTTATTATAGGTAGATCGATATGTGATCTGTTCCTTCTTTGGACATATATTGAATATGGGCCTTATCCAGTCCGTAACAATTGCCCCCGGCCGGTAGTTCGAGCTTCGAGGCTGCGGGATGTATCTTGCCTCAAGTCGGTTTACTAGCCGAGCTATGCTATCGTGGGCCTTACATTGCTGAGTTGAATTACGTTGATCCGGCTATCAAGGCGGCTTACTTGAAGATCGAGGTCTTGTCTCAAAGATCTGAGTAGCGTCGTGATGGTTCGCTTGCATTTGAATCCGGTGTTGATCTTGGCTATTGAAGTTGTCTTCTCCAAAGATCCGAGGTAATGTCTCAAGGATGCAGGATAATGTCGAGCGGTTTGCGACTTCGAGTCGAGATCTTTCTTCGGGGTGTCCGGGCTAGATTGTTGTGAATCTTACCCTCTTGCGTATCTACCGCGCATTGCCGGGTTATGTCATATTGACCCCGGTTACCGATGTCATTTGCTCAAAGATCTGAGGTAATGTCTCAAGGATCCAAGGTAATATCAAGGAGTTCGCTCGACTTCGAGGTCGGGACCCTTATGCGTTCGCCATCGTTGCCCACTGACGCCTGGCGGCTCTGTACTCGTGCGGGGTTTCAACCACCACACCTAGTCACCTACGGTTTCCGTGTGCATTTAATTCATCCGTCGTGTCACATGCGTCGGCCCGCCTTTTGGGCTTAGAGGTCACTAGGCTGCCGGCGCCTTTTTGTTTGACACGGATTACGTATCCGGATTGTTCCATCTTGATTTGCTTTTGTCCGAGTCTTTGACGAGTTCGGATTCGTATTCTGCTACCGATGTGCCTGTTTAGGCGATAGATTTTTTCCCGAGGCGGGATCTATTCTCCTTTCCCTCGTTCTTAGTTTTTGCTTGCCTCGGCCTTGGTGAACCTGCATCAAAATTCTAAATTCAAATATCCCTGTGAGGGCTTCCGTTAGTTCTTCTCACACCGTTGTCATTAATAACTGTATAATAGTTGCCCCCCAGCCTGGCAGTCAAGGGCTCTGGGTTGCCGGGGTGGATTTTTTATGGAACCCGGACATCGCATTCGAGTTGCTGCAACTTGTTGGATTTTGATGAAGTTTCTACCCGAGTCTCAACCAACCCCGGATTTACTTGTATTCTGGTTGAATTGCCCCCAGACATGTAGTCCGGGTTAATTGAAGTTTGAAACTTTGTCAATCTCTTCTTCTTCAATCATCGAGTATCCAGTTTGTTTGTTGATCCGGTTTGTTTGCGCAACACCAAATTGCCCCAATCTGAATTACCTTGAAGAGGAAACAGGCCAGGGCTTAGAGCTTGTTACCGTATTTGCTTATATCGCTTGTGACTTTACGGTATCCTCTGTCTTATTGCCCCCGACTGATCAAGGGCTCACGGGCTGCCCGGTGCCTTGACTATTTAACCCGGATCTCTGTCCGAGGTTAATCTGCATTCCCTCCAGCGAGGTGGTTCCCTCAGATGATGCCGCTCCTCCGAGCTAGGGTTCGGAGTTCTTAGCTTTATTTTTGCTTCTGCTTAAGGCGTCTGTGCCTGCTTGACTTTGAGTTTTCCTAGCGTCTGTGCCGGTTTGACTTTAAATACTCCCGGCGTCTATGCCGTTTTGATTTTGAATGTTCCCGGCGTCTATGCCGGTTGTAAGTTATGACAATCTCTGATTATATAATCAATTAATTGCCATACCATTTTTGAACTCTAACCGTAGTTAGAAATTCATCGACCGTAGTAGGTACAGGTCTTTTATACTCGACAAGAACTTAATTCTAGGAGTGATGGGCAGGGTTGTATGTTTCGACCTCGTCAGGTGTAACTTAACCGCGCTACCTCGTTCCGGCTTGACTAGCCGGAAAAGTGTATTGTAACCGAAATAAGGGCGAGGCTGCCACATGTTCAACCGCGGTGTCCATAACCACTAATCAAACATTTTGACCTGATCAGGGTCGGAATGGCAACCCGCTTACTCAGATCGGGCGAGCATTGACGCGTCAATTTCGCGAAGGCCACGTATGGCATTTTCGCCGAGCTCTGACCAATGCACGTCGGAGTACAACGGCCGGTGTCATACATCTAGATGGTTTTGTTTGTGACCGGGTTTGGGGACCACGGTGTCATGCCGGGTTTAGGGACCTCAGCGTCATGTTTATTACCGGGTTTAGAGACCTCGGCTTCATGCCAGGTTTAGGGACCTCGGCGTCATGTTTATTACCGAGTATAATGACCTCGGTGTTTCGGCCGGGTGTATAGACCTCGGTGTAATGCCGGGTTTAAGGACCTCGGCTTCATGGTTATTACGGGTGTAATGACCTCGGTGTATCTCTTTGACTATCGATAGTAAAACAGATGAATTTCCATTGAGGAATTCTTTATCCAGGGCCTTTTAAGGAGCTCGCGGAGTCAATTGTACTTTTCACGAGCCCGGTTTTAGCTGGAATTCGGTGTAACCGGGGTCCGCCTTCCTTTTGCTTCCCGCACAACTATCCATCCGAGCTCGGATTTTAACCAGATTCGGTGTAACCGGGTCCGGCTTCAAAACTTCACACGGAGCCGGGTTTTAACCAAATTTGGCGTAACCGGGGTCCGCCTTCAAAAATTCACACGGAGCCGGGTTTTAACCAGATTCGGTGTAACCGGGGTCCATTCAATGATTGGGCTAGAGTCAACAATATTTTGCGTATAATATTCATCTAGTGCTAGCCGAGAGCTATACGCTCCGATATGGTTGACTAGGATTTAATCCGGAGTGCACTTCATTTTTACTGTGTCCCGAAGGGAGCACATTTCAGCTATAATCTCGGTGTTACCGTGTCCCTGAGGAAACACGTCTGTTCCCAAGGAAACACGTTTTAACCGTTACCTCGGCTTTACCGTGCTCTCAAGGAAACACGTTTGTTCCCAAGGAAGCACGTTTTAACCGTTATCTCCACGGAACCGGATTTTAACCCGGTTGGTGGTGTAAGGGTCCGGCTTCAAAAATTCACACGGAACCCGGGCTTTAACCAAATTCGGTGTAACCGGTCCGCCTTTGAAAATTCATGGGGATCCCGAATTTTAACCAGATTCGGTGTAACGGGGGTCCATTCAAGAATCTCCGCAGATCCCGAACGTTAACTAGATTGAGTTAACCGGGTGCGACTTCAAAACTTCACACGGGCGGGATTTTAACCAAATTCGGTGTAACCGGTCCGCCTTCGAGAATTCACGTGGGCCGGGCTTTAACCCGTTCGGCGTAGCCAAGTCCGTCTTCAAAAATTCACACGGAGTAGGGATTTTAACCAGATTCGGTTTTATCCGGGTCCGTCTTCAAAAATTTACACGGAGCCCAGGCTTTAACCAGATTCGGCGTAGTCGGGGTCCGTCTTCAAAAATTCAAAGGAGCCGGGATTTTAACCAGATTCGGTTTTATCTGGGTCTGCCTTTAAAACTTTAATAGAATTTGTTGGAAGGGAGAGCCCAACTTTGGAGTAAAAATATGCAGAAAGCATCTCAAGCTTAAGTACTTTAATCTGATATGAATATGAAGAATGTATCACTAAGTCTTCATAGTGAGCCACAAAGAGGAAGGCATAGCTTTTAGCAAACACTTGGTTATTGTACAGGACCACGAATTATCAGTGAAATAAGTGATTCTTTAATAGCTCTTAATAGCACTGGTGGTAATTGATTCTCCACCTCCAAATTTATCATCGGATGGGCGTCAATCTGCCGCACGAGTTCCTTTCTCAAATGGTTGAGAAGACCATAATGGAGCGTAGCATGATGACAAATCAAGAAAATGGAATATGGCCACCAAATTGGCTCAAAAGCATGCAGAACCCAGTGAAAAATGACAAAAGCACCAGAAAAAGAAAGCAAACCTCACACCGTGTCATCACAACAATAATACAGCAATATGCTTTAATTTCAAAATGCAATCTTAATTAAGGGAGTGAGTGAGGTGGTCTGCATGTTACTGGCCCCATAATTTTCCAATAGATTCTTTAATAGGCTTCTGATAATCTCTAAATTCATACTATTTTAAATGCAAAAAGGAGCTAGAAACTCTATCATTGTAATGCTTTAATGGATCAATTAGTTAAATATATGATTTCATCTTCATAATGAGTTTTTAGATTTTATTTGCATTAATCTTGGCCATATATTGAGTTTGGATTCAAAACTGAACTTTAGTCACATTCTTACTACAATTGGGTCGTGAATACTGTTTTGTATTTTGGGTATAACTTGAGTTCTAGAAGTCCAATGGATCTTCAATTTGCATTTTCAGAAAGCTAAGAGGAAGCCCTACAAATCTTATGAAGAGCCCAAAAGCCAAATCAGATGTTTAGAGGGCCAAAATGGGCCTGGAAGCCGAAACAGGCTGCTGTCACTGGACTCTGGAATGATGTTCCGTATTTGACCCATAACTGGAGCTACAGACCTCCAAATTAGGTCCGGTTTGTGCGGTTGGAAAGCTGACATTCAGGGAAACATTTAATATGAAGACCACGTGGTCTAGATCCTCCGTTTTTGGGGTGTAATCCAGCTTGCAAATGACGCGTTTTTGGAGGTGGAAAGTGGTTTAATGATTCTTCAATATTTGCCACCAAGAAAAGTGACGAAATTAGGTGCAAAATGGATGAATGAGATGCCCAATTTTTCTATAAATAGATGAAGAGGCTGAAGGAAAACACACACACCTTGGAGAGACCAAGATCTCTCCCATTCTAAGTTCCTTCTTTATTTCTTGCCTCCTACTTGGGATGGCTTAGTTTAGCTTTATTAGTTTCATGTATTGTCTTTAATTCTTGTCTTTAATTTCTAGCCTCCTTCTTGGTATGGCTTAGTTTTAATCTTTCCTTTTAATTATTTTATTTTCATTTTCTATTCTTCATCTCTTTACGTAAGGATTCATTATGTTCTTGAGATTTATTTTGGAATAGAAGCTTTCATTTTCTTTAATTGTTCTTCGTGTTCTTCATGTTCATGATGAACTTGTTCATGTTCTTCATGGTCATGATGAACATCTTTCTTTCTACATTTTCATTTCACATAGCCATGCTTGGCTAAGTTTCTGTGATCGACCCATGAGTTGAGGATTCCATGGTGTCATCCGGAGGACTTGTGCTTTAATCGGTAACTGACTTCTTTCTATTGATTTTAATCGGATCCGATTATAGTCATGGATTGGGTATTAGATTTAATACCCGATTGAAATCCCAAGGACATAGGTTGGACTGGGTTGTAGAGAGCGTTGTGCGATCGTACGCCGAGCTCGCCACGTGTTCGATCGATACTAGGCGATCGTCTAGTCGAGGGAGTTTCGGACAAATGCGAGATTTCGGTTTGTCTAGAATCAATCATAAGTTCAGTTATTCTATTTTTGTTCGATGATGGAAGGTCTTGGAATCCCAATTGCAGGTTGATCCATTTTAATTTCATTAATCTTACAATTTTCTCATTCTATCTTTAATTCTTATTCTAAATCCAACAAAAACCAATCCCCCTTGTTTCTATTTCATTTGCATGACATCTAGATTACTTAGGAATCAATAAAAGGCTCCTCGAGAAGAGAGAACGATCCCAGGTTTGCCTATCGCAATCCTTGGTTAATTGTTGATTGTGGACCCCAAGGCTAATGACAAAAGGTATTCATCAAATGGCGCCGTTGCGGGAGCTAAGTAATTGGCTCCTTGGCTCCCTAGGTAATCTAATTGTCAAATTGACTTTTGACAAGGGGTTTCTCGTGTGAAGCTTGTTAGATTTACAATTTTTTTTTTTTCATTTTGTTAGCATTTTTGCATTTAGGTAGCTTGTGTGAGCTTGTTTTCTTTATCTCTAAAAAAAAAAAAAAAAAACAAATTGGTCTTGCATCTTTTACCATTTTGAATTCTTTTTCCTTTTCTTTTTCACTTGCATTTTTATTTTCTTAGATTCCTTTTCTTAATATTTATTTTCTCATTCATTAGGAATTAATTGCATTGAATTTTCATGGCTTGGTTTTACGATAATCATGATCTACCTTTCAATTCTCACCCTTTTGTAGACAATCAAGAATGTGATGGCCCATTCCACCACCACCATGAACCATACCAACAACCTTCATTCCAACAATATTATCAACGCTCTCACTTACCATACCATCCTTCATTTCATCCCACTTTCATACCATGCCATCCATCTCATGAATCCCTATACCCATTTGAGCCACCTTATGGACCTCAGTCTCACCCATTTATGCCCAACCAAGATCCTTCATTTTGTGAAGACATTGGAGATTTTCAAAATCAAACGGCTTGGACTATAAATGAGGAGTGGTCACATAAGGACGACTTTCATCAACACATGGACTCTATTTTTAGAATGATAGAACAACAATTGATATCAACGAGAGGTTAGGAAAGGAAATTGAGCAACAATCACAAATGTTGAAAATGAATTTTCAAGAAAACCCTTCTCTTATGGTCACACATACACAAGAAGTGAAGCAAGTACAAAAGCATATTGAAGAGTCTTCTCTCCCATTTGGTAATGATCCTATCCTTATAGAAATAGACTCTTCTACTACTGTGATTAATGAAGCAATTCATGATTTGAGTGATAATGAGGTGGATGAGGAAATTGTTAAACCCCCTCAATTGTTTGAAAATGTAATTGCTCAACCAATTGGCTTTAGTAGTAGTGATTATTTGTACTTGTTGATGAGTGTGTTCCTATTTCTTCATGTGATGCTCCAAATGTTGAAGATGCTTCTCTTCATAGTACTATGGATGAATGTGATAAATTGAATGACATATTTCCATGCTCTTGTGAGGAATATCAAATGTGTGTGGATTGTTATCATGAAAAATGTCATTTACTTGTTGAGCTTCAAAACAAAGCATTTAGTGAAGTGGTTGATTCTACCATTGATCATAATGCACCCTGTTGTACTATTGATGATAGTAAGCATGTCAATTTTGAAAAGATTGAATCAAGCATGGATGCCAATGTTGTTGATGATGTTCTTGCTGAATGGTATCTGATTATCCCATATTTGCATCTATGAGTGACTCCATTAATTGTACTGTTCTAATAATGAATGGTGTCCTATTTGCGCTGAAATTAATGATGCATTATACGGTGATTTTGAATTGATTAGTGATTACGCATTGATGGTGGATTCTTGTTGATGTGAGTGAGAACAATCATAGCCTGGAATGTCAAATGCATAAAATTCCCATTGGATTACTTTCTTGTAGTCTTGTTGGTGACAAAGATTCTGAAATTTTGATTGATAAAATTTTGCATGTTGATGAATCTTTCCAACAAGTATTGTCTGTGATTTGCCACCCGATTTAGAAAAGAAAAATGATGGCTTTAAAATTTTGGAGCCCTCGGGTGGTGACAATTTCAAAAATTCTCTTACTTCTTCCACTGTTTTCCCTTCTATCTCTTGTGATTGCAATAATGATGTAGTGTACTCTAACACTAAGTTAGATTCCACACCTTCCATTTTGCAAGCACAAGAAGTTTTCCAATGCCGTTTGGTTGCTTGACTCCTCTTGATGGGAGTGTCATTGATTTCCTTGGATGTGATAGTTATCTGAGGGTTTAGTTCCTAAAATGAATTTACTTCACTTGAAATCTCTCCATCTTCCTATTTTTGGATGGGATCTTGCTATTTGCTTGTCTTCTTTGCGGGCACATTGTTGGAAGGATCGTCGGAAGAGTCAATCTCTACCATTCTTAGATCTCTTCGATTGATCTGAGCCACCTCCAACAAGGAAATTCAATAGAAGAAGATATTTTTAAAGACAAGTGCATGATTCTCATTGGCGATGAGAACTTCTCCTTCAAGCGTGAAGATACTCTAACAAAGGTTGTCTCTTTCCTCACTTATTTTTCTTCCTAACTCATATGATTACTTGGGCTTAATTGTTGTACGAGGAAGATAAGTGTGGGGGAGGGACACAACCCAGTAGAAAAAGTAGAAATAATGTAATTTATTAAGTAGAATAAGAATAATACATTCTCTCCTTCTATCATTGCTACATATTATGCACTTGGACATCTTGGTTTTGATGGATCTTTCTGTTTGATTGATATTTTGAAGTCTTGGATTATAATATCTTGGTAGTTGATTACGTGATGCTTGATTAAAACCTGTGAGATTTTGGGCCTGCATGAATGGAAATACTCTTCTCCCATTCTTTCTTTCTTGTGTGCATCTGCTAATGATTTATGTTCTCCAGAACTTGCTCTCTTTCTTTTCAAAACTACATTTTTCACTTGCATGCATAAATATGATGGAGGCTTGTTTTCTTTCTTTCATTTTCCTACTTTGACTAAATAGCCTTTCCCTTGAATTATAATCCCTTTGTTAGCCCCTTTGTGCCTTTTTGACCCATTCCTTTTTAAGCCACGTTACTAGCCTAAATCTTTGAACCATTTTATTCGCACCTTGAAAATTTATTGAGCATTGGTTTTGTGGTTAAGTATGGGGGTTTGCCCGGAGTGCAACATTTTAAGTGTGGGGGAAGTATTGGTTAGAAGTATATTATGTGCTATTCATTGTTCGACATTTATTGTTAAAAAAAAAAAAAAAGAAAAAAAAAGAAAAAGAAAAAAAGAAGAACAAAAAAGAAGAACAAAAAAAAAAAGAAGAAAAAAAAAAGAAAAAGAAAGAAAAAAAAAAAGGAAAAAAAATGCTATTTGAGTGACTTTATATTATTTACTAGTGCTCTTTTAAATTTCTTATTTAGCCTCTCATTTCCACAGCATTACCTACCATTACCATAGCCCCATTACAACCTTAATAACAAGTCCTCTTGATTTTTGCAAGCATGTGTTATGAGTAGTGGAGAAATAGAACTTGAGCAAGCTTATGGTAGAACAATTTCATTGTGTAGAATTTGAGTGATACACTCGATTAACCTCATACACTTGAGAGATTGATTGAGGGCATCCCTTGAAAGACTATCTTGTGTGATCGGCATCATTGTATGATATCCTCAAAAATTCAAAGGAGCCGGGATTTTAACCAGATTCGGTTTTATCTGGGTCTGCCTTTAAAACTTTAATAGAATTTGTTGGAAGGGAGAGCCCAACTTTGGAGTAAAAATATGCAGAAAGCATCTCAAGCTTAAGTACTTTAATCTGATATGAATATGAAGAATGTATCACTAAGTCTTCATAGTGAGCCACAAAGAGGAAGGGCATAGCTTTTAGCAAACACTTGGATATTGTACAGGACCACGAATTATCAATGAAATAAGTGATTCTTTAATAGCTCTTAAGAGCACAGGTGGTAATTGATCTCCACCTCCAAATTTATCATCTGGATGGGCGTCAATCTGCTTCTGCCTGAGTTCCTTTCTCAAATGGTTGAGAAGACCATAATGGAGCGTAGCATGATGACAAATCAAGAAAAGGGAATATGGCCACCAAATTGGCTCAAAAGCATGCAGAACCCAGTGAAAAATGACAAAAGCACCAGAAAAAGAAAGCAAACCTCACACCGTGTCATCACAACAATAATACAGCAATATGCTTTTATTTCAAAATGCAATCTTAATTAAGGTAGTGAGTGAGGTGGTCTGCATGTTACTGGCCCCACTGCAAGCTCTTCTTTGACATTCAAACTTCAAAAAGAAATTGTTGCCCAGTTTCACAAGTTGTGTAATATGTACTAATTAGTTGAGTAACCAATAGGATGAGATCCCATTTTTACGTACTCCAATAAAGGTAACTAATGCATCTGATGATTATTTGTCTTCACCCATGCTCTTTATTCATTTGCATCATTTCCAAACTTAGCCATATAGGTGTCAAGTACGTGAGAAAAGTTAACCATTTCTCTATCATCACTTTTTCACTCCTAGCCATTTATTTTCAAATCAAGCCGCAATTGTCAAATATTTCGGCTACTTTTTGAATATGACTTCCCAACATGTGCTGCCACCCTTCTTTTTAAGTCAAGCTAGAATTCCAATGAAATAATTCCACAGCAATGACAGAAGCGTACCTGAGGCTACAGATTATCACCAAGCGGTGCTAAGAACAAAGGGACAAAATCAACCGCCATCAAGGAAAATAAGATTAAAGATCAAGAAGTGGGGCTAGAATCTCCACTTTCTTCATTTGATTATCACCAAGATGTATAGAAACGGTGAACTAAGAACAAAGGGACAAAATCATCTCACACTTCACGGGTTCCAATATATTTCATTGCTACAAGAGGTGAACCCAGGAGTTCACAAAATTGAAGGAGTCTAAAGTTTCAGACTTCAGCTTCTAAAGTCCATGTCAAAGACCATATACCTCCTTCAAGAATAAATGATTGAGATCTTTGAAACTAGATAACCATTTAACTGTACCACCTTGATCACCGTGGCAGTCTTCAAGTTTGAGAGCAGAATAGTAACCAAGATCAAGCTTCTCTAATGAGGTTGCGCCTTGGCACCGATAAATCTGTATTACGAAGATGGAGTTCATGTATGGGGGAAAACTCTGTCCAGTTCCAGCCACAAAAAGATATAACGATATCACTGAAAATAATGCAAAACCACTGAGACACGCTCTTGGGAGTGATGCTAATTCTTAAATCCCATAATTGTCATAATCATCCTTTGACAATTTTCCTTGCAACAGATAGTGTGATTATGAGGACTACCCTATAGGCCTCCAAGAAGTACTGCCACAGGCTACATAAAAGCAAAAAATGATGCTTTAAGCAAGGGTCTTGAGGAATTATTTCCTGGAGCAGCGAGGGACAAGCTTTGTTGGAGAGGTTGCTTATTTCAAAGTTTGTTTCAGATCTTCAAAGTTCGGTTGTGTAACCACAATACCATGCTCAAGCAACTATTTTAAATGACATATTGAAGTTTTTAAACGTAAATCAAATCCTCCCGCAACTTATAGTGGCTTTGAACTTAACATTGTCATGGCTTAGAAAGTAATTATGCTTATTTCAAAGTTTGTTTTTAAGATCTTCAAAGTTCTGGGTTAAATCAGATTATAACACCAATAAAAAGCAAAGCGGGAGAGATATCTTTCATTATACATTCTTCTTGGACCCAAATTTTCGAGTGGTTTATCGTACTTATCGCAGATCAACACACTGCTATCAAAAAGAGCGTTGAATACGTACAGAGTCTGGAAGCTTTCTTAGCGTTCTGCATCTGAATACGTACAGAGTCTGGAAGCTTTCTTAGCGTTCTGCATCTGTCCAACTTTAAGTGAACAAGGTTCTTTATTTCTTTGGAATCGTGCTTATGGCACAGAAACAACTTTCTTAAGTGAGGTGCTTGCTTCATCTACAATCTTGCCAAGCGTGAAATACAAGTCTCGCCATGATGCTTCACGGTGACTGCTCCGGTGAATACAATCTCGGTGTCTCTACATCTCGTTATTTCGATCACAGCATTTTGGCATACAGCATCTCGTCATCTCAGGACCATTTGGAAAGAACCATCTCGGCTACCCTTTTCTCCGAGATCCCTATCTTGACACCTCAACGTCCTCAGGGTTCCTCCTCCAAATTCAAGGACACGATCTTAAATGTGATGACGATATTGTACTTAATATCCTTCAACGTTGGGGCCAAAGTTTCTGCATGGCTAGGATCTCGGCTCCGTTGCTTATGCCGGGTTGAGAGTCCTCGACTGTCGGCTTCAGTTGAAAGAACCCTTCACATGAATACAGTTGCCGACTTTAGGTAACGGGTCCTCTCTCATGATCTAGAAGAGTGACCTCCGGCGTTCTTTCTCGAAGACTTAGACGCGATGGTGAATTAGCATCCGACTTCTCTTTCTTGTTGTCGCTGGAGTCAGATTATGGCTTTTAATAATTTCCAACTCCTGCTTGCTCCACGATCTCGGCTCCATCAGGAAAAACCAGAACCACGTTGTGTCACATGCCTGCTATACCTCCGGTGTCGAAGAACTGGCGTCCGACAAGCTGGACGTATCTCGGCAGCATAATGATATATCTCGGCAGTCCGACATTGGACCTCGGCCATTCCCTATTTGAAGAATTTGAATATTGTGAAGCATCTCGGCATTGTATCCTCATCATCTCGGCAACTTACCACCTCGGCATTCACCCCTCTCCGAAGTCCACGTCTCGGTATCTTAGGCATGTCGACATTTTATCTCGGCAGGACCTTAGGAGGATTTGAATAATGACCTCGGCCTCGGCATTGAATATGAGAATCCCGCCACAATTTTTGATCCCGGCATTGTATCCTGGCATTGGATCTCGGCTCGGACTCAGACGGCTTGACACTTGCAAGTCGGATAGCATGAATAACAAACCTAGTTTGCGTCCTGGTTCAAATAGTCGAGGCCTCCCGACTTTGTTTTGGGTCTAACATAGGCATGAGAGGCCGAGACCACAATTAGCCATAGTCATGCCCGATGCCCTAGAACACAACCCAGAGACCCTTATCGATTAAGCGCCCAGAGATCAAGAGTTTCGTCGTTCTCGCTCGATTGATTGAGAATCCACCAAAAATCAAGGACGTTATACTCGACTGACCCGCTATTTGTTTGAATTGATTAACCGACGTACTCCAACGAAGATCGAGTAGAGATTGCGCCTGGCTAAAATCGCGAAAAATGGCGAGAGTGATTGCGGAGTACAAATCGAAGCCCCTGGTCCTCGTCTTCCAGATTTGACTGCAGTTGATTTTTCCCCATTCGAACTGGGTTTTTCCGGCAACACTCCGAGCAAAGGCCTCTGACTACTTCTGGTGGTGACTATCTTTGGTCATGGGAATCAGAGATTTTACTGGTTATTGCGGCTTCTTGATTGAACCATCGTTGGTCATAGGAATCGAAATTTAACGATCCCCACGGTCGGCGTCAATGTTCTGGTGTAGAACACAGATATATTGGACTTGACTAGGAGCCAAGCCTAGAGCCTACGTACCCTTTGAAGAGATCAAAGTCCACGTAGTTCGAACACACAAAAGGGTGGGGTGTGTGCTGTGACCGAATGTAAATAGTCTAGGGTTAGAACCGTGTACCTTAGGGTTTTACCTCTGTATTTATAGAGTGTACCTTAGGTTGATGAAGTTTGGGCCCTGTGATCCGTGGCCCTGATATCCTGATTAGATAGTCATTTAGATATAGATTAGATATACCTGGATTGTAGATAAGATTGGATCCTCCTTTATTATAGGTAGATCCTGATATGTGATCTGTTCCTTGCTGGGCCATATATTGAATATGGGCCTTATCCAGGTCCGTAACACTATCTATTTACCTTTATTATTAAAATGTGATTGGAAAATAGTAAAATTACTTTTCACCCTACGTTTTTTTATCAATCACCTCTCCAACCTACCTCCTCGATTTTTATTATAAGACACCAACTAGCAATTGTATTTGATCATTTTTATAAAGTACTTGTTGGTTTCTAAAGCATTGATTATTTTTTTTCATTATGCCCATAATTAATAAGGGTAGTGGGTGAAAGTAATAATTAATATAATATTAAAGTTTAGTGCAATTAGTAGGAGTACTATTATAAGTTACTTAAATTATTGGACAACTTTATTGACTTTAACTTGCTTTTATTGGTTTGTGAAAATTGTTAGTTGGTATTTTATAATAAAGACCAGGAAGGAGTACCTCATACATTAAAAACTCAATCAATTTACTCGTATTTTGTAATGGGGTAAAATGAAAAAAATAATAATTAGTTATTATGTTATAATCACGCTTATCAAACCCAAAATAAACTCCGTTAGGTCAGCCCAAAAACCGAAGACACGGCTATGGAGCTGGTCCGGTCATGTTCCTAACCCGAAACTATGGCAACCCGGGGTGACTTGGTCTCAACCCGGTAATCGAGATCAATATGGTGAGTTGCTTCAAGTTAACTTGGTTACTTTTTTTATTAAAAAAATGTTTTTTTTTTTTTACGGGTATGAATTGTAGAAGGCAATATCAAGCAAAGTTAATGATAATTTTTATTAGTAACTATTAGTTTAGTGATTAAAAGATTGGATGTAGGAATATTTATTTATCATAATTTATCTATTTTGATGATTTTCTAGGAAGAATATTTATTAATTATTGATTATAGAGTCGGATGGTGGATTGATATTATGATATCAACATTTCAAAGAAATTGTAAAGAATATTGAATAAGTGTATGATTATTTCGTTAGTGATTCAAGGTATTAAATTTGATTTTGGATGGTATGATACTTGTGATAAGAATTTAAATTATTTTTTAATTTTTTATTTCCCATCAGTCTTGCCCCTCGATTCACTTCAAGTTGACCTCCATCGACCTTTAACCTACTACTTGATCGGTTTATAGGCCAGTCCAGTTTTGATAACCTTGATAAACATCATATATTTTGGATTAAAGTTATCTTTTAAAAGACTTGTTATAATTTGTATCAGATGGACGAATTAATTAATGTGTTTTTGGACTTGAACTTGGCTCATGTTGATTCCTTGGTATTAAAATGAAAAAAGCCCACACTCCCTTAGGACATACATACAATGTTAGTACACAAGAAGTAACAAGAAAAGTTCTGAAAAAAGAAAAAAAGGAGTAGCAAGAAAGGAGCAAAGAAAAAATTAAATATAATCATCGGAGAAACTTAAAAATATAACCTAATCATGTGAATGTGTTAATAATGGACAGAATCACATTCTCAAATTAGGGTTAGAAGTTAAGATAATGCCAGACTTTGCCCATAGTATAAATTTAGAGCTCATCTCAATATCCATACAAACCATAGTAATAGGAACTCAAGCAAGATCATTATAAGAATATCAAACAAAGTTGTAGAACAAACGATCATGCACACCAAGAGGGCTTTTCCTGTTGTTTGCTCCAAGTGGAGCTCTAAAATGCATCCTTTTCATAGTGCTAACCAAGTGGCATTCTCATATCTCAACAAGTATATACATAAATATAAGGTTTACTGTTATGGAATGTCAGAGCTTGGATTCATGACATATATATGGACAACTAGCATAGTTAGAGTTTCAAGCAATAAGGTGCAAGTTAAGCTCAAATTTCATTTTAGTACAGTAAAACACTCAAATTATCATATATTAATTATAGCAAGGAGGAAAAGTAGAAAAAAGAGAGCATAGAACCGAACCCTAGGAAGGGAAGAAAAGTAGGCTAACCCAAACGACTAAGTTAAGGACAAAAAATTTAAGGAAGATTTTGACTATAAGAATAGAGAATGCTTGTATAACACCCCATTTTTTAAAAACGGAATAATTTTTTTTTTCATCAGAGTAGAGCATCGAAGCAAGTAAAGGAGTGAGTAACTGATATATCATTAACTGTGGCATATCTATCTGTTAATAAAGAACGGTACATTTAACGGGTATTATAACTGTACATATCCTAAAAATTTTCGGTCGGGTCTTCACGTGTGTTGTTTACTTTGCTTACTCTTGTCTTCGATCCTTGGTTCTCCAGACCCTGAAGCTATAATAAGAGTTGAGGTCCAATACCCATCGGACCCCGGGTAATGGTTAATCGATGCTCAAGTATGACAATGTATGTATAACAGATATTCATGACATTACAGCAATAATCAATACATAAGCACACATCAGATGTAAGATTAATATATTAACAGTACATAGCACACAACACATGTAAATTTATCAATATAGTCTGCACACTTCAGTGCCACGATGGCCTTCGTGTCCTCAGCACTAGAAAAACTGTAACGGTATTATCAAAACCATAACCCGTGTATAAAGCTGAATGTATAAGTAGTAATCTAAGCCTCATAAACTTAGTCACGGTACATGTCCGAGACAAAGTTTCGTCCATGTCTTTATGAAAGTATCTATCACATATAAGCATACAATAAGCATCAGAGTCAGTGTTACAGTACGCGTCCGTACCTTAGTCTGTTTGGATAGCGGTACGCTTGATTGTTTGGTACGTCCTCTGATATTCCCGGATATCCTATAACAATATTATCGCATTACTACCTGGTAAATAATACCTTAAAAGATATTTTAGCCACTACCGACCTTTTTACCCCGGGTGGATTTGTTATTCCAATTATATCCTCTTTATTTCACAAAAACGTTACTTTCAGCATTTCGGGCAGAATTTCCGCTAACTTTGATATTTCATAATTAATTCTACAAAAATTGGAACGAGGATCCGTAAAATTCTCCGGAATTCTAAGGATGTCTATTTTTGAGGAAAAATACTAAAGTTTACCCAGAACTTGTGAAAAATTCCTAGTTTTCACGTTTCTATCCTCTGCCCAGATTTTTTCCAAAAAAACGTGGCCTATTTTCAAGAATTTCTATCTCCTTGTACAAAACTCAAAATGATATATTTGGAAAGCTCTATATGTCTAATTTAACCATGAAAAATTTCAGAATTAATTAACTTCATCTTCAACATAAAATCATAGCCTCTTTGTGGCTGGCTTTAAGAAACTTCTAACCGAAAAATTTCGCCAGAATTTCGTTACTTTGATTTCCAATTCCCAAAAATTTTGTTATAACCTATTCTTCATCAATTTTTCGAAATAAGACCACTTTTAACCATAAAAACATGAAAATAAAATTGCTCTTGCATATTTAAGATCTAAGCATAACCTATCTATGAATTTAAGAACTAGAACTTAAAGAACTTACTTACAATTGCTTCAACTCCTTCTAGATGCTCCTCACTCTCTTCCACTCCTCTCTATATTCAGATTGCTACTTGATTTTTGGTGTAAAGAATTGAAGAACCTAAGGTGCCTATTTATAGTAAAATGTTATGGCAACTTTGGTAAATTCCTCAAACCTATCTCTTCTTGCATTTCAACCATACGATTCAGGTTAACTTAAGAAGCATGAATCTCCACCCTTCTCCTCTCACAAACCGTGTTCACCTTTCTCTCTCCCCTACCCTCTTCCATTCTCATTAAGAACCCTATCTTCAAGTACATTATCTCTTCCATTCCTTGACTTTTTATCCACCATGTGCTTAATGAAGTTAATATCTAGGTTTTTAGCAATTCTCTCTTCCTCTTCAAGATGTGTAACCGTGGCCTACTTCCCTTCTTTCCTTTATCACTTCCTTATCCTCCAAAAATTATATCCTCTTCCATGCATTAATTGTCATGTGCTTTAGTTAACAAAATATCTAGATCTTTATAAAATTTAGTTAGCCTCCAATTGTCCTTTAAAAATAGATGCCAATTGATGGTTAGTTACCAACTAAATAAGAAAGAATTTAGGTGTTAACCATAAAATTTATCCAAGTCCCTCATCTAGTTCATTATTTTCGAATATTATGCCTTTTATTAGATGTTTCTAATTGCTTCTTATCATCTTGAAATTAAATGTACAAGTTGGGTAAAATCATGGTGATATTTTATCCAAGCTTGTTATGTATGTTTGTTTAGATTAAATCTTCACCTTTATTTGCATTTGCTATTAATTAATTGATTTATGAACTAATTATGAGAATTAGTGTTTAATTAGGCAAATATTATTTCACCTTTATTGGCTTAATTACTTGATATATTATCTTTGGAATACTTGACTCTCATTGTTCCAACAAGGCTAGCTTAAATATACTATCACAATTTTGACTTTAATTACCCAGTGTTTGCTTCACATAATATCTAGATTTTTTTGTAGCTTTTCTTCTTCAACAATCCAAATGAAAACCGCACCCCCTTAATTTACTCTTGAATTGTGTTGCTTTATGCCTAGTAGATAGTGTGTAAAGAATTCCTATTTAATTCACATGGATTAGGACTTAATTAGGTAATAAATTGTAGCCATTAGATTCCACTTTATCGATTAACTCTTGGCCCTTTGTTATGTAGAAAAATCCTACTTATCATTGTAGATTTTTATCTTATATCATATGTGTTTTTATCTTATATTATTTGTCTAATTTTTTCCCTTTCATTTATATGAAATTCGCCCCCATAATTATCTCTAGGGGATTATAGTTTAATCCTAATTAAACTCCTTAGTGTAGTGTTCTAGATGTTATTAGGTGTAATTGTCAAAGTATGATAGGTTCTTAGATTAATTATGATCATCAATAATTCACTTTATGCCAATATTGAACCCTTGTTGGTCCTTGGTTTTTAGTTAAGTCAAAATATCCTTAATTGATGACTTTTAACATGCCTTTTAATTAATTATGGAAACTAATACAATTATTTTAATTATTGTAAATTTAATTGTTCATTAGTTGTTGATAATTTCCTTTAATTGCTTTAGGTATTTTTATAATATTTTATGGCTCTTTATGATTAAATATGAACTATGTTGTAATATGATAATTTTAGGGTATTTTATGATCCCTAAATAAAGATTAGAAATTTTGGGTCTTTGGTTTATTTAATTCTAAGAGAAAATTCCCTAAATTAAAATAAATAAGCTACAAAATTTTGAGACCACATATTCACCTCTTTTCAATAGGTATTTACTATCAAAATATAGTGGTCAAGCTAAGTAGATATTTTAGGGTATTACAAATTGAGAGATTCTTTTACCCTTTACTCGTCTATTTTGTCTCTAGCCCATGTTTGGCTTCTTTGTTCTGAAGCCTAATGGAAAAAACAAGAAATGGGTTAGTGTCGATGATGCTTTGTGTGTCAATTTTTTTTTTTTAAATTTTTTTTTGTGTGGCTTTTATAAAAATATAATAATCCCTAGAACTATTTGGGATAAGCGTTTATCTTGGTTTTAAATATAAGACTCAGCTTCTAATATTGGTTAATTTTTTCCTAATTTAACACCTCCATCAACAATAATTAAGGAGATTAAGGGAAAAAATAATTAATGAAGATGATTAGGGTATTTTAAAAAATACATGTTATATTAACTAATTTTCTTAATCTAATCAAATTAATTAGATAAATAGGTCTTTTATGGACGTGTGTATGTAGGTTTATATTAAAGGACTAGAGCAGGTAGAAATAGAGCAAGCTAACCTAGCTAGATGTTATCTAAATAGGCCTGAGATTTAAAACATGAGCCTGTATATAGATTTTTTTAGGCCTAACCCCTAAGCATGCACCAAGTCTCACCATTTAATCAACGCCATTTATGACAATTTCTTTTATAATTTTAACACTTGAAAAATACAAATTAGAGAGTCACGGTCACGGCTTGAACCATTCACTACGCTATCAATGACATTTATTACCTCCTTCGCTTGGTTTCACATTTTTTTTTTTGGGGAAAAAATCTTACCAAAATCATAACTAAAAAAAATATATCAGTAAAGTAATAGTGACCATTTCATTTGTCATTGGCAAATTATAAGACTTGACTGATATTATTTTTCTTAGCGATGACCTTAATGTGATTTTCCTTTTTCTTTCGATTGTGAGTTTCATCATTTTTCAAAGCCATTTACAACAACTAATTTTACAATTTCAACACTTAGATAGTTATTTTCTATACTCCATATCATTCTTTTTGTATTATATGATCCTTTTAACTAAATTTCATGTTGAGGAAATCAAATAAAATTACTTAAAATTAATAAATGTGTATTAAATGAATTTAATTTATGAAACTTAAAGTTTTATGCGTATGTAATAAAGCTACTTAGAACTTAATTTATCTTTAGGTTTTTTCACTTGATTCTATTTCACATTTGTTACGGACCTGGATAAGGCTCATATTCAATATATGACCCTGTTATGGACCTCAAAAATGGGCTTACAGAGGCCAGGCCCAATTGAAGGAGAGCTATCCCACGGTCATACCCACATTTGCAATGGTGCTAGTAGTGGGGGCTTAGAACATGGAGTAGTGGAAACACGCTCCCACAAAGATTCGCACCGGATGGTGCTGTTATAAATATACATAAGGAAACATTCCTAAGGAGAGGTGAACGGTACACAGAAACATTCTCTCTACTCTTTACAATTCTGCCACACAGAGCACACACCCCACCCCCTATATGTATATCGAACTACGTGGACTTTGATCCCTCTCAAGGGTACGTAGGCCCTAGGAATTGTTCCTAGGTCAAGTCCGATCTATTTTGTTCTCCAACCAGAACATTGGCGCCGTCTGTGGGGATCGTTAAAATTCGATTCCTGTGACCAACGATGGTTCAACCAAGAAGCTGCAATTTTCAGAGAAATATGATCTGCTAGAGAGACTTTGTACGATAATAACGAATATGAGATAGAGCTATGTCACTTTCCTCGGTTCCATCAAAAGTAACGAGTTTTCCGCATGAGTTTTACGAGAAGGAGGAATCTGACCGTCGGCTTCTTTTCTCCTCCTTTTCTCTTCTTCAGTGACTGATGCAGGCTTCAACCGAGCAGATAAGCTTTATTTAATTTTAATTCCATTTTCTGACGAGGGTTGTTTAATTTTGACTACTGTGATAGTTGCATTTTGGGTAAACCAAAGAGATTTTAAGCATCGGTCTTGCTAGCTTTTCTTCTCCGATAAGATAGAAACACTGATTGGAGAAGAAGCAGAGAAGTAGAATGCCGAGATCATGGAAAAGGTCTCGTTAATTGAAGCTGACAGACAAGAACGCTCAACTTGGCATAGCGATGGAGCCGAGATACTAGAAATGCCGACGTAGAAGGCTCTTCAGGATTCAACGCCTCAACCCTAATCATGGTTGCTTGGTTTGTCCGAGATTCATTTCTCTACGAGAAACGCTGGAGCGTCGAGATGTGTAAGTCAGAGAAAGGTGTATGACGAGTTATATACTAACCTAGAGTGAGATATTATTGTCGTAAGACGACAAGTTGCCTAGATGCCGAGATTTCATGCTGAGACGGTAGGTAACCCGAGATAAGTGTCCTTGGAGATGCATGACGTAAATCGTTTGTGGAGCCAGCTGGAAGCTAGGATCAAACAGATGTTCTGAAGTGCCAAAGTGGTGAGTTGCCGCAGAGGCCGAAACACAAAAGATCCTAGGCCGAGTTGCACTGTGTATGTGCATTATGGGATATGGTGCCGACATGCTCTCTGATTCTGTAAATGAGGTCCCCTACCGAGATTATGCCTACTATTGTCCGTGATACTTTCGATGTCGATAAGTTTTCATAAGTCTGGGATCATAGTTTGAAATCCGAGATAATTAATTTTGGGTCAATTGAAAGATCGACGATGGAAGGCAAGCTTCTCAGTGAATTCTGTCCGAGTTTTATTCCGGGATCATGATAACTCGGTATGCATCCGTGATCAACGATGAAATCCGTGATCATCATTTGAGGTTCTCCAAGGTGAAGGCGATAATCGTCTAGAGTCCGAGATTATGATCGCTCTTGTCCATGATGCTTTCGATGCCGAGACATAGATTCCTGAATTGCTGAGTGCCGTGACTGCAATTTGAAATCTGAGATTCGTATGGAATTGGAAGGCGTCCTGGTTGAAGACTGAGATTCTTCTCTCATTGATAAAGCCGAGGTTCTTTTCTCAATGATGAAGCCGAGATTGCACAATGCTTGTGCCGAGATGTCCCGAGAAGCCGAGATTCTTTGCCGAGGTGTACGGAGATGAGAAACCGAACCTTCTTTCACAAGATGTCCGAGATGCCCGAGAAGTCCGAGTTGCAATTGAGAAGGTATGTGGGACGGGATCCAATGTCAAAAAACCGAGATACCCGAGGTCGAGATAATAAAGACCGAGATGATGGAGTGTCGAGATTGTGATGTTGGGCTGCTGATGGCGCGGATATGACGAACACCGTGATTCGGGATGGAGCAAAACAGAGTTTCGAGCTGCGAGATGCGGGCTTGTTTGGATACGGACCTGGATCTACTAGCTTTTAACTTTTCCTCCAAGGCCACAAATTTATCTACTAGCTCTTAACTTTTCCTCCAAGGCCACAAATTTACTCTTTCAACTTTTATACTTTCCAAGAAGAGGTGGAATCTTTGTCCGCTTAAATCGAAGGGTATTGATGAATTAAAAGAAAGCATGGATTATTATCTGCCATGCCAAGGCGCGGTCTTGTCAGACGAATCTACAGAAAATTAAACTTCCAGATAAGTATTTATCATTTACATGGAGGGCGAGCCAGAGGATGCCGTTCTCAACCTGGATGCAATATGAAGCAGTCCCAAGCATGAATAACCGGGGTTAGTGGATTATAAACAGTAAACAGCCGAAGGTGCTTTCGATTCCTCCGAGAAAGTCGTAGTCGTCAAAATCAACAATTTCAGCAATATCTACGATGACTGAGGTTGAGCCCTACCGTGCCCATGGAAGAAGTTTTGGCTCTTTGCGAGCCCTGGTTTTCTTATGAAGGAGATGCCGAGGTTAATATCCCTGTTGCCAAAATACCGAGATTAATTTTAGAAATATCCAAGGTGCCTAGATTCTTTTATTATTCTGAGTGTCCGAGATGAAGTACTGAAAAAATCATAAAGTGCCGAGGTGATGATGGCGAGGTAGGCCGAGATGGAACAGAACCAAGTTTTACGTTCTAGTGAAGGCTGAGATATACTGAAGATGCAAAACTGAGATACCAGTGTATCTGATTCAATCTCGACGTAGACTTGGAGGGTGCAAGGAGTAGGCGAGTTTAAATGCGGGAAAGATTATGCCGAGATAACTTTATTGCCTACAGAGTTAATTTTAGAATGTAACAGCGATGTAAAAGTCGAAACCGTCGATGCTATGTCGGTGATGCTATCACGTTCCTGCATTTTCTCTTGTGCCGACATCTTTGTCGTCCGTGTTACAATAACTCTGTCTCTGTTGCCGACATCGTTGGCTCTAATGAACTGCTGGAAGTTGCAAGGGTTGATATTAGATTCATAGCCCGATACAAGAAAACAAAAAAATCCATAAAGCCGCTCAAGGATGGTGGTGCAAGAGATGTCAACATTACGTTATTGATAAAAGAAATGGAGAGTGCTCGGGGTAGCGTGAAAGAAGTGCAGGATGGGATGGCCAAACTCCATGAGAAGAAAAAGGAGCTGTCAATGCCCGAAAAGCAGAATCACTAAAGCATCAAGTGCTTCACAACTAATGCTTCGCAAAAATTCCGTAATATCTATAATTGGGAGGAATACATATCCACAAGTACGATGCAACTCTCGAGGCTAGGATCATGCATCGATGGAAGCATTCGAGCAAGGTTTAATCGGGTTTTTAATATCTCATCTTTACAAATTTTTATTCCGATATATTTCTTTAATAGATATGTGGGAAGGCTAAATGAAGAGATTTTATTTGAGGATATGGAAACCAAGAGTATGATATCTAGTAAAAAAAACTAATAATTCTCAAACAGTTTTTATCAATTTTAAAAAAGCCTTTGTGCAAAAGTAGCAGCAGAACATTTGGTGGCATCACAAAATGCCATACAGCTACTTGAGATTACTGATGCTGATGAAGCACTAGTAAATAAAAATCGGAGGCAATATCATTGTTTGTGGCAATGGAAAGGAGTAATATGGATCTTAATATAGTGATCTATGCCCTAGCTAGAAGGGCATATATCACTATATTAAAAGATGGATGAAAGAATTAATCAGTCAGGCCAATATATTTAATCAGTCAGGCCATGAAAACTAAAGGCCGAGTATTTTTTGAAAGAAACGTTGGTGACCTTTTCATTGTGAATTGAGAACAAATTATCTAATCAAATGGAATTCTTTGTCATATGTCATAATGGATGTCGTTCGTCCAAGGCCTTGCGCATTGGTTTCCATAGAATATGACAATAAATGTCTAATGATTTATGAGAGTTATTTTGGCTCTATGGCGATGGTTTACAATTACTGGAGATTTGCACCTGGTGTTGAAACACTAGAATTTGCTGAAACTGTTTTTGGTGTTGAAACTAAAGAAGTTGCCAAAAAAGCGATTCCTTTTGTTCTACCTCTGATTGTGGTATTATTGCATACACAGCTATGTCTGATATGTGGGAATTAAGAGCATGACCATAAGGTAGTCTTTGCTTACTTTCATGTTGTTTGTATATATATCTGTTTGAGAATAGGATGGGTTTGAAAAGATTTTTCCTAACACAAACGTCTAGTGGTATGCTTCCAATCAAATTGTTTTTAAGGTTTGAGCTTTAGCCTAAATTTTTTGGAAGTATTCCAGAAATGTGATTGTTCCAAAACAAATGAAAGGAAGGAGATCAATAGAGGAATACATAAGCCGCAGATCGTCATTCTTTGCTTATGGAGCTTTCTCTTTATTATTTGATGGCACTCCTGAGTTGCAATTGGCCAATTCCCTTCATATCATAATAACAAGGATGGAATTTAACTCCATAAAGAAGCAAATGAAAATTTTCATATTAAAGAGCCAAGGTGTGCCTGAAATTCCTGAATGACAAAGGGCGGACCTGGTTTAAACTGAATCTAGTTTAAATCCTGGATCCGTGTTAAGTCTTGCAGGCGGACCTCGGTTAAACCAAATATGGTTAAAATCTGGGATCCGTGTGGAGTCCGTCCCTACGAAAGGGAACAAAGATGGAACCCGGTTAAACTAAATCTGGTTAGAACCCGGGCTCCATGTGCGTCGACAATGCCACCTAGGCTAAACGTGTAGGGATCCGAGGTACACAAACCCGTTTCCGAAAATCATGTCGAAGAAAAACATTTGATTAATGAAGACTGCGGGATCGTAGAACCCATATTTCAACATATTGTAGCAAAGATAACGAGGTGTGTGAAACATGTATGAATTTTGAATTAATTCATAAATCATGTAGCGATAAAATCGCCAATGTGGAACAATCCGCCCAATATGAATCTATAGTGAAAACACATTATAGATCATATAGCGGCAAAGCCACCAAAAATGTGCGAACGGAAACTCGGGTTAGCAATTCGTGTTTGTTGTATCGCAATAATGGCCAAAAAAGAACATGTACGAAAAATATTGCAAATGCATGTTTTCGTAAATCATGTAAATAGCAACATTGTTGCCACGTAAAAAACGTTCGAGTGTACTAGCCGACCTTGATCAAGTTGGCTCTTACATTCTCTTCTCGCGAAAGGCAAAGACAAAAGGGAGCAAGCATAAATCAGCACACTTTTGATTTCCGGAGCAGGGATGAATACCCGATCGTCAACGTGTGAGGGCCATATTGGTGGGTTAAAAAACATTGATTTCTCACCACATGGTCTCCGGTTCGACATTGAGAAGGGAAGAGAAGAGCAAAAGGAATCAGGGATCCATGTAAATTCTTGAAAGTGAATCCCGGCTAACTGAATCTAGTTAAGATCCGGGATTCGTAATAGTTTTAAAGCCGGACCCGATTTAAACCGAATCTGGTTTAAATCCGGGCTACGGGTACATGTTTGCAGAAGATAAAAAAAATAGAAGGCAGATCCGTGTAAACTGAATCTGGTTTAAATCCGGCATCCGTGTTAAGTTTTGAAGGCGGACCCGGATAACTGAATCTAATTGTAGTCCGGGATCCATAATAATTTTTCAAGGCATCCTCCGTTAACTGAATCTAGTTAACGTTTGTAATCCACATAACATTTTTAAAGTCGGACTCGGTTAACTGAATCTAGTTAACGTTCGGGATCCACGTACAGTTATGAAGGCAGACCCATTTTAACTGAATCTAGTTAGAATTTGGGATCCGTGTAAATTTTTGAAGCCCGACTATAGGCAAAATCCGAGCTTCTATGGATAATTAAAACCCGAGTTCCATGTGGAGAGCCAGGTTAAACTATCAATACATCCCTAAAAGCTCGGAGACCAACCACCGTCTTTGAGGGCAATGAGTTGTTAGCGAAAATGCAAATTATCAATAGTTGGGGTTAATGGAAACCGAGAACGGAAATCAAACTCTAACAAGCATTCAAAATGAGCAAGTTGAACGATTTGCGTAAACAGTAAGTATTTTCCATTTATTGTGATTTGCTTACATATTACTAAATGCAGGAATATAGACCGAGAAAAATTGCTACGAAAGCAAGCAAGGGATCTTATTTCTTCTCACACAACTCGGATAAGCTGGATACGTCTCGGCCAAATCTGTGTTTCACAATCAAACAATTAATGCATCCCGGCAGCTTAGAGACCTGAACTACCGGGCTGGGGGGCAACTGTTATGGACCTCAAAAATGGGCTTACAGAGGTCAGGCCCAATTGAAGGAGAGCTATCCCACGGTCATACCCACATTTGCAATGGTGCTAGTAGTGGGGGCTTAGAACATGGAGTAGTGGAAACACGCTCCCACAGCATTCGGACCAGTATGGTGCTGTTATAAATATACATAAGGAAACATTCCTAGGGAGAGGTGAACGGTACACAGAAACATTCTCTCTACTCTTTACAATTCTTCCACACAGAGCACACACCCCACCCCCTATATGTATATCGAACTACGTGGACTTTGATCCCTCTCAAGGGTACGTAGGCCCTAGGAATTGTTCCTAGGTCAAGTCCGATCTATTTTGTTCTCCAACCAGAACAGGCCCAGCAAGGAACATATCACATATCAGGATCTACCTATAATAAAGGATGATCCAATCTTATCTACGATCCAGGTATATCTAATCTATATCTAAATGACTATCTAATTAGGATATCAGGGCCACGGATCATAGGGCCCAAACCTCATCAACCTAAGGTACACTCTATGAATATAGAGGTAAAACCCTAAGGTACACAGTTTCTAACCCTAGACTATTTACATTCAGTCACACAGAGCACACACCCCACCCCCTTTTGTGTGTGTTCGAACTACGTGGACTTTGATCACTTCAAAGGGTACGTAGGCTCTAGGCTTGGCTCCTAGTCAAGTCCAATATATCTGTGTTCTACACCAGAACATTGGCGCTGACCGTGGGGACTCGGTAAATTTTTATTTGATTCCCGCGACCTAGGAAGGTCAATAATTCCGATTTTCAATTGTAAGACGAACGATCCCAACCAGAAACCTAGCGAGGGCTCTCCATCTTATTGTCTCTTTTCAGAAATCAATTCTGTGCTTTGCTCCTGGCGTTTTCTGGTGATCAGATTTAAGAGCCTAGTTCGATCAACAAAGCATAATGGATCATGAGTATTAAAACCTTCGACGGTGCTATCTCCTGCAACCAGCACCATTGTGCCGTGGAGTCTCCAAAGATGAACTGCCACTGCACCTGAGGAACTCAACCCGTCCCTGTCTGAGTTTTTGCGGTAGATCGTAATCAGATAGTTGGAAGCGCAAAATCAAGGAAAACCCTCTCGGCTCCGA
Organism: Acacia acuminata; assembly: GCA_019022655.1. Lineage (NCBI taxonomy): Eukaryota > Viridiplantae > Streptophyta > Magnoliopsida > Fabales > Fabaceae > Acacia > Acacia acuminata. The sequence continues at coordinate 6,366 of JAFJYI010000242.1, read as the reverse complement.
TGTTGATCTCGGATGAACGTCAAGTTTGATGCTCAAGTGTTAGCTCGGCTTCCTAGATCATCAGCTCAGATGGAAAGCTCTGCAACCCAGCCTCGGCACACCAATGTTGAAATGGCGTTAAGTGCAATATCACTACCAATGTCTGTTATTCTCGACTCACCGCTGGGATTCGCATTTACCAAAACGAAATTCATCTGGTTTCCACCAATATACACCGAGTTTTCACCAACTTGGATCTCGGTAGTCGACATCATACCCGAGAGAAGGCCTGTGAATTTTGCGTCGTGAGAAAACAATGATTCAAAAAGCTGATCTCAGAGGAATGCAAAGGGAAAATTTGCTTTTGACTTTTCCAAGTTTTAGATTGCGTTATCTTCTATTCATGTGATTAGAACATTGTTAGGGGACTTCTAACATGCTTTTTTATTTTCCACATGATTTCTCCATATGATTCTCGATTCTGAGTCTAACCATTGATTGCTGCTATGAGGAGTACTTGTCTCGGGGGCCGAGGTGCCGAGATTGGTGATAGCCGAGATTCCAGCCAAGATGGTCATGAGATCATCAGCGTTGAGATACATAAAAGTGGCAAGCTGAGCCGAGATACATCTCGGATTGTGTGTGTGAAGAAAGAGGCAACGCAAGCAGAGACGCTGTCTTTCATGTTGTTTAGCCCTGTCCGAGTCGCTGGCATTCCGAGATGCAAATTTTTAAGAAGGGTGAATAAGTCCTCCACGTTGATTCCCGGTTCTTTCATGTACCAAGATTGAACCTCGGTGGAAACATTTGAGAGCGACCACGAAACGACTGCAATAATGAAGAATGAGTCCCTGTGGCTGTCCTACTATTCGACGGTGTAGTACGATCCTTCTCTGCACCTGAGACGTGGATCTTGGAGGAGTATATACCGAGTTATTCATTAAACCGACGTGAGATAGCCAGATTTGATCCTGCCTCAAGATGCCGAGATAATGATTATGTGCCGAGGCGGGTTGATGCCGAGGTATGTCCAGGATTAATGCCACAGGTCCGAGGTGCCTGAGAGGCTGAGGCGTCGACGCGGGGAAGAATATACATTTAAGAGCAACCCGACCCGCTGGAGATGATCCTCTAGTCACCTGCCACATTCGTGTAACTCGTTTATCATTGCCACTATGGCTGCCTGGGAGTGCGTCTCCACCATGCATTGAATAAAAGGCTTAACCCTGTGAACTGAGTCGTCGAGCTGATATCAAACGTGCCGGCACCACAGTGAAAGGTGACTTAGCTCTTCGTGGCGAGATATTTGGACGTTTTGTGCATATCCGAGATGCTGGGAGGATAAGGACCGAGATGCTGAGACTGGTGAAGTGCCGAGATGAGGAAGTGGCACGTGGCCAGGAATATTAAGCGAATGAAACATAATTTCGAGGAATCGTGTGACGAGGATGGAATTCTAAGACTGCTACAGGGAGGTTCGACGAGCCACTCACAAAAAGAGGATGCACTCAACGTTGAGTTTACGGCTCAATACGAAGTTTCCAGTGCTTTATTGGCATCATCGAAGAATTAGCAAGCAGCTTAAATTTTTATCCAATAATTCAGGAAAGCCATAGCAGCAAGGTAATTCATCAGTTTTTGTTACCATTTATTTGGTCAAATGTATGGGAAAGGCACATCTCAAATAAAGGAGGCAATCGACCGCCGACCACAACCGGGATCCTCCTCATGAAGTAGCCGGGATGGGGACAGCCGAGATACAGGTCGGACAATTCTCTCCATAGAGTGACCGAGATCCTATCCGGACGACTTCTTCACGCGTCTCCTTACTGTGGGACGACGATATTGTATTTAAGAACCAGGGGGACGAGATTGAGGTGTCGATCCAAGTCCAAGAAGATAAAATTAAGACGCTATGGAAATAGAACTATGCAAATTGAATGGTACACCTCGGGCCCATGCCGACATACCCAACAGGAGCCACCTCGGTCATAATTCGCTGTCCAATGCTGCAAGATTTCTCCATCGAACAAAGATGGAGACTTGGGGAGAACATCAGCTCACAAAGACGCGGCACCTAATGCTGCTGATCATTATTTATACCAGAAAAGGGCTCCGTCCGTATTCGCTACACCTCAAATTTCATATAAGAACCAGTGGGTGCAGGATCGATTATTTTCACCTACAGACAAAGCTCTTTACACGGAGCCCGAGGACCTGCCTTAGGGAACTTTCCTGATAGTCAAAAGATTTGGGGATTTTTCCAGTCAAATATTCAATGTTCCTGGCACACGTGATAAGGCGGCAAGAGGCAAAGCTAAGTTAATTTTTTGTTTCTAATATTGATTCGATGGCCATTGTATATATCATTCCGAGATTGGCTATTCTCGACCGAGTCATTTTCTTGATTAACCAAAGCAATATTAACGGTGAAATCAAATGAGACTTGCAAAAGGGAGCACTTTCACAATGATGAGGACACCCTGTACGCGAATGGTTCAACCAAGAAACTGCAATTTTCAGAGATAAGTTTTCCAACCTTGTTGATTTATTCACAGATTATTTTAGTCTGCTTTATCTTCTTTAATGGAATATATATAACGCCTCACCCAACTGAGAAGCAAGAACTGCATGTATCACACTGGTTGATAAATTGATTGTCGGAGGTGGAACCTGTCCCCGCCTTTCTTCCGTATTACATGGAAGACTATCTTCATCAAGCATTTTAGAAACTTTATGGAAATTACTTCACCTTGTTCCACGAATATACGATGACTCGCAGAGGGCACACTCAAATTTTTGATGGGCAATATTTGATTTGTTTTGAAAAAATTGTATCTTGATGAAGCTCACGTGAGGTTTAAAGAAAATCAAGGACATTGGTTTAAATCCTTGGCTTTTGACTTGCCTTCTTAGAAGAGTGGATTAGTTCGAACGATTATTCCAAGGACGAAAGATTGATTCCAAAATGACATATTCCACGTGGAAGAAAAGCTGCAAAATAATTCTCACTCATTTAAGTCAAAGGCAAAGCTCCATAATGGCATAAAGATGAAAGAAGTAGGTGATGAAGACCTTTTGTCATTAGCCTTGGGGTCCACAATCAACAATTAACCAAGGATTGCGATAGGCAAACCTGGGATCGTTCTCTCTTCTCGAGGAGCCTTTTATTGAATCCTAAGTAATCTAGATGTCATGTAAATGAAATGAAAACAAGGGGGGATTGGTTTTTGTTGGATTTAGAATAAGAATTAAAGATAGAATGAGAAAAATGTAAGATTAATCAAATTAAAACGGATCAACCCAGAATTGGGATTCCAAGACCTTCCATCATCGAACAAAAATAGAATAAGCTGAACTTATGATTGATTCTAGACAAACCGAAATCTCTGCATTTGTCTAAAAACTCCCTCGACTAGACGATCGCCTAGCATCTGATCGAACACGTGGCGAAGCTCACAGTACGATCGCACAACGCTCTCTACAACCCGGTCCAACCTATGTCCTTGGGATTTCAATGGGGTATTAAATCTAATACCCAATCCATGACTATAATCGGATCCGATTAAAATCAATAGAAACAAGTCGATTCTGGATTAAAGCACAAGTCCTCCGTGATGACACCATGGAATCCTCAACTCATGGGTCGATCACAGAAACTTAGCCAAGCATGGCTATGTAAAATGAAAATGTAGAAAGAAAGATGTTCATCATGACCATGAAGAACATGAACAAGTTCATCATGAACATGAAGAACACGAAGAACAATTAAAGAAAATGAAAGCTTCTATTCCAAAATAAATCTCAAGAACATAATGAATCAATAAAAGAAAAAGAAGAAGAACATAAAATCAAAATGAAATAATTAAAAGGAAAGATTAAAACTAAGCCATCCCAAGAAGGAGGCAAGAAATAAAGAAGGAACTTAGAATGGGAGAGATCTTGGTCTCTCCAAGGTGTGTGTGTTTCCCTTCAGCCTCTTCATCTATTTATAGGAAAATTGGGCATCTCATTCATCCATTTTCCACCTCCAAAAACGCGTCATTTTAATTGGTGGCAAATATGGAAGAATCATTAAACCACTTTCCACTTCCAAAAACGCGTCATTTGCAAGCTGGACAAAAACGCGTCATTTTCAAGCTGGATTTACACCCCGAAAACAGAGGATCTAGACCACGTGGTCTTCATATTAAATGTTTCCCTGAATGTCAGCTTTCCAACCGCGCAAACCGGACCTAATTTGGAGGTCTGTAGCTCCAGTTATGGGTCAAATACCGAACGTCATTCCAGAGTCCAGTGACAGCAGCCTGTTTCGGCTTCCAGGCCCATTTTGGCCCTCTAAACATCTGATTTGGCTTTTGGGCTCTTCATAAGATTTGTAGGGCTTCCTCTTAGATTTCTGAAAATTCAAATTGAAGATCCATTGGACTTCTAGAACTCAAGTTATACCCAAAATACCAAACAGTATTCACGACCCAATTGTAGTAAGAATGTGACTAAAGTTCAGCTTTGAATCCAATACTCAATATATGGCCAAGATTAATGCAAATAAAATCTAAAAACTCATTATGAAGATGAAATCATATATTTATCTAATTGATCCATTAAAGCATTACAATGATAGAGTTTCTAGCTCCTTTTTGCATTTAAAATAGTATGAATTTAGAGATTATCAGTAGGACATGAAATATATGCAGAGGGACCCACCTGCATGTTGTGAAATTGTGAGGTTTTTTGCTTCAAGGGATATAAGGTTCTTGATTTGCGTGCCTCCAAAACTTGCAGCCAGCTATGTAGCAAATGCAGTGTTTTCTCAATAAACTACGAAGCAACTTGCAGCCAGGAGATCTGCAGAATGAAGGATCCTAGAAATTCCAATCACATGGTCTAAGGATAAAAAGAAGTCGGCGAAGAGGATTTTATTTGCAACAATAGGCGTATATGTTCCGATATGGAACACAAATGTCTCACCACGGAGGTGGTTAACTTCAATATAGGATCTGTAAATTTATCCAAGTGTTATCTATGGCACGAGATAACAACGGACAAGATGATCACCGTACACAACGAGGTGTGGGGTGTGTGCACAGTGGGACGATATGTAAAGAGTAGGGGAGAATATGTGTGTACCGTTCACCAGGGTATGCCCCCATTTATAACCAAGCCGGGTTGGTCCGACTCTCTAGGTAGCACGTTCCCATGATGATGTGCGCTGTGCCCCCACTTCCTGCACTACTAAGGTAGTGGGGATAACCGTGGGGTAGTTGGCCTTCTAGTGGGCTTGACTTGGTCTGGCCCATTTCCGAGGTCCATAACAGTTGCCCCCAAAGTCAGCTATTCGGGCTTACGAATTGCCGAGTTTTACTCCAGCGTTGGCCCCGATTTTCCAGGCCCTTATTTCTCTTCGAACCATTTTGGGTTCTAATTTTAATCGGCTGTAATCGCATCCCACATTTGCGCTGAGTAGCGATTTATTTGTGTATTGCCGCCAATCTTATGTATATTGATCCCAGACCTCGTACATTAGAACCCGACCTTGTACGTTTCCACAAGCCGCCTCGCCTCGCTCGTTTAGGATCTTCATTCGAAGTTCATCAACTTATCTCGGCCGTTGTACGACTTGGTACTCGGCTCGAGGTTTTGAGTGACGATGCCGCTCATTCCAAAGAAATAGCGCGACTGTTCGCCTAGCCAAAGTGTCTTTTCGTTTGCTAGCATCGCATCATATAACCGCGCTTCCGATTATAATGACACGTGCTTTCAAGCGCCGCCTTTGGTTACCGCGCCCATTAATGTCCTACGTCATATCGTCATCATAGCTTTCTAGGGTTTTCTTTTACCCCTTCGTAAGCGATGTAACGTCTCGCTTTCAAACGTTACATCTCTAGAACTCTTATAAGTGCTCCTCACACCCTTCATCATCACTCTTCTTCGCTTCTCTACTTTGAAGAATCGTATCGACTTCCCTTTTTCGACCCGCTTCTTGCTCTCTCGTTTCTCTTGCTTCTAGGTATTGTTTTCTCAACTTTGAAGAATAGTCCGTATTTTGCTCTTTGGCAGGGTGTTGAGGTGTTGAACGACTGTGATGACTGTGAATTCCTCTCCGAACGAAAAAAAAATGTCGAATGCCATTTTGAACTTTGCTTGTCTGAGTTGCTTCGACACCATTTATTTTTTCTCATTCATTCCTTCTGGCTTTGAATTATTCGATGCTTTATGGCCTGCCATTCTGCATTTGAGTGATTTTACTTCGTTGAGTTCTTCGTAATCTGGGCAGATTTGGGCAATCTGGGCTATCTGGGTTTGATATGCATAATATCGTTCATGTTTTAACATGCTATATAATCTGTTCCCAAGATGGATCCAAAACCCCGCTAGTAGATATGT